>CAWUFW010010379.1:0-701088 GCA_963921515.1 Calotriton arnoldi | reverse complement strand
CAACACATATGCTGAATAAAGCAACTTTCTTTTCTCTACTGCTCATGCTTCAGATGTACATGTTGTTGGTGCAGCTAACCATGCCCTTGCTGCAGTGATGGTGATATCTGGTCTCATGATTATGAAGTGTTACTGTGCAGGAACCCATGTGGTCCAGGGGGAATGTGTCCTATCATGTGGTGTATCCATGTCATCAATAGCAGCATCTGAGGGTGTCATGTGTTCAGTATTTGGCAATGGGTTTCCTACTTACATTGGCAATTTCATATCTGTGGCTTCCACCCCTGCACATCTGTTGTGCCTGCCATCGTTGCATTTGTCTACTTCCCTGACCGTGTTGCCATCTCCAGTGGACATGCAGGTTTGGGCATCAATGGGGAGGGACTCATCCGTGTAGTCAGTGCAACATTGCTATACAAGTGTGTTGGATCTGTGCTGATGATTCCGTTGGCACATCCATGACCAGGCTGATGTGATGGGAGCCCTCATTTGGTGCTAATTGTTGATTGTGTGACCAAGTGCTCAGCTGACATGATGGGGCCCTACTGAGGCAACATATGGCACAGCTTTCCTCACACAGGAGTGGAGTCCCCTCATGGCAGTGTGTACACGTGTGACATTGCCTGCGCCCAAGGTGTGTGTTGTATGTGCATGTCTGTGTGTTCACTTCCATTCATCTGCGCATGCTGTGATCCCTAGTGTTGTACCTGTTTGTGATGCTTGCTGACTTGAGCTATGTTCCCCCAAAGTCTTCTCCCTGTGTTCTCTGTGATGTGGGTGCATGGCACATTACTGGTCATCAGGGTGTCACCCATAGGTGTGTTTGCTGTCAGGGCAGAGTTTGTGTGCAGACGCAGATGGGTCACAGTCAGGTTTCCCTTTGGCACTTGTTGTTTGCCCCTGTCATGTGATTTCCAGTTTGTGTTATCTTTCAGTGATTGTGACACGTTGTGTGTGTGACTGCTGGCACTCCTTAGGGTCCGGGCTGCAATGTTGGTTGTTGTCTATGTGTGTTCTTTGTGGGTGACCTTGGCTTCTTCATTGGTGTGTGACTGTGGCTGGGATCCCATTGGTCGGTGTGGTATTGCCGTCATGTCCATGTACAGCGTAGTGTGCAGTGTGTCAGACATTCAGGAGTCTTGTTGAGTGTCCATGTGTGATGTGTTTCTACACCTTGGTTCCCACCCACCACCCTGGAATAGTAATGGGTGCATGTGCAATGTCACCAGTGCATGTGTACTTCACTGCTGCACATTGTTGGAGGTCGAGGGTGTGGTCTTGAGTGTGTGCAGATGAGAGTTGTTGCCCGGCTAGTCCCCTGCCTCCATGTTGGCCTTGGCTTACTGGCCATGCTGATTGATTTGTGCTTGTGTAGGTGTGATGGTAGTTAGTTGCTCAGGACACCTGACTGTGGTTCACAGTGTGAACGACATTTAGCTTTGTCATCACAGTGGTATTTTTCTTCAGCCCAGGGTCACCACATTGTGGGGGCCCTGGGGGTGGTGCTGTGGTGTGTCTGTGACTTGCTGTGTCAGTTGTTGTTCCTACGTGCCTGTGTGACATGTGTGTTTTGTGCTCCCTCTCACCTGTCAATGCCTGCTTGCCCACATAGGGGATTTGGATCCATGAGTTACCTTAGTGTGGCAGTGTATGCACATCTGTATGATTGGTATTCAGCTCTCCTCATGTGTTGTGTTGTTGCCTGGGGACACTGGCACCCCCACCCCTCACCTGCTGTGTATGATGACAGTGTTGGTCTGCCTGTTTGTGTTTGTGCATCTGCACCACTGCATTGGCATATCTTGGGTGTGCCATTGGCTGTATGTTGTTTGGTGTGTTTCCCCTGCTGTCCCTGGGACTCCTAGGTCATCGGTCAGCACAGTGATCATGGTTTGTGTGTCCCATTGCTGCCATGGTATGGTATCTGTTCACCTCACATCTGCTGTCTCCACAGGGTATCTGCATTTGTGTGCCCATTGGTGCAAATATGTGGTTCTGCATTCTGATGGTCACTTCTGTCATTGTGTCATTGATGACTGTTGACGGTCTCAGCCCCCATGGGTGTTGTTTGTCTGCACATGGCCAAAGGAATGTTTCATTTGCACTGCAGTATTTGGCTCCCCCAATTTATGTTGCAATGGGACACATACACTACTTTGCCACAGATGAGTTTTTGGTTCTGTGACCAGGAATGATCCATGCAGTTTGGCAGTTGCAGCTCTTTCTTTGTCAACAATTACCTTTTGGTCACTGTGATGATGAGGGTGTAGACCCCATTGCCACAATGGTCAAAATGTGCTTCAGCTATGGACCCCACACTTGCCTTTTGGTCACTGTGATGATGGGGGTTTAGGCCCCATTGCCACAATGGTCATGGGCTGCTTGCATTGTGGGTGCCACACACATATATGTGTGGCACATGTGCTAGGGGGTCACATTATATGTTCAATGTCATGTTCGGTGTTGTAGGCATTTGACACAGCCTGCTCACACGCTTGTCATGGTGGTGGGGGATGTCTTAATCTTGCATTCCCTAGGTTGTGGTGTGCTTGTTGTGTCATGCATTGTCCATCCTATGAGTGGGGGTGGTAGTAGTGGTAGGCATCCAGCCCCCTGGCTAAGGGTGGTAGTAGTGGTGGGCATCCTGCCCCCCTGGGTGAGGGTGGTAGTAGTGGTGGGCATCCTGCCCCCCTGGGTGAGGGTGGTAGTAGTGGTGGGCATCCTGCCCCCCTGGCTAAGGGTGGTGGTAGGCATCCAGCCCCCCTGGCTAAGGGTGGTAGTAGTGGTAGGCATCCTGCCCCCTGTGTAAGGGTGGTAGTAGTGGTAGGCATCCTGCCCCCCTGGGTGAGGGTGGTAGTAGTGGTGGGCATCCTGCCCCCCTGGGTGAGGGTGGTAGTAGTGGTGGGCATCCTGCCCCCTGGGTGAGGGTGGTAGTAGTGGTGGGCATCCTGCCCCCTGGCTAAGGGTGGTAGTAGTGGTGGGCATCCTGCCCCCCTGGGTGAGGGTGGTAGTAGTGGTGGGCATCCTGCCCCCTGGGTGAGGGTGGTAGTAGTGGTGGGCATCCTGCCCCCCTGGGTGAGGGTGGTAGTAGTGGTGGGCATCCTGCTCCCCTGGCTAAGGGTGGTAGTAGTGGTGGGCATCCTGCCCCCTGGCTAAGGGTGGTAGTAGTGGTGGGCATCCTGCCCCCCTGGGTGAGGGTGGTAGTAGTGGTGGGCATCCTGCCCCCCTGGGTGAGGGTGGTAGTAGTGGTAGGCATCCTGCCCCCCTGTGTAAGGGTGGTAGTAGTGGTAGGCATCCAGCCCCCCTGGCTAAGGGTGGTGGTAGGGCATCCAGCCCCCCTGGCTAAGGGTGGTAGTAGTGGTAGGCATCCAGCCCCCCTGGCTAAGGGTGGTAGTAGTGGTGGGCATCCTGCCCCCCTGGGTGAGGGTGGTAGTCAGTGGTGGGCATCCTGCCCCCCTGGCTAAGGGTGGTAGTAGTGGTAGGCATCCAGCCCCCCTGGCTAAGGGTGGTAGTAGTGGTAGGCATCCTGCCCCCCTGGGTAAGGGTGGTAGTAGTGGTAGGCATCCTGCCCCCCTGGGTGAGGGTGGTAGTAGTGGTGGGCATCCTGCCCCCTGGGTGAGGGTGGTAGTAGTGGTGGGCATCCTGCCCCCTGGGTGAGGGTGGTAGTAGTGGTGGGCATCCTGCCCCCCTGGCTAAGGGTGGTAGTAGTGGTGGGCATCCTGCCCCCCTGGGTGAGGGTGGTAGTAGTGGTGGGCATCCTGCCCCCCTGGGTGAGGGTGGTAGTAGTGGTGGGCATCCTGCTCCCCTGGCTAAGGGTGGTAGTAGTGGTGGGCATCCTGCCCCCCTGGCTAAGGGTGGTAGTAGTGGTGGGCATCCTGCCCCCCTGGGTGAGGGTGGTAGTAGTGGTGGGCATCCTGCCCCCCTGGGTGAGGGTGGTAGTAGTGGTAGGCATCCTGCCCCCCTGTGTAAGGGTGGTAGTAGTGGTAGGCATCCAGCCCCCTGGCTAAGGGTGGTGGTAGGGCATCCAGCCCCCCTGGCTAAGGGTGGTAGTAGTGGTAGGCATCCAGCCCCCCTGGCTAAGGGTGGTAGTAGTGGTGGGCATCCTGCCCCCCTGGGTGAGGGTGGTAGTCAGTGGTGGGCATCCTGCCCCCCTGGCTAAGGGTGGTAGTAGTGGTGGGCATCCTGCCCCCCCTGGGTGAGGGTGGTAGTAGTGGTGGGCATCCTGCCCCCCCTGGCTAAGGGTGGTAGTAGTGGTGGGCATCCTGCCCCCCTGGGTGAGGGTGGTAGTAGTGGTGGGCATCCTGCCCCCCTGGGTGAGGGTGGTAGTAGTGGTAGGCATCCTGCCCCCCTGTGTAAGGGTGGTAGTAGTGGTAGGCATCCAGCCCCTCTGGCTAAGGGTGGTGATAGGCATCCAGCCCGCCCTGGGTGAGGGTGGTAGGAGTGGTAGGCATCCAGCCCCCCTGGCTAAGGGTGGTAGTGGTGGTGGGCATCTGGCACCCCCTGGCTAAGGGTGGTAGTAGTGGTGGGCATCCTGCCCCCCTGGGTGAGGGTGGTAGTAGTGGTGGGCATCCTGCCCCCCTGGGTGAGGGTGGTAGTAGTGGTGGGCATCCTGCTCCCCTGGCTAAGGGTGGTAGTAGTGGTGGGCATCCTGCCCCCCTGGCTAAGGGTGGTAGTAGTGGTGGGCATCCTGCCCCCCTGGGTGAGGGTGGTAGTAGTGGTGGGCATCCTGCCCCCCTGGGTGAGGGTGGTAGTAGTGGTAGGCATCCTGCCCCCCTGTGTAAGGGTGGTAGTAGTGGTAGGCATCCAGCCCCCCTGGCTAAGGGTGGTGGTAGGCATCCAGCCCCCCTGGCTAAGGGTGGTAGTAGTGGTAGGCATCCAGCCCCCTGGCTAAGGGTGGTAGTAGTGGTGGGCATCCTGCCCCCCTGGGTGAGGGTGGTAGTAGTGGTAGGCATCCTGCCCCCCTGTGTAAGGGTGGTAGTAGTGGTAGGCATCCAGCCCCCCTGGCTAAGGGTGGTGGTAGGCATCCAGCCCCCCCTGGCTAAGGGTGGTAGTAGTGGTGGGCATCCTGCTCCCCTGGCTAAGGGTGGTAGTAGTGGTGGGCATCCTGCCCCCCCTGGCTAAGGGTGGTAGTAGTGGTGGGCATCCTGCCCCCCCTGGGTGAGGGTGGTAGTAGTGGTGGGCATCCTGCCCCCCCTGGGTGAGTGTGGTAGTAGTGGTAGGCATCCTGCCCCCCCTGTGTAAGTGTGGTAGTAGTGGTAGGCATCCAGCCCCCTCTGGCTAAGGGTGGTGGTAGGCATCCAGCCCCCCCTGGCTAAGGGTGGTAGTAGTGGTAGGCATCCAGCCCCCTGGCTAAGGGTGGTAGTAGTGGTGGGCATCCTGCCCCCCTGGGTGAGGGTGGTAGTCAGTGGTGGGCATCCTGCCCCCTGGCTAAGGGTGGTAGTAGTGGTGGGCATCCTGCCCCCCTGGGTGAGGGTGGTAGTAGTGGTGGGCATCCTGCCCCCCTGGCTAAGGGTGGTAGTAGTGGTGGGCATCCTGCCCCCCTGGGTGAGGGTGGTAGTAGTGGTGGGCATCCTGCCCCCCTGGGTGAGGGTGGTAGTAGTGGTAGGCATCCTGCCCCCCTGTGTAAGGGTGGTAGTAGTGGTAGGCATCCAGCCCCCTCTGGCTAAGGGTGGTGATAGGCATCCAGCCCGCCCTGGGTGAGGGTGGTAGGAGTGGTAGGCATCCAGCCCCCCTGGCTAAGGGTGGTAGTGGTGGTGGGCATCTGGCACCCCCTGGCTAAGGGTGGTAGTAGTGGTGGGCATCCTGCCCCCCTGGGTGAGGGTGGTAGTAGTGGTGGGCATCCTGCCCCCCTGGGTGAGGGTGGTAGTAGTGGTGGGCATCCTGCTCCCCTGGCTAAGGGTGGTAGTAGTGGTGGGCATCCTGCCCCCCTGGCTAAGGGTGGTAGTAGTGGTGGGCATCCTGCCCCCCTGGGTGAGGGTGGTAGTAGTGGTGGGCATCCTGCCCCCCTGGGTGAGGGTGGTAGTAGTGGTAGGCATCCTGCCCCCCTGTGTAAGGGTGGTAGTAGTGGTAGGCATCCAGCCCCCCTGGCTAAGGGTGGTGGTAGGCATCCAGCCCCCCTGGCTAAGGGTGGTAGTAGTGGTAGGCATCCAGCCCCCTGGCTAAGGGTGGTAGTAGTGGTGGGCATCCTGCCCCCTGGGTGAGGGTGGTAGTCAGTGGTGGGCATCCTGCCCCCTGGCTAAGGGTGGTAGTAGTGGTGGGCATCCTGCCCCCCTGGGTGAGGGTGGTAGTAGTGGTGGGCATCCTGCCCCCCTGGGTGAGGGTGGTAGTAGTGGTGGGCATCCTGCCCCCCTGGGTGAGGGTGGTAGTAGTGGTAGGCATCCTGCCCCCTGGGTGGGGGTGGTAGTAGTGGTAGGCATCCAGCCCCCCTGGCTAAGGGTGGTGATAGGCATCCAGCCCGCCCTGGGTGAGGGTGGTAGTAGTGGTAGGCATCCAGCCCCCCCTGGCTAAGGGTGGTAGTGGTGGTGGGCATCTGGCACCCCCCTGGCTAAGGGTGGTTGTGGTGGTTGGCATCCAGCCCCCCCTGGGTTGGGGTGGTGGCGCGCATTCAGGCCCCTGTGTGCATATGTGGCATTGGTGATGGGCATCCCGCCCCTATGGTGCTGCTGTTGCAAGTATATTCAGATTCCCAGTGTATGTGTGTGATGTGTCGTGTACGTGTTGTATGTGTTTTGTGGTTGGTGTCTGACTTACCTTCTGCGCCGTACGCGTCCGTGCCTGTTCCGGTAGTAGATGTAGAATATTGGTATGATCGGGACGAAGGGATTCATGGTTGGTTCGTGTCGTTCGTCCTTCTCGTTGCTTCGCGTCGTCCTCGTCGCTTGGCTTCGTCCTCGTCGCTTCGCTTCGTCCTCGTCGCTTCGCGTCGTCCTCGTCTGTGCTGTGTTCGTCTCGTAGCCGTGGATCGTGTTGTGGCGCGATTCGGAGCTTATGTGCGCCTCTCCCGGATGCTTTGACGTGCCGTGCGTAGCGACGGGTTCGGCGCGTACGGAAAGCGCATCGTACTTGTCCGGCCGGACGGGGCTGCATTTTCCCTTCCGTGCGACTCGATTCGGCGTTTCCGGATTCGCCTCGGTCGGAGAACAGGACCTGGTTTGGGTGAGTACGGCTCGGCCGGGATTTTTGCTGTTGTGCGCATCGTACTTGCTCGTTCGGTGTGCTGTACGGATCGGTCGGGAAACTGGCTTTCGCATGGCTTTTTTCCCGACCGAATAGTATTGGGTGCGCCTCCGACCGAGATCGGAATCGGCCCCATAAAGTGTTGTAAGTTAGTACATTTGAAGAATTATCGAAATTGCTTGAGACGCGGCACATCACGTGACCGGATCAAGGCAAATAAATAGAACACCTCGGGTTCTGTTTCTCAATATGCTAACCCGGAAGTCGTTGATGTCGGAGCAGGGAGGCCGTAGGAACTTGATGAGGTAAAGTGAGCAGGATACCTTGGACGTGTGTAGTATGATAGATCTTATGACTGTTTTTTCTAATAAGTTAGCACGAGTTATGATCATGTGAATAGAGTTTGCGGAGGAGAAAGAAGTTTCTCCATTGTATGTAGGAGCGCGGAATATTGCAGATACGTTAGTCCGCTGTTTAGTCCCGCAGATGAATATTTACTGAGTTGAGCACGGTGTTGAATTTTCGCATTGAATTCTCGCGTGATGATTGTTTGAGGGGCTATTACTATCTGAGGAGTATCAGCAATTTGGGACTATTCAAAATGATACATGCATACAAACTAATATACTTAATGTAGCATCCGGATCGAGGGAGTAAGAAGCAATAGTTCAGACATGTCCTTCTGTTGAAGAACACTTAACTTGAGACGAATTAAGCTCGTTGCGAAAATTTCTTCGTAGTGATTGCGTGTAGTTCGCAGCTTCGCAATCAATACTAATGAGTAAAAATATAAATTCAAAAAAGTGCGTATACTAATATATTGAGCCCGATAGTTGGTGCCGTGTAGATAAACGTAGTTATTTATGAACAAAGAATTGATATGAGGCATTTGTCTCCCCAACATAATATGGTACAGGAGGAATATGGCCATAAGATTATAATATACTATTGTTTGTTGTTGTTTGCAGAGTTTATCCTCCAAACCGTGAAGAAGATAAATAGCAACATTATCAGGTACACTAAGTCACTGATAGAAGAATGTGGCCAATCTTGAGATGACATAAATAGCCTTATCGGGACTCTAACATGTTGGTCTTTGTGAATTACTTTTCTCTTTCAGTTCTTTCTCCGTCTAATTTTAAAAAATTCGGAATAAAGACAATCAGTGGTATCTTTATCTGATACTGTTGTTGATTAACTATCGCTGGTAAGCCTAAGTGATATATACATTATTGTGAAGCATTATCAACACTGCCTAATGATACGGATAAATCTCATAGCTTTTGTATCTGTTTCAATAAAGGCCCAAGAATAATATAATTCTTTCGATTCATCGGTGGCTCCACACAACGCAACTATTAATTATGAATACCATATAAAAAGGTATGCGTTCAGTCGTAAACTTAGGTATTTTGGCTCAATTTTAGATTTAACTTTGCCATGTTTTTGAATAAATACCTCGTGTAAATGATACTGTGTTTGAATTATAGGTATTCTTCCAGTTCAATTATACCACGACGAAGGCTTTTTGCCTAGTTAAGCATCAAGGAATCGCCTAGCTTTAAGTTAGGTATGTGTTTATTATGATTGATTTTTATTTGATTTTTATTTGATTTTTAAATGTTCGGACTATGTGTGGTACCAAAGAACGGTTAGGACATTAGTGTCAAAAATATGTCAATAATATTTAGAGATAGACATGAGAAAGTAAAACCTGGGAGTAAAAATTATGTGTCAACATAGTGTAAATTGTCCATGACTGTGTGTTAGTATAGCATTGTATATTGTTATTGAAATGTCAATAAAAGTATAAATATTAATATACTGTTAAAAAATTGTTTCAGAAAACTCTGTCCTGAAGAAGGTGTTTGCATCAAGATACACCGAAACGCTGCGTCGACTTTTTTTGTGTAGTTTTCGTTAAGACTTTGCACCTTGACATTGATTATTATATTTAACATGATGTTTTTATTCAAATCATGAAATGTTTTTAATAATAATTTTTTAACAAATTCGAATAAATTGGATATTTTCAATTTTTACTCATTTGATTGGCGTGTATTTTGTATTGATTGAATGTGTTTATATGCAATGAGTTATGCTATATGAGTTTTTTGATACAACACATGATCCGGACAACCACATTAGGGACTGTTTTTTTGTTCCAAACATAGACGACCCATCACCATTACAGGAATTGTTCCAACAGAATTTAAATGATGATAATCCCATTATAATGGCAGGGGATTTTAACACTTTACTTGATCTTGAACTAGACAAATCAACTCCTAGGCCAACAGTTACCACCCCGAAGATGAGAACTTATATACAAAATATGATGAAGAATCTGGGACTGATAGATCCCTGGAGACAGAAAGCGGGTAGAAACAAAGGATTCACACATCAGAGCAAGAAATATGGCCATGCTTCCCGCATAGACTACTTCCTGATTAACGCCAGACTAAGTAATAAGGTTAAAGCAGTTTTTCATCAGCCAGCCCACTTATCAGACCATTCAGTGGTAAGCCTGGAGCTAGTTCTAGATCATGAGTTGCCTAGATCCAGATGGATAATGGATAGGTCCCTTCTAACAGAACATGAAATACTAGAAATTCTGAAACGAGACACCAGAGAATATTTTCGCCACTTGTGTGTTATATGGGACGCGTATAAAGCTTTCATCAGAGGGAGAATAACCAGCTATGCCATCAGTAGGAAGAGAGAAAACGACAACAAAATTGAGGAGATAGAGAAGCGAATAGCTACCTGGCAAAAAGATCTGCATGAGGTAGCCGATCCAGATTCAAATAATAAGATTCATGCGCAAATTGATGAGGGAAAAAAAGATCTAGTAGAGCACTTAGAAGGTATAGTAAAGAAAAAATGGTTTGCCAGTACACTTTCAAACTATGAATACGGGTAGGGGTGCGGGAAGATACTGGCTTGGAAGACCAGGGGGGACCTAGTACGGAACTCAATAAAAGGAAATTGTTTTGGAGGGGTCGGGTGAAAGCTGCTATGATGACCAAGATATTGGGAGGGCTTTTATTGTCTTCTTTCAGAATCTATATAAGGAAGAGATACAAATACCTGATGAGCAAATATCTAATTGGATCTTAAATGATCCCCTGCCAAAAATCACACAAGATAAAAAACTCCTTAATAAATTAATAACATTGGAAGAAGTATCTATTGCAATTAAAAGTCTAAAAAATGGGAAAGCGCCTGGGCCCGATGGAATTCCTAGTGAGGCTTACAAAGCCTTAGCAGATGAAATAACTCCAGCATTAACCTCATTACTTAGCTCAGTTTATATAGAAGAAGCTGTAGTCGCGGATTCTTGGAATGATGCCACAATTACACTAATTCTGAAACCAAACAAACATCCCAAAAAGTGCGAGTCCTACAGACTGATATCCCTACTTAACTATGATTATAAACTATACACTAACATATTGGCTAAAAGGCTCGAGACAGTCCTAGGAGATCTAATCGGGACTTCACAGAAAGGGTTCATGAAGGCCAGACAGCTAAATGACCTCACTCATGACTTGGTGTGCGCCATAGACTTGGCCATAGATAAAAACCTTCCATTAGCCATTTTGACAGTTGACGCTGCCAAGGCATTTGACAGGGTCAGCTGGCCTTTCCTTTATGCTGTCATGAGTCAGAATGGGGTAGGGGACAAGTTCCAGAACGCAATATAAAGTATATATAGGAATCCATCAGCAAGGATTTTACTTACTTACTAAACAATTTACGATAGGTAGAGGCACGCAGCAAGGATGCCCCCTTCCCCCCCTACTGTTCAACCTATATATCAAGCCCCTAGCTAGGAGAATTAGGAAAGAACATAGGATCCGGCCTTTCCAACACCAAGGCTGGGTTAAGAAAGAGGCTCTTTATGCTGATGACCTAATGATATATACTCAAAATCACATAGAATCATTCACAATTATTATGCATATACTAAAAGACTTTGGAAAGGTAGCTGGATATCAGGTCAATGAAGGAAAGACGGAGATATTGGCTTGAAATGTACAATTTGGCACCATCCTGGAAAAAAATGTGGAAAGAGAGATAAGATACTAAGGAGTCAAGGTGGTCAAAAACATGGAAGAAATGGCCCAGATAAACTTTCGGAAACTCATGAGAGAGACCAAGAGGCTCTTACAACTTTGGCCTCACCTACCTTTATCAATCATAGGCAGTGTAAATCTGATCAAGATGATGATTCTCCCGAAGTTCACATTCATATTCAATGCTTTACCACTGCACTTCGAGGCAAAGTGGTTCAGGAAATTACAAAGTGACTTGGTTAGTTTTATCGGGGCTAGTAAAAACCAAAGAATTGCCTGGAAAAAGTTACGCAAGAAAACTATAGCAGGTGGGCTTGCCCTTCCAGACTTCCAGAAATATTGTTGGCTTTTCAGCTGAAAAATGTTAAAACACTCCTAACCAAAAATTATCAATTGACTCGGCCATGCTATGGAGCTCTAACCCATGACTTTGTTGAACAAGGCAGTTACTTCCTGTTTAAATACGGACACCCTACTTTTTAAAAAAAGGTTTGCCTAAAGTCCTGAGTACGGCATGTAAATTGTGGATCCAAGTTCTGAGAATAATAGACTTACCTTATTATAGCCAGATGGCCCCAATTTGGAAATCACCTGGGACTCCTGCATGTTTACAAGACTCACTGTCCATGTCACTCATGGAAGCCGCAATTGAGAAATGGGGCCAACTAACGGATGAGCATAATGCAATCTCCTGGGAGCACTTATCAAAGAAAACTAATAACCAGCTGTCCCGATTTAAATACTTCCAATTAACAAGATGGGCTCAAAGTCAAGTACTCGGTGGCCCGAATAACTGGGAGACGGCATTATGCAGTTACCCTCTACAAAAAAAAGAGATCACTAAATGGTATAGGGTGTTGGTACAGGAGGAAGACTCCCACAACATACCTCTGGAGGGAAAGTGAAAGGAAGTTTTACCTGATGCTGACTTAACATCTCTTTGGCAAGTATCTATGAATACACTTTGGCCATTTGTTAAATGTGCACCATTAAAGAAGAATCATCTTTTTGCTTTACATAGAGTATATTGGTCCCCCAAGAAACTATCCAGAATAGGAAGGGAAATCAGGTGTTGCCCGAAATGTGGATTGGCCAAAGCAGATGATGTGCAAATGTTTTGGCAGTGCCCAGGAGTTTATGCTTACTGGCTAGAAGTGGGTAAGATATTGACGGCTATTTTGAAAAGAAAAATAGAGGTAAGCCTATCTCTGATTATTTTTGGGCTTTTGGATAATGCTGGCTTCATTGGGCAGAGTAGGAAGCTATGGAGAAGTGTGGCTCAATGGTTAGAGCGGCAGACCCTGATGCAGAGGTCTAGCCCGGGACCAGGGTTCAATTCCTGCCTCGGCGGGTCTTGGGCTCAATTTCCTCGGACCTGATAATTCTCGCCTCGGTGCCTATTCTGATCATGGGTCCCACTCTGCAACTCTGGGCAATAGCTTGCTTAATCTCCACAACGGCCCCCACAACGCTAGGATGCCTGGCTTCACCTTGGGGGTGCCCAGGAGTGGGCATCTCACAGGGAAAGGCCAGGAAGGGTTCCACAGCGGTATGCGTACAAGCGCCTGAGATACCCCTTCGGGGTCGATTCGGGCGCTATACAAATACTACTACATTTACATCAGAGCAACTTCTATTAATTTTAATCATAATTGCCCGCAGGGAAATATGTATTAACTGGGTCTCTAGCAATTTACTGTCTTGTACAGCTTGGTTAAGGGCTGCTAGGCGATTTGGTAGGTTGACTGTGTGAATGGTTCAGTGAAGAGAATTAGCACTTGGGAACACCTTGTACTTCACAATTCAAACCCAATTAGAGAATAGGAGGTCAATGGTCCAAGGATTAAGACACCGAAATCCATGGAGAGGCAAAGCAGGGGTAACCTCACTACCTCTAAATAAAGGTTGAATGTAGGTGCATCAGGGGCAGGAACATCCTTCAGGATGTGGGTACACGGTTCAATTCCAGAACCTGACCACACCATAACTTTCGCCTTTTATTGGATTGTCGCATATGAGGACTAAGAAAAAAAAACATGTGAGTAGGGTTATTCCTAGAACGTTTTTCAAACACATGTGTCAAATCAAATAGGTATTGTGTGTAAAAATACATTAGTTTACACATTTTACAACACATGTACATGTGTGTAGTGATATCAATGAGGAGGAAAACATTGCCATTATCAGGTGTTGCATAGGATGTAGGGGCACAAGTGGACATAATCAAGTACAGCACAAACAAAGAGTACTGTCCTGGGTACCAAAGAGGGTAGCATGATGTCCTGTACTAGACAGATAGGAAAACTGGCCAGCGGGCATTCACAAATATTTATCAGGACGTTTTGCATCAGAAACTGGTGAACTCTACATCTTCCTCCTCTAATGCGTGTTCTGCCTCCCCTAGAAGTTGTGGTGTTTGAATGGGAGGCTGCTGAGAGATGTTACTAACCTCAGGAAAACATCAGAGGCAGAAGATGTGACTCCCATGTACCCACCAACATTTGTGAGTGTCAGTATGGCAGCATGGTGGTCTCTGACAAGGGTATTGTGGTTAGCCAACAACGCAATGGCGTTGCTATTGAGGGCACTCATTGTTGCTCTGAAGGAGTATATAGATATAGATATACTCGACCAGGCTACTTTTCTCTCTATTAGTAAGTGCAGGTTTAAACAGTCTCACTTTATTAAAACCGGAGATGTGCTCACAATTCAGATACAACTGTTACAATAGAAAAGGTTTAGTGACATAGGAAGATAAACTTGAGGGAAATGGGGGAAACGATTTGCTGGCCAGAAAATAATAATGTTCTGTGAATGATATGCCAACAGATGCATTTGATTATGTTTATTTAAAAATTGTTAACCTGTGATATGTCAAACTACCCTTCTCATAAAAAAACATCTGAAAAGCAGGTGTTGCATTTAGAAGTACAATTATAAATAAATTTTTCTAAAATGCAAGTTCTGAAGGGGCGCTTATGAAAGGTTCCCATACTTTCATGGTGTGCTAGATTAACCTGGCTTTCTAAAAGGGATCTTAGAGGTTCATTCTCCACAAGGCAACTGTGGGGGAAAGGTAAAAGCCATACTTTATGACAGAGCATCTTTGCGTAAGAGGCAGGGTGGAAAAATCAAATATGGCAGAAATCTTACAGTTGCTGTCTGTGGATAGCAGTGCTAGAGAGCTCTCTTTTTCTCTCTCTGCCTCATATATCTGTTAGCCCAGTGGTTACATGTGACCTTGCAAGTTCAGTCAGCATCCGACAGCAGTAGTGATAATGTAATAAAAACCTTTATTCATATATTATGAAATATCGCTGTACCATTGATGTACTGGGGCACCAAGGAAACATCGTTACTAATAGGCTCCCTGAACTCAGCTTAAATTATGACTCCAATATCAGCTTCAAAATAATGTTTTAATTAAAATAACTTGCTATGAAATACAAGCTTTGCCTTTTGTGAAAATAAAGCTCAGGGCCTTATTTTGAGTTTTATGGACTGGATGCTAAATGTGAAGGTTGTTCTACCCACCATATTATAAGTACATTATACCTTCTTGTAATACAGCTGATGGATATATCCGTCATGTTTTAACAGAGTATCCCACCTGCCAAATCTAAATAACTTTCTCAATACACCCAAATAAAAGCTTATTATTATCATGAAGCATTGTCCTGACATGCAACTTATTTCATTTTCAATAAATGCATGTTTTTGTCCCCAAACATCGGCCTAATTTCATTTGGCCACAATAATTTCAAGAATGCCCACAAAGTGTCAAAGATGGGCAACATTGTTCAACGGTTAGCATCATGATCTGAATGGGCTGCGTAATACCAATGCTACCCTTAAAAAGCTGTGGATAGCATTATGTCAGAGGTTAACACCAGCATGCCACAGAAGCCAAGAGAATGGAAAGAGGGATCACCACTATTATAGGGCCAGCATTATGCCAGGGGGGTTAATCCAAGTCTGTTCATAACAGGCAAAGGGATGGCAAGCAATGTGGCAATATCAGAATCACCATGCCAAGTATATTCACAATATGCCAAAAATATGATCATTGCATTGTCAGGGCGAACATTTTGGCAGGTGTTACATCATACTGCTAAGGATGTCCACAATAGGTGAAGAATTATCACCAGTGCACAAATGTCAGTTTCAATGCTAGGAATTCACATAACATTGCAAAATTGACCATTATTATGCCGGCACCTGCATTATGCTATTGATGTGTTCCATAATACATAGAATCCCCAAAGTATGTCAAGGATGTCCAGCATTATGTCAGTGAAGGGCAGAGTAATGTCAAATAACCCACGAATGCCTACCACCTTGCCAGGGCAAGCAGTACACTAGAGGTAGACACAATCACTAATGCCCAAAACGGGTCCAAAACTTTTAAAAAATGACCGTCAATTTGCCTGAGCCAGTATTATACATTTGGTGGGTGGGTACCACTGATGTCAAGGATGTCCACACTATGTCTAATATGCCTTCCAATATGCCCTAGAGTGGCCCAATTATATCATAAATGGTTGTGTATAATCCAGTGGAACATCATGAGTCTATGGTGACTGGTATTCCTCTGTCACCCTCATAATTACCCACACAGACACCCACAGATATAAGGATCCCTCTAGGCACATAATCACACACACATATAATCTAGTATGCACACACACACCCAAACACAGATCATGCACAACACCCAAGGCCTCATTGAAAGTGAGGAAATAGTTTTTCTACTCCCGCCTCCACCCACTCAATCTCCTTCACAGTGGCCTACCTATATTGCCCATGTCCCTCCCCACTGTCTTCCACAAGGCAGGGCCAGCAACTGTCTGGATGGGTTTTTGGGCATTGGTGGTCAGGGAGCTCAAATAAAGAACATAATGCATGATCTCAGGCTCTAGATCTTTAACAGATCCCTGGTTCACTTCCCCTCTAAAGAAGTGGAAACTATGCAATTTTGATGCACTGTTCGCCCATCATCTCACATATGCAGTTTCTATTTATTAGTTGCCACTCACAAAGTCTTAAGCTGTGTCGCACCGCCTCTATAAACTGTTGCCACACAACATGGGGCCCTTAAAGAGCCAGAAACAAATACAAATTCTGGTGAGACTTTGTCCTTGTGGCAAGCCGCCACTCTGCTCAGGCAGGTTGCTCAATAGACAGGCAATCTGCCTTCATAGGTTGGCAGAAGAGTGCAGATATGTGCATTCACAATTTTTTTTCTACAGAGAAACTAGATTCCCCTGGCCAGACACCACTTTTCCACGCCCCTGTGAAATCTTATTTTGTTTCTTTTTCTGTGGTTGGCTACTTTCTTTTTATTTTGTTACCATTTTGAAAGTTTCAATGCTTGTATGATAAAGGAACACTAGACTCCTTTATTTTTTTCACTCACAAAGAATACATCCTACCATTTTATACAATAACCTATTTTCTAAAGTATAGAGGATATAAAAGAACTAGGGAGTACCAAAGACATTTACATACAGTGAGTCAAAACAGATGTCACTTTGGACACCTGAAAATTAAATGATAATGAAAGAAAATGTGAAATAAACTAGCATTCTAAAGTGGATTTTTCATTTTGTCACAGTTTGTATTGCAGGTATAAATTAGTTTTCAATCTGAAATATCATGGGTTTTCTCAATGTGCTATACAAATTGTCTTGTCACAAAGTGAGATAATTTTAGCTCTCGCAGCTGTATTGTTTTACTTACTTGTTTCGAGAGATCTTGATTGTTTCCACCTGTGTCTAAATCAGATATGCCTTTCTAAACACTGAGGGGCAGATTTACAAGCCCCTTGCGCCACTTTTGCGTCACTTTTCCCATGTTAAAAGTGACGCAAAAGTGGCGCAAGGGGCTTGTAAATCTGCCCCTGAGGTCTCTGGTTTTAAGGCTAACAAGTACTGCCTACAAAGCGTAAATGTAGCCACAGGAAAAAAAGTACATTAACATTACATGCTATATACTGTTCAAGTAAGGATAAAGACAGAAAGCGAAAGTGTAATTGCCTAATGCAGGCTGCAAAGAAAAAATCAAAACCCAGCTGGAGACAAAGTTGCAAAAATAGCGACAGCATTCATGGTAGCATTTCCAGTGTGTTGAATAAAGGAAGTAAGGACGTGCTAACCGTTTAGGCCTGTGTGAGCTTCCTTTGATTGTGGAAGAATGCAAACTATGTTCATTTAAAAAACGAAGTCAAATGGATGACAAATGTCAGATAATCATTTAGTTTGATGTAAGCGTTCTAGTTGTTATTACGTATCGACTGGATGTGTGTAGATTCAACAGAAGAATATCTACAAATATATTATGAAAGCATTTCAATGATTTTATCTTTCATAGAATGAAGACAAAAAATAATCTTTTTTTTTTTTCTGGAATTTTATATAGCGCGAACTTGACCCAAAGGTATCGGGTATCAGAGCGCTTTACGTGAGCACCAGTTGCTTACACAAGGACACATTCATTTTTGTTAGGAACAGGGATATTAAGTGATTTGCCCAGAATCACAGGTTGTTGAGCGTCATTGCCAAGACTCGAACCCGGTTCCCCAGATTTGAGATCGAGCACCTTGGTCATTAGACTACATCCTCTCCCCAGAGGATGTAGGTAAATCATAAATTTAATGTGTGCTACTGAGGGCCTTTCCTGGCATGAAAAACAGTGTGCAAGATTATTTATTAGGATGCTTCTACTGCCCCTCTGCCCAAAGCCAATGCCACTCTCAGAATACAAACAGATTTGTGGCCTCATTACGGAATTCCGGAGGGAATTCCCGCACCAAATAATGGGCATTGCAAGTTACTGATCCTGGAATGGGGAATAACGTGCAACCCAGTAATTGCTGTCTGTTTATCAAACCCATTCACCACCTGCTTAGAGTATCTTGTAAATAGAATCAAGAGGATTGCTGCAGGTCAGGAGATGGGAATACATCTGGCACTTGTGAGAGTCTGAGGCAGCATAGTCTGCCCCCGACCGTGGCGCTGGAGGGTGTTGGCAGAAGACAAGCTGAGTCTTTTCCCACACCTCTTTATCTGTGGTTTTATCAGGTGTTAATCTCCAGCTATTTCCACACCTGAATTTGTGGGTGGGAAACACATAACCACTCATACCATTTTATCGGGAGACTTAGGGGAACACAGAGTTGTAGAGCAACTGTTATTACCTATTGACTTTCTATGCATTTCTGCCTTCCAAATGTAAGGCAATGTGTAAAAAAGAAGTCAGTTTGAAGACTGTCCTATAATTCACATGCTAGTATGGGTACCCACAATTTCGAAGATGTGCAAATAACTACTGCTTCTAAACTCTATATTTTGTTCCCATTTCAGAAATACATAGGTGTCCTTGATACCTATTTTTCACTCTTTATATTTTACCAAATGAATTGTTATATACCCGGTACACAATGAAAACCCATTGCAAGACGCAGCTCAGTTATTGGCTCTGGGTTCCTCGGGTTTTTAGTGAACCTACAAGTCCTATATATCTCCACAACCAGAAGGGTCCATCGGATGTAACGGTATATTGCTTTAAACATTCTGTCATACTTAGCAGAAGTTACAGGTGAAAACGTTGGCACAATTGGCTGATTTTTTCAACTTCCTTTCAATATTTCTTATTTTCAACTGTTAGTTTCTTTAAAAAAAAAGCCATGAAGGATCTACACAAATGACCTCTTTCTGAATTCAGAAATTTGTCTACTTTTCAGAAATGTATAGCTTTCCGGGATCCATTATTGGTTTCACACCCATTTCTACCACTAACTGGCAGGAGTTTGAAAACACAAAAAAGTAGCAGGAATAGGCTATCTACCAGGAAAATGCCAAAACTGTGTAGAAAATTTTAGTTTTCTGACAAAAGTCTGCCTGTCCATGAAAGCTGGGAAGATGGTTATTTCAGCACTACAAACTCTTTGTTGATACCATTTGCAGGGAAAAAAAACAGACACTTTCTTCTGCAAAACTTTTCCCCATTTGTACAAAAAAAAAAATGTAGCTGTATTTTGGCTAATTTCTGGGTCCGGAATCCACAAACCCTTGGTACCTTTAAAATCTCCATGATGTTGTAAGAAAAGGATGCAAATTTGACGTGGATACCTTTTATGTGGACAAAAAGTTACAGGGGCCTAAGTACGAACCACCCCAAATAGCCAAAAACAGGCTTAGCATGGTGGGGCCTAGCAGCGAAAGGGTTAACCGCTGTTCTTGTTAGGTTCTGATCAAGGTGACATTAGCCAAACAGTGCCTGGTTAAAAAAGGCATCCACCTGTCAACGACCCTAACCTGATAGTAGGGTTTAAGCAATAGCATGTTAGTCCTGTGGTCTTGGACAGGTCTTGAAGTGTTTTTGGGACCGAATGCAGGATGGACAAGTCTGGCTGAATGTTAGGATGGTGAAATCTCTAAAGTGAATGACCTCATCCTGTCCAAAGCAGTATTCAAGCATCAATAATTTCACACCTGTTGAAAGGTGTTTTCAGGAAACATGGACTTGGTGATATTGCAGGTGAAATTACGAGATTACGTGTCAAACTGGTTGATGTGAATGGAAAATCATGTTTCCATTGAGATCATTTCTAGAAATAAACTCTAGGCCCCCATTATGAGTGGCCTGGATTGGTTTCCTCTACACCCTGTAATTCTGGGCCTGAGAACACCAGACCTGGAGACCTCTGTAGACCTGTGATTGCTGAAGCCAGCTCCTGACGAAGGCCTCCATCCAATTGCATTCTTCAGCACGGAGAGAGCAGATGATGCTCCCCCTGCTGTAGGGAAAAAAAACTGTCCTCCTGCCGTGTCCCTCCCCCACTACCCCAAGAGCAACTCCACCCCCCAAGTACCACCTGCTCCAAGCTGGTGGTAAATGACTGTATATTGGAGCTCCTTTTTCCTAAAGAAGGGTGAAAAGAAGGCAGTACTGGAACCAGTATTCCTGGTTCAACCTGTTTTTCTCCATTTAAGGGGAAACAACTCTTAATTCTATTATCTCAATTGGAGATACCACCCGGTATCTTAAATTCCGGCCCACAGAGATTACGGTGAACTCGTTATGGAGACTTTTTGTTGGATTTGCACTTCCAATGGTGTAAATAATGTAATTTAAAAAAATTCAAATCTTACAGCATGAGACAGTTTACCTTTCATAAACAGATTCATACTCAAAAATGCTGATTAATAACCATAAAACATACAAATTAATACACTTTTACAGTGTTCCTACTGTGTCACATTTGAAGTCCAATGCCATTTTTGTATTTTCATGGTGGGAAAATGGCCCCTTTAAGAAAATAAGATTTTACATCTTACCCCCATGTTCCTATTTAAAGCCCATTGGTTTTCCTGCACTGTAAATTGTATCAATGTTGTTTTAAATAATATCCCAACAGTCCCCATGTGAAGCTTAATGATGTTCTTGTATTCCCCTGTAAATGATTAGCATTTTCTGGGAAAGAAGATTGTAAACATGTTCCCATTAAACACCTATTTATCTTTTACCACTGAACACTCATTCATGTTTTATCTTCAGTTCTCCAATGGTAATGCATTATCTTTTCTTGAAAATGCCTTAAAGTATTGTCATCTCTTTATGTCTCTATCATAGAAAAGGGAAAGCAAGATGTTACAAGAGAGACCCTAAGATTATATCCGTATTTACTTCATTAAAACATACAAGGAATGCTCATGAATCAGGAAGACCTTGTTGCCTATATTTCACACATAACCAGCGCTATTGAAAAGAACATCACAGAGAGCAAATGCATAAATTGAATGCATTTAAATACTCAGAGATATTTGGAATAAGGATTCAGATTGCACTCCTGGTTGACCATGCAGTACTAAGGGGTCGATTACGATGCCGCCCAGAAAGGCTTCCAACGGGATTCGGATTCGGTGAATCCGATTCGGAACCTATATTTGCGACCGAATTGGACACCTTTCCGACGACCGATTACGATGCAAGAAAACCGTTCGGGCTGACAGAATTGGTTCTAAATGGCATTCGGACAGACAGAGCCGTTCGGAGCCGATTCGTACAGCTCTATGGACACAGTTTCCGAATGAGCGATTACGATGACCGATTCGGACAGCCGTTCCGATTCGGTTTGCCTGACACGAAACGGCTGTTAGAATCTGACTTTGAGGGCTCGTAGCTGGCCCCCCTTCACCATGAGGTCTCTGGTTGGGGCCCGTGGGGGCTCCCATGGGACCCCCCTTTCCAACCATACACAGTGTGGCAGGCACCATGGGGTGCCTGTCACAGGGTGCATGGTTTTCCCCAACAACCCCTTTTTTCAATGGAAGCCTGTGTTCTCGTTCAGAACACATGCTCCCATTGAAGTCAATGGGAGTCCGACCGAATCATATCTGGAAGCATCCGGATGCATCATAATCGGTCGGTCGGATTCGCAGAGCTCGATTTGTTTGGAAATGATTACGAAACCGATTCGGTCGGAAGAGTTTCCTAACGAGATCGTAATTGGCCCCTAAGAAGTAAACCAGCATATGAAGCAATCTGTGTGATCTATGCAGTTAACATGGTGTTATGAAGCCATTGTCCTTATGAACACATGACAGTATGAAACTATGAAGAAACATGTTGACGACCCACTCAATAGCTATTCAGTTTTGTGCCTTTAAACCTTGTAATGTTTATTAACTTTAAGTAAAAGAGCATGTGTGATTACATATATATGTGAGTAAATGTGTAAGTAGTTTATTATGCATAATTAGTTAAAATCATTGCATAAAAAGGCCAATTTTCCATTATGATACAATAAGCATTAAAGGAGATCTCTCACTTACTTAAAATCTAGATTCAGTATAACACCAAGGACCACATCTACAAAAGGTTTTTGCGGTCGCAAATGGAGAATCGGGCCAATTGCAACCGCTAAATAGCTTTTGACATGTACTAACCCTATTTTGCAAGTCAGTAATCTATTACTGACTCGCTAAATAGTGTTTATGAGTTGGTATTAGGACGTGGTGTGTCAAGGGCATCCCTTCCTAATAGCGATTCGCAAGGGGATGGGTGAATATTTTGAGACCGAAATGCAGTTGCAAAACATTCACAGTTTAGCGCCTTTACTAAAGTAGGTGGTAAGTCAGTTGCAAACACGAAAGGGTCTACAGGGGACTCCTTCCCCTTTGTGAATGGTTGCGAAAATGTTTTTTAAGAGCCGGCAAGGGTCCCATGGACCACTGCACACTCTTAGAAAATGAAATGGAAAGGCTTTGTTTTCTTTTAGAAATGCATCCCGTTTTCCTTTAAGGAAAACGGGCTGCATTTAAAAAAAAATATTGCTTTATTTAAAAGCATACACAGACATGGTGGTCTGATGTCCCCAGCAGGCCACCATCCCTGTGTTTTTAGTGATTCCCAATGGTTCACAAATTGAAACCTACCTCATGAATGTTGATGAGGTAGGTCAAATGTGACCCCATTAGAAATCACTAAATGTGTCTGAGACACATAAGTACATCGCATTTTGCGACTTCCTAATTGCGAGTTGCAAAAAGTTGCAATTAGGAACTCGCAGAATGAAACGGTTGCGCATGTGGTCTTAAATAATAATCAGAAGGTAGAGAGCTCTTCTGATGACTTGAGCAATTAGTCTGCTTGAGTTAGAAATTTGGTGAGTCGACAGTTCAGGGGTGTGCCCAAGGAACTGAAGTAGGCAACTAATGCCTGTCTGCATGTTCAAATGTCCTGTGCTTTAAAATGTGCCCTTAAGAGGGCTCGCCTTTCATTTAGAAGCTTAGGACAGATGCACAATATATGGGCCAGGTCTTCCATGCCAGATAATCATAGAAGGCAAGTATTAGGTGGAGTGCGAGACTGAGCTGGATGGTGACCGAAACAGAACTTCATAAATTTTTCCTTCAAATGTGGAGCCCACCCTGTAGACAAGTAGTGCTGAGGCTTAAGTACTTTATAGCTGTTTAATATCTTCCACCCATGAGTCTTTTCACCAGATCTGCCTTATCTTCCACCGGCTAGAGCCTCTTCATTGAGCGGTTGATTGCCCTTTTGAAAACAGCGGGGGTAACATTAGGGTCCCAGAGTGAACGTGCAAACAAAGTGTCGATGGCAGATTCTAAATGTAGACTGTCTGGAGCATCTCCATTTCTAAAGATTTCTAACAACAAGGTTTTATTTAGGGTTTTGTCAGTTGAGGTCTTCGGTTTGTGGCAGGTCTTAAGATAAGCCACCTTTCTGGTGATTAATTGTTTAACAGCCCAAACTACAACTGGATTTGGCATGCTGAAGCATTGGCGGGTAAGCTGGAAAGTCACCTATATGTTTTTGATGTAATTGTTTCCAGAACTGCGGAGTCCCACCCACGGAGGGCTTCACTACCATTTGTTGGAGTTGGGAGTAGCTTAACTGTGATTACCTTTTGCATTGGGTCTACAGTGGGTCCGACCATGGATCTCTTTAAAATTTGAAAAGCAGCTGCTAGGGAAATAGCTTTTCATTGTAGCTCTGGTTTATGAGGAAAAAAAGGTACACTTGTCATCAAACAAGAAGCCCAGGTATTTATACTCTTTTACCCCCATCCAGCTGTTGGTCATATGGGTATGCGTATTACCTGCTCTGCTTTCTAGTTTTTACCACCATATTCTTAGTTTTCCTTTGACTAATAGTGAAGAAGTTCTCTGTTGTGTACCTTGACAGTTAGTCAATGAGGCACTGTAAGCGGACTTCAGTTTGACTAAGAAGTATGGCATCATCCGCATACAGGAGGTTTGAGATGCGTTGTTGCCCCACCTTAGATGAGTGAGGATTTACTGCATCAAGAGCTTGTGAGATGTCAGTAAGAAATAGGTTGAAAAGATATGATACCAAAACACAACCTCGTTTTGGGCCCTGTTGGGTAAAGATTTTTCTTGAGAGGGTGGAGCCATCACCTATTTAGATTCTTAGCAAGTATTAGATGCTGAAGATAGAGGCAGTTCATTTAATTGATTTCCCTCCCTATACTCTGAATTGGTGACCTTAGTGATGTTGTATGCCTCTAGCTGTTGTACTTGGCTTGGCAGTGCCCCTACTGAATCATTTCCCATCGTTAGACGTGCCCCTTGGCCTCTTAACTGCAGATCTTTTAAAGTCATTAAGTGAGTCCAATAGCATCAAGGCATGCATGAATAGGGGAAAGTTCCTGTTTTAATAGAGATTTGAAGCGCTCTAAACATTTGTCCAAGTGAGAACCCCAGATAGCATGGGATCCCTATTCACTTCGGACACTACAGATGAGTCCTTGCATAGTTCCTGGGTATTGGGCAAGTGATTTATTTGAGCCATTTCATGTGGTCTTTGGCTTTGGGTTCCTCCTGTAAGCTTGTTTCGGGTTGGCCCCTTAGCCTTTCATTGCACTTTTGGGCGAGTACTGGGGTTTAAGGTTCCTTTCATAGACGATATACAGTTGGATTCAGCTGTATTAGCGTGCAATACAGACAAAGGGGGTGTGTCATATGCAGAAGACTCGGAATTAAAATTAGGGTTAGTTGATTGTGTAGGTTCGGGGTCTAGTTCTGGTGCTGGATCAGGTAGTCAAACTGGAAGCACAGAGCCAAGGTTTAATGACAATCTTCTCTCTGAAAGTTCAATTTCTGAATTTACAACCCCTATATCCCTTTCCAGCACCCAGTCTATGGCAGTGTGTTTAACCACAGGGCTCGGTGCAGGTTGCCCCTAGCTAATCTCTTTTTAAACATTTTCTCCTCAAAGACCAGGGTCTCCCAGCATTGCTTGTGCTGTTGTGCAAGGTGAGGTGTTTAATCAAAGGCAACCCTCATTAAAGAGCTCAATGAGATACCTCTCCACGTTGGGGGTAGCTAAAAAGGGTCCAGGCCATTTTGCAATTGTTGGAGGGGTCAGCCTAGGACTTGTAGTGTCACAAGTCTAGACCCTCCAGCAGACGCAGACACATAAGATGCCAGAAAAGCAGGGCTGCGGACCTCTGGCAAGCGTCCCAGAACAGTAGGTGATCAGCAGGCGTCCCTCTACCTCCTCCCCCCAGTATTGCTGGCGCTATTCCCAGTCCAATATAAACCAACTAAAGGAAAGTGTTGGACACTAAAGGGGTGCTATTTACTATACCCACTCCAATATAAACCAAATTGAGGAAGGTGTTGGACAGTAAAGGGGTTGGATTTACTATTTCCACTCCAACGTTAACCAACTTAGGGAAGGTGTTGGACTATAAAGGGGTGAGATTTACTATTCCCACTCCAATCTAAACCAACTTGGGGAAGTTGTTGGACACTAAAGGGGTGACATTTTCAATTCCCACTCCAATCTAAACAAACTTGGGGAAGGTGTAAAACTGCAATTAATTCAATCCAATATAAAATGAAACTTTTTACCTACAATATTATATTTTATAAAATGTAAAAGTAATACTACACATTATCACACTTAAGTAAATTATATATATATTTTTAATTTTATATTATAGCACACTAATTTAAATTACTAATATTTAGTTAAAATGTTAAATCAAAGAAATTAAATTTATTTTTATTTAGTAATACAATTTCCAAAATTATAATTAATATTTTCTCCCATTCATACTTTTTTTTAAATGTACACCGACATTTTTTCAAAAAGAAATGTTCACAATATTGTTTTAGTTTTTGACAATTATAACTATTTTTTTCTGAATATCAGTTTTACAGTTTTTTATACAATTATAACAATGTAATACAAAAAATACTAAGTCTAATTTAAACATATAAAAACAATTATAATATTTTTCAAAAAGTTCAAAAATATTTTAAATATTTTTTAATATTTCATATTTTTTAAATTAAAATGTATCCTAAATCACATTCAATTTAAAAACAAAAATATAATATAATAAAATAAATTGTAATATTAATAAATCAATTTGCATGTCTAAAACATTTGTAACTTTAAATGAAAAATTATAATACAGATTTTAAAAAAATCTCCCCACCCTTATCATCTATTAACCGAACATCTGTTACTAAAACAATTCAATAATTAAAAAATGATTAAAATAATTATAAATTATAACAATTTAATTAATACCAGAAATTCTAAAACCAAAACATATTAAAAGTATATAAACACATAGAAAAAACCCAACAAAAAACAATACATTACATACTATTTTACACTAAAAAACGATATTATATCCAACGATATTTACTACATTGATATTTTTTACATCAATATTAAAACAACATTTAAAACAATATTTTTACTTTCTATATTCCTGTCCATGATATATATGAGATCCCGATATTCTTGACACAATATTTCTGCAACACAATATTTTTTACACGCTATTTTGCCCAAATATCCTTTCAGGTATGACATTTGGGAAAAAAGTCTCTCTATGCTGACGACTTGATGATCTACACTACAGATTTACAAACAGCCCTCCCGGCCATCAAGCACGTGATAGCAGAATTTGGTAATGTGTCGGGTTATGTAGCAAACCCTCATGGAATGGAGAATCCGCAATTAAAACGGGACATGAAATACATTGGCATTAAAGTCACACAAGCTCTAGACAGGATTGCAGAATCCAATTTTAAAAAGATATTTGCAGAGACAAGCAAACTGTTAATGAGCTGGTTAACAATCTTTGGTAGAACCAACTTGGTAAAAATGTCCATCTTGCCAAAATTTACTTTTCTTTTCAACACAATCCGTCTGCATTTTAAGAAAGAGTGGTTGGAAAAAATGCATGGCAAACTTTTATTTGAGTGTCAAAGGGAGCAAGGATCTCCTGGAAGAAGCTTAGTAGGAGGCAGGAGAAGGAAGGAGTTTAACTGCTGGACTTTCAGCTTTATAGATCGGCTTGTCAGTTAAAAAACTGTAAAAAAAAAACTGTAGGAGTTTACTCAACAACCCAGACGGTCCCGGTATTGGAATGAGTCAGATCGGAAGGGTCACTATAATCTTCCCAGGCTCGGTAAACTCAAGGCTACCCTGATAGGATAAGAGGCCGGAACAAGGGGACTGGGGTTTGGCAGCTGGAGGTGAACGAGGTGAATGATGACAAAAAAAGGCAGAAGGGGGTATTTAGTTCGAGGGCCAATCTCTTACCTCCACTGTCAACATGTTTCCATTATTATTTGTCGCTTGTTTCATCTCCGTTTTGAATGATACTATGCCATAAAGCTCAAGTCCCCCTGTGGGACAACCATACCTCCTTGCTTTTGTTACCGGGTTAAAGAACCCTAAAAACCCATCAAGCAGAACAAGCAGAGTGGGCTAGGTTTCTTGTTGACAAATTATGTGAAAAATCCTCAGGTAATTCATTAGGTCAAGGTTGCTTAGTTTGTTGCGTAAGCTGCTGTTGTTCCACAAGCATTTTATCAGGCAATCAGGTTGTCGCAGTGTCAGTACTTGCTGATGATGTGTAGTGCTGCCAAGATTCAGCTGCTCAAGTCTGCTGTATGGGTTTGTGTTTATTAATTGTGTGGCCGTGGCTGTGTTTAGTGCGAATCTGTTTCTCATTAATACTTCCTATTTGGTTCCTGAGAACTAAGTGCATGTGATTGGTGGTTTTGTCCGAGGACTCTCTCTGTGGACTTTTTGAGCAACTAGCAGGGTTGCTTAGGCAGCCAGCCAGGGCCGGACTGGGAACAGAAACCGGCCCTGGCAAACTGCTCAGCCGGCCCCCCCTGGGGTGAGGGGGAGTGCAGCCGAGCAGTTTGCGAGGGCCGGTTTCGGACGATTTTGTTACAGGGGGCCGATATTGCCGACCCCCGGTAACCGAAACTGCCCCCCAGGGGCCCAAAACCGGCCCCCACCCTAGCGGCCTACCGGGGAAACGCCTGGTGCCTGCTATGGCCAGTCCGGCCCTGCAGCCAGCATATGCAAGGAAGAAATGATTCCCCAAGCTTCAGATGATTTTTTTACAAGAGTATTAAATGTGCAACACGAGCAGAGGCCCATGTCACTGGTGTTTGCTTCCTCATGTATTTCCCCATTGGTGGTAAGAATTCCACTATTTCGTGTCAGAAGTGGAGAGGTGGGCAAATGTTGGCAGTACATGTCAGAGTTTTAAAATATTGCTTCGATTTAACGTGTCGCACCTGCCCCTTGATAAGAACTCTGGACGGAAAGTTGTGCATCTGCAGTCTGCGCTAAGTTCTGACCTTGGCTCCTGATGGGTGCACTTTTGTTATGTGCTGGCCTTCCATTTGTCTCAGTAGAGCTTTTATTGGAAGGAAGTACTGATGAAGCTGTGCGCACCTGACTTGCAAATTGGTGATGAGTACCTTGAGGAGTGGCTGACTTTTGTAGGTCGACCACGCCATGTACGGACCTCTTTCAGTTTGCTAGCATCACGTGATGCTAGTGGTTGGTTTGGTAGGTGGTGTCCTTGGCACTGCATTATCGCAGGTTCTGATGCTACCTGTAAGTTTTCAAGATCAGGTGACAGTATTTGCTCTCGTGAGGCGAGTCAAACCTAGCTGTTGCTTTAGGGTGAACTTTGGTTTAGGTGTTTCTCTGTATTTTATTGGAGAAGATAAGAAATGGTACTATTTTTTTAGTGTCTTCTTCTTCTGCCCTCTGTGTTTTACTCCCTTAAGTGGAAGTTTGATCTTCATTTTCATTTTCTGTCTGCCTGGTTGTAGGGTTTATGAGGATGAGAAAAGAGAATCTTTTCTTGTTTTATTCTTTGCTTTCCACAGTTTTTCCTTTGCTTTTTTGTCATGAATGTTCCCATCAGAACTGGCTGATCCCTCACGCTCTCTTTGGGTGAAATATTGTTTATGTTGTTTATGCTTGACATTGGCACTGTTTCAATGGATGCTGGTTTTTGAGTTATTGTCAAAGTCAGAGGTTTAGCCGAGGGATTGCACTCTTCCAGATTGATCAGTTCTGATCTATACCTCTGGGCATCCTGTTCCAGGGTAACGAGAGGAGGTTCAAAGATTGTACAAGAGATTACTGCATCATTTTCCTTTATCACAACACTCTCCTCCTCTCCCCTTGTTCCCTCTTTCAACCCTGAGGACCTATAATGACATTTGGGATTGAAGAGATAGAGTTCCCATTGAGTTTGAGTATCGGATTACCTAAGACAGAAGGCGTTGTGATTAGTTAGTCAATTATTGGTCCGCAATTGTAATCCAGTTGTTGCACTGTGGCTTGGCATTGCGTTCTGATGAGTAGAATATTTAATTCTGCTAATTTATGATCAATTCCTGATATTTAAACTGCTAGCATATTTAACAAGTCCAGTTGTAGGTCTATTTTAGTGGACTGATAGGTCAGAGCATCCAACGTCAGCCGCCATGTCCTCAAAAGGGATTTCCACATGTCACTCAGAGCAGCAAGTTGGGTGCACACTTTCACTTGGGGGATGTTCTGTGGTGCTTGGTCTGAATTGATCAAAGTATTTGTAGTGGCCTATGTTGTCTGAGGTTCTCTTGTATATTGTGCCCATTTTAAGTCAAGTGACCCTGATGATGGGTTTGTGAGTGTGAAAGTTTGTTCTGGCCTGAGTTAGGATGGGGACTGGATGCTTGTTTGTCACTATATGTTGCAGCCACTCATTTATGGTCGAATTCAAAATCAATGGCGAGCCCAACTTTTCCCTCGATTGTGACCAATTCCTTGTCCTTGTCTCCCTCAAGCCCCTGTATGTTTGTCTGTGGATTGGCATTTGCTATTTATACTTTGTTGCACTCTTCCTGGGCCACATATCAGGCTTAAATGGTCCTGCCAGTGATCCTCCCAACCTGCTTTTGACTCGACCATTCTTGGTCAGACTGGGAGCACTCCTGTGATTGTGTTGTGTCTAGAACCTGTGCCGCCAGCTGCGGCGGGGTGTGTGGTCTTGCAAATGCTCTACTTGGTGCACCTGCACCATAGGTACATCCATTGGTGGAGGAGGAAAGGAGGCTGGAAGTGGAAGGGGAAATAGAAGGGCAGGTGGCACAGGAATGAGGAAGGGGATATGTAGCCAAATGTCTCTGCACCAGGTTTCTGCCCCCAGACTGAATCCTTGTTCAACCCATTCGGCACTATAATGTCTGTGTCGTCCTTCGGGCTTCTCAATGTTACATTTTGGGAGATTGGCATTGAGGTCCTTAAGCCCTTCTGTCAGGGAGATGGCCTATATTTTGTAGGAAATGTATTGCTTTTTTCAAACCTCCAGGATAGGGATGAGATTAAGCTTGGCCCACCATGGGCTGATCTAGATTTAGTGCTTCTAGCGTGGACAAATAATGTAGTTTCTTCTTCCTTTTGGTTGCAGGTTGCAGGGGCCCTTAACAGCCCAGATCGCATGTTCTCAAAGCTAAGATAAGTGGTGGGATTCCGGACCAAGAATTGGAGGTCATGGCTAAATTTGATCCCTCAAGAATTTACTGTGGATGACACAGGAGAAAACAAAAGAACAGGGGCAGCAAAGAATGTTGGAGCTTCACTGACCTTAGCTCGCCATTCAGCCCCTTCTTTCACACCCGTGAACTAAGCTCTTAATCACCTGCTCTCCTTGTTGTCCAGCTTCAGGGATGTTAATTGAGAAGACCGTGGTGTGGCTGGAGAACACGCACAGGTTTGCCAAGGTCACCCATCTTCCACCCTTGGCTCATAGCTAAAGGGGGTGGGGGGCAAGCCAGAGCAGGCAGGAAGGGAGGGTAGTTGAGTTGTGTGCAGGCCCCAAGTTCCACTGGTGCCGCCTTCCTTCCCGGGGTATCCGCATGAATGGCCAACCTCCACTGCACCCTCCAACACCATCACCGCTGCAGACAGCCCCCCTTGCAGTGGCTGTAGGGACATCGGACAGTGGTGGAGGAAACCCTCTGGGAGGCCACTAACCTCAGGGCCCAGCACAGGGGAATGAGCACACCACAGATCAGTGCTTCCGCTTTCAATTCAGTTGCCTGGAATCTCCAGCTTGACACCTCAATGAATGCTAACATAGATTGATATTTTTAACAATCTTCTGTAATTTCTATTGATCATATAATCAAAATAAGGGCTGCTAATGTGAAAGGCAACACCAAAACTGTCTTTTTAAATTGTCTTTGAAATAGAGAGCCTAGTGTAACCAATATGCAGATCTGTTTTGACTCTAACAATGACATTATTAAAGGTCTGTTTCGGAGGCGCGCGGCAGCGGCGAGACAAGATGGCCGCTCCTTGAGACGCGCTCCGACACCGAGCTCCGGTCGGTGCTGAAGGGTCCCGTTTACGTTTGCGGTCACGTCTACAAAGCATGGCTCTTCGCAACGGATGCAGCAGGGCACATTTAGGCAAGTTTGTGGATCTGTAGAGGGTCTTTTTCACCGCTTTTTTCCCTCTGCTGGCTCTACCTCAGTGACCCTGTTCTGGGGGGCCGCCATTTTGCGACATTGCTGTCAGATATTTTTTTCTTTTCCACAGCAATGTCACTTTGTAACGTCTTTTAGTCCTATAGTCAGTTGTCAGTAGGGATACGACTAGGATTAACCAAAGACACCAACATGGATTAGCGAATGCTACACACGCGTCGGACTGACTATTTATCCCTTTATTTTTAACTGCCTTCTGTCTGTTGCTGTTCGCTTTTTGTAGGCGGTCTGCCCTGGCATGAGGTGCACTGATGGTCATTTACGGACCCATTTTTGAAACTTTGCCCACAACGCTGATGGTCACTATATTTACTGAGGCAAGTTTACAGATCTGCTGTCGATATTTTTTTTTGATGCCTGCTCTTTCACTTGCTTCTCCATTGGGGCTCTACTTTGTGCGGCTGCCATTTACTTTTGGCTTATATGCAATGTCTGCAAGCAAATGACTCTGCTTAACATCTGTTCTTCAGAACGTTACACTTAATGCCACATGCCTGTTGGATGGACCATCCCTCTCATATGTGACGGTTGCTGTGATATGCTTTATTCTTCCTCCTTTACTCTCAGGCACTGAAGCTATTTTACATTTTTCAGTATATCTTTGCTGGCGTTTTGCTGACATCCTTTTTTAATAGGCTGTAATACTTTTGGCCTTGGAATTTTGTGCCCTGAGAAACCCTACCTTCTGCTGCGTCATTTACTACACCCCACCTTGGATTCCCCACACTCAAACAAGCCTAATGGAACAGCTGGGCCTTCCTCTGGTGGTCGTAAGGATTCTGCTGTCAGCACCAACAAGCGCGTCAAAAAAGACTCGTCCTCTCCATCAAAATCACCTCTTCCCCTGACGTTAGAGGACATCATGGATCAGCTGCGCCTTATTAGACCTTTCATGACGGACACTACTGCTACTCTTCAGAGAATTGAAGACAAATGGTCCGGTCTCGATTCTAGACTTTCGGATGTGGAGCAAAAAATAAGTGATGCACAGGACATTGTTGCCAGAGTCGACTCCCTCACTAAAGAAGTTACTCAACTTAAAAAATCTATGGAGGACTTAGAAAATCGAAATAGGCGCAATAATTTGCGCATTTATGGAATTCCGGAGGGTTCTGAGGGCTCGGTTATGATCTCCTTTTTGAAGACTCAAGTCCTGCAGATTGTTGGTCACCCGAAATCTATGGAATTTAATATCCAAAGGGCGCATCGACTGGGTCCTCAGATTGCATCCTCTTCAACTAAACCAAGAGGCATTATTGCATATTTCCTTCTCTACTCCGATCTTATGGCTATCCTCAACGCTGCCAAGCAACACAAGCAGATGCTCTGGTCTGGGCACAAAGTTTTCTTTAGTCAAGATGTCTCTAAGCCGACAGCCAATCGACGTAAGGAATTTCTCGACCTTAGACCATCTCTGAGATCTATGAATGTCCGCTATGGCCTTATACATCCGTGCTTTTTCAAAGTGACTTATAAAGACAGAACTTTTACTTTTGATGGCCCGGCTGATCTTCGAAAATTTATTCACACCCACAAAGGAGAAGCTATGGAACTGGGCAAGCCTTAATTGTTTTCATGTTTGTTCTCTTCCTGTCTCTTAGGTCTTCCCTGTGAAACTCCCGACGCTGATGTTGATACCCACGTTCTCCTTCTGTTTTGTCTTGTATGACTCTTTCCGTTCATTGTCTTCCCGTTGTCTGGTAGGTTCCCTTCCATTCTGTTTCATATGTTTACTTTGTTTATCGGTAATATCTTATCTCTTCTTTTTTCTTTTGTAAACTTATCCTTTCTCGGTTTCCCCTCTCTTTTGGAGTGGCCGTCTTGTTCCTTGCCCCCCCTCCCTCATTAATGCTCTTTCGGTTTCTGATCAGTATGACTAAAGCCTCCTGGCTTTTCGTCATCTTTTCTTTGTTATCTTTTTCCGGGCGACTATGCTCCCCTCTTCTTTTTCTATTCTGTCCCCTTTTCCTTTTCTTTTTCCCCCTCCCCCGCTCTTGCTTCTTCTCTCATGTGTCTATTGTATCTTTTCATTTTCATTTTCTACCTATGGTATTTCATAAGTCTTTTCTCCTTTTTTCCTCTTTATGGTTATATCAAACTAGTAACTCCATGTTTCTTCCTCTTTGTTGGTTCCTGTCTTCTGCTTCTTATTCGTCTCTCCATATTTCTCTTTTATTTGCCTACGCCTTTTTCCGATATTGGCACATCCTTTTGATTGGTTTTTCACACCTTTTTTCTATTCACTTCTTAAGTTTCTCTTACTTTCCTGTTTATCCTTGCTTAAATTTTATCAATGAATGGCCTTCGTATAATTTCATGGAATGTTAAAGGTATTCGTAATTCTGTCAAAAAACAGCGTGTTTTGTCTCACCTTGCTAAATTAAAATGTCATGTAGCATTACTACAAGAAACACACCTCAAGTTACAAGATCTGTCTTCGCTGCGCAAACAATGGGTTGGAGAGGTTTTCTGTTCCCCGGCAGTGAATAACAAGAATGGTGTTGTTATTTTGTTTCACAAATCTTTAAATGTTCAGTTACAAAATGATTTCCAAGATACTAATGGTAGATGGCTGTTTTTGAATACTAAAGTTAATAATATTCCACTCTCCTTTTCTAATGTTTATGGCCCTATTGGCACTGATTTATCTTTTTGGAATGATTTTTCTATTCTTCTCTCATCCCATGCTGTTGATAATTTGATTGTGGGCGGTGATTGTAACCAACTCATGGACCCCTTCCTAGATCGGAAATCCCAGACCAAATACATCCCTAACAAAATGCAGAAGATTTTTCATAAGGCTGTCACCTCTAGAGGCCTGGTAGATTCATGGAGAACATCTCAACCTGATGTTTTAGAATATTCCTTTTTTCCCCTGTTCATAGGTCTCACTCCCGTATAGACTACATTTTTCTCACTCAACATGCTCTCCAATTCATGACTAATGCAGAGATCGGTTCCATTCTTATCTCAGATCATGCCCCCGTCATTTTAGATATGGAATATCCTTCGCCTGCCCCTACTTCTCGTCGATGGCGTATTAATAATTCCCTCCTCCTGGACTCTAAATTTGTCAAACAATTCACACTTTTTATTCAGGAATTCTTTCAAAATAACATATCCCCTGACTCTCAATTTCATTTTATTTGGGATGCTTTCAAAGCTACAGCTAGGGGTTTCATAATTGACTTTGTATCCCGGAAAAAAAGAAAGCACTTATGGACTCAACACTCATTTTGAAACAAATCAGGGCCTTAGAACATACATACTTCACCACCAATTGTCCTGACATGTTGTCAAATCTTATTAAAGCGAAACTACAATATAACAAACAATCTTGGGATTCTGCTTGTAATACTCTCCTCAAATTTAATGCTAAGATGTATGGTGGTCGGAACAAGGCGGGTAGGTCCTTAGCCAACTACCTTAAAATTAAAAAACAAAAATCTAAAATTGCGGCCATCAGGGACAACTCTGGTGTTCAGCATATTACTGATGCCAAAATTCTTGACTGCTTTACTGACTATTATACCTCCCTTTATACTCCAGAGTCCAACCCTTCTCCCGACCAACTTGATTCCTTTTTTCAAACCATTCCCAAATCTTCTGAAGACTACATTGACCTTACACCCTTAGATGTTCCCATCCTGGAGCAAGACATAATCAATGCCATCAACCTCTTACCTAAAGACAAAACACCTGGCCCAGGCGGTTTTACAGTTCGATTTTTTCTCCATTTTAAACAACTTTTGGTTCTTCAATTATTCTCACTGATCAATCATTTCCTTACCATTGGCGAATCACGAGGATCCTTCACCCAGGCCATGTTATGTCTCATTCCTAAAAAAGATAAAGACCCATCTCTCTGTAAAAACTATAGGCCCATCTCCCTCATTAATACGGACTGTAAAATCTTTGCTAAAATACTTGCCCTCCGCATCAATAAGGTAATCCCAGGTCTTATTAATATTTACCAATCAGGGTTTGTCAAAGGTCGATCTATCGCAGATAATTCGAGAACCTTTCTTAATATTATTCACCTGGCCTCTAAAATGGACTCACCAGCTGCGGCCATTACATTAGATGCTGAGAAAGCATTTGACAGGGTAAACTGGGAATTTATTTTTGGTGCATTAAAATGGCACGGCTTCAGCCCCCCTTTCATCAATTATATCCAGCTGTTATACTCTGCCCCTTCTACTTCCATTTGGGTAAATGGTTGTCAATCTAAATATTTTACCCTCCTTAGAGGAACTAGGTAGGGTTGTCCTCTTTCCCCACTCTTGTTTATTCTCGCTTTAGAACCCTTTTTAGAGAAACTTAGACGCTCACCACATTATACTGGTTTTCAATTTAAACACATCGACATCAAATCACATCAACATCAAATTCACTGCCTACGCTGATGATATTTTACTACATATCTCTAATCCGTCTACTTCTTTGCCGGCCCTTTTTCCTTATTACAAGATTATTCCACAGTTTCAGGTTATCGATTGAACATTGATAAATCTGAGGTCTTGCCTTTAAACAAACACTGTTTTTCTCATATGTTTCATGGCTCTGGGTTTGAGTGGAACTCCAATAATATTAAATGCTTAGGCATTCTATATGCCAATACTATTAGAGAAACTATTAAAATTAACCTTGCTGACATACTCAAAAAGCTCTCTGCTCTCATTGATAGCTGGTCTCCACTTTTTTTTTATCCTGGTGGGGTAGATTGGCTACAATTAAAATGATGCTCCTCCCTATTGTTAATTTTTACCTCTCTATTTTCCTGGTCTCCCTTCCGCTCACCTTTTTCAGGGCCATTAATCGTACCTTGATCAAGTTTCTGTGGAACAATCGCAGGGCCAGGATTTCACTTTCTCGTCTCCAACAACCCAAAGAGTTAGGTAAAGTCAATTTCCCTAATCGTAGACGCTACCATTCTGCTTTCACTCTGAAACAAATTTGGACTCTTCTATCTGAAACCGCACTTGTACCTGCAAATGCCTGGAGCTTGGTAGAACGAATTCAATACATACCTTTTTCTTTTATTACAGCTACCCGTCTATCCCAACCTCCGAGGGGTTTTTCCTCACCTATCTTCACTCATTCCAAAGCACTTGCAACATCTTTGCTTAAAACCCATCTCTCTTCTATGGACCAACTCTCTTGCACGCCTATTTGGTATAACAAGTATTTAAAGATTAATAACAGAGCTCTATTCTGGAAGGAATGGATTGATAAAGGTATCATTACTCTTGACCACTTGTTAACAAATGGATCCCTTATGGACTTCTCAGATATTCGAAAGCTTTATGGTATCTCTTCTGCACAGGCCCCTCATTACCCCTTACTTAGGGCGTCTCTGAACTGTCTCCTTTCCCAGAGTTGTTCCTCTGACATACCTGACCAGACCCTCCCTTCCCCGCTTGATTTTTCTACCCAGTATAAAGCAGCTGTCATTTATAAGTTACTATCCCGTCCTGTGGTTGCTAGAACTAAATCCAATTTAGAACTTTTATGGGAGAAAGAATTAGCGCAGGATTTTTCGTTTCAAATTTGGGACTCCATTTGGTCTAAAATTCATACTGCTTCACGCTCAGCTAGCACAACGCAGACTTTATATTATTTTTATAATAGACTCTTTTTACCCCTACTGATCTGCACAGATTCAAATTGTTGGACTCGAAAAAATGCTGGTCTTGCATCCACACGAATAGTGACTTCCTTCATATGTTTTTCCTTTGCCCTTTAGTTAAGTCTTTTTGGTCTCGTATTTGGTTGAAATTGAATGAAATATTATCTACCAATGTTCCGTTTGATATTGTACATGTATTTTTGGGTAGTACTTCGCCTGTTTGGGATGTTCAGAGTAAGGTAGGGAAATTTATAGACTTGATTTTAGCTATTTCCTTTCAGGTCATCACCACCAACTGGAAGGACACCTCCAAGATTTCTTATCAAGCTTGGTGGAATTTACTTTGTGACCATCATCGGCTTGATCGTGCTCATGCCACTACATTACCTTTGTTAATCAAAAAGACTTGTTGTGGTCACCATTAACCTCTTTTCTTTCTAGGCTGGTTACTTGATCTCACTTTTATTTATAGTAACAATTTTACCTTCTACACTTTATAATGTTCAACTTTTTATTTAAATATTACGCATTTTTGTTTTAACTTCTGATGCATTTCCTTTCTCCTCTTTCCCCCCCTTCCTTTTCCCTCCTCTTCTTTCTTCTTTCCTCTTCTCTTTAAAATTTTAAAATGTTAAAATGCATTTCCTCTATGTACAAGTTGTCCCTTTCGAGGGTTTTAGTGGCATTGTTGTCATATATATATTTTATTTCCTTTTTGTGCTACATGACCATGTTCTGATGTTTTACTCTGTTTATTATTTCAATAAAGCATTCTAAACATAAAAAAAAGGTCTGTTTCAACAATAATGAGACTGACGCTAGATTGACATTATTAATAAGGATTCCTCAGCCATACATCAAAGGTTTAAGACAGAAGACCAATTAGCAATAGTAGAGAGCATTGGGATATTAGTCCCTGTGGTTAACCTCATAAATACTCAATATATTCCCAATGCTTTTGCATAATTTCCTGTGGGTGGTTGCATGATAGGATACTGTGACCTGATTCTTGATACATGTGAAGTGGGTGAGGTGCAGGAGTAGACAGGGATTGGGCAGCAAGAAAAGTTACCTTGCATGCTGTGTGTGCTTGCCTCTGTGTGTACATGCTTGGTTGGATTTGTATGCCTGTTTGCGCGGCTGAGAGAGGATCAGAGTGTACCTGGCATGATGTCCCTCTGAACTCACAGTGTCCATGAATGGCAGCCCACAGACCACTGGCACATTAAGCTGCATCTGGTACCATTCAGTATATAGGGGGTATTCCTGTGTTGATGGGACCCACCCCTGAAATAATAGATGGCATTCATGACATATTACAGACATTCCTGACATGATGGGGCCCACACTGGGTACAACATTACTCTCCCAAGTAATCAAGTTTTAGACCTAAAATAACCCATTGTACTAGACAGACCACCACATACTACCATTTCACACAAAGCATCTTGAGATCTCCAAAGTAAAACAAGGCAAAATAGAAAATGTTCTGCGGCTTTTTAGAAGAAATGAGATCCTTTATGACACACTGGGAAACATCATTATTAATTGACGATCTCACTAGCTAACACTATTCCTCAACCTAAGTAACCGTCAACTACTGCCCACATCAGTGAACGGTGCCTAACAGAAAAATCCCTGGCACTGTGGTGCACCAATGATTTTAATACAAGCTGAGGTATAACCAGAAAACTTGAAAAGATCTGGCAAAAATTTCAAACTCCAGAAACACTAAAGGCACGAAAGCTACTGAGAAAAAGCTAAAAAGAAAGCGTTCCTATCACAAAAAGCCAGCTACTTCAAAATAACAGATCAATGAGGCCACCATTCACTGCAGAATTCTTTGAAAAACCATTAAACACTGCTCTGCTCCAGTGTATAAACCAAACATCCCATGCTAAGCCCTTTTATGGCCAATATTGTCAATATCGTGTCCGAAAAGATATTACTAACTGTGAGAAGTTGGCCTGGTATATGCTGTCCACTAATTATAGTGGGCACCTTGCACCAGTCCAAACAACCCCTTATTGGAGATAGGTTAAAGACAACCTTTATTGAAAGCTATCCTAGTGGTAGCTATGGAGAGCAGCCTTCAGGCTAAGTCTTGAAGGAATGTAAAGCAGCTTGTTTTACCAGTCTATAATCTCTTGAGTGACCAAATGAAAGAGGACCACACCAGGTATATATTCAAAATATATGTATTTATTGCTAAACACACCCCTCTAGTCTCTTTATGAGGCTAGAGTTCGAAGTACATAAGTTATAAGTTAGTTATCAACAGTAATAGCACAAATACACGTTTGAGCCCTAGGGGCGTACCAAACCATATACCAATAAAGTGGTATAAGAACCACGACTGAGCTAGACACAAGGCCTAGAGCCTGTAGAAGTGCTTGGACCACAAGGAACCACCCAGGGTAGTGACACAGGGGACCCACGGGGGACGCGTGCAGTGTGAGAACACAGCCGCGAATCGTCGTTGACTTCTATGGGGAAAGTCGCGGTTGGAATTTTAAAGAAAAGGGACACTTAGAGGAGGACTTGGAGCAAACCCCTTTAGAACTGGGTGTTTCTAGAGTCTATACCCACGGGAGCACCGGAGTACTCGAGTTACCTCACCCAGGGAAGCCGGGTGCATAGGTGTCTTTCGGGTCGGGTTTCGTCGTCGTTTTCAATGGCGATCTGCTGCAAAGTGCTGCTGGCGGCCAAGTCGAAAGTGTTCGGGTGGATCCAAAGGTGGATCGAAGATCTGAAGAACCTGAAAGCAGAGGGGACAGAGTCTGGGTCACTAGCCAGTGACCAGGAAGGCGATGAGCGGATGCCCACCGATGTCGGGTGCTTCAGGTAGGTTGACAGTCGTCTTGAGTCTTCAGCCACGAGGTCCAGGTGTCGTCGACAACAAGCAGGAGCTGGATTCGAGCTGTCCCACGACGTCTGTCGATTGCTGAGGTTTTGGCGACCAGATTGGACCCAATGAGCCTTGGCAACGGCAAGTCTCGTGGAAATAGAAGAAGGACGGTGGTGCAGACAAGCAAGGTCTGAGGGACTCACCCAGCAAGGGTAAGTCAGGGCACGCCTGGAGCAACCAGGGAAGCCCAAGCAGAAGAAGATTGGCCTTCGGGAGGGCCCACTAGCCAACGGACTTTCGACCGCAAAGGAGCCTCGAGTGGACGCACTTAGAGCTGGCTCACGGGACACTCATGGAGTGGAGGCCAGTGATCTTTGGTGCAGTCGGTGTTGGAGGCGGGGGCTACGCGGAGCCCAAAGCATAACTTCGTGGGAGACCAGGAAGAGGATGCACTTGCAAATGCGCTCGGTGTCCAGGGGTCACGGTTCCACGTTACCCACGACAGCTACGGGCCTCAGCTTTGCTGGGGACTCAGGGCAGCCTCAGGGAAGTCTGGAAATCCACCTCTGGTGATGCAAAGACTTCGGCATCCGGCAGGAGCTTCAGCGATGCAGACCGGACAATTGCTTCGTTGGTGCCTGCCAAGCAGGGGAGTCACTCCTTGACCCCAAGGGATATTCTTCAGTCCTCTAATCTTAAAGTAGAGCATCGAAGGTCCAGGATTCTGTATCAGAGTTTCGTCCAGGTAAATCTAAAGTCCTAAGGACTGGGGTCCCATACTTATACCAAGTTAGGGGGTTGGACATACTCTGGGGACCCACCTATGGGAGGGTCAGGGCAGAGGGGTGGTTACACCCCTTTCCCTTTGTCCAGTTTTGCACCAGAGCAGGGGCTGGAAGCCCCTGAGCCGGTTTGAACTGGGGTATGCACAGGGACACCAAATGTGCCCCCAGTGCTGGACTTCAAAGCACTTTGAGAGTGCACCCACCCAGCCCCAATACACATCAGCCTGTCTGGGAGGTGGTTACACCTCCCTGCAACAGGAAACCTATTGGCAAGGCCTCCCCTGCTGGAGTTTCGGTCAGCAGCAGGAGGCCAGACCCGTGTCTGTGGCTGCAGCATCCATTTTGTGATGCCAGGGCTCTGTAAAGTTAATAACGGGTATGCCGGTTGGCACATGTCTCTCCTCTAGAAGGGTGGAATGCTACCCCCGCCGCCAGAACTGGCAAGGGGGTAGTATTCCAAGATGTTTGACACCAAACACGACATGTTTCCGTGCAGCCATCCCAAAGTTAGCATTTAACGCGAGGTTATAATGCACTTAAGAGTATATGGTCAGGCTGCACTGCAAACAGCATCAGAGGAGGTACTCCGAATGCTGCAGAGGGGCTCTGCTCATGCAGGGGCACCCTCTCACATGAAAACCAAGCACTCTGCCTTCAGGATTGTCAAGGCCTGCCATAGGAGTGACTTATTGGTTTATATGTGTGTGCAATGGTAGTGATATAGGTAGCCTATACCACTGTAAGGGGTGCAGGCACCACCTTACTCAGGCTGCAGTAGCAGACCTGTGGTCATTTTGGCTGGCCTTCCAGGGGTGGCATAATACATGCTTCAGCCCCTGGCAGGCCTCTGAGGTACCTATGCCCTGGGTACATAGTATACCATATACTAGGGACTTATAAGGGCACTCCAGATTCCAATCAGAGATGTGCCTAAGGCACATGGAAACCATTTTAGAGAGGAAGCAGCTAGGCTGGGGTTCTGATTAGCAGGGCCCCAGGCAGACTAAAGTCGAAAAACAGTGAAGCATCAGCAAAAAGTGGGGGTACCCATGTGAAGCAGATCCTACTCTCCTACACAACCCCCCCCCCAAACGTAGGGACATTAAACTAACCTTGTCCAGTTGAGTCTTCATGTTCTAAGTGGAAGTACCTAGAGAGTCCATCTGCATTGGCATGGTTACTCCCAGGTCTATGTTCCACTAAAAAGTCCATCCCCTGTGGGGAAATGGACCACCTAAGCAGTTTGGGGTTTTCACCCTTCATTTGTTTTAGCCATAAGAGGGGCTTGTGGTCTGTTTGAACAAGGAAGTGAGTACCAAACAAGTATGGCTTCATCTTCTTCAGAGCCCAAACCACAGCAAAGGCCTCCCTCTCTATGGCTGACCAACGTTTCTCTCTAAGGGTTAGCCTTCTGCTAATAAAAGCTACTGGCTGATCCTGACCTTCATCATTCAATTGTGACAGTACAGCCCCTACCCCCAATTCAGATGCATCTGTTTGGACAATGAACTTCTTGGAGTAATCAGGACTCTGTAGAATGGGAGCAGTGCACATGGCCTGCTTTAGGTCATCAAATGCCTTTTGACAGCTAACTGTCCACTGAACCTTTTTGGGCATTTTCTTGGAAGTCAAGTCATTCAGGGGTGTCACTATTGAGCCATACCCCTTGACAAATCTCCTATAGTACCCAGTCAGGCCTAAAAAGGCTCTCACCTGAGTCTGGGTAGTTGGAGCAGTCCAGTCCATGATGGTCTGGATCTTGCTCTGCAAGGGTTGAACCTGGCCTCCACCCACAAGGTGGCCCAGGTACACAACCTGACTCTGCCCTATCTGGCACTTTGTGGCCTTGATAGTCAGGCCTGCTTTCTGCAGGGCCTGCAAAACATTTCTGAGGTGGACCAGGTGATCCTCCCAGGTGGAGCTAAAGACAGCAATGTCATCTAGATATGCTGCACTATAGGCTTCCAGACCTGTAAGGACTGTATTCACCAACCTCTGAAAAGTGGCAGGTGCATTCTTCAGACCAAAGGGCATTACCACAAATTGATAATGCCCACTAGGGGTTGAGAATGCTGTCTTTGGCTTTGCATCATCAGCTAGTCTGATCTGCCAGCTGTCAGGTCAAATGTGCTTAGATACTTGGCTGAGGCCAAAGTGTCTATTAGCTCATCTGCCCTAGGTATTGGATGGGCATCAGTCCTAGTGACTGCATTGAGACCCCTGTAGTCCACACAAAACCTCATCTCTCTTTTCCCACCACTGGTGTGAGGTTTTGGCACAAGGACCACTGGACTAGCCCAAGGGCTATCTGAGGGTTCATTAACTCCCAAATCCAACATTTTCTGGACTTCTGTCCTGATACAGTCCCTGACATGGTCAGGTTGCCTATAAATCTTATTTTTAATAGGCAGACTGTCCCCAGTGTCCACTTCATGAGTGCACCAGGTCGTCTGACTTGGAGTCAAAGAGAACATATGTCTGTACTGATTGAGCACTTGTCTACAATCAGTTTGCTGCTGAGAATCTCTCAACTAAACCATTGCATTGTGGGTGATAGGGTGTGGTGAACTTGTAAGTCACTCCACACTCCTTCCACATTGCTTTCAAGTATCCAGACATAAAGTTAGCATCCCTGTCTGATACAACCTCCTTAGGGAAGCCCACTCTTGAGAAAATTCCCAGGAGGGCTCTTGCCACCACAGGTGCTGTAGTGGTCCTAAGGGGAATAGCCTCTGGGTACCTGGTGGCATGATCCACTACCACCAGGATAAACCTGTGCCCAGATGCTGTTTGGGGATCCATGGGACCAACAATGTCAATCCCCACCCTTTCAAAGGGATCCCCCACCACAGGTAGTGGTATCAAGGGGGCCTTTGTAGTGCCACCTGCCTTGCCACTGGCCTGGCAGTTTACACAGGAGCGAAAAAACTCCTTGGTGTCTTCAGACATGTGGGGCCAGTGAAAGTGAGGGACAATTCTGTCCCAAGTCTTGTTCTGGCCCAGGTGACTTGCTAAGGGAATGTCATGGGCTAGGGTCAATAGGAAGCCCCTGAACTTCAGAGGTATAACCAACCTCCTGGTGGCACCAGGCTTGGGGTCTCTACACTCTGAGTACAAGAGTCCATCATCCCAATACACTGTATGGGGACCACTAGCTTTCCCAGCAGCCTCAGCAGCAGCTTGCTGTCTGAGGGGTTCAAGAGAGGGGCAGCTCTGCTGCTCCTGGCTCAGATCTGCCCTGGAAGGGCCCCCTGTCCCCAAGAACTCAACCTGATCAGGTTCAAGCTCCTCTGGGACAGTTCCTTCCTCAGGACTGAGATCATCTCCCTGAAGAGACTGATCTTCCTTCTGAGCCAAGGGGAAGGCACTGCCTTTACCCTACTACTCCTCTTCTTGGAGGGCACTTGGTCCATTATTCCAGAATCCAAGGCCTGTTCAGTGTTAGACATTTTGGCCTGTGACCTGGTCACAGCAAACACATCTGCAGGGATGCCCAGCATTTCTGCATGGGTCCTGAGCTCCACTTCTGCCCAAGCTGAAGTTTCCAGATCATTGCCAAGCAAGCATTCAACTGGTAGGTCTGCACTTACCACAACCTTCTTAAGGCCAGTTACCCCTCCCCAGGAGAAGTTAACAACTGCCAGAGTATGGTCTGTTCTGACATTGCTAGCATTGGTCACTTGGTACATTTCACCAAGTATAATCTGCCCAGGATCCACAAGGTCTTGTGTCACCATGGTGACACTTGCCCCTGTGTCCCTAAATGCCAAAACCTCTTTTCCATTTATTAAGGGCTGTTGTCTGTACTTGCCCAGATTACTGGGACTCACAGAGGAGGTCACATCCATGCCTCCATCACAGACTAGGACAGCCTGAGTGAGTTCTCTGACTAGGTCAGAGCTCATCTCCTTACCCAGGGTCAACCCTACTAACCCTTGGCCTGTGTATTCCCACCACCAACTGTAACTGCACTAGGGGGAGCAGGTGCCTTAGGGGCATTGGTGGGGGCTGGATTAGAGTCTTTGGACTTGGTGCAATCACTGGTCCAGTGGGTCTTTTGCTTATAGACCTTGCACCATGGTTTCTTTTGGCCTTTCCCTTTGTTAGACTGTGAATCCCCACCTGAAGAAGATATTTGGGAGTTCTTAGAATCTTGCTTCTTTGGGTCACCACCTTGGTTCTGTACCTTCTGCCTCACCCTGGTTCTGACCCATTTGTCTGCCTTCTTTCCCAATTCTTGGGGAGAGGTCAGATCAGAGTCCACCAGGTACCGATGCAACAGCTGATTTTGACAGTTATTAAAAATCTGCTCCCTCATGATAAGATTGTACAATCCTGTGAAGTCACATACCTTACTGCCCATCAACCAACCTTTCAGAGCCTTAGCAGAACAATCCACATAGTCTACCCAGTCTTGAGTCTGTGCTTTTTGGGTATCTCTGAACTTTAACCTGTATTGTTCAGTTGTTAGGCCAAACCCATCAATCAGAGCACTCTTCAAGACTTTGTAATTGTCAGCATCCTCTTCTCTTACAGTGAGGAGCTTGTCTCTACCTTTGTCTGCAAAGGAGAGCCACAAGATTGCTGCCCACTGCTCCTGAGGGACCCTCTGTACTTTACAGGCCCTCTCCAGTGCAGTTATCCATTTGTGGATGTCATCCCCACTCTGGTAGGGAGGGACAATCTTGCTCAGGTTTCTATGGTCATAAGACCTTTCCCTATCTCTGGGGAAATTGCTGCCACCATGGGACTCTAGTCCCATCTTTTTCTTTGCTTTTCAAGCTCTAGGGACTCCCTGTCTATAGCCAACTGCTCTCTTCTGAGCTTCAACTGAGCTTCTCCATATCTGAGCAGTCTCTCTTTCCTTTCATGAGAGGATTCCCTCCTATGAGAGGAAACAGAGGTCTCTATTGAGGTGTCAGAGTGGTTAGACTCCTGAGAAGGAGATCTAGGCCTTCTGGGCACACTCACAATTCTTCCTGGAGGGACAAAGGGGAGGTCATTCTGATCCTCCTCCTCCTCCACAGGAGGAATTGGGTTCTCCGGGTCAGGGTAATTTTCACCTTCCTGGCCAGTTTCAGAGGGGGGGCCCTGGGTTTCTTCACCCCTGACCCCTTCCTCATTTTCTGCCCCACCCTCTCTGCCTACCCCTTCAGATCCTAGGGGTCTGCTGAGATCATCTGACAGTAGCACCTCCCTGAGGTGTTGGGTGCTGGCACTTTTGCCTGCCTTCAGCTTCCTAGTATTGCACAATGCTCTCAATTCCAAGAATGGGAGATTATCATACTTGGAGGGAAGAAGCCCACTGGCTTCTGGCAAGGACTCACTGGGTCCTGGCTTTGAAGACATTACTAGTGAGGTGTGGTGTATGCACTACCTACTCTAGTGTGGCCTACTAAACTCTCTTGAGTTGTAGAAAGGGTGTGCTATCCCTTAACACACAACTCTAAGTTCAGTAGAACTTACTGTATCCTAAGCTTGATTTATATGTACCTAAGGTACCCATAGTGGTTTTCAGTTGATTAATTCAATTGAGATTATCTGGTAAAACAATAGCAAGCTGGAATCCCACACGCTGCCACCAATGTGAGAAGTTGGCCTGGTATATGCTGTCCACTAATTATAGTGGGCACCTTGCACCAGTCCAAACAACCCCTTATTGGAGATAGGTTAAAGACAACCTTTATTGAAAGCTATCCTAGTGGTAGCTATGGAGAGCAGCCTTCAGGCTAAGACTTGAAGGAATGTAAAGCAGCTTGTTTTACCACTCTATAATCTCTTGAGTGACCAAATGAAAGAGGACCACACCAGGTATATATTCAAAATATATGTATTTATTGCTAAACACACCCTCTAGTCTCTTTATGAGGCTAGAGTTCGAAGTACATAAGTTATAAGTTAGTTATCAACAGTAATAGCACAAATACACGTTTGAGCCCTAGGGGCGTACCAAACCATATACCAATAAAGTGGTATAAGAACCACGACTGAGCTAGACACAAGGCCTAGAGCCTATAGAAGTGCTTGGACCACAAGGAACCACCCAGGGTAGTGACACAGGGGACCCACGGGGGACGCGTGCAGTGTGAGAACACAGCCGCGAATCGCCGTTGACTTCTATGGGGAAAGTCGCGGTTGGAATTTTAAAGAAAAGGGACACTTAGAGGAGGACTTGGAGCAAACCCCTTTAGAACTGAGTTATTCTAGAGTCTATACCAACGGGAGCACCGGAGTACTCGAGTTACCTCACCCAGGGAAGCCGGGTGCATAGGTGTTTTTCGGGGTCGGGTTTCCTTGTCGTTTTCAATGGCGATCTGCTGCAATGTGCTGCTGGCGGCCAAGTCGAAAGTGTTCGGGTGGATCCAAAGGTGGATCGAAGATCTGAAGAACCTGAAAGCAGAGGGGACAGAGTCTGGGTCACTAGCCAGTGACCAGGAAGGCGATGAGCGGATGCCCACCGATGTCGGGTGCTTCAGGTAGGTTGACAGTTGTCTTGACTCTTCAGCCACAAGGTCCAGGAGGCGTCGATGACAACCAGGAGCTGGATTCGAGCTGTCCCACAACGTTTGTCGATTGCTGAGGTTTCGGCGACCAGATTGGACCCAACAAGCTTTGGCAACGGCAAGTCTCGTGGAAATAGAAGAAGGACGGTGGTGCAGACCAGCATGGTCTGAGGGACTCACCCAGCAAGGGAAAGTCAGGGCACGCCTGGAGCAACCAGGGAAGCCCAAGCAGAAGAAGATTGGCCTTCTGGAGGGCCCACTAGCCAACTGACTAGCGATCACGAAGGTGCCTCAAGTGGACGCACTTAGAGCTGGCTCACGGGACACTCGTGGAGTGGAGGCCAATGATCTTCAGTGCAGTCGGTGTTGGAGGCGGGGGCAACTCGAAGCCCAAAGCACAACTTCGTGGGAGACCAGGAAGAGGATGCACTTGCAAATGCGCTCGGTGTCCAGGGGTCACGGTTCCACGTTACCCACGACAGTTACGGGCCTCAGCTTTGCTGGGGACTCAGGGCAGCCTCAGGAAGTCTGGAAATCTACCTCTGGTGATGCAAAGACTTCGGCGTCCAGCGGGAGCTTCAGCGATGCAGACCGGACAATTGCTTTGTTGGTGCCTGCCAAGCAGGGGAGTCACTCCTTGACCCCAAGGGAGATTCTTCAGTCCTCTAATCTTAAAGTAGAGCGTCGAAGGTCCAGGATTCTGTATCAGAGTTTCGTCCAGGTAAATCTAAAGTCCTAAGGACTGGGGTCCCATACTTATACCAAGTTAGGGGTTGGACATACTCTGGGGACCCACCTATGGGAGGGTCAGGGCAGAGGGGTGGTTATACCCCTTTCCCTTTGTCCAGTTTCGCGCCAGAGCAGGGGCTGGAAGCCCCTGAGCCGGTTTGAACTGGGGTATGCACAGGGACACCAAATGTGCCCCCAGTGCTGGACTTCAAAGCACTTTGAGAGTGCACCCACCCAGCCCCAATACACATCAGCCTGTCTGGGAGGTGGTTACACCTCCCTGCAACAGGAAACCTATTGTCCAGGCCTCCCCTGCTGGAGTTTTGGTCAGCAGCAGGAGGCCAGAACCGTGTCTGTGGCTGCAGCATCCATTTTGTGATGCCAGGGCTCTGTAAAGTTAATACCGGGTATGCCGGTTGGCACATGTCTCTCCCTCTAGAAGGGTGGAATTCTACCCCCGCCGCCAGAACTGGCGGGGGGGGGTAGTATTCCAAGATGTTTGACACCAAACACGACATGCTTCCGTGCAGCCATCCCAAAGTTAGCATTTAACGCGAGGTTATATTGCACTTAAGAGTATATGGTCAGGCTGCACTGCAAACAGCATCAGAGGAGGTACTCCGAATGCTGCAGAGGGGCTCTGCTCATGCAGGGGCACCCTCTCACATGAAAACCATCCACTCTGCCTTCAGGATTGTCAAGGCCTGCCATAGGAGTGACTTATAGGTTTATATGTGTGTGCAATGGTAGTGATATAGGTAGCCTATACCACTGTAAGGGGTGCAGGCACCACCTTACTCAGGCTGCAGTAGCAGACCTGTGGTGTCATTTTGGCTGGCCTTCCAGGGGTGGCATAATACATGCTTCAGCCCCTGGCAGACCTCTGCGGTACCTATGCCCTGGGTACATAGTATACCATATACTAGGGACTTATAAGGGCACTCCAGATTCCAATCAGAGATGTGCCTAAGGCACATGGAAACCATTTTAGAGAGGAAGCAGCTAGGCTGGGGTTCTGATTAGCAGGGCCCCAGCCAGACTAAAGTCGAAAAACAGTGAAGCATCAGCAAAAAGTGGGGGTACCCATGTGAAGCAGATCCTACTCTCCTACACTAATGAAATCAGATCAAGACCCAAAACGTATGCTGGACGTTCTTAATCCTCCCACTGCCATGCAGTCTATGCATTTCATTTCATTTTATGTCATAGTTATATGTCATAACATCAGTGAAAGGGCTGCAACAGACATTAAAAAATGGTCCTCATTCAGAAAACGTGACACCAAGACATACACTAAATTATTGCATCGGCCAGCCACTTATGGTACATAGATGATCACATACCTACAAACTTCGGGATACACAGAACATTTCTCCTTTAATTTTCATTCAAATTTTCCACCCTAGAAGAAATATTCCCATCTGAGTTAAAATCAGTTCAGCTGTCGACTCACTTAAGGAAACTAAAATTAATCTGATTGCTTTCCAGAACTTAGGGTCAGTCTCCAAACTCTACCTTCTAGAAGAAAATCATTGAGAAAGCTTACTCAGTTCAACAACAATGGACTCTCGTACTCCTTCTAGTCGGGAATCTGACTTAATTGGAGTTTGGAGACTTGGGGGCATATTATCAAGGATCTGCGATATTTATCGCAAAGCGCGCTTAGCGCTGTTTTTTTTATCTTTACTTTGCATGTCATTAGCGATATATATCGCTGACATGCTTAGAGGTAAAAAAACGGCCGCTATCGCTAATAAAGTCACGCTAAGGCCCGTTACCTGCAGCTTGTTAATAGTGTGATAAAAATATCGCTGCATTAGCGGCAGAAAAGTGCCGCTAACGCGGCGATAAAGGGCTTGATAATATGCCCCAGTGTCTTGTCTTATAATGAATGGTACTCTTTGTGCAACTAAATCTGGTGCCGCTTGCCTCCTTATGCAACTAGGGGGCATATCATCAAGGCCCCGAGATAAAATTATCGCCGCTTTAGCGTCCGTTTTCGGGCCAAAAGTGGCGATAATTTTATCGCACTATTAACAAGGTCACGCTATCGCGTGAATCCTTGCCGTAGCGCCCCTTCCCTTAACGCCCAGCTTTGCATCTCTAATGAGATGCAAAGTGGGCGTTCCTCCCCAAAAAAATGTGAGAAATGTCGCTAACCGTCATTTCTCCTATCAACAATGTGAACGCTAACCTGCAGAGCGATAAGAAAAGTAGCGCAAACTGTGGTTATCGCTACGTTCCTTACGCCTGCTTTCAGGCTGACTTAGCCATTATATCCAATGGAAGGTGGATATAATGGCTAAGTCTGCCCTGCCCTATTAACAACGTATCGCCAATCGTTGTGCGATTATCGCTGGATTTCCAGCGATAATCGCACATTTGGCAGCTAACTCTGGAATTTGTATCGCCTCGGCGAAGCGCGTTGTTGATAACGCGCTAACCGGGCGATAAATTCCAGAGTTAGCCGGCGATAAATATGCAAGCGCTAAGCGCGCTTTGCGATATTTATCGCCGGGCCTTGATGATATGCCCCTAGATATCTTCACTCCATTTGGCACCACCGAACTCATAAAACTACACGATAATTATGACTATCTGGGGAATTATGGGGCATGTACTGAACTTGATTACATTCTTCCTCTCTTTCAGATCACAATTCATTAAAATAGGTCCTTAGAGATCTCTTAAACTTTCTTTAACAACGTGGAATCGCTGAAGGCCTTATGATTTCTTCTGACTTATTCAATCTCTATATGAATTCACTTGTGCAGATGGTCTTGAAACAACAGGTCCATATATACAGATTCACTGATGATACACAAACTTTTCTTGCAGCATCTAATCTGTCAGGTATTACAACTTAAATTCCTTTTTGAAAATCTAATGATCGGAATGACTTACTTTCTCTGGAACAAAATCTTGCAAAAATTAGCTCCTTTTCTCCTCAACAGAGATGCTCATTCTTATTAAAAAATGACTTCTTAAACTTTCACACATCGACATCATACCCAAGCTGGTCACTTCTCCTACGTTAGGTCTGTTCATGACAAGCTCCATGAATATTTAATAACTACCAGAAACCCTATGACTGAACACAAATTTCTTGGCATTCTGAAAGAAGGTTAAAAAAAACATCTTTTGGTATTGCTCTTAGCAATCAAAGTCAGAGCCTATTATTAGTATATAATGCTGCTGTACTAGAACCCTCCTATAATTACAATTACTGTATTCTTTTCTTTATCCTTTGTGAAGAGTTTTATTGTCCTTGTGGCTAGATCCATTCTACACAAATATCTTTATTAATAATAATAATAACACTAATTGCGGGCATCATTGTTATTATATGATCTATTCCTGGGAATATTCTGGTTTGTTGTAATGGTGGTCATTTTCGGCATTGAGGTGCAATATACTTGCTATAGTGTGGTATCCTTGCCCTTGTGACATATTGTTGGCCATGGCATAATGGTGGTTATCCTTTTCACGGTTTTGTACATAGGATGATGTTGCCCACCCATGGAGAAATTCTAGCCTTCATTGGCCTGTTGTGTGCATCATCGGCATTAGGGAGCCCATCTCTGCAATTATGTAAGTGATGACTCAGTGGAGGTTATTCATGGCATAGTATGCCCGTTCTTGGCATGGTCATGCCCAGTCCTGGAATGATGCTACAATCCTTGTGACAGTGTGCTTTAGGGAACCACTCCTAATCCTAATAGACGTCTGTCTAGCTCTCATGTCTGAGACCTGAGATTGTGACACCTGTGTGATTGGTCATTTTTACACCCTGCTCCTTCCAAGCAAGTTCCCAATTATGTTTGGAAAGGGCATGATGAAAAAAAAAATAGAATGTCTCAACAACGAATGATGCTATTTGGAGTTTGAAAATGATATGCCACATGAAGTTGGAAAGCACAAATTGTTTTTAAACTGACTGTAATATCCAACGCTTTCTAAGCGATCATTACAAAGCATGTGCTAAATAATACGTTGTTTTGCACCCATGTATTCATAGTGGGTTTGGAAAGGTAGAACCACTAATGCCCATGAGTAGTTTAAAGCCTGCTTTGCATAACTTTCAGGTACTGAAATATATATGAACGCCACTTATGAACCTTCAGCTTTGCAGCAAATATATAGGGACATTGAAATCTAAAAACTAAACTTTTCTCACAAAATTCTCAAAGGACAAGCCCCTTTGTAAGATCAGCTTATTTGCTTCCCTTTCTCATTTAGCACAATTCAGGGTACATATTTAAGCCCCACAACTTTCAAACATAACTAGTCAAGAGCTGATCATTTTGTGAATGACTCGTCAATGGAATAGCTGTGCCTGTTACAAGCAGCAAGATAGCGCTTGGTAAGCTAGCACCCCGAGCGGAGAAAAACTTGGCGCCCTTGCTGTTGCTATTGATAACAATGAGACAGCAGGGTGGACATTTTCACTGGTCTGTCCCTTGCTGAGCAGTGTATAGTCCTTGAATGTACACCTCTCCCTTCCAGACCTCTCGAAGCTCACCTAAATCGCCCATAACTTAGCTGACTCGTAAAGATGGAGTGTTGTTGGGTGTGTCTCAGCAGGAGTGAGAATGATGAAGGGAGGACATAGAAGGGGGCTAATGGGGTGTGAAAAACATTGCCTACTGTATGGTAAGGAAAGACCACTTTAAATGGATGATAGAGTAGGAAAATTGAAATTAAAATTAATTAACAGAACTGATAAATTTAATTAGTTATTAACGTGAAAAATCATAGTAAAATGACGTAGTCAAAATGTGCAAAACACACTAGGCAGCCATATTTACTGGTTGGTTGCTGTTAGATTTCCTTAAACAAATAGAAGCTTTATAAATTACAGAGCCATGTGCAAGTGTATTTGATAGCTTGACCTTAAAGTGGCTTGCTTAAAATTTTCGTCATAACTGCAGAATGTTTCGAGTTTGTAAAATGTATTATTTCTTTAAGCTACATATTCTTGTTGTACGTAGCTTGAACTTCCTATCAATCTTGTGTTCATATAATGCTGAATAGAAAATCACATATTTTAACAAAAACTCTCACTTAAATGAAATACGAAAGGCATTACCTAACTAGAAATCTGCAGACAAATGATTTTTGTATTTAGTGTAGTTCATTGTTCCGTGTTGAAACAATGAATAAATGATAGAATAGACTCTGCAGTAAACTTCCCTGGGAACCAAGGTTAGTGTTTCCAGATACACAAATGTTTAGTGATGACTGTTACATATTTGTTAGTAGACTTTCGACTTAATGTGTTTGCTGTGGGAAAGGAAGAACGATATTTGCTCACCATCTAAAGATGTCTTCTCATTGGAATGGAGTGATCCAACCCACAACATTGTTGTTTGCATGTGTTCTTGAAATTTATATTAGCAAGTGTTTCTAGTTAGACTCTGAGCTCTCCTTTCTATGATCTGGTATCTGCTATTCTGCTGTGGGCTACTGCTGATGACTCCAACTGTTGCCTGTCACTTTGGAGGTGACACTACCTTTTATTCCTGTCCTTAACCATTGTAGCTACTACTGCATCTGTTCTGATTACTTTCCTGTTGAGGTTTATTTGTACAGATTGCTACTACAACTGTATGCTGATGATCTTTGGATGGTGTGACTCGGCTGGGTTTCATGAACTACTCTTTACGAGGAGTTCAAATACTTAATTTGATTTGAATCCAATGCTCCTTTGATCTCACTCTTTTCTAGAACTCTTTATGGGCTCTATTAGCTTTTTATTTCGATCTTTTGTTGGAATAAGGACTAATTTCTTTATGGAACACGCTTGTCATTTTGCATTACTGATGGTTCTAACCATATTTTATTGATAATTTCTGTAAACGGATTTATCTGACTTACTAATTGAATAAAAAGACAAAAAGAATTTTACTAATATCTTTAAGAGAATAAAGGTTTACAAAACCAATTTAAAACTTTCATTATTGTCTGAACTTACAAACTGTTAATTATGATGATTATTGACATGATTTGATTTAGCTTCCACTAAAATAACGGTGGCCTAAGAGAAGATTTGGAATGGAGCTGGAGTCCATTCTTCAAGTTACATGTTGAGCTGGTACTGGAAAGCAAAGTTTAGGGCCTGATTTAGATCTCGGTGGATGGAACACTCTGTCACAAACATGACGGATATCCCGTCTGCCACATTACTATTGCCGTAGGATAGAATGGGATCATAATACGGCGGACAGGATATCCGTGATGTTTCTGACGGAGTATTCCCTTCCAAGAAGATCTAAATCAAACCCTTAGACTCTTTCTGTGCTATCACTGGAAAACCTGACAGAGAAACGAGCACGCAGAGGCATGGACAAGGCTGGCATAACCTGTTGACATAACCTGAATGCACCCAGCTCACTCGTGCCAAAAGCCGGCCCTGGTTGCAAATGTCAGAAGAGATTTGTCTTATGTGTGCTAAGTCAAAATCTCAATATCAGTGCATGTTGTAGGACCCAACAATGGGTCAGAATGAGGGCACTAGAAATGTCTCAGTCCCAAACATCCTTGAAGGACAATATATAGAAGTATGTACATTAAGCCTGTTTATTACAGTGTACACAGAGCATACAACAGGCATTATTCCTTTTGTAGCAGAAATATATGTGCCTGCTGTGTGCACAGTGTTTAATAATCAGGCACACAATTTTCTCATAGCGATGTGCCTAATGTACAGATATTGAGCAATAGGACTCCTCTGTAATGTGTCAGATTTTTCAGCATTCGAATAGCATACTAGATCCTCTTCTGAATTATCTGTAAAATATTTACCATTTGAAATAATACGTTTTAAAAACTGTGCTTGTCCTCAATGTATCCAAAGGTTTGTGAAGGGGAGACCTCCCTTCACCATGTTTGCATGAAGAACATTGATTTGTTCACTCAATGTAATGTGCAGCTGGTATAATTTTTCAAAAGGTTTCCTTTGATTGCCAGTATGACACTGCACGCCCTGTAATTCATCACTGTCTAACTGCATCGACTGAGGGTCAAACCCTGGACCCTCATCTCCACCGCAACCTCAATTATAATGAATATAGTTCACTTTGTCACTTCCATCAGAAAATCATTAAAGACCTCCTTTTTCTTGAAAAGCCATCACAAGATCGATCACTAACCTCATTCTCTTTTGGTAGGTACAATATTACATACAAAAAGAAGACTCCAAAAACAAAAAGTAGCCCAAAGAGACCTAAAAGTGTAAACACCCACAATGGAACATGTAAGAAATTTCAACCCCATTACCTGAAAAACAAAACGTTGCCAGGCAAAATAAGCTAAATAGAAAAAAAGAAGTACAAAAAACAATCTAAAACCGTCAAGAAATCTGAATGAAAGTAAACAACATATTCATCACTAAGATCACTCTCCCTTTCCTCCTACATGATTCAACTACAACTCACCAACTTTGTATCTTAGCCACACTTACAACAAAAAATTGGAAAGGAGTGGGCTTTTAGCTGAGCCCTGAGCCTCACTATGAATAACTTAAATGTTCCAGGAGATGGTCGTGGACTATGGTTGGCTCCAAATTACTGGGAGATTTATCCAGATTTCATGGTGGGAAAATGTACTCATAAGTTTCCCCAAATCGTCTTAATTCTCATAGGGGGATTTGTTCCTGCTTTAAAGGTAAAAAGAGATATTTATGGCGTGTGGGGTTAAGGTGACACAGGACAAATGCTGAAACTAAAGGACTAGAAACACACAAACTAAAGACGATTTTAGAGTTCCAGTTGATAATAAAGTTAAACTGTTTGACAATTAATTAAGCATAGAAAGCCTACTAGATTAGCAATGTTTTAACTGTTTATGTTTGCCCTATGCCAAGCAAAACAGTGGTCCCCTAATGAATATAACATAGAGTACAGAGCCACATTTCCAGTTGAACAACATTCCACTAGTCAAGAGACTTCATCCAAGGCTAAAAACGACACCCAGAATAGAACTGATAGTTCTTCGTCTAATCACCCACTTTTGTACTCACTGGTGTAACGAAACTTGAGGGGGCCCCCATGCAAGGTACGTGAAAGGGCCCACTCTGGACTCAATCAGGAGCTCTCCGGCCAGAGTACTGTGCTGAGGGAGCCCCCTGGAGCTTTGGGCCCCCCTGCACCGTGGGGCCTGCAGGGGCCTGTGATACGCCACTGTTTGTACTGTGCTCTAGTTATTTCTTTAAGCCAAAATAGAAGGACAATGTGGCAGCCCGTCCTGAGAAATCCTAGAAAGAGACCAGCAAGTGTACAGCTATGTCCAGAGTTATAGCCTCAAGACATTACGCTAGAAACAGGAAATATATGCCATACATTGTGCAAGACTTTATTATTTTGGTGACGTTGTCCTGTAGAAAACTGCTCTCCTTTCCAAATGCCATCAGTGTTTATGGCAAATGCACAGAGCTGTCTTCAATCTCACCTATAAGTGCTGGAAGAGAGATTTGTTTGAGAAACCACATTATTTACAAGAGGTTGTCATCAAGTACATTCAAAAATGCTGAAAGCATTCTTCCAATCTATGCAAACAGGTTGGAAATAATGTGACCAAGATTTAGATACAAGGCTGTGCATAAAGGTAGTGGAAATATGAGACTCGAGATTCATACATCCTACTATGAATTGTGTTAATGCAGCTGACCAAATGTACTTTTTAATCACCTAAAACCTGCTTCCCAATGAGCACCCAGTGACAGTTCACAATGCCTCCTTAGATCTTGCCCCAGACCTGATGCCAGCTAAGGCAACTTTTCATAAATGGGAAATTTCCAAAGACCAAGTGCACTAGCAGTTTGGTCTTGTCATCTTTATAGGTTGCTTTATTTAAATTACAATTACTTCTGTTGTGATCTTTGGTCCCTTTTTGGTAGTTTGATGGTATCTATGGAAACGCTTTTTACTATTTTATTTCAATTCTTTGTCAACTGTTTGTCATTTACTTTGCTTTCAGAAGTAGTTCTCACAAGGCGAAACAGTTGAGTTGAGCAAAAGCAAGAAGGGGAGAGCAAAGGGTACTTGTCCTTTAGCCAAGTTAGTGAATAGCTAGACTCATACATGAAATTAATTAAATCTCTCATCTTTCACAAGTGACTTCCAATCCACATAGTCTGCTGTTCAGTAGTGGCTGATTCATTCCAGCTGTCGGGGATTCACCTCTCAATTCCTCCATCCATCTGTCACTGCCCCCACCTCAATCCTATGCCTCAGCTTCAGAGAGATAGGGTTAAAGGTGTCCTCAGAGCAACATGACTTCAAATAGGTAGCTGGGGCATGTTCAAAGCTGCCTCCCACACACACAATGAATGTTTGTATTTGTATTACTAGAGTCATTAACATTTAAAAAGCAAAATTCCAATGCATGTCATTTAATTTAGTACACAAACTATTGGCTTTATGGAAGTCACAGATGAGGTGGTGAAACACAGTGGTTACATGGAATGTATTAGTTTTGATTACATGTTGACATCGAAATGCAAGGAAATGAGGAAAGGAGTTTTAGCTGTCCTGGTTTTCTGACTTGAGGTACCTGACAAACGTTCTCTTGGGAGAAAAATCCAGAGATCTTTCAAAGGCAGAAATACCGTATGTAATTGTGCTGGCTAAACCACTGTTAAACCACCATATTTTCAAAGACTTATTGGTAAGGTCACAAATCGTCTGTCACAAAACCAAGTTTTTGTACGTATATGAAGATTGTGCTGCAGAATTCATTATTTGGCACATTTAAAAAAAATATCTTGGCAGGGAGTACTCTCTCAAACAACCCTAAATAAAGTTAAGCTCACGCGCACAGCCCTATTTCAGCCAGGTATAAAAGCACCATCACTTAAAGAGTTTACCAGCCATCACTGATTCCACCTGGGTTTGATGCTACCATGGTGGGTTCACCCATGATGGCAATTTGGCATCACGAGTAATGAAAGTAGGTGGGCCTACTACTAGTCATAGATGATGCCCCTCCTAAGAATAATGTTGGCCCATAAATCCTATTTTCTTACAAATTGAGCACTATTGCACCAGATTCAGTAATAGTCACAGTGTGCAATGTTTTTTATGTTCTTTCTTTATTGCTTTGCAAATAACAACCTTTTGTGTTTATGATAAGCTATTGGTGGCTTCTCCCCTTGGTATCTAGGACTCCCAATTTAAAGGAATTCTGCTCTACAGCAACATTGTTGAAAGGACTCGCAAAGAGAGTGGCTTTCCATGGCAACCACATTTTTCATGTGCTGTCTTGTAGTGATGTGCCAAAACAGGGAGATCTTCCATAACTTAGGGCTGTTGCAAGACCATTTCATTTAGAGTACCTTTCTTCCTTCAACCCAGGACTTCTGGAGCTTCACTGGAAGTAGCAATTATTATTTTTTCTGTGGAGCTCTAAGCATCACTTGTGATTGTTCCTTTCTCTTGTGCAAGCAGTGCAGTACTGTAATATTATAGTGGAAACCTAGTAAGCTTTAGCCATATTAAATTGTATTGTAAAAAGATGCAATATGTATGCTTTGAAGGTTCAGTAGTGGGAGACATTGTCAGATTTGCCCTTCAAAATAAGGAACTTGATCATCTTTGCCAAATTCTGATAGAAAGTCAGATTAAATCATAAAAGTGATTTCAGCAAGGTATTAGGCTTTGCAAGTTCAGATATATTGAACTTGGCCAATGCTTTCACTGAGACTTTGAATACTGGAAGGGGCTGCCATAACCAAGAGCAAGTGTACCTATAATACACCACATTTTTAGTTTCACCATATTGTAAATTGTTATAACACAATTTAAATTACAGCATGTATCCTGTTAAAGGAAAACTGGAAATTAAATTAAACTGAATGTGTCAATTCACAATAGTCTGGAAGAACTTTCTACGATAGATTCACCAAGTCATCTTGGCACTGAATAAGTCCTTACATCTTTGACAAAGATGTCCAAAGAGTGTGGATTGAGTATTATGATGTTTAGCTTTCCACATTATCTACTTCCACCCTTACCATATGTTTGCTAGGACCCCTTAATGGTGATGGTGACCATTATCAAGCTAAGTGATATCAATGACGAATTTGTAGGTATGGCATGGACTGACACCCTTCCTCTTTCTGAAGAGTCATGAGGCCATTTATTGTTTAGTATGAGGCCAGATTGCACATCTGATGATTTTGCATAAGCAGGCACAACCACTGCAATAAATGGAAATTGTCACTGTGATGGCGGTGATGCTTGAGAGTATCACTTGTGAACAGTTTGTGGGAAGGAAAGTGGGTAGTTGTGCATGTGAAGGAATACATCCTCAGTGGTGAATTTGAAACAGGAGTCTGATACAATTCAAAATTTCCAAATCCATGTTAAGATGTATTACAATAACAATGGTATAATTGGTGTACATGGTCTATCAGATATTGATCTAGCGGTAATTTCACGGTAATTTCTCAATGCAAAACATCTTTTACCTCTAGTTTACCGCTTTAAAAGGTGATGGACCTTTGCCACCGGGGTGGTGGAGTGAGCTAAAGAATGATGATGGATTAAACCCAGATCAGTTGACTGGGGGTGAGTGTTTGATTGGCTCAAACGTTCCGTCCATCATCCCCTTTGTATCGCTTTGTTCGCCCTAAGTTGGCGGGGGTATGCCCAGACGTGGGTCCCTTGCTCACTTTGCCACTGGATTCAAGCAAGCCTGGCTGATGACGGCTGGAATGCCAGAAACCGGTCCTAGGATGCTTGTTTCCGGTCCAGGGAAGACATGGCTTGGCAGTTCGGGCTGGACTGTTCCCATGAGGCACAGGGTCAGACTGATTTGCATATGGCCATGTCTGAACTGGGGTGGTGGAGTGAGCTAAAGAATGATGATGGATTAAACCCAGATCAGTTGACTGGGGGTGAGTGTTTGATTGGCTCAAACGTTCCGTCCATCATCCCCTTTTGTATCGCTTTGTTCGCCCTAAGTTGGCGGGGGTATGCCCAGACGTGGGTCCCTTGCTCACTTTGCCACTGGATTCAAGCAAGCCTGGCTGATGACGGCTGGAATGCCAGAAACCGGTCCTAGGATGCTTGTTTCCGGTCCAGGGAAGACATGGCTTGGCAGTTCGGGCTGGACTGTTCCCATGAGGCACAGGGTCAGACTGATTTGCATATGGCCATGTCTGAACTGGGGTGGTGGAGTGAGCTAAAGAATGATGATGGATTAAACCCAGATCAGTTGACTGGGGGTGAGTGTTTGATTGGCTCAAACGTTCCGTCCATCATCCCCTTTTGTATCGCTTTGTTCGCCCTAAGTTGGCGGGGGTATGCCCAGACGTGGGTCCCTTGCTCACTTTGCCACTGGATTCAAGCAAGCCTGGCTGATGACGGCTGGAATGCCAGAAACCGGTCCTAGGATGCTTGTTTCCGGTCCAGGGAAGACATGGCTTGGCAGTTCGGGCTGGACTGTTCCCATGAGGCACAGGGTCAGACTGATTTGCATATGGCCATGTCTGAACTGGGGTGGTGGAGTGAGCTAAAGAATGATGATGGATTAAACCCAGATCAGTTGACTGGGGGTGAGTGTTTGATTGGCTCAAACGTTCCGTCCATCATCCCCTTTTGTATCGCTTTGTTCGCCCTAAGTTGGCGGGGGTATGCCCAGACGTGGGTCCCTTGCTCACTTTGCCACTGGATTCAAGCAAGCCTGGCTGATGACGGCTGGAATGCCAGAAACCGGTCCTAGGATGCTTGTTTCCGGTCCAGGGAAGACATGGCTTGGCAGTTCGGGCTGGACTGTTCCCATGAGGCACAGGGTCAGACTGATTTGCATATGGCCATGTCTGAACTGGGGTGGTGGAGTGAGCTAAAGAATGATGATGGATTAAACCCAGATCAGTTGACTGGGGGTGAGTGTTTGATTGGCTCAAACGCTCCGTCCATCATCCCCTTTTGTATCGCTTTGTTCGCCCTAAGTTGGCGGGGGTATGCCCAGACGTGGGTCCCTTGCTCACTTTGCCACTGGATTCAAGCAAGCCTGGCTGATGACGGCTGGAATGCCAGAAACCGGTCCTAGGATGCTTGTTTCCGGTCCAGGGAAGACATGGCTTGGCAGTTCGGGCTGGACTGTTCCCATGAGGCACAGGGTCAGACTGATTTGCATATGGCCATGTCTGAACTGGGGTGGTGGAGTGAGCTAAAGAATGATGATGGATTAAACCCAGATCAGTTGACTGGGGGTGAGTGTTTGATTGGCTCAAACGTTCCGTCCATCATCCCCTTTTGTATCGCTTTGTTCGCCCTAAGTTGGCGGGGGTATGCCCAGACGTGGGTCCCTTGCTCACTTTGCCACTGGATTCAAGCAAGCCTGGCTGATGACGGCTGGAATGCCAGAAACCGGTCCTAGGATGCTTGTTTCCGGTCCAGGGAAGACATGGCTTGGCAGTTCGGGCTGGACTGTTCCCATGAGGCACAGGGTCAGACTGATTTGCATATGGCCATGTCTGAACTGGGGTGGTGGAGTGAGCTAAAGAATGATGATGGATTAAACCCAGATCAGTTGACTGGGGGTGAGTGTTTGATTGGCTCAAACGTTCCGTCCATCATCCCCTTTTGTATCACCTTCAGGAGACTTTACATAAACATTAAAAATCAAAAATACAATTAAATTTAAGCCAATAAAGAGAGTTGTGAGTATTTTTAAAGGGTTTTATTTTCTAGTCAAAAGTTAAGTTTCTCTGACCCTTTATTCATTGGTCAAATATCAATCAGGTTACAGAATTGGAAAATAGGAAAAATAGAATTAATACAGAACATATTATAGGTTGCATACAAAGCACTCCATAAAGGAGGGAAAACCCCTAATTCTTTGTCAGTCAGAACTCTTTAAAGAGTTTCAGGAAAAATATAATTCAAGAGTGAGTTTTGCAAGGCTAATCAATAATTAATAATTAGCAAAAATATCCCATAAAGAGAAATAATTGCATAAGACAAAAACCTGTCCTGATCTCTCAGCTGCTCTCTCTTCGCTGGTCTGTTCATCTGTCTCTCTCCCTCTCCATTGTCTGACAGAGAGGCTGCTCCTTGAAAATGACCCTCCTTCACAAGACCAAAGAGGAATGTGATCTGCCTTGCCAAAAATATGACGTGCAAGGACTCTCTGAAAAAAAATATGAACAAGACCCCCACCTCCCTCTGTCTCTCCTTGTACGCAATCTCCTCCCAGGCTGCACCCGCGACGTTCACGTACCTAACCCATATGATGTCTGGTCATATCTGCTCCCTCCTCATCTCTCCTCTAAGACTGACGCGCCCCCTAAGGGGTCATTATTTATACTCTAATTCTTGGCTGACTATACTAATAATGTTGCAGTTTCAGTAGAAACTCGCACTGTGATTGGTTAGCACAGGTGACATAGGGGTCTCATCATCCTGTTCTCATTGCGAATCCAACCCATACCGGTTTTAACAAAGGAAGCGTTAAGGCTTAATACAGTCATATGTATCACCATCAATAATTATACAATACTGCAACATCTAAGCATCAAAAATGTATCAGTCTATTTCCGCCTTGCTTTCATATCACACGCAGGGATGACACTCTCCTACAAACACTGGTACATTGGCACGATGACAGGAGTGTACAGTTCATTGTGTCCTTGACCCATGTGTCTTCACTTGAGGCACTTGGCATTTCATGCAGCTGGCACAATCTTCTGCGCATGCGTCTCTCATTTAGCACACTGCTAACAATTCTCAGCCATGCTGGATTCTTAGGCAGCCATTTTTATTGTGGGCCCAAATGTATACTAAAGTAAAAACAAACACAAAAGAATATTAATTTATGAAGTAAAGTCCATTATGTTCACCTCCCACCATTCTAATACCCTGTATTAATTATTACCAAGCAAAAGCTGTTAATTTAAAGCAGCTTTTCTATTATTTGTGCACCACATGCAAAATCTGCAATGTACAACATAGCATAAACATGCACCAGTGCAAATTTTCAAAGCGCAAACAGTTAATACATACTCATAGCAACATGCTCTAATGTTTTAGATAGCTTTTCATGCAAAATGCGTTTGCCCCACATGTAGTGTTGGTGCATGGTTGATTAATTAATACACATTATAAGAAGATGTGTTATGAACTGAATATGCATTGTCTAAATATGCAACAATGCCAAAGTCTCTTGAGATGGGAACAAGAAGTGTAGATTACAAGGAAAAGGAGCTGGGAGGAGAGAACACACATTCATTCTTATCTTCAAAGCTAAAGAGGAAACTGAAATCATGAGTTTTTCTACACTGCAAAAACACATGTTAATTCAGCACAATTATGTGCTTCTTTAAAAGTAAAAAAAAACATTCTCTAAATTAAATGTACATTCTATAGTGAGGTTAAATCTAAACTAAACACATTAAACATCCATGATTAATTAATTAAGCATGGTTTTACATGATTTCATTTGCAGGCCTCTTTCATGTTTTTCACTTTGCATGCACCAAAAGTGCGACTTTTAAAAGCATTTGACCAGGCCTCATTTCATGTTTTTCACTTTGCGTGCACCAAAAGTGCCATTTTAAAATGCAGTCTGTCTGAAACACAAAAATAAAGCAATGCCTGAATCCAGATGAAATCTGAGCTACATCAATATTACAATCTTTGCAGTATTACTGATAAGCGAAGATGTAGATGCATGTGTTTGGTCTTTGAGTATTTCTCTTGTGGCCCTCTTCTATTAGCTGTCCATTGATTGCTATGTGACAAGTACTGTGGTGTGGTATCTTGCTTGAAATAAACAAGAGTAGAGAGCCTTGAGGACAGGCTATAGGGAAGAGAGAATGGGGATATATAGAGCAGTAAGATAAATATCTCAGGCATAGCACAGTTCAGATAAGTCTTGATCAAGTGGGATGCTGCTATGTTCAGAATCATAGGTGTCTGGTTATCTGGGCCTGGGTGGGTGAGCGGATAGTGGGGTTAGCTTGACACTTGCTTCTTTACTAGAGTTCCTTATTCTCTATATAAATATCTAATTTGTCCCATAGCTGTCATGTTAATCGTACTGTATGTACGTTAGAGTAAGTGATGCATTATTGATTCTGAGGGCTAGTAATATGTGTATCACTAGAAGTCGTATATTGGGTCTGAGGTAGAAGGGGATCAGGGGCACACATTCCCAATGTGGCTATCATAAAATGCAAAGACAAGTGATTATGATGGATCTCTTATATAAAAGTTTATATTTTCAAGCTAGAAGGGTTTTAAAACTTTAAAGAGAAAAAACATGTATTCTAGGTCACTGGTATTCTCCCCACAGTGCCAGCACTGGGTTGCGTTAAGGAGTCTATCTGTTGTCCAGAATTCCACGTGTATCCACCAAAGCCTGCATTGAGCTAAAGCAAGGGTAGCTCTTGGATAAAGTTTGAAATGTCCAGGTTTTAAACCAGTACAGTGCTTGTAATAGAGATTGATTATAGAACATTCTTGTATCCTTCAATGTATCATGTGTCTTGCAATTGAGTATTGTTGTTAGATGGTGATAGTAGTTTATATGTCTTGGCTGAAGTGTCCTTGTAGAGATATTTTAAGTACCTTGGGTAAGTCTGGTATATGAGGTTTCCCCATCCTAGTTAGTGCCACCTTAAATCTAGGAAATGTGTATAAGTCTATACTGGACCGATTGTATTTTTTTGCAGTTCTGCATTGAATAGGGTTTTGTATGGGGTACCCTGGTCACTGGTTAGTGAGAGGCCTCTCTCGGCCTACTCTGCCCAGTATATCAGTTTCCCATCTTCTTTAATATTTGAATTAAACCACAGCGAGAGATATGTCATATATTAATTTTGTGTTTGAGTTTCTCATTTAGATTTCTCTGAGCTTCCATGCTACTTTTCATTATATAGATGAGTGGGTACCCTTGCTATGTTTTGTGGTCAGAGACACCAACCAATGTTGTATTTGATTGGATAGGCAGTCTGGAATCTGGTCAAGTCTGCAAAGTTAATTCCTCCTATCGAGTTTTAGCAGGAAGATTCTGGCCTTTTTCAACTTCCAAAGGAAGCTCAAGATATACCTAAGGTTTTTAATATATTCTCACATAGTATCACAGGGAGCATGCTGATTATAAATTTGACCTGTGATGACACCATAATTTTTATTGTTTAAGTCCTATTGCTCCAGGTGATGTATTTCAGTAACCATAATTCATGTATTACTTTAATTTTGTGTAGTAACTCATAATGACGGGAAGGACCCAATAGAAACCAAGTACTACATACTTATTTGACCTTATTAATGTTGACTTCAAGAGCTAAGCTAAGATCTTCTCATCAAAGCTAAAAACAGTCTTTCACTTTCTGACACATCTGTTTCAAACTGGTTTCTCAAATGGAAGCAAGTGACATTGTAACAAGGGACCCACAGGAAGGAACATGATGAGACTGTAGTGTTGTGCAAACACAAGTAGTTTATTTATATAACGAGAACTCATCCATCCAGCCTCTAATCTCCTTCACTATGCTCCTCTAACTGTCATTCCTACTGCTTAGGGTCACTATGACATCGCCACATTCTGGTCTGATGATTCCTACTCCGACCCAACCTCAGATCATGAGTCAGATAATACTGTAGTGTATATACCACACACAACTCCCCCTTACAACATAACATATTTAAACAAGCTTGAATAGGATTTTGACTATATAACTTAAGTAAGACAAATGAAAATGTACAACAGATATATTACTTATATGAAATATTATATATTCTCATAACATCACACTTTTTATTTCCGTTTATACATTGCTATCTTATTTCACATAATCTTTTCAATATACTGGTAACTTAGTTTCTCTCTGTGACCTTTTGTTGTGTGTTATCAATTTCTTTTTTTTTCTGTCACTCACTCCACTTGAGTTTATTATCTCTTTCTCTCTGGATGAGCTTTGTGAATTAATATTCTCAGCTGAATGTATCTTTCCTTTATATGGCACTACTCTGTTTAAGTTCCATGTACGGGAATCTTCTGTTTTCATAGCATTGTTAAATAGTTTAAGAATTATTAAGGGTTTAGTAAGCTTTACACCCCTTTCTTTGCCACACATTTTCTTGATCATTACCCATTCACCTTCTTTTACTACAGTTTTCTTTACAGATTTTCTTTTGTCAAAGTTCTCTTTACTCATCTAAATTTTCTTTTTCACTCCTTCCAACCATCATTCATCTCAAATTTTCCTGAATTTGTTATCATGTTGTTCACCCAACCTGGAATTATTCAAGTATTAGATTGTCGACTTTGAAATAACTCTGAGGGTGTCTTTCCAGTGGTGGAGTGTGTTGTGAATGTGTATACTTCCACCTTTTTGTCAATTTCATCTTTCGACTTTAGACACTTTTGTTTGGCCATTTGTATGGTTTTCTTTAAGACTCTGTTGAAGCGCTCTAGCATCCCATTCGTTTTAGGATGATAGAACCCACATTTCTTATGTTTTATGCAATGTTCCTGCAGGAATGTCTCCATCTCTGGGGACACTAGCTGCACCCCAATATCAGTCAATAGGCACGGTGGCAAAACTTTCCTTCCGAAAACTCGCTTTAAACGGCTCCCTTCCGCAGATGCCGGTCAGAGTTTATTTAGCAGGGTTGCTTCATGCTTTGCACAGTTTATTTCCTTTCCTTTACAGACTTCTAGGGGATAATTGCCTATTGCCGGTCAGAGCCTATTTTTAATCAAACAATGTTTTCCTTGCAAGCTGCTGCATGAGGCTCTATTTTAACATTCCATGCGGTAATGGCAGTTTAAGTTCTGCACTTTGTTAATTCTTTGCTGCGTAACAAGCGCACGACCAGTAGTGAGTCTCACACACAGTTAGAGATTGTTGCCGCTGTTTGGAGTCGCCCTTGAAATCGCTTAATTGAGTGAGTTAAAGCTCAATAAATCAAACGCGGTGCTTAGTTGTTATCCTTAAAACCAGCGTGTAGAGCATGCGACCAATGGCAATTCACTGTGCTCACGCCGGGTCGCTTTAACACAAAAGGCAATATACATGCTGAATAAAGGCCTCCTGTAACTCCCACACTTTATTGCAGATGGTTGCAGTCTTACCTTTAACCAACCATATCGCCACACGACAGCACTGCTTATTTTAGCCTTATGACAGCAAGTAAATGTGTCACTGGCAGGTAAATGATTTATAACCCCGCCCTTGCTCAGGATTGATGCCCTGCGAGATATAGTCATGGTAGACACTGCCTGAAATGCTACCAAAAGCAGTCTCACCTCACACAGGGACTGTTGTAAGGCGATATCTCCTACAGCCAAAGCACATCTTCAATACGTTTTTTCTGCTGTTAATGCAGATAGAACAGCATCATTAGATAACACTCCATTGTTGTTGTGGTTTCTTCTCATTAATTTGTTCCTGGGTTCTCAGCATCCCACACTCACCGTCAGTGTAACAAGGGACCCACTGGAAGAAACAAGATGAGACTATAGTGTTGAGCAAACACAAGTAGTTTATTTATATAACGAGACCTCATTCATTTAGCATCTAATCTCCTTCACTGTGCTCCTTCAACGGTCATCCCTACTGCTTAGGGTCACTATGACATCACCACATTTTAATCTGATTGATTCCTATTCAGATCAAGCTTCAGATCAAAAGGTATGAGTCAGATACTACTCTAGTGTATATACCTCAGACATCTTTATAAAATTTGGCAAGTTATGGAAAATGGAAAGCTGTTACCCACCACGTTTGTTGCAATAGGAGTGGCGCACAGAAGGCCTCTTATAAGGTATTCTTCACCTTCTTGCATTTAGGTCTACATTGATTCTCAATTGGCAAGGATTACACACTAATGGTTTTTTAATTAAACCCTGAACTTAACTGCCCAAAATAAGGAGAAATAAATGCCTCATTGAAAAACTTTACCTAACTCAAGGAACCAGGGAGGGATACCCTTGATTCCCAGTACTATTTCTTTTAGCAACTGAGCTGATACAAACTTTCATTAGAGAGAATAATAATATAAATCAGTTTGTTTTCTAAGTGCAAATTTTTGTCTTCTATCCGAGTGATCCTTGATTCAGTTTCTGTGACTCCTATTGTCAAATCACAAACGTTTTTCCAAATGCAGAGAATTTCAGTTTTCAGAAGGCTGTGTTTGCCTCTTTGCTTTGGGCCAGGCTGTGGATGGTAGTGAGTCTTACAAGGATTAAATCCATATTCGTGTTAGTGTCTGTTTTGCTTTTGCCCTTCATTAATGAGTCTGGAACTGGCATTGTTTTGGCCATATCTGACCTTTTCCTGTCTTTCGCATCCTTCCGTTTTGTGTCTGATATGTTGGAGGGGCACACTCTTTTGCAGATAGCAATAACATAAAGTTGAATAAGGATGTTTTCAGTCATAGTCTCCAATATTATTCTTCACCTTTATTACTGTCTTTCGTGTTCAGTCAGAGTCGTCAATTACATTGTCTCTTCATCTTGACTAGGTATAGTGTTCACCAATGGTTTTGCTTTCTGGAGCCGTGCACCATCTTCATGTGCGCTTCCTTACATTCAATCATATGATCTCAATTATATATTTAACAATTTTGTAGTATGCAGTCTGTTTTGTCTCATAGATCTTATGGTTTGTCACTCAGTTCTTACATGCAGGGAGTTCTGTATCTGTTTAACTTGTATTGCTCTGCAGGCGGTGCATAGTATTTATACACAAGGCCTTATGCTTCTAGTTATTATTTTAATATTTTCTCTTCCCTGTGCTGTCTTCCTTCCCTCAGACAGGAAGTCTGGTGCACTGCTAGTATTGTCACTTTTGTTAGGCTTTTGATTCCTTTGCCATTTTGTCTACTGCTTCTTCGTCTACAAGTGCTGTAATTACTGATAAGGCAAACTTTCGGCACACAATTTGTGCACACAATTCAGTGCACAATTCAACGCACAATTCAGCACATAATTCTGCACACAATTTGATACACATTAATGTTATACACAGGCCTTATTAACGTGTTAATTATTTGTATCTGTCACAGCTCTTTCTTGATGAGTTACGGGCCGTCTAATCCCCTTGGTAGGGTAGAACTGATCCTGATAAGCAGCAGATGTGTCAAGGGAATATCGCCTGAATCTCAGTGGACCTGGAACTCAGAGTGAGAGGCCACAACTTGGGTTTGCATTAGATTTTTGATTGCACACCGTTCTTTTGTAGTTCCTTCTGTATTGGTGGTGGCGCTATTTTTTTCTCAGTGAAACAGTGTAGTCAAAGGCAGTGAATTGTCTTGCACATTCTTAGGTAGATACAATGAGGCACAGTTAAAGGGCACACACGAATATTATAGCTAAGATCTGTAATATGGAATTGGGTGTGATTCTTTGTCATTTTGTATCTTCATTTTAAAGCTCAAGCGGTGATGGTGGCAGTGCCATCCTGTCCTCTGTGATATGATGTTGCAGATCTCCTTATTCTGATGATGGAAATCGCCTCACTGGTTTTCTTTGATTAGTCTATGTTGAGCGCATGTCCTTCTTAGTCAGTGGACCGAAATCCATCAGATCAAGCCTTAAGGTAGTAACTGGCCATGAAATGCTGAAAGAAAGCTACTCAATTGGGAGGCATCTTATTTGTACACAAGCCATGCCCCCTTCTATATGAGTGGATTTTCTGACCACTCATTCTTAATAGCACCCCAAGGGCCAGATTTAGAAACATTTTGCTTTGTGTTTGCACCAAAAAAAAGTTACGCAAACCAACACTAGTTAATTTTTGGGTATATACTTTTCAGAGCAAAAATTGTTTAGCCTGGAAATGCTTTGCGCTGCTTTGCATTACTTAGCGTCTAAGAGGCATTGCATGAGTGGTACATCGACATTCCCATGCAACCACCCATGCTTTTTGACGCAAAACCCTATTTACCAAAAATTTTAGAAAGGGTTTGTGTCAAAAATGAATGCCATTTGAAAGCAAGCATTAAAAGGAGACATGTTTTTATTTCTCCTTTCTTTTCTGAATTAGCATGTGTGCTGTACTGTGCAGTACACATACAAAGTAGGACATTTTTAAAAGTTGTCTAAGCATAGTATTTTGTACCAGATGGAAACTTTTCCAGTACAAAACCTATTCTAGACTGAGACATACACCCTTGCACAATGACGCATATGTCTGTGCTTGGCTGTAAGCAGCAAAATGCTGCACTGGCAGTGGGGCGAGGGGAGGAGAGAGCCATACCTCTGTAGATATGGTGCATTCCTGCTTTCTCCTTCTCACGTAACACAGCCCAGCACTTTTAGCTGTTACGCTGCATTGCATGAGAATTAATAAATCTGGCCCACACATGTTTAGTGAAGTTGTTAGAAGGTCCAGAGGCAAGTGGGGAGTCCTTGTGCACACTATATTTAACTGGAGGGGATTTGAAGAGGTATCAAACTCTGTTCTCAGCTGTAAGAAATTAACTAACCACCTCCCAGTGTGTTCAACTATTTGGCTCATAGTAAATACGTGGTTCAAAATAATGTTACAGTCCATAGTGTCAAACACTACTGATACATTTAGTGGAATGAAAAGTGATCGGTTCACTTCATTTTCCACCCCTAATATTTGTATCCAGTATGGCCACTGTCGACCTGGCCTTTTTTGCAGGTTTATGCCCTAACTTTTTGCCTTTTGCCTCCTATTTTCTGACCCTGTTTTTGTTGGCTATAGGACTCTGGGCACTTTACCACTGCTGATCAGTGGTAAAGTGCATAATCTCTGTGTGTAAATTGTGACTATGATTGGTTATCCATGATTTGCATATTGGATTTACTGGTAAGTCCCTAATAAAGTGCACTATGTGTGCCCAGGACCTGTAAATCAAATGCTACTAGTGGACCTGCAGCACTGGTTGTGACACCCACCCAAGTAGCCCTTACAATGGGACTCAGATCTGCCACTGCAGTGTCTGCGCAAGCAGTTTTCAACTGCCATGCCGACCTGGTGAAAGTGCACCCACTTGCCAGGCCAAATCCTTCCCTTTTACTACATGCAAGTCACCCCTAAGGTAGGGCCAAGGTAACCCCAGGGGCAGGGTGCAGTGTACATGGACAGTAGGACATGTACTGCTGTGTGATACATGTCCTGATAGTGAAAAACTAGACATTTCGTTTTTCACTATTGCAAGGGCTAGCTCTCCCATACGCTATTGTAACATTTTACATGTACAACTTTCAATTGATAACAGGTAGAGATTTGGAGTTTTGACTCTCTGAACTCAGAATTTAATAACACCTTTTAGTAGAGGTGGTTTTTAAATTGTGTGTTTGAAAATGCCACTTTTAGACAGTGGGAATTTTCTTGCATACCCATCCTATGTGCTTCTGTCTATTTGTGTATTCACTGTCTGGTTTTAGACGGACAGGGGCTGGGGATGTGCATTTACTCTAGACAGTCACACAAAGAGGGTTGAGGTGTGTCCTGCCTTTCCTGGGTGACTCATTGCCAGGATGAATAGATCTTTCTGCAACTAGTGTGGTGGGGGGAGTTACCATTAGCATCTGAATGGACTGTGACTGCCTTTCACAATGCTGTCTCCACCTCCAGTAGTAAAGCTGGACCAGGGAAGACAGAACTGGTTTTTACTGAGCAGAGAGATTTTTGGAACAAAGACTTCAAAGGGAAAAAAGGGTATAAGTATTAGACCTAAAACCCCAGATCTTTAGAACACTTCTGGAACTAAGAGGACCCTGCCAAGAAGAAGAGCTGAAGAGCTGCCAGGAGGAGTACTGCCCCTTTGCTGCATGTTGCTTTTGTGGGTTGGCCTGCAATTGCTGCTTCTGTCTGTGGGCAGTGGAAAGGACTGCAACTTTTGCCCTGCTGTGGTATTCTGCTTGAAAAATATCTCCAAGGGCTTGTGTGAGGTTGCCTCCCATTGTGTAGGACTCAGGGACATCAAAGTCTTCCTTGTGCTGTAATCACTAAAGCCTACGAAGCATTTTCTCAACTTCTTTACTGGGCGGCCTTCCCACACCCGCTATGTGCAACCCCCTGCACCCTGTGTTGTGTTGTCAGGCTTAAGGGTTGCGGAAGATCTCTACTCGTCAGTGCAGCCACTCATCCAATGAGCCCAGCATGCAGGAGATTACCGAACGAGTCTCCCACGTTGCCAGGCAACAGTCGCTGCTTATGTGCGACCTTTACAAGTTCACAGAGTCATGCCTCACCGGGAAAATAATACCAGCTGCGCCTGCCCGGAAGCCGCAGACCTTCCGCAGTGGCCAGCAGAAAGGAGCCTGACATCATCATCTGCCCCGGCCGCTGTGAGGAACTCTTGCTGTGTGATCCGTGCCCCGAGTGAAGACCCAGGTTTGGGGTGGGGGCAAGCAGGGCCGCTTTCATTGCGTATGAGGCAGGAGTCTCACCTCTGCTCACGTCCCCCAAGCCAGGGGCACTGGACCAGCGGGTCCTAATGCTTGCAAAGAACAGACGGTTAGAAGGAATCCTCGTGGTCATGTGTCATTGCTATGGGGAGCGCCCCTTACTAGTAATTGATCTTGCCGTGCATGGCTAGGAGGCCGCGTTTTGTGCTCACTCAAAGAATGTGCCTGGACACCCCCGCTAGTCCAGGGTATCATGAACAATTAAAGGAACCAATGGCATTTACCCCAAGGGTCCCCACATTAAGCACAACTCTCCCTCTGCAGTGAATACCGATCCGCCTTCCCAAACCAGAACTTGACCCTACCGTTTTACCGGTCCCTTTTTGTAAGTGCAAGTCTTGATTACTTTATGTTGGATTTTTGTCGTTTAGGTCTTGTCTGAAATAGATATATATTGTCTATTTTTCTAAACTGGTGTGGTGTCCCTTTTGTAGTGTTTTGACTGGGTTACTGTGTGTGATTGGTGCAAATGCTTTACACATTACCTCTGAGATAAGCATGTCTGCTCCTGCCAAGCTACCAAGGGGGTGATCAGGGGTTTACTAAGTGTGCAATCCCCTTATCCTGACTAGAAGGAAGGGGCCCTACTTTGACAGGGTGCATACCACTGCCAACAAGAGACCCCCATTTATAACAGCCTTCAAACAATTTCATTTCCATGCCATGGACAGAAACCTTATTGATCAAAGTCTAACAGTCTCTGGGGCATATTATCAAGGCGGCGTTAATGAATTATCGCCGCTTTAGCGTCCGTTTTCGGACGTAAAAGCGGCGATAATTCTATCGCCTAATTAACAAGGACACGCTAGCGCGTGATTCCTGCATTAGCGTCCGTTTTCTGCACGCCTCCCATCGCATCGCTAATGAGATGCAAAGGGGGCGTGCCTGTGAAACAACATGGGGAAATATCGCTAACCCAGGTATCGCCATATCAACAACGTGGGTTAGCGATATTTTCAATCGCTGTTAAGTATGCCTTAACGCAGGAATTTAACGTCTGCTAAATTCCTGACTAAGGCATACCTAACATGGGGGGTGGATTGTGTGGCTAAGACCACAGGCCCTATCACCAAGGATATCGTCGTTTTCCATGGGACATCGCTGGAAAACCAGCGATGTTCCCTGGAAAACATCGCTATCACTGGAAAATTATCGCCTTTGCGCTAAGCGTTGTTAATACAGCGCTAGCATGGCGATAATTTCCAGCGATAGCCGGCGATAGGATTCCTCGCGCTAACAGCGGCCAGCGATAATTATCGCTGCCGCTTGATAATATGCCCCTCTGTTCTTTCACAAAATTCATTGAGTGCCCATCATTGTTTTCCTAAGGATTTTACATGGCCAGTGAGTGCCAGATACTGGATGACAGTTCCCCAGTTTATCGGAGTCTGATCTGATATTTCTAGGAGAGTAGGAACACGTTATTTCCAACTATTTGAAAGTACAATAGGAATTAAGGATGGATAAATCATTTTTTCACTGCTTCTCCTGGGTGCTAGCAACTCTACAGTCTAGTGCTGGAAATGGATCATACATTATCCTTTCCATTATTGAAAAACATGCGATGGATTTGTCGAAAACTTTCTCTCACATTGTGACATGTGAGGACAGGGAAGCAAGAAGCAGGAACACTAAGGGGCATATTTGCAACAGGCAGCGATAATTATCGCTGACCTTGTATACCGCATTTTTTTCTATCGCTGGAATATTTCGCCAGGCTAGCGTTGTAATAACAACGCTTAGCGCCATGGCGATGTATATTCCAGCGATAGCGCTCTTTTCCATGGAACATCGCTGGTTTTCCAGCGATGTTCCATGTAAAACGACGATATACTTGATGATACGACCCTGTGGTCGTATCACATGAATCCACCTCCCATGTTAAGTATGCCTTAGTCAGGAATTTAACAGACGTTAAATTCCTGCGTTAAGGCATACTTAACGCGATTAAAATAATCGCTTCCCCGCATTGTAAATATCGCGAAGCTGCCTTCGCGATATTTACCCATGTTGTTTCCACAGACACGCCTACTTTGCATCTCATTAGCGATGCGAAGTTAGGCGTGCTGGAAACGGGAGCAAAATCAGCAAAACACGCAATAGCGTGTCTTTGCTGATAAGGCGATATAATTATTGCCGCTTTTCGGCCGAAAACGGCCGCAAAAGCGGCGATAATTTTTTATCGCCGCATTGTTAATATGCCCCCAAATGAGTTGGGAAAGTTCAACAGGGTCACTGAAGTGTTGCACATTCTATTATTCAAAACTCTATTTTGGGCCTACAAATAGCCTGTCTATGGTTTCATTTCCGGATGCCATAGTCAGAAATATTCCCCCACATAAATAATTCGTCCTAAATCTCAGTTACAAAAATATTGTCCAGGTGAGTGTAGATTTTCTATTATTAACTCCAATTGGAGGACGATTTTTATAATTGAAATTTAGGATGAAATGTTGGTTTCAACAATATTATGTATTACAATGTTCTGATATCATACCCTTTCTACATGAGGTGAGTTTTGATTTGATATCATTGAAATCATCAACTTTTCTTAACTTTCTCACCTGTTTCCTGCCTGTGACAGCATTATATGAAGGTGGTCTGTGTAGCATAAGATATTTGAATAGCTTTTTGAGCATTGCCATGGAACACAAAGGGCGCACATCTAAGGACGTGAAAGGTTTTGCCCATGTAGAAACAGCTCCTACATCCCACTGATTTTGGGATTGTTTCAATTCACTTCCCACCCTGAATGAGATGTGTTCTTGCCTTTGTGTCAGGGGTCAACATCCAACACTTTAGAGGGTGGGAAGGGGTCAGGGAGGCGTTTGTGAACACTCCCAAATATCTGTGGACATGCACAAACTCACTGGGCATTCCAGTCTTGGAATGTCTACTGTGAATGGGCTTAATCACAGAATAGTTTTCGTGTGAGTAAACCCTTGACAATACAAGATCAACATTTATGAATTGATGATTTTGAATTTGTAAAAGTTTGTTTCAGAGTCTAAGATTAAACAGACAGAAATAGCAGTGTAAGTCAGGACCTAATTATGCATCATTGACACCCTATCTAGGCAACCATTTACCCCAATAGGGCTCAATTATCACGACTTAGTTTGTGACATGGACAAAGCAAGCACTATCTTACTGCAGCATGGTGCTGAGAATGATCCACCTCATGGATAGGACTGTGCCAGATGAGCTTGGCTAGCGATTTTCTGACAAAAGTATCTTTTAATTAGTGGCACAGTAGCTGCAACAAAGACTGCTTATGGAGGTGTGGCTCCTGAATATCGAGCTCAGGGTATCGTCGAACACTAATATTATAGACAAAATATCAAAAGTTTAGTATGTATATATGTTCTATACCTAACTCAATTGTGCAACAGCTCATAGACAGAAATGTAACCACTCACAAGGGTAGCAGCCCAACTGTAAACACATAGAAGTAGATCAAAGCACTAGAAAACAATGAGCAAGCCCAACCACACACTGAAATTTAAAGCAGTGAATCTATGTGAAGCCCGAAATGGAAGACTCATATTCGTGCTCTTCTAAGAAACTCGTCGCCAGGTGAAGAATCCACTCGAGCAGGAAGTAAAGGTGATACAAAGAGCCACAACTGAACAATCTTCTCCAGGCTCGCCAGACACCCGTGGACCTGGGCTGTTCAAACCCACGCAAAAAATGATGTATGCCAAGAAAGAAAAGCGATCGTTTAACACTGTAAAATAAATAATTCTCTAAAATAACACAGCCCTGTCAGGTTCACAAGCATAATCAAGATAGGGTTTTGCTGCAATAAACCAGGGGAGTTAAATCTTGACTTCTGGCCCAACAGCATGATCAGACACTGACGTTATTAACGGCATCACTCGCATTATTCACGCAGCCGGGTGCTGGCTTTGCAATTACGTAGTCAGAACTGAAATATGTTCACATTAACATAGACAATAGTGCTCGACAGCCCAGCGCGGGCAAAAGAAGTCCAGATCTGCTCTGTACTCTGAAAGAGGAATCAGAACTAACTGTTCTAAACACTGTAAATCCTGATTTGTAATCATGTAAATTATCGCATAAATCTGAAGTAAGTCAGCATAAAATCGAGCGCCATATTCCTCTGGAACAAGCTTTCATGTCTTGGCGATAGCAGCTGCGTTAGGTTTCCCAGAATGCAGGCTTTCCTAGCACAAACTCAGATGTTTGACTTATCAATAAATATTTTCTTCCGGCTGCAATTACATTTCTGATTTTTCTGGTATGTTGGTGTGCTCGCTGCTAAAATTGAAATCCATATTAAAAACATAATACTGATCTATCAAAAACCAAAATGCAAACCATTGGTCGCCATCATACATTTTAAAATAAAATCTGTGTAAGAAATAATGTTTTGCGATATTCGATAAAAACCATAAACATAAACCATGCAACACGTTAAACTGGAGCGCTGGTGGCTCAACAAGACCTAATTTTCAGTGTTGCATAATTTATGCTTCGCACTAAACTTCGGAGCAGTTGAGTCTCAGAAGAATGCAGGTAGGTGTCAAGGTGCGTTCGCTCTAAACCGTTTTCCCCAGAGCTGTTCTAAGATGGAAGGTGTCTTGGTAGAAACCCATCTGTAGCGGTGCTTTGTTTTTCTCTCAATCTTCTCTCGACTGACAGACAACTTATTAATGGCATCGCCCGTAAGGACTTTGCTGTTCTCATGAAAGTTTTGCGCAAGGAACATCAGACCTTTTTCATCTTTCCCTCTGCAGACGGGCCCTTCTTGAAGCTGAGGAGACCTGCAGCGGAACACAACAGTAAAGATAATCAGTTTTTGTCGGCGCGAGCGTCAGGCTGCACGCTCTCGCTTGTATACAGACTGACTGCTGTTATAAACTTTCAGATATCGAGCTGCGTTGGCTTCAAACGCGCTGATACGAATACAGTGTGAACGCAAATACTTCTGGCAAAATGGATGGAATAAAAGTTGATAAGCGCAAAGCGTCTGTTTTTGACAAATTCAGGTGGGAGGTTAGCAGGCAAATCACCATTGCATCCGGATCACCTCCTCTGTTTCCTTTCTCGTCCCTGTCCTTATGTGTGTGTACACACACTTCTTAGAGTTATGCCTAAAACGTAACTTCATTACTCTTCCAAGATCACCCTACATAAGAGAAAATCACCCCCGCCCAAAAAATACTGGATGTGTGACATCCTGTTATTTTTTGTCTTCCAGGTGACTTCCAACCCACCTTGTTTAAAATCATATCTAGTTTCCCTCAGTAGCCTGGTGAAGATGGTTCATTAGAGGAGAAGCAGACCAGCCAACTAAAACAAAAATTTCACAGTGTGAGGAGGGGGTAAGGCCTTGGAGGGGGCGGGGACTCACGCTGAGAAGCACCTAAGAGGCACCTTTGCCCCCACCCCGCCACCAAAGCCTGCCTTCCAAAAAAACTGAAAAAAGCTTGATGAGGCTGGTGCAGATTTCCTAGGATGTTTTCACACCACTTAATGGACGTGGCACTTCAAGGCCTCCCAAAACCTCCGAAAACAAGCTGGAAATCGACTGCTTACAGTGGTTTTTAGCTGGTTTTCCCTGATTGAGTGATGAAAGCCGATATTGTACGTCAAACAGTGGCACCGTGTGAGTTGGCAGGTCTGGAGAACAGGGCATTTGTTGGCACCTGTGGGAGTCTAGATTAGCATATATATTTCTTCAGCCAGGCTGTTGACATTTCTGAATCCTTCCTATAGTAGATTTGAACATTGGGAGTGGTCACGATGTCACGCAATAAGTGAAGATGTAGATTCACATTGAATCCTATCCTTTCCAGGGTCTCTCTGCAGGTAGAGAGAGATTCACACACCACGCGAGAGACAGAGAGGGTAAAACGTGGAAGGATAAGAGAGAGACACAGGAGCTCTTCAAGGACCAGGGTGGCTAAAGTAATTGGAAGCCATTAGATTTGGTTTCAGGACGGTAATCTGGTGGCCTCAAAAGGAAGGTAAATACGCGGTGCTCTGAATAAAGGACAAATACCATCATGTTAGAAAAAGGGGTTTTCGCAGTAGCAAAGTCTGTGAACAGAAATATATTCAACTTACCCTGTTCCTCAATAGTGGTTGCTCTGTTGAGGCCAAACAAAGCCGAGGATACTGGTGTCTTTTGACCCCTTGGGCGCCAAAGATCAGGATTCTTGAAGCAAACAGGATAATGTAAGTGAGATCAGCAAGCAAGAGACAAATAAGGTAGGCTACATGGAGAAAGGTGAAGGAACCAGAGGGTAATCAACAAGGAGGAAGAAAACAAAAGTGAAGGAGTGCAATACGGGTGAACTAACTAGTGAAGACAAAAATCCACTGCAATGACAAAATGCTGTGAATGCACAAGGCAATGTTCAGAAGGAGGCTGAGTACTCTCTGTCCCTGCTAACCCAGAAGTGGATCCCACACCATGAACTCTTTCCCTCCTGTCGGGTGGAGGTCTAGCTCTCCTCACATGCCACTGCCCTGTCTTCCAGAGATTCCATTTGAGGCCTTGGAGATTACGGGTCACTCTAACATTCTACCAGGAAACATTATGCTGTTTCCTACATTGGCCCAAATTCCATTCTTGTACTTGTTTGACACATGTGTCTCCACACCTCTCTACTTTCCAAGTGCAGGGGTCATTTTGAATTGATTTAAGTTACATGGGATTTCATTTGGATTTGAGTAGACTCTGCATTATCAACAGGTAGTTATTGATCCGACCAGATGAGGATGTGAGACTCTACCTTAAACTAGACCAAGGCTCTTGGTAAGTGCTAGTTGGGCTGATAGTTTGGTTGTGGCTGGTAGATTATCAGAAGGCTGCATTCAAGCCTTACTGGAAAAAACCTTTCAGGCATTAATGATTCAACAGAAGGCTTCTGTACAGGATTCATTGAGATCTCCTGTCTCATCTCGTTTGGTCTGGTCATCTCATGGCCTTGAGTGAGGAGGAGTTTGACACCTGTGTTTTCCCACATTGCAGAGGCCTATTGGTGAACAAGAACCCATTAGATCTTGAGAGAAAAGCAAGTTCTGCCTGTTGAGCCTGAGGAATTCTTTCTAATAGCTCTGCCTTATTTTCTCAGTTGCACAATCCTACTCAAAGATCATTGCCTATGATCCCAGTCGCAAAGGATTCCATTCTTCTAGAATAGGAGGTGATGAAGAAGGCCACCAACCCCTGCTTTTTACCTGGCATTTATCCTATGGGGGATCGTGACTGTCCTCTAACTATGATGGTAGATCAAATGCTTCAATGCGTCTTAATTTGAAAGGTCACTCTACAATAGTTACCAAACATTTTTCACAATCTGATTCAGTGGATAAAAAGATGGATGGAGTTGGAGCATGGGAACTTAATAAATAGTTGGTATATGATTCAGAATTTGTGTCTCAGCCTATCTGGAAATAAAGTCCCTGCTCTAACTGGGCCCTAAGGCTATGGATCTTTGCCGTAGGTTAATAATTAATTAGAAGCTGCAAATCAACATTAAATTTAAATATCACGGTTAAACATCAATTATTGGGAGTCAATGATGAAATTTTGTTATGACTTTAAAGGGTTTTATTAATCCCTTTAGTAGATATTTCTTTATTAGTCACCAATAAGCAATCAATTCATCAGTAATACAAATCAGAACATTTGCAGGAGCATGTTTCATGCATGCAGGATACTAATTCTAAATATTAAGACAAGAAAATTATCTTGACCCCATAAAGAGTTTGAAATAGAGAGGTGAAAGCATAAGGTTTTAAGCAATTCAATTTGTACTCCTCATTAAGAGAAGTTCAGAAATAGAGTGGAAAATATAGCGTAAATCAGGCAAGGGAAATAATTAAATGTCTGCTCAGAGCACAGTGCTTCAGAGCACAGAGAGTATGAGAAGTTCTCCCGAGTGTGAAGAATAGGAAATCTGCATCTGTCAAAGAAGCTCTCCCCCTAGTCTAGGAACAAGCACTAACATAACTTTTTGATATCTAAATGAATACAATTGTTACATTAGCCTGAGTTCTTTGTCCAATGGGTTCACAATTTCTTCATGTGGACAGACATCTTCCACCATCTACGCTGTCTTGAAACAAAGACTTACAAATATTAAGTGTTACATGGACATTACTGACAACATTGTACAAGTCGTGGTTTGGTTCCCACTTTCCTCTCTTCTAAAAAACAAACAGTTCACAGCTAGGTTTGTCATTCCACAAATGAAATCATCTCTTTCTCACATATTCTACCTTACAAATCTTATTCATTAAGAAACATTTAACTAAGATTTAACTACATCTCTATTGTATTTTATGGGTCATGTTTCTATAGGAAGGTCGAAAACTATCCACTAGTTTACGTAGTTTCAACACATTTTATCATTGAACTCTTCACTTATTTAAATTACCAAGAAGGTTGACCTAAGATCAGTAAAAAAATGAAAAGTAAAACTGCATTCTAAAGCATTTCTAACTTGACATACCTAGCTATTGCTATTGCTATAGCTCCCATTTGCCATTTTAAAATGTGGCTTCTCGTTTTAGGCTTACACGTTATTTCTACACGTTATTTGAGCAAATTAGCATTTATTTAAAATGCTCTATCAATAGTGTACTGCATAATGCTTACTCAGGGCTTCACTTGTTCGTGAGGGCCTTGACTTATTTCTCCTATGCTTCTAAGACCTTCATTAGAGACTTCCAGTCTTTTTCATCAGTGACTTTAGCAAGAGAATATTGTGTGGAACTCCTGTCTAGGATGGAGCAATTGGTCCGATTTCTAGCAGATACTCCCTTTGATGCTTTGAGAGCCACCGCTATTGTTTATGGTGTTGTGATAGTCGCTTGGCAACATGCCGGGACTCAGGTTTGAAAAGTGAAAGGTCTTCAAAAGTCTGCTGTGATCCATTCTCCTCTCTTAGGTTATATCTTATTTGGTCTACAGGAAGACTGTGTGCACAAGATCTTTAATAGCCAGAAACATGCCTCAGCTTGTTTATGGGATTTTAAAGGTCTGGTGTCCTCAATATCATCCTGCAAATCTAAGGTGTTTTATGATTTGTGTCTTCGCACTACATCTAATCAATCCTGAGGTGGGGCGAGATGTTTGAAGGGAAATAATTTGGGGCCCTCCTTGAAGATAACTTGAGAATTTCCCTCTAAACCTATTTGCTCCTAACTACAACAGTGTCCTTGCCTCAGAGCCTGTTCATGGAAGAGTGAAATTATTTTTAGCCTCTAGGTGCAGTACTGGAGATGGTCTGGAAAAGTTGCAGGGTCAAATTTTCCACACTGCCATCAGATTCTGCTTCCTTGATGATTCCTTGGCCTTGTTTTCTGGAAAAGCAACAGGCCTTCTTAGCAGACAGTTCAATTCCGTATAGACAAGAAGGCCATCTCTCTTGTTTCCCAAGAGGAATGAGAAATAGGTATGTACTTTCAAGTTTTCCTGGTTCTGAAGTTTATGGGGGTTCCACCTAATCATCAATTTGAAGGGAGTCAATTAATTTGTCAAAACAGTTCACTTCAAAATGTACACATTTTGGAGTCTTATTCCCACGGAGAGATTTTAGCAGCTTTGGTCAAGGACAATGTCTATCCTAATATTCCCATGCGAATTCCTTATGGAAAATATCTACAATTTAATATCTATCCCGTCACTTTCTGTTTGAATTCCTTCTGTTTTGACTGAAATCTGCACCATGGCCAAGTTGCTGGCCCCAGTGGTGAAGCTCACAAGAGGGTTATTCTTCATCCGTACATAAGTGACTGGCTTATTCAAGCGCCCCTGAAAATTCAGACCTGGGAGATGTGGAGACTGTTTGGAAATGTTAACCTCACTGGTTTTCCCCTTAAATCAAAAGAATTCCAGAATATGATCGATTCAGAACCTACAGTTTACCTGGGTGTAATTCCACCCAGGTGTAGGAATGGCTTTCTTGCCTTAGGATTGGGCTTTTTTTTATGCACAGTAGATTGGCCTGCTGTCATTGCAGTCCACAACAGTGCAGATGGATGCAGATTCAAGGGAATATGGTGAGCAGCACACCGATTTTCAGAGGAAAGTGATTTGTCCTTTCTCTTGAGGATTCCGGGTTTTGACACCTTGGCGTCTTGCACTTCCTTTCCAAGAATCCACCTCATTTGTTTTTCCTTGGGTGTGTCTTGACTTAATACCCTTACTGAGACATGTTCTCAGGTGGGATACATCCTCTCACCAGTATGAGTTCAAGATTCCTCTAACAATAGAGACTGCACAGAAACGTATATGGTGGAGTGTTCCAGTGCACCTAGAGTAGGGGTTTCCCCTGAGCCTCTGGACTCAGGAATTCTGACTCCAAATGCCACAGGACTTGGTGAGCAGATAAAGGTGGGCTCTAGTTCTGCTTAGGGCCTTTGAAGATCAGAGGGCTAAGTACATTCTCCGACTGAAAATAACTTTCTGCAGTTCTTCAAGCCCTGCCATTCTTTGCGTCTTCTCTCCAGGGCAGATATGACCTTACAAGGACAGACAATACATCTCCCAAGCCTATGTGAATCATCAGAAGGGCACTTGATGCAAAGACCAGGTGGGGGTTCCAGTCCAAACTCCTCTGAGCAGCGAAATATCTGCTTCTGCTGACAGTGTTGGATTTGATCTTTCTTCAGGGACATTCCCAAAATGTTACCTTCACCCTCCTGTTTTCTGAACCCGTTTATGTTGGCTTTTAGGACTGTGTGCAATTTACCACTGCTAACTAGTGCTAAAGTAATTGTCCTCTCTACGTTTAACATGGTACAATTGGCTTACACCCAATTGACATATTTTATTTACTTGTAAGTCCCTAGTAGAGTAGTACTACATGTGCCAAGGGCCTATAAATTAAAGGCTACTAGTAGGCATGCAGTGCCTATTGTGCCACACACCTAAGTAGCCCTTTCAACACATCTCAGGCCTGCCATTACAGTAAGTTTGTGCAGTTTAGTTTTAAATTGCAATTTAAGGTAGGCCCTAAATAGCCCATAGGGCAGGGTGCAGTGCATTAACAAGTTGGAGATATCCTTTTAACTTTTATATGTCCTGTTAGTGAAAAACTCTTAAATTCATTTTTCACTAGTGCAAGGCCTACCTCTCCCATAGGATAACATAGGGTTACATTATTACATATAATAAGCAACCATTTTCAATTGGGAACATGTAAAAAGTTTGAGTTTTGTGCCAAAGAATTGTAATTTAAAACCCTCTTTAATTGTAAAGAGAGATTTTAAGACAAAATTCTGAAAATACCACTTTTAGAAATCTGGCATTTTCTTGTCCTAACCATTTGGTGCCTGCAGCCTGTATCCTGGGTCACATGACTAGATGCAGCTGGCTGTTGGTCTTTGTGTATTGCTCCCAGATAGTGAGACCAAAGGCGGAATAGATGTTGGCAGGATGGGCCATCTCTGACTTGATAGGGGCGGAGCTATCATCTACTACACTTGCACATCACAAAAGCTTTGGCTTTGGCTCAGCACGCAAACAAAGGGTTTGAAGCTAGTCTTTTGTGCCCCCAGACATGTTGGGACCAGGGAAATTCCAAACACCTCTGGTGGTGGAAACCTCCAGAACCTTTCCCTACTTCAAAGCTGGCACCAAGTATAAATATTGGACCCTCAGACTCACTCTTCAATATACCTCTGGACTGGACCTGTGGAAGACTCAGAAGGACTGCTCTGCTGCAAAAAGGACTGCTACTATGCTGCCCTGCTATTCTGCTGTGCAGCTGCTCTGATGTCCTGCTGCCTGCTGCCCTGCTGCCTGAGTGAGAAAGTCTGGACCTGCATCTTGAAGTCAGGACCACCAGACTGACTCCAAGGGCTAATTGGCTGGCCTCCTGATGAGAACCTGAGTTAGAGGAAAGGCTCCAACCACCTTGCAACCAGCACCTGGACTCTGCTTGCTGCGAACCTTGCTCCCCAAGTGGTGCCACCACAGTCCTGGACCCTTGGGAGTGGCCCTGAAACTGCTCTACCAGTCCAGCTGTGGCTTCTTTATCAGAACTGACGCAGCACAACGCATGTCTTTGCAGCTCTGCATTGCAGCACCTAGCTCATCGGAACTGCCAATGTGCAATGCATTCCTGAATCCCTATGCAGGACTTTGCATTGGAAGGCTTCATCGACGGCATCGTTGGCGATGACACAGGACCTCGCATTGTAAGCCTCATTGGCAGCTTCATTGGCACCACTGCTGTGGAACGCATCCTCGATGCCAGACCTCACATTGACATCTGCAGTCCCTCGGAATCACAGCTGAGAAACGCATCCTCAATTTGGGATTTTGCAAACTCAGCAAACAGGATGTAAGCTACTTTGTTCAGCGGGCCTAACTTGGTCCCGGTATCAGCCCTCGCTCCATCCTGGTTGGCCTGAACTTGCCACTTCGTCTCAGTCCATCGTGACCACATAACCAGAGTTGGCCCTTCTTGCTTCAAAGCACTATTTGTACTGAAATCTTTAAAATTGCATATCTCTGATCTTACTGATTCAATTTTTGTCATTTTTTTCTCCTTATTAACGTTTAGCCCATTTTTCTAAATTGGTGTGGCATTTTTCCTGTCTTGTGTTTTCACTCTATTATTGTGTGTAGTGCTGTATAAATACTTTACACATTGCCTCTAAGTTAAGCCTGGCTTTTTAGTGCCAAGTTGCCAGAGGGTTGCGTTTTTTTGAACATCTAAAGCAGTGGCATTGCATTCCTTATATGTGTGCACAGCTATTTCTATTTCTGCCAATGCAGCAGTCTCTTTATTAACTTTGGTCTAGCTGTAAAGTGGTTAAGTCCCTTTTTGGTCACCTTCAGATGATGGATGAAGTTTACCATTTTTTAACCCATGACCTTGTAAGCAAGGTATTGCCAGAACATGTCCAATAACGTTCTAGACATTATCATGGGTGGAGATTTGTGGGATCCATCTCAGAAAAGTGTCATGCTGCTACATGGCCATTCCCTTCTAGCTTTCTGTCACAATAATGATTCAATGTGAATTCCCCAAATTCACTATCCTTCGACACTAGGTATCTGCTTGCTCTCTAAGATGACTGATTGAAATGCATTTATTACAGTACATTGGGGTGTTGCATACTGCTTTGGATTCAATTGTATTGTTGTGGCAAAATTCAGCCTCCAGGCTGATTATTAAATCTGAAAAAACACACTCTGTTCTTCTGCTATTACTGGGTTACATTGACTTCCAGTCAAACAAAGAATACTTTTCCAGTCCCTTTGCCTGGTTCATGACATCCTTTTAATCCCAGCCCCCTGATATAGCTCTGTAAAAAAATTGTTGTCCAGAGATTTTCATTTTTTATTTGTGTTTTTGGATCATTAGAGAAGTAATTTAGCTTGGGTAAACATTGCTGATCCGGGCAGAATTTTTCTGGATGACATTTTTAAAAATGGCAGAATCGTTGCAGTGATGATGTAATATTTCAGGAACCATGAGATCTATATACTTCATTTTGGTATCAAAAGGTAGGTTTTGGGGTCAAGTAGTCTTATAGAGACAGAAAAGAACTCCTCAGAGCAACCCTTCTGCCATTTTCCAAAATGGTGGCTATAATAGAGGAAGCAGAGACATATATAGAAATGAAACAAATAATAATGGTTTTTACTCCTTTTATGTACACACCATATAATGTTTATTAAGTGAATATGAAAAAAAGTAATGTTTATCTCTCCTGTTTTAGACACATTTTCATAGTTCAATTTATTTATTTGTTTTGCAATTGCTTGTGGTACATTTGCAGAATGTTGAACATTTGAGAAGAGCATATCGTCAGGGAGATCTTTTGTAGCACAGGTTTTGCAAGTACATGTACGTGTAAGTTCTGTGGGTTGAGGCTTTAGAAATTTTGCAAGTTTTAGCACCCCATCAATATCTTCCCATCCAAATTCACATGGATCTTTCTCTACATATGTATGATCCAAAACATTTACACATCTTCTGATCAAGTAGAACGCTCTTTTAATATGTCCACGCACAGAATATGACATTGATGGAAGGTCACTTATTGGGACTGATTTCTTGAACTCACTGTACTGAAGATCGTCAAATATGTGACAGTCAGAGCTCGTTTTCCACACACGGACAAGGAATTTTACTATGTTTTTAAAGTCACATTCTTCTTCTTTCTCAGGAAATCCTTTTAGAAACTTCACAGGTTCAGCAGGTAAAGCTCCAAGCTTTGTTCCAATTTTGCTCATAGTGTCATCACCCTTAAGAATATGCGCCTTGATAAGAACACTGGGCACCTCTGGGTCAAGTTTCTTGTACAGAATATGAAGCAGGATTAAGTGTCTTTTCTCACTTGTTCCATAACGTATCCATAACTCTGACAATCCTTGACTTATGAACATTTCAACAAATCTAAGTAGCACAATAACAACATCTGTGTCATTTGACATTTGACATTTTTATTGGAACCATTTCGAACAACCCACTCAACATGTGGCACAACACGAAGGCCAGCTTCCTCCAATTTGCTGTTAAGTTCTTGAGAAATATGGCCCGTACCTTTTGAATATAACTCTGCAGGCACCAACTCTTCATTGACAATCATTAACTTGCAATAATTGGAACTTCAGTGTTCCCTGAAGCATCAGCAATGTTTTGGCTAGATAACATCTCCAAGTTCCTCTTGCTTGATGTTGATGACAAGAACTTATCAAGTTGTACAGGTTAAGGTGTCAAAGTTTTGATGCAGGCAAGGTCAATTGTTCCACTTGTAGACATTTGTTTGATTCTCTCACATTCTTTGAGAGATAGTTCAAGATAACTGCCAAAGACAATGTGCAGTTCTTGTAAGGTGCACACTGACTTTGATATCTGTAGAACAGTCTGAACGACCTCTCCGAAGTTTTGCATGGATGAAATTATGACCATTCGCAATTGTGACATATAGTCCACAACAACAGCAGTTTTCAAAGAGGACACCTCTTCAAATTGAAATTCTTCGGGCGAAAGGTTTTTTTCGAGCTCTTGTACGAGTTTGTGCTTCACTGTTTTGGTTGCAGCAGTTCCATCATATAATGCATTTGTTTGAAGAAGATCATGAGACAGAATGTTTTTGATATATTCACCCCTTTCTTTTGCTACATACATCTCTCTATGTGCTTGCGAATGTCATTTTTTTGTAACCTGTTTGTAGTGGTTGATCCGGCGAAACTCTTACTATGGCAATTAAAGCGTGGAAGTTTAGCTTTAGTGATTATGTCAAACATCTTTTTCTCTTTCAATATAAATCTCTCCTGCTTCAGTTCTGTGTATAGTTTCGATCCATGTTCCAGTACATCTTGTAGATGTGTGTTGTGTAGTTGCACAGGCTCAGTCATTTCAAAGGGGTATGCTTGCACCTGTATGAAATGAAGAAGGCTGTCAACATGTTTATTAAAAAGTTCCCCTCTCTTTCCCACAAGTTTGTGCTGAGGAACAGTTTCTCAATGGCCCATTAATTTTAAATTTGTCATCTCTCTGAAAAGATTGCAAATAGAAAGGACTTCATGGTAAACTAGCTGCAATTGAGCAACATATTCAGTTTTACATGTCTGACCAACAATTCCCTTGAAGCTTTTCTGTGACCTCTTGATAGTCTGTTCCAGTTTCATATCTGGAGCCACAGCATTGAACCTTCCCTCTCTGTCTTTCACCACAAAATGCGGATATTTTTTTTCCACCTCTAGCTTCTTCACTCTTTCCATATACCAAGACCCATATCTCAGGTACTTTATGCAATCGAATTCACGAAACACAGTAATCAGTGACTCCACAGTCTTCACGTGCAACTCCAAATCACCTTCCTGATGAGCTTGTACCAAGATTTCTACTAGAGCTATTATGTGTAAAACATTTCCCCAGTACTTGCAAAGTTCAGATTTTTCATCATATCCTTTGACAAAAACTACGAACTTGGGTTTCCGGTTTTCTGATTTTGAACTGAGTGTATTGAACATTTTGTGGCTTTGCATTATGTCTTTTGAATAAAGTGCACCTTGTGCCTTGTTCACTTCTGAGATATGATATGCAAAATCGAATTTGTCATTCTTGTTCCAGAAAGCATTCTAACGCAATGTTTCTATAGCCTCAGATATAATAAGCCTATCTTGTAACGAATGAACATAATGAGTTCTGCTCAATACTGACTGGACAGCTATGCTTCCAAAGATTTAAGCCTCAATAAGTGCATCGTCTATGCAACATCCACTGAGATTACTTCCTGCACACTGCAGCGCAGCTTTTGTCATGTGGAAAACGCCCATCATTGGATAAAGATCATCAAATTCTCCTGGATTGCTCGTAAAAATGTCAGCAGCAATATGGAAAACAGAAAATTGGGAGGCTAGGCTGGTCTTCAAGCTGAGCACGCACATTTTGGAATTTGTTTAGAGCTGTGTATACTGTTGCGTAGTTTGTGACTGGAGATGGTATTACTGGTAATAACCCAACCTTCAATGTACATATTTAAGGCAACCAACCATGAATAACAACATTAAGCTGATAATTGAGCAATAGAGAACAGAAAGAACCAGGGCAACAGAAGTGTTTATCAAAAGTACAAATAATCATTTATTTAAATATTTTTACCAAGAAAAAATTAGCCTAAGATATTCATACATTCACATTCATGTCCATCAATCACACTCTCATTCAAAAAAGCATACAGATTAAAAACAAAATTGATATGATGACACTTTGTACAGAAATGATTGGTTGACACAAAAGTGTTATAAAAAGATTCAATCAAGACAATGTGGCACGAATTCAAATGACTGATGGTGTTTCTACGCGCGTTTCGGCACACGAGGGTGCCTTCGTCAGGAAGAAGGCCACAGCTGGAACATATGTAGAATCTTAGTTGTCAAATGTGCGTTAAGAGATATAACTGGATATCACAGAGGGAAGAAGAGAACTGTCACGAAATGTATGTATTGTTGTACGTTCTTTGTTGAAGTGCTTAACTACAGGCTTTGCGATAGAAATGGTGACTTGTGATAACACGTAAAGAACAGACTGTCGTGGTAATGCACAATGTGCAATTACCCTCGTGTGCCGAAACGCGCGTAGAAACACCATCAGTCATTTGAATTCGTGCCACATTGTCTTGATTGAATCTTTTTATAACACTTTTGTGTCAACCAATCATTTTGTACAAAGTGTCATCATATCAATTTTGTTTTTAATCTGTATGCTTTTTTGAATGAGAGTGTGATTGATGGAAATGAATGTGAATGTATGAATATCTTAGGCTAATTCTTTCTTGGTAAAAATATATAAATAAATGATTATTTGTACTTTTGATAAACACTTCTGTTGCCCTGGTTCTTTCTGTTCTCTATTGCTCAATTATCAGCTTAATGTTGTTATTCATGGTTGGTTGCCTTAAATATGTACATTGATTGACTTTTCCCTACCTTAAGGAACCTTTATCTAAGTAGTAGGGGGCCTCTTCTTTTACATTAAATAACCCAACCTTCTTCAGTAGGACGGTATTCTGTGAGATCAGAGCATGAATTCCAGCCCATGGAGGAACTGGCTTTTCTTAATTCTTCAGTCTGCAGCGAATAAGCAATATGATAAATTCAGTTAAATAGCTTTGCGGACCGCAGCATCAGGTAGAAGAAGATCCATGTCCTCAGCCACTTTTAAACTTTCCGGTAGACTGGGATGTGTTGATTGCTTGTAGTACTTTTGCACATGATGGCATGGCAGCTGGGTTATAAGTTTGCAGCTTCATTTGTTTATGCCTACAGATGACACAGCTTGCTTTCCAGCAGCTACTTCACTGGTACAGTCTTGAAAAAGCACCATGGCAGTATCATGTGAGCTGGATGTTCTAGACAAGGAAGAGTTGTTTTCAAAATCAAAATTATCAAGAGCAGCAAATGTTAATCCGTTCCTGGTAAAGTGACTTGGAAGTGGTGTGCTGTCGGATTCACAAGATTTTACAGCATGAGCTGCTAACAAGTTCTTGCTCAGTACTATGTCATTATAACATGTTGATACACCAATCCTATTCATAGAAGTGATTAGCACTTTACTTTTGCAATTGTCATAGATTGCGTGGGCAGTCATCATGTGTAGCAGAGTTTTCTTTTTGCCGTGATGTAATTCATAAAACATGATTTGGAAAAGACAGTACATTTGCGCAGCATAAGCCTGTCAATTCATGGGGTTGTCTTCCACTTCTTCACTCATATCTTCAAAACCATCATCAATGTTGTCAGCTTTTGTTCTGAGCTCAAGAATCTTAGTTTGTAACAGTTTTGCTTTGCTGATATTAAACAATGATGTAAAAAATGTTTAGACAACATCAGGCTTTCTTGTTGACTCCCCTGATTTGCGGGGCTCTGTGGATCACACAATTTGTCATTAAGTCCAAAATCGAAATCTTTCAGGACGTTTCTTAAAATGGTTCCTGCTGATTTTACTGCATCCTGTGATTTTATTTTGGCAGCAAGAACTTCAGGAGTCAGATCAGCTGAGAACACCATAAGTGGATCATTCTTTTTGCGAATTCTGTCACTGTACATTCTCACCAGAAAAATCTTAATTTCATTTTTATGGATCAATACAGTTTCATCAATGTTGACCATTATTTCTCTGATCTCACTTAGTGTGAACCTGTAGCCAGGACTCAAGAGTGGCTTTAAAACTTCATTTACTTTTTTGAAGAGTGCAAACTTAACTGAAAGCTGGCAAATGTATGCATACCTGAAGTTCGGGTTGGCATACAAATCCGCTGCAAATACATTCACCTAGCTGTTTAGATCAGCTACTTGGCTGAAAACGTCATTTTGGAAGAAACTAGCTGCAGACAAAAACATGTTTGCCCTTTGAGACTGGTGGGAGAAATAGGTATGCAGTTCCTCGGGTAAGTGAGAGAGAGGGAAAACAGAGGAAACACAGCAATAGAGGAAGGGAATTCCTCTTGTCGGAACTAGGGTCCTCACACACCCAGCAAGCTAGGTGTCATGCTTCATCATATGAACCTGCTCCTCGTCGGGTCGGCACTGCAATACCCGACGGGCACCCATAAAGGGGCTCTTTAGCGGAGATCTTCAGTTCCTGGCCGTATGGTGCGGTGCGTGTGAGGGGCCTAGTGGTGTAGATGTGAGTGAATAGAGGTGATCTAAAACAAGTTGGATAGTCCAAAATATGACTTTATTCAGGCTGGCTATCCACCTGATTAAAAACAAACTAAGAGTGGCAGCTTGCTGTCAGGTTGGTTCAGCTCAGCTATGCTCATCTCTGACGGTCAACATGTTTCATGCCTCGCGGTCCTAGTGATCCTCGGCAATTCTTCAGGACCTATTGTAAATGAACTATCTACACATTGTGGTGGGTGCGACTGCTACCTACCACATTTAGTATTATGAAAACAGTCTCTCCATGAATGTCGGGTAACCTAAGAGAAATATATAAGGTAGCCAAAACTGTATCAGTGAAGAGTACAAAATCCTCTCTCCAGTATTATATTTACAATCCTCTCTCTCAGTGTCGGATCATACAAACTATGGTGGTGATGACAGAGTAGGTATCAAATGATAGCCTCCGTGCAGGTTAGGTAACCTATCTTAAGTGAAGATTAACTGCATACCTATTTCTCCCACTGCTTGATAGGGCATGTATGCTGGACCTCTATATGTAAAAGCCCTGTAGTCCCCTTTTGGTTGATTGTGCCCTTTGAGACTCACATACACTGTACTTTGTTCTTTCATCAATCCCTTTGGCCCTTATTCTGGCTAAAACCACAGATAACAGATCGAAGATCCTCTGCTTTCTGATCAGATGTTGGAGGTGGATGAGGGGTAGCCATCGATCTTTAAAGTGGGTGGGCGTTGGGTTTGGTTGTCGTCGCTTTCTCAGAAGACTCAGATTTATGTTGTGATTCACAGGTTTCTGCTATTTTTTGATGATTTTTTTCCAGGCTTTTTTCCATTGTATACGGCATGTAGCACTTGTTGTTACAATGATAAAATATTTGATCCTTTTCACCCATCAGTTTCAATCTTTTGCGAAACTATCTTCTGTCCAGCCACAGTTGATGTTAGCTATTCTTTCGGATTAGTTTGGTTTGTGACACAATTTTCTTTGTTGAAGGAGTCCTCAGATTTTGTAATTAGCAACACTCTGTTATAAGGTAAGGATCCTCTGATACCACCTGCTTCGCTCATGTTTATGAATTTTAATCAACGGAAAACCAGAAACAAAAAACAATATTAAAATTAATTACCAAAATAATGGCTAAAACACATCATTATAGAGTCCCCATTAGGGAAAATGGCAGAAGGGTTGCTCTGAGGAGTTCTTTTCTGTCTTTATAAGACTACTTGACCCCCAAAACCTATGTTTTGACACCAAAATAAAGTTTTGACACCAAAATAAAGTTTTAGTCTCATGGTTCCTGAAATATTACATCATCACTGCAACACATCCACCACTTTTTAAAATGTCGTCCAGAAAAATTCGGCCCGGATTAGCAATGTCTAGCCAAGCTAAATTACTTCTCTAATGATACAAAAACACAAATCAAAAATGAAAATCTCTTGACAACTAGTTTTTCACGGAGGTATATCAAGGGCCAGGACTACGTTAGAGTATTGAGCAAAACATTTTCTCCTAAAGGTTTGTACCCTACCTAGATCTGAAAACACAGCTCAGGTCACGGTATACCTAAGATCAAGCTCTCCTCTGTAGGTGACCATGCTCTTTTTCCATCTTGGCTGCAAAACATTGAAATGCTTTACCCATCTTTCTACATACTAATATGTCTTGATTAATTTTGTGGAAAAGGCTAAAAACATGGCTGTTTCCAAATTGTTTATAATCTAGCCACAGTTGGTCTCCCAGCTTTTCTACCCAAATTGTCTGTTTTATTTCTCTTGCTAGCAACCCCTAGAACCAGAATACATCTGGGTGGATGCTTTGTGATTTATTAATGACATAAACATAATGTCCAGAATACTTGACCCTCCCCAAGACTCCTTTTTTTCCTTCCTTGTCTCTGGTGTCCCACCCTCCAGACTGTTGATTCTGGATAGTCACATCCCCCCCAAGCGTTTGTTATTGACATGCAATGCAAACTCCTGAACACTCCTGAACAGTCCATGCGAAGACACCCCTGTTTCTTCTCATGTATAGGTATTGAATGTCTATGCACAAAAGTGATAGAGTACCAAAATGTTTCCCTGCCCTGCTTTTTCCAAGACTCTATAAAGTACATCCAGAAAAAAAAGATGTAACAACCTTATTAGCAAGAGGATACACAACCTTGGTTTCCTCCTCTGTGCACTCAAATCATGTGCACAGTGCACAGAACTGTGTGTCATGCCTTTTTGACTATAAATGAACAGCTTTCTGCATATGCTGTAACTGTTATAATTAAAGTATGCAGGATAATTCACTTCAGATCTATACAGTGTGTTTTTTACCATCCCACTGTCTGGATGTATTGAAAATCTTGGAATCCCCAACAATTGAGGGTGTCCATGAAGCCCTCAAGAGGGTGAGTGCAGTCTTGAACTTCCTCAAGAGCAATGAGCACTGTCATTGTCTGTGCAATAGCAACCACCACTTCACTTTGAAAGGGGTCAGAGGTTGAGTCTATAGTGATACAATCAGAACAAGTGCAGTCTATGATTGCAACCCCATGGGAAGTACTTAGATGGTCATTTCAATCACACTCCTTCTAATGAACGCCCAAAGTACATGCTATATGTGTGCCACCTCCCAAATAACACACATTTGGCACATTCCTATAGGGCATCATTCATTGACTCTAATCAAAACAACATAACCAACGACAACTGGGATTTCACCCTATGGATGAAGCACCACAACATTTAAATTAGGTAACTCATAGATCTCCAGTAAGGCAAGCAGCCCGAGTTTGCAGGTGAGGTGCCATTTTAATTTTAGAGCCACCAATCTGTGACTCATTTACTTTTATAAGAACAGTGGCATTAATTAGCCCGTCCTCACGACTTGACCTTCAGGTTGTTATTATTCCACATGACATGAAAACTATAACCAGCAGTGGCACAAGCCAACTTGATGCCCCACCCGCAGAATGGAGTAAAGGCCCCCTAAGACTCCCACATCTTAGAGATATTAATAGACCAGGGGCTCAAATGTGGCCTGAGGGGTGGGATCCCCTACAGGGCAGGGGCTGCAATGGCCTGTGTTACGCCCCAGAGGATCTCTGCTAATTCTGAGAAAAGCATGAGCCCAAGTTCTGAAGTGGACATCAACACTTCAGGTGATGAGCCAGGGCCTTAATTTAAAGGCCCTAGCTCATCACTTCTACGATTTGTGCCTACATGCTGCATGCAATGCATTTTACAATCTTATATAACATGAAAGAATTTACCACCCATATTGCTTATGCAATTAAAGTGCACATTTAAAAATGTACTTCCCCTAACCAATACCAAAATCTATCGTTCTTCTCAACATTTTAAGATTTATGTAGGAACTTGGATTACTGGTTGAGGGGGGTGAAACCCTACTCAAGCAGCAACCACAGTTCTTGTCAGGGTGAAACACAGGCAAATCCCACATTTGCCTGTGCTTAACTGTCTGTTAGCTTGGCAGAAAAGCAGTGAGGCTTAACTTAGAAGCAATGGGTAAAGTATTTATACAACATTTCAAACAGTAATAAGGTGGAAACACAACACAAGAAAAATCCCACACCAATTTAGAATAATGGAGTAAAATTGAATAAATTATTTGCGACCAAAACGATGAAAATTAAATCAGTAGAACTGGAGATATGCAGTTTTAAAGATTTCAGGTAAGTATAGAGCCTAAAAGCAAAAGCCCCAATCGCAGTGATCTGGTCGTGCGAGACCAACTGATAGTCACAAGTTCAGGCCGACCACAATGGAACGAGACCAGAAACAGGGACCAGGCTGGTCCCACTGGAAGAGTTACCTACAAAGTTCGATGCAAAGAGTTCCATTCGGAGTGAAGGGGACCATGAGCAGCAGGGAGAGCGTTGCAGATGGTTGTCAATGTAGCGCACAGAGCAGTCCAGGCTCATGGATGGTTTTCGCTCTAGCATGAAAATCCTGTTGGGCGTTGTGCACAGTCGTTGCTGGAGATTGCATTGGCGTGACCACGAGCTATTGATGCTGTAGCATGGAGTGCAGATCTCACATTGCCGGGCATTGCTGGCGGTCGCTGTGGTGGGAAGAGTCGACTTCAAATGAGCTTGGCATTGGCAGCTGACCCAGGCAGCAAGATCATGGCGTGAATAGGCCCGTTCGTAGTCGCGAAGAGCCCAAAACTTCAGGATTTCTCCTTTTCTTGGGGAGTGAGCTCATCTAAAGCCACATCAAGGGTCATGGACCTGAGGGGCACCTCTTGGGAATCAGGAACTCACTCCATCAGAAGTCAGCAGGGCTCAGACAGGTCCAGTTGCAGGTCCGGTTGCAGGTCCATGCAGCAGGTCAGTCGGGCAGATGCAGAGGGGCCTCTGTTGCTTGTTATTTCCATGTAGCTCAGAACAGGAGGTCATTCAGCTGACCCTTGGAGGAGTCACTTCGGCCTTGGATGAAGGGTACTGGTCCAGTCTCCCTTTTGAGCAAGCAGGACAGCAAGCAGCAGGGCAGCAGTGTAGCAGGGCATCAGAGTGGCAGTTATTCTGACAGCAGAGCAGCACAGCAGTCCTTCATTTGTAATATCCACAGGTCCAGAGGTATACAGAAGAGTTGGGTCTAAGGGTCCAATATTTATATTTGGTAGCAGCTTTGTCAGAAGGTTCTTGAGGTTTTTGCCCCCAGAGGTGCTTGAAATGTCCTGTCTCCCAGCTCTGGCTCTAGCTTGTCTGGGGAAACAAAAGACCAGTGTCAAACCCTTTGTGAGTGTGCCTAGGCAGAGAGTTTGTGATGTACAAAAGTGGCAGCTCCTCTCACTATCAAGTCAGTGATAGCCTATCCTGCCAACACATATTCCCACTTTGTCTCACTGTCTGGGAGCAATACACAAAGACCAGCTGCCAGCTACACCTAGCCATGTGACCCAGAATTCAGACTGCAGACATTAAATGGTTAAGACGTGCAACTTAACATTTGACATTACCTTTAAAGAGGGTTTTAAATTTCAATTCTTTAGACACCAAACTTGAAATTCCTTCTTGCGTCCAATTGAAAGCTAGCACCTATTAAATGTAATAAGGTAATCCAATATTATCCTATGGAAGAGGTAGGCCTTACAGTAGTGAAAAACTAATTTAAGGGTTTTTCACTACCAGGACATGTAAAACATAAAAGTACATGTCCAACTTTTTAGATACACTGCACACTGCTTAGGCCTACAATAGGGATGACCTATATATATAAATATATATATATTAAAAAGAAGGTGTTGGCCTGGCAAAAGGTGCATTTTGGCAGGCTGAACTGGCAGTTTAAAACTGCATACACAGTCTGCAATTGCTGAGACATGTTTAGAACAGCTGCTTAAGTGGGTGGCATAATACATGCTGCAGGCCCACTAGCAGCATTTACTTTAAAGGCCCTGGCTACATGTATTACTACTTTACTAGGGACTTCCAAGTAAATTAAATGTACCAATTGGGTATAAGCCAAATGTACCATGTTTTAGGAAGAGAGCACAAGAACATTAGCACTGGTTAGCAGTGGTAAAGTGTGCAGAGTCCTAAAAGCCAACAAAAACGCGTTCAGAAAACAGGAGGGTGAAGGCAAAAGGTTTGGGGGGTGAACCTGCAGAAAGGGACAATCACCCATTAAGTCAACAACAATTTAAGTACATTCTTCTGACATGCAATAATATTGCACGTTACTCCAAACACTTCCTCAACTTCAAACCATTCCTATATAATTTTGAAACTGCAAAGCAAACATATGGAGACTTCAGGTTCATCAAGCAAATAAATGCTGCTCTACAATTTCTACACAAAAACATCTTTCTGGGGAATCATCAGAATAAACTGCAAAACATAAAGTGAATGCACAGCTGTCTTGATTCCTGGTCACCCAGAAACCAGTCCCAGAATGCTTGTTTCCGGTCCAGGGAGGACCTTGCTTGGCAGTTTGGGCTGGACTGTTCCTATGAGGAACAGGGTCAAGACCGATTTGCATATGGCTGGGTCCAAACTGGGGTAGTGTGTTGAGCAAAAGAACGATGGATTTAACCCAGATCTCTTGACTGGGGGTGAATGCTTGATTCATTCAACATTCAGTCCATCATTTGTTGCTGCAGCACCCAAAAAACAAGGCACTTTCTCCTCCAGAAAAAGACTGTTGTGTATACGTTGGCTATCTAGAACACTAGCCATCCTTAAGCAAGGTAACTATTACACTGATAAAGAGGAAACACCCAACTCAGGTATGCGCTAATCATGGAGCTGTGCTCAAAGGCAAGTATACCATGACCGAAGACTTCAATAACTCACATGGTTTTCCCTCTGTCTCTACATGGGTGGTAAAGAAGGCAAATGGGTGGTCGCTTGAGACAAGTTTGCCGGGGTTTCAATTACATACGGGTAGCAATGATACCTAGCAGGTTTATTAAGCTATTCATACCACGGGATAAGTGAAGCATTTTTGAAAGAAGCAATATCATGCAAGATTCTTCTAGCTAGGGAGGCATGGGGGTTAACTCAGAGAGTTGATTGGAGAGCCACACCAAATCTTCCTTAGCAGGTTGAGCTGTTGTTAAGATGCATAGGAGATGATTCACAAAAAGAATTTATGAGTATAGGAAGTAGTACTCCCAAAGCCATCTTTCACGTACTCTTCCATGCCTTCATGAATTCGCCCAGAAATGTCCAACTCCTATTAGTATAAGTGCAAAGAGGACTCAGCCTTTTTTATTTCTACTAATTGTAAATAGATATTCCCTGAACATTCCATTTTAGTTCGATTTTATCTCTTTTGGGCCAATTCACAAAAGCATGTAAGAGTACTTAAAAGAGTACTACATGAGTATTCTTTAGCAAACTCTTAAAGTTTTAAATATCTTATGGATCAGCTCTGGAGTTGGAAAAAGAGCCAGCAGCCCCAGGACACTTTTACAAACGTATTCTCCTTTACCTAAAGCAAATGCACATTCTAATAACTTCAAGCTCCAGCACTATATGGGGATTTTCTTCTCATTATTGATTTACAGCACACATTGGCTATAAATTCATCCATTATTTTTTATTAGTTTTTGCAAAGGAAAATGTATGACCATTGAGTTGTGCATGCTTTAATCAAGTCTAATCTAAGAAGTGAGAACATTTAGGGTCATATTTACAAGCCCCTATCACTACCACAACGTCACTTTTAATGACATTGTTATGGCGATAGGGGCTTCGCCTTATTTACAAGGCAGCGTTAAGCCACTTAATATGGCTTAAAGCTGCCTTGTATATAAGACACCCTTTCATGCTGTACTTAGCGTGAAAGGGGAGGGCAATGGGTGTTGCGGTTGGCGTTTCACAGCAACACCCATTGATTTTGACGCTGAGCCCTATTTACAGCGCCAAAATTAAGACCAGGGAAAACCTGGTCTTAAACAGGCGAAACGAGGAGAAATGCTTTATTTCCCCTTGTTGTTGCTGTTTCCATGTGTACTGAGTTGTGTAGCACACATAGAAACAGCAAATTGCCATTGGTTGTTTATGTGCAGGAATAAAATTACGTCTTGGAACTTCTATGTGTGCTGCATTAAGCAGCACACATAAAAGCTACAAAACGTAATTTAAAGATTGTTGATGTGCAGGAAGGGAGACCTTCCTGCACATAAACAATCTTCCCCTCAACGCAGGCACCCTTGCACTATGATACAAGGGTGCCTGCTTTGGCGCAAGGCTGCTAAGCTTAGCGCCAGCGAAGGTGGAAACGCAAGGCTGCACTATATTGTTGTAAATATGGTGCAGCCCTGCATCTCTGAAGTGGCGGAGTGCGGTGTTAAGCCAGGAAGGCTAACGCTGCACTCCGTCACTTTGTTGTAAATATGCCCCTTAGTTTTAGAAAAAAGCGTATCCCCCAAACATAAAAACGTAAAAGGTTTTCTAACTTGCAGCTGTTGATTCTTATTGTTCTTTTCCCTCGTCATCTGTGGGCCCACAGTAATTATTTCTGATTTATCGAAGCTGGTTTTAAGGCTTAGGACTTCCAGGGTTCGTACATAAGTTAATGCTAGACGTCAACCCTATTAGTCACCTGAAAAATGAATACTGCCTGACCTACATAAAGTATTAATGGAAGAGCTTTTCCTTGTATTTTGGGTGAGTCTGACTGGACTGTTCTCTAGGCACACGGTGTGAAAAGGAATAGGGCAAGCCCACACTTTTGCCTTTGTTCGTTCAAGCAGTTGAAAATAGAGGTGGTTTCTTCAACCACCCATATCTATGACTTTCTATGAAATTCATGTGCAACCAGGAAAATAAGGCCATAAGATATGCCCACTGAGCACAAACCTTCCTACAACCTAGGCCTCACCACCATGTCAGAGGCAGGGGAGACAGGGTCATGAATATACAGTGTAAATGCTCCTTCCTGATGATGCTATATTTGCAAATTATCACATACAGGTTGAGGCACTGTCCTCATGTAGCGACGCCTATCATGAGACCCAGTTTCCTTTCATTTAGGGCAATCCTGGAGTCTGGCCAAAAATGTCATACCTTGAAATTGTGAAGTCTATGAGGGAAATAGGGTGGTAGCAACAAGGACCCAACCTGTCTCCCTTATCCAATATTATGATAATAATGGAAACCCTCCATATCGATGGAAAATTAAATGTGCCACAGGAGGCGTCAACATGCTAGTAAGGATGGTTGCCCAAAGATCTCTATTTATTTTGTGTAAACCAACTGGGACTGTATTGTTACAAGGCTTTTATTGTCTCGGGAACGCTCTGTGGCCTTAATAACGTGCCCTAGAACAGAACACAGGCTTTGGATCACAACCATGAGAAGGGCATGCTTTGGCATTTGGCCGCACACAAACTATGACATTTGGACAAAATATATAAGCCATGAATCTGCTGGTAAGACTGATTTGAAGTCTGTGTCTAGTATGGCTAGTCAATTCCAGCTTACCAGTAATTTCCCAAAACAGCAGGGATCACAAGATTTATACTTTTATTCAAAATTCTCTTGCAATCCTTCTTTGCTTGTTATTTCCTTTCTAAAGACCATCTATTTAATAAGCATCAGGTTTTTATCTCATGGTAGGGTTTTAACCATCAACTAATTGCACTTGGCCTTCCTACAGGTCTGATTAAAACATTAAGGGCCTGATTACAGGTTGCTCGTTAAATTCTGTCCTGTGCATAAACCCCTGTTATCGCTCAGGTTGGAATTACAAGTTGATAGGTATTTAATACATTCAATCATTATCAGACATGTTAAATAACTCAACCTTCTTTGAATTTCAGCAGGTAAAACCTGCTAAAATTTAACAGGGGAAACCATACAGTATTTACTGTGTCATGCGGATTTTGATGTGTTTAACACCATAATCTGCATGTTATTTCCCAACAACGTGTATTAGGTGATAATTATCGCATTCAATAAATAGAGAACCCTATGTTATCATTATTTATCATGTGCAATAAATTCCACTTATACTCGTATTCAGGGCCATAGTCTGAATGAAATTGCTGTTGCATGTGTAAGTCCGTGAAAGAAGCAGCTGTGCAATGTGGTGATTAAGCACCTAAACATTTTATACAGTAGCTCAGCTGTCACTATCAGGGTCTAAGCAGTTATCAGTGGTCAGTGATGTTGACTTTGTTACTTTAAATTTAAATACCAAGGGGTCATTTGAAAACCGTCTAATACATTTTATTTCTCTAGAGTTAGCATTAGCTATCATGCTAGCTTCATGTAATCAAAAGAATTCATACATAAAAAATATATAAGAATATATACAAAGAGAGGCTTTAGATCCGTCTTCTTCATCAGTTAGTCTGTTCAAATGTCATTCATATTTTACTTCCGCACATCACAGCATACAGCATGGGCTGGTGGCACTTCAGTCATTGGCTCTCTTGCACTGTGAGTGATGTCATTTTGCCTGATCACTTGTGCACAACCGCCTACAATGAAGTGCACTTCAGAGACAAGGCGGGTGGCTAATACTTTACTTTTCAATTGCGTTTTTGTTTCAATTCTTCATCTTTTTTACATTTTAAGTCATCCTTGTGCGTCTGAACTACATCTTCATGTTACAGTAATTAACAGCACACAGTACCTTTTCTTTACCCCCAAAAGATATATTTTCTGTGCTATGCATTAAAATTATAAACCGTTTCTTTACCCATTCTAAGTGCACCTGCCTGCTAGATGGCATCCGTTCCCTTATATTAAAATAATATGTTTAAACATTTTTTTATTTAAAATTCAGATCACATACTTATACATGGTGAATCATATGTTATGAAGCATTATTCTGTGATTCCAAAGAGGTGAACCAGCCTCACCTGCTTTGAGCGTTCAATGAACAGCATCTGTGCTCCTCAGCTGGAAGTGACTTCTGTTGGATCATTGCTGCTCATGGTGGCGCCTTCTGGTGTCCATGCATTCCTGCCCTGAAGACTGTCTCCTTTAGCCCTAGGTAGGCTGCTGTTACCCCCTGCTGGGCCGATGATCCGCCTGAGATTGCCGGACATACCAAAAAAGCCAGCTGCTTCTCTTCTGCCCTGCATGAGTACAGATGCTCCTGTAGACAGACCGAAAAGAGATGGAGGAGCAGCAAGACCGCGCAAGACCACTCAGCCTTTAAAACCGCTGTCACTGCACATCACCACCTCATCAGAACAAGAGGCCCTACAAGAAAGAATCAATGCCAACGCACACAATAGAAAGGAACTTTTCGCCATTGTCAAAGATTTCGCCAAACCTAGCACAGGGACAGCAGACATCCCACCCTCCCAAGACCTCTGCAACAACCTCATTGCCTTCTTCCACCGCAAGATTAAGGAAATCTATGACAGATTCAATTACCTCGATACCCAAGACCCTCTCACCCCACTCTCAACCACCACACCCAACGACACCAGACCTCAGCAGGCCCTGATCAGTTGGAATTCCCTCACCACTGATGACACCCTCAAGATCATGAAGAGCATCCAATCAGGATCACCCTTGGATGCCTGCCAGCACCACATCTTAAACAGAGCTGGCACCTCCATCGCCCCCGAACTCTGCCGCACCATCAACTCTGCCACATTCTCGGAAGACTGGAAACCTCTTACTGAAAAACCCCTCTGCCAACCCGAAGGAACTCAAGAACTTCAGAGCCATCTCTCTGTTCCCCTTTCCAGCCAAGGTCATCAAGAAGGCAATCATCCACCAACTTTCCAAGTTCATCGAGGTGAATCACACCCTGGACCGCTCTCAATCCGGATTCTGAAGCAATCATAGTACCGAGACCTCCCTCCTCGTCGCCACAGACAATTTCTGCACCCTCCTCGACCGAGGCTAAACTTCAGCCTTCATCCTCCTGGACCCATCTACCGCCTTTGGCACCATCTCCCACCGCACCCTATGCACAAGACTCCACGACGCCAGCATCTGCAAAAATGGCCTGGGAGGGAATCGATCCTTCCTCACCGGCCTAACACAGAGAGTCAGGCTACCACCGTTCCACTCGGAACCCATATAAATGAGCTGTGGAGTACCTCAGGGCTCCTCCCTGAGTCCCACTCCCTTCAACATCTACATGGCCCCGCTCGCAGCCATCGTCAGGAAGCATGGACCCAACATCATCTCCTACGCCGACAACACCCAGCTGATCCTCTCCCTCACCAATGAACTCACAGTCACCAAGAGCAGCTTCCACGACGGGATGAAGGCTGTTGCCACCTGGATGAAGGACAGCTGCCTTAAGCTAAACTCAGAGAAGACTGAATACCTCATCTTGGGCTCCACCCCCTCCACTTGGGATAACTCCTGGTGGCCTGCAGATCCTCCCCCCACACTCACAGACCATGCAAGAAATATCAGCATCATCTTGGAATCCTCGCTCACCATGAACCGGCAAATCAACGCCGTCTCATCATTCTGCTTCCACATGCTATGCCTGCTCTGAAGATCTTCAAGTGGATCCCCACCGAGTCCAGAAAGAGACACACTTATCATCAGCAGACTCGACTACAGCAACATACTCTATGCCGGTTTTACCCAGAAACTCCTCAAGAAACTACTTAGCATCCAGAACGCCTCCGCCAGACTCATCCTCAACATCTCCTGCCACAGCCACATCACCAGCCACCTGAGTGACCTCCACTGGCTCCCAGTCAACAAAAGAATCACCTTCAAGCTCCTCATACATGCCTACAAAGCCCTACATGACGCAGGACCTGCATACCTCAATCACCGCCTCTTGTTCCACACACCCACTAGAGACATCTGCTCCACTCAACTGGCCCTGGCCACCATCACACGTATCTGCAAGACAATGGCCAGGGGAAGATCCTTCTCCTACCTCGCAGGAAAGACCTGGAACACCCTGCCTCTCCCCCAATTCAGGAATGACCTCAAGACCTGGCTCTTCGACTGAACCACAGTGACTTGCGACAGATCTGCAGTCGTCGCCCCCGCTTTGAAACCCTTACGGGTGAGTAGTCGTGCTTTACAAGCCACTTGATTGATTGATTGATTGAGTGTTAATGGGCAGCATTAATAGACTATGGTTGACCATCTCTTGATCATTATCATTGAAACTGACGTTGCTTCTAAAATAATGGGCAGCATTAATAGGCTATGGTTGACCGTCTCTTGATCATTATCATTGAAACTGACGTTGCTTCTAAAATAATCGCTAAGGAAACCAATGTGATCAATTATCTAGGGAGACCCTCTCCTTTTATAGGTGTATTTTGATGGTTGACCATTTGGAAGGCACCCAGAGCAGATGATCACATCATACGCTGGCATAAAGTCAATCACAAGCCTTAACATTACAGAAAATAAGGGGCAACACATCAACCACTTCATTTTACCAAACCTGTGGGGTGTACTTATGTGAATAAACCCTTTTTAGCACTGAAATGATTCGGAATAAAGGGGCATATTAGCAAGACCCACTTTAAAACTATCGCCGTTATAGCGGCAGGAAACTGCCGCTAAAACGGCGATAATGGGCTTGCTAATATGCGTTATAGAATTCCAATAGAAGCCCAGGTTAGATGTCCTGCACATCTAACCTGGGCTTCTATTGGAATTCCATAACGCATATTAGCAAGCCCATTATCGCCATTTTAGCGGCAGTTTCCTGCCGCTAAAACGGCGATAATTTTAAAGTGGGTCTTGCTAATATGCCCCAAAATTAGTAGAAAAGTTTCTGGCTCTGCAAACTATCGCCCACTGTTCTAATTGTCCAGAAACTTTGGAAACTAATCTAAATAAAGTGAAATTTGCCTGCCAAAATAATTGCTATAATATTTAATTAGGAAGAGCAAGGTGCCATAACACCAGGTAAGTCAAAAAGCCTTAAATTTTCTGAAGCTGTCTTCATAGAGATAACAGAGTGTTCTAGATTTAGGGCCACCCAAATAACAAGTACGCCTGGAGGGTGGTATTTCTCTGTGGGCCAGACAAGTAAAGCAAAAGTCTGCTAACCACCCAAAGATGTGGCATCAAACAGCTATTTTTCCTGAAGGCATACGATATGGTAATTCTTATTAAAGGACACTCAGTTAGAAATATTTCTCTTGGATGCCAAACCACGCATAGCTTATTTTTAAAGGCATAAGTTATGTATTAATTTGCCCAAAAACTAATTTGACATGGTGTAAATATGATTTGTATGACCTCACACAAATCTATGACCTCAAAGCAGAAGCAAATCAACCCCAATGTCCAGATGTTATTTTTTTCAATGTTTTCAAACAGCAGGAAAACAATTATTGAAAGTATTTTTCTGCTGACTCTCACAGCTCTCTCTGTGCTGATTTTCTGATGTTCCTCCTGTGAGGAAATGATCCATAATGTTTGTGTGGCTGAATGGTTTTAGTGATCAGGTAGGCTGAGCCCGCATTCATCTCACAGGCTTTGCAGCCGACCATCATTGTGTGGAATGCACTCACATATCTCAGGCTTCTCGGAAAGGGGTTGCATGGGAACAGTAGTGAAGGCCTGACATGCACAGGCCTTCTTAAGTGCTTTGTCACAGTCACCTAGTCCGTTTCCTACCTCGTACTGCCCCATTCCTCTTTCCAGTTTTCCAACTCTGCTAACAACTTTGACTAATTTTCAGCCCTATATCGTTTGGAGCAGTTGGGTTTCAAGTTCTTGAACTGGTTAGTTGCTTTTCAGAAGTACTTGTGAAAATGTGAAAAAGAACGGCCCCTGGTACCCGATTATAATACTTGTTGTATCTTTGCTATGAGCTGGACTTGTTTTGGATTGCATACTTATCTTGTGAGTGACGGGGGTGAGCAGACAATGGGACCTAATCAGGCTTGCACTCCCGGTTCTGTTACTAGGTTGCCCACGATATAAGTTGAGAAGTTAGGTGAAGACAACACTGACCTCTGGCACCCATCCGGTAGGTTAATGTGGGTTGACAGAGCTGAACATTTGAAGCTGGGTGTAGTGGGGCTTATTCACAGGTGTTTACTCCTTATGCTTTTATCCAACTGATACATCAGTTTTTTTGTTTCTCATTTAAATGTAAATGCCCTAGCATTTGCAATAGAAAGTTGTTTTTTTCTTCTAGGGATGTCATGGCTCCCTCTGCTCCCTCTTTCTTTAAATACTTTTTCGGTGGCGCCACCTCTTCCCTCCCAATCCTATTCCTTTCTTCCAGCCTTTCACGGATCAGGGTGCTGTTATCTCAATCTTGTTTTTGAAAAGTAAATTGAGGTTCAAAGCTGTCTTTTAACATGCGCATTTATACCCAGCCATGGATCCTCCATTAGGCGGAGAAGTGTCACCCCCCCCACAGAGAGCGCAACAAAGGTGAAAAATAAAATGGTAATTATTACCATTTTATTTTTTACTGCTCTCAGCCTGAGCCGAGTGTCAGCGCAGGCGAGGCAGGGCCATTGTTGCTGATTGGCAGCAGGGAAGGAGTGATGCCCACTTCAGTTTAAAGTGTGCATGTCACTTTGGCTGGCTGTCTTGTAATAGCCAGCCTGACATGCACACTTTAAACCTCTCCAACCCAAGCTCTGCTAGACAGCCTGGTGGAGAAGAGGCACAGACCTCCAGTGCCTAAAAGAGCATTGAGCCAGCCCGCTCAAAACAATTTTGGCACTTCCCCCATGCTGCTTAACATCATTAATTGCATGAGAGCAGTGTCTGGATTGGTTAAGGGAGTTGGCTCAGAACCCACGTGCTCGGACGGAGTGGAAGAACACCAAGGACCAGAGTAGGCAAGCCAGTGGGTAAGTACACATTTTATTTTTTATTTTATGACCCACTGCCTTCAGCCTCAACTCCAGAGCTCTCAGCCGTGGTCTGTTATAAACACTGTTTATAAAGAGCCATGATTGAGAGCTTTGGCATTGACCCTAAAGTCATTGCTGGTTTTCGCAGTGCCTGTCAGTGGGTCAAAGTAATTGATTTGTTTGCGCTACCAGTTATTTTTTTCCCCAGCTGCCACTGATTATACCGTGCCTTAAATTACAAAACCCAGTGAAAAGTCCTCTTTAACTTGACATGATAGATTTTCTAAAGAATGACTTAAAATCTCTTTCCATAGGGGAAACAGAGAGACAGCTCGACAGGCAGATAGACACATGGGTCAATCTACAGCAGTTCAGCACCCTAAGGCATATCACTGAAATTACATAAGAGTTCAGCATAGCATATTCATTTGAAACCACACCATAGGATGCTATGCGAATAGCGATACTGGAACTTTGTCCACCATCAATAGGACATCACCAACTGTAGCGGAACTATAGATTTGAATATTGGATATCGTGATATCTTTGAGAACACTTTTGAGCTATTGAATCGATACAGGAAACATCAGATCTTACTGCTTAACTGAGAGGATGACATCGGCTGGTATTACAAACAAAATATATACAAAATGATAAATGCAGGAAGATAATATGATCTTTTGTGAAGGAATATAACTAGAGCCCTGAAGAAGTCCATGAGGACGAAACGCGTTGGCTACAGTTTTAAATGGATTAGCAAAAGAAGAAAATGAATAAAGAACTCTCAAACTAATATGTCTAATGGATGTTATGTACTATAAATAATATACAATGTTCGTGTTAACTATTTGAAGAAGTCTTGCTGAACTCCTATGTAATATAAGTGACATACCTTAGGGTGCTGAACCGCTGTAGATTGATTCAAATTTGGGGCTTTTCCCCTTAGGAGTTGAAAGGGGTTGAAGTTCTGGTTCTGTGCACCATATTGAGTATTTTACTGCCCTCACTGTTATGGTAGGTGCGGTCGTCTATTGCCTCAATCCCTTATATATTTAATCTGTAGATAGACACGTGGGGTAGGTTTGCTAACATTTTGCACTGGGTGTGTGTTACATAGTAACAAACCAGCGCAAAATGTTTATTTGTAGTTTACTTTCCAGCACAAGCTTTGCCCTGGAAAGTTGCCTAAAAGTAACACAAAGCAGAGCTTTGCACTGCTTTGCATTACCGTGCCTCAAGGGGGTGTTCCATGGGTGGTAAATATGTGTTCCCTTGCAACCACCCATGGTTTTTGATGCAAGGTCCTATCTGCTAACATTAGTGGACATGGTTTTGCACCAAAAAAAGACTCTTTGGGTCAGGCATAAAAAAGAGAAATGTTTTTACTTCTCCAAACTTTCTGACTTTGGGTTTGTGCGGCACTGTACAGCACACATCCAAAGTCGGAAAAGTTTTAAAGTTTGCTTAGGCATAGTATTTTGCACTGGAAATGGAATGTTAAGGGTACTTTTTATGAGGTTCTTTATTTAGTCTTTTAGATACAACATTTGTTTTCCTCTCGCTTGCCTGTTACCTGTTAAACGTTGTCATCAGTTTTAGGTCGATAACGGAAAAACTGAGGGGCATATTATCAGGGCTGGCGATATAATTATCGCCGCTTTAGCGTCCGTTTCGGGCGAAAAGCGGCGATAATTATATCGCAATATCATCAAGGACACGCTAGCACGTGTTTCCTTGATGTAGAGCTCGTTTTTCACAGCCTCGCCTTGCATCGCTAATGAGATGCAAAGAAGGCGTGGCTGTGAAAACAACACAAGTTAATATCGCGAAGGCAGCTTCGCGATATTAACAAGGAGGTGCAGCGATAAAAGAAATCGCGCTACCTCAGCTTTAACTCAGGAATTTAACGTCTGTTAAATTCCTGACTTAAGCATACTTTACATGGGAGATGGATTCTGCTGATACGACCACAGGGTCGTATCAGCAAGGATATCGCCGTTTTCCATGGAACATCGCTGGAAAACCAGCGATGTTCCATGGAAAACAAGCTATCGCAGGAATAATTATCGCCATTGCGCTATGCGTTGTTAATACAGCGCTAGCATGGCGATAATTATCTGCGGTAGCCGGCGATAACTATTCTCACGCTGTGAACGGCCAGCGATAATTATCGCTGGCCGTTGATAATATGCCCCTTATTTTTTTCCTCAAATATTCCAACTTCTCTTCGCATGTGTTCATGGGGTGCTTTTACGTGAAATTGGATAAGGTGCCAAAATTACACCCTGCAGCATGCAAGTTCACGTTTTTGAAAATGGTATTTCTTTTAACCTAATTCTAATAGCACTATAGTCAATGCAGAGAGTTCTGAGAGCATTTACAACTTCTTTTCTCCCACGCTGCGCGAGCCCTCATCACAACCAAGGGAAGGTGGATATAGAATGCACTGTCAAGTTCTCAGGCAGTGAACAGTTAATAATGGAATCTTAAGTCATTTCGATTTTTGCAAATACATTGAGCTTATGTGACAGATATATCTTCACCCATTAGTACTTGCCAACAATGGAAAAACCATTATCATAAATGTAATGTGCATCAGCATAAATGATAGCCGTTTTGGGACAACCTGTCATTTTAACAATGGAAAATGCTCTAAATTCTAAATTACAGTCCATGAATTAGAAGATAATTTTACATTTTACATCTGATTGTGCATCTTTTGTACATGGTACATTGCATTGTACAATGAGATCGAATCGTACATCTCACTGTGCATCTCATTGTACTTTGTGCATTTCACTGTAGAACTGTGAATCTCATTGTACATTCAATGTGCCATTGACTTTTTAGTTTCATTAGAGTGTTCGTTTATGGCATTAGGCATTTATGCCAGAAGGGGCAGATTTAGAAGAAACTGACGCATCTCTGCGTTATAGCAGAGATGCGTCAGTTCACTTGCGTCACTCAAAAAAACCCTTGCGCCACCATGGATGCGTCGAATTTACATTGCGGCGCACCATGGCGCAAGGATTGACAAATGCATCACGCATCTGTTGGCGTAAAGGTAACACATTGCTGGAGTCGTGTCGCAAGCACGACGCAACTCCAGCAATGCTCAGGAATGCCTATTCCTATTGTGCTGCATCACTCCTTATGCCTGCTTCAAGCAGGCATAAGGTTTTGACGCAGTGACGTCGTAGAAGTGGCGCAGTGAAATCTTGTAGATTTCACTTTTACAAGGCTTTCTTGCGTCGGAAAGCCCACCCTGCATACCTTATATCTGACGCAGGTATAATGTGGCGCAGGGCTTTACAACGTGACGCATCTCCCTAGATGCGTCACGTTGTAATTGTGTCACAACATGGGGCATTGTTTGCGCCGCCGCTGCATCACAAAAGTGTGGAAGACCACTATTATTATGAAATGCAGTTTAGACAGCAACAATGTAAGATAATATAACGCCAGATGTGCGAAAACCTTTTGCGACCGCAAATTCTCCTATTTAGAGATTGTGACCACAAAAAAGCTTTTGCTCATGTTTGAACTGTTAGAAACTAAGGGGCATATTTGCAAGCCTCCTATCGCCACCAAAACGTCACTTTTTCTGACGTTGTGGTGGCGATAGGGCTTCGCCTTATTCACAAGGCAGAGTTAAGCCACTTAACAAATGCAGCCTTGTGAATAAGGCCCTCTTTCACACTATACTTAGCATGAAAGGGGTGGGCAATGGGTGTTGCAGTGGGCGTTCCACCGCAAAACCCATTGATTTTGATGCTGCCCCATATTTACAAGGGCGGCGTAAATATGGGGCTAGTGCCAAAATTAAGACCAGGGAAAACCTGGTCTTAAACAGGTGCAATGAAGAGAAAGTTTTCATTTCTCCTTGTTTTTGCTGTTTCTGTGTGTGCTGCATTGTGCAGCACACATAGAAACAGAAAAGGCCATTGATTGTTTATGTTCAGTAAGGTGGCCCTTCCTGCACATAAACAATCAATAAAAATGACGTTTGCAACTTCTATGTCTGCTGCATTAAACAGCAGACATAGAAGTTTCAAAATGCCATTACAGATTGTTTATGTGCAGGAAGGGACACATTCCTGCACATAAACAATCTTTCCTTACAACACAGGCACTCTTGCACTATGGTGCAAGGGTGTCTGCGTTGGCACTATGCAACTAAAATTAGCGCCAGCACAGGGGGAAATGCAGAGCTGCACCGTATTCTTGTAAATACGGTGCAGCCCTGCATTTTGGAAGTGGCGGAGCGCAGCGTTAAGCCAAGGTGGCTAGCGCCGCACTCCGCCACTTCCTCCTAAATAAGCCCTTGAGTTCTGGTTGTCAGAGTTATGCACCCTGTCCAAGCAGGAACCACAATCCTTGTCAGAGTAAGTCACAACACACCCTAAATTATCTTGTGTTAACCTTCTGGTAGCTTGGCACAGAGCAGTAAGGCTTAACTTAAGAGGCAATGTGTAAAGTATTTGTGCAACTCTTCACTCAGTAACACAGTGAAACGCCACATAAAGACTCCAAACCCCATTAGACAAATAGAGCTTAATTGTATAAATAAAACAAGACCAAAATGACAAACATCCAACCAGTTGAAGTCAAGATATGAATTTATAAAGAATTAATGCAAAATAACGCTTAGAAGCAATAAGCGCCTAAATGGGTTATCTGTTCGCCCTGGACCGGAGCAAAGTCGAAAATTCAGGCCGACTGCGATGGAGTGTAGGCCAGATAAAGAGACCCACTTGGGCCAGCAGAACCAAAGTACCTTGATCCAGGATGCATCGTTGTTGATGAAGATACAAGGTGCAGCTGAAGCCGATGCATTGATGTCGAGACACGCAGTGGACGAGATGCGTCAATTTTCTCCATGCAACTATGGCAATGTGTCCCTTCCGAGTGCGAGGCGCTGATTCTGGATCAGATGCGTAGCTGCTACTCCCCCAGTAGGTGATGCATCCATTCCAAAGGCGATTAGCTAGTTCAGAAGGCGATGCGCCAGTTCCGATCCACACAACGAAGAAGATGCTCTGGTCCTGGCTCATGCAAAGGTGAAGATGCACCAATTCCGATGAGCATGCATGAGTTATGGATGCAAAAGCACCTTAGGCCTCACTTCCAAGGGTCCAGACTGGGAATGCACCACTTGGCAGAGCAGATTCACAGCTTGTAGAGTCCAGATGCAGGTAGTTGAAATCTTTAATATCCCTGAGACTTAAAACAGGAGGCAAGACAGCAAGCCCTTGGAGTCACTCTGGGCTCAAGTGATGCAAGTCCAGTCCTTCTCACCCAGGCAGGAGAACTGAAGGCAGCAGCACAGCTCAGCAAAGAAGAAGTCCAGCAAAGTAGTAGTCCAGCAGAGTTGCAATCCTTTCAGTAGCACAGCAGCTCTTCATCCTGCCCTAGCTCCGGACTCACTACAGGGGGGGTATGCAGCCCTTTTTGTGGGGACAGAACCCAGCCTATTCAGATGTAAATGTCAGCCCCTCCCTCCCATCCTGCCTAGGATGGCCCATCAGTATGTAGATGGCCCTTCAGTCACACCTAAGCCCCATTGTGTGTGACTGTCTGGAGGGAATACATAAAGCCCAGCTGTCACCCATCCCAGAAGTGTTTTCAGAGACAGGGAGCAAGCACAGAATGGTTAAAGTAAGTAAATGCCAACTTTCTAAAAGTGGCATTTGCTAGACTGGAATTTAAAATCCAACTTCACCGTAAGTTGTGATTTTAAATTGGGAGTCTAGTGTCACCAAACTTGAAAAGTCTATCCCTTCACAACTGGGAATTACATTTAAAAGATGTAGTAAGGTAATCCCAATGTTATTCTATGGGAGACATAGGCCTTGCAGTAGTGAAAAACAAAATTGGGAGTTTTTCACTACCAAGACATGTAAAACCTAAAGTACATGTCCTGCCTTGTAAATACATTGCACCCTGCCCTGTGGGTCATACAGGGTCTACCTTAACGGTGACTTATATGTATAGAAAGGGAAGGTTTAGGCCTGGCAAGAGATTTATCTTGCCATGTTGAAGTGATAGTGTAAACTGCACATGCAGGGTCTGCAATGGCAGGCCTGAGCCATGGTTAGTGGGCTTCCAAAGTGGGTGGCAGAATGAGCGCTGCAGGCCCACAAGTAGCATTTAATTTACAGGCCCTTGGCACATGTTGTGCACTTTACTAGGGGCTTATAAGTAATTTAAATATGCCAACTGGGTTTAAGCCAATGTTACTATGTTTATTGGAGAGAGCACACACACTTTAGCACTGATTAGCAGTGGTAAAGTACACAGAGTCCTAAAGCCAGCAAAAAAGAGGCCAGAAAAATGGAGGAAGGCAGGCAAAAAGTTGGGGGAAGACCAACCTAAGGCTGTCAGGTCTCACACAAACCCATTTTAGGAGTCAGTTACATTTTTCTGACTCCTAAAATTGGTCTCTGACTACATACAGAATCACATTTTGGAAGGTGCATGTTGTGTGGCCAAACTGCAATTCTAAACCAGACGCAACAATATTTTGCAAACAGAATTCCAATGCCAACCATGGAATAGTTACAAAAAGTTGAATTGGTGACTTATCCCTTTGCAAAATGGGGTAAAAGGTTAAGTAGGAGTAGCCAGAAGCCAGGGAACCACTGCCAACTTTCACTGAAATGTTTGAAAAATTAATCTTTAAGGAAAGCAGGCTGCTTTCAAATGCAATCACAGGGATGGTGATCTGCTGACCCTTGGAGGCTACCATCCCTGTGATTGTTGTGGGATCTTGCAAAAGTTCCTAAATGTTGTTGGCCATCTTGGGCATGGCTCACATTTAAGCCGCTCCCATCAGAATGCCAATGCTGTGCCTTGCGACATCCAGTGGAGCAGCATTGAGCTTTTGGCTCTCCTTAGACTTACTTGTCTCTAGAGTCTTATGTCTGGCGAAGATATCAACATCTTCCTCATTCTTCTGTGGCGAATCTTTGGTGCAAACCCTGCACCAGTTGCAACAACAATCAAAAGACAAGTATGATTAAATGCACACTTTTAACAAAGGCTGAATTCAAAGACAATTGACATGACTCTGAACACTTGGTAATTTTTGTATGAAAGTCAAGGTATTTGTAGAGACAAAAGATATTTGGATAAACAATCATTGACAATTTGTCATAACTTTGCTTTGGTCCAGAGACTCATGTATGTGTCCTAAAGCTTGTGGTCCTTGAAAAGGAAAATGGAACAAAGTTCAAGCTAAATTCAAGTAAAAGTAACTAGCATTATTATCTGGCTTTTATGCGTGATTAATGTTTTGACTGTTACTGTGTTTAGAACAGGAGTGGTTGGAAAAAGTACCAATTCCACTCTGCAAGCTAGGGAGAATCCTGTAATTCTAATAAACATTCTGTGAGATTCTTTAGAGGAACAGCTGAAGGTGATCATAGGTGAGGGTGGTAGTAATAACAGATAATGCTCTACTTAGAGTAGTTCCCAATGGAACTCTAGGGAATATGAAGACTAATCCCAGCGCTCGTCTGTGTTCTCTAAAGGTACGGCAGCACCAGGAGCATAACGATTCCCCATATCTACACGACAAACTTCTTTCCTAAATTCAACCTGCTTTTCTTGGCATGAAACTAGTGGGTCAGGAATGAGGAGTTGGGTTCATATCACCTCTGCAAGGATAATGATGCAGGTGTTGCAAGGTAAGTGCCTGAGGTGTTTGGTGTATCCAACTCTCTTGTTTGTGTCTGTTGAATTCTCTAGGAATTAATAAGGCTGCATTTTGTAATGTAAGCTGGTTGTTAATGTGTTAATTTATGGTGGTCAATATGCTTTAAGTTATCATATTGTGAGGATCCCAATTTGCCATAAAATATAGATTTCCCTATCTAGTACAGAAAATAGATATTCTTTAAAATATGCAGTAGCGAGTATTATGCCATAAATGAATCTTTAATACAACTTATCTCTACCTAGTTTCTCCTTTTGTTCCTTTATTTCTCAGCTCTTGTTTAGAATGTACCAGGGACAGTTGGGTGATGTTCCAAATAACCATGTATCGTGAATGATTACTTTGTTGTGGTTTGGATATTTTTTTCTGTTTTTTTCTGTTTCTATTGTATCATTCATCATAACCAGCATGCATCATGAGATATGAAGGCCTGCTGAGTGCAAGGTGAGTTTTCAATTTTTCTGGCAAAAGATGACTGTAGCCACCTGGTGGACCACATGCCATCAGTTTTTTTGAAAAGTTCAAAGTACAAGTACTGGCAGAAAGAGAGAAATAGAGAGAGAGGTGATTTTGAGCTAGCCCCTTTCAGCCACTTGCTTTCATATGTTTATTTATTTATTTGTGAGTTTTATATAGTGCAAACTTGACCCGAAGGTATCAGAGCGCTTTACAGAGTAAGCACACACAAAAATAACAAACAATAATAACATGAGGTACATAACACCAATAATACATAAAGGGTACATAAATATATATATAGTAATGGAAAGAAAAAAAATGCATATGGTGTACAATGGGATATGCAACTAAATAGTAGCACATAACAGGATTTCATAAAGTGCCACTCAAAATAAATAGCAACAATTGAGTAAAGGAGGTGTAAGAAAGACAGTAAGCTACAAGGCACCGAAAGTTCTGAGGCAGATATGAGAGGGAGCTGCCGTGGAAGGGATAGTAGATGGATAGAATTGTACGAGGTAGCAAAGGTACAAGGCATCTTAGGACTAGTGTTTGGGAAAACTTGGCGCTATTCAAAGTAGGGACGATACCAGTAACATCAAGTACATAGAGAGAAAAATAAAAATATGTAGTACACCAGGAATAGTGGAATATATGAGCAGAATAGCAGCGGTAACCGAGCTACATTAAAAGTTTAAACAGCTGTGAGATAGACAGTAAAACAAGGAAAAGAATGAACAACAGTGTACATCAAAGTACTGAGGTAGTTAAGGATGGAGGGACTAGTGGCACAGTTATCCCCGAGGTAGCGATGCATAGAAAAATGGGGGGAGTAGGGGTGTGAAGAGAAACAAAGATTAACGACTTGGGCAAGTTACGGCAGCGAACTGAATGGAGGAGGGGTCAAGTAGGGTGCAGGGGCACGGCCAAGTCTTCAGAAAGAGAGGATTTTTTATACTTCTTACTTGAAGAGGGATGAGAATGGGTTACATCTGATCTCAGTGGGAAGAGAATTCCAGATAATAGGGGCCATTCCAGAGAAGGAACAGTAGTTGGTTTTCTTCTTCTTGAATTTTTGTGGTTTGAGAAGTAAGGAGCTTGTACTTCTGGACAGTCTGTTCCCACCCAAAAGGGTAAGTTTCTGGGTCAGGTAGGAAGGGGTATTGTGGTGCAACTCCTTATGGGTCATGCAGGCAATTGTGAGATGCATCCTGGCCTTCAGTGGCAGCCAATTCAGAGCACGTAGGTCAGGGGTGATGTGAGCACTTTTTTGGGATCCCATGGTGAGCCTGGCTGCAGAATTAAGGGTGGCCTTAAGAGGAGCAAGTGAGGTTTTCTGGAGGCCGACAAGGGTAGCCCTACCATAGTCCAGTTTTGGAAGTACCAGTGCCTGAGTCGCAGTTATGAGGTTAGCCGCGGGGAGGAAAGGTTTTAGTTTTCTGAGGATAAGCAACTGATGGTTGGCTCGTCTGGTGATGGCACTGATGTTCCTATGCATGGAGAGGTCTTTGTCTAGAGTGATACCTAGGGATTTGGCAAAGTTCACAATGTGTGGGGTGCAATTAAAGGCAGAGAGAAGGGGTATCCATTCTTTGATGTTAGAGGTGGGGGTGGGTGGAGCGATCAGAAGTAATTCAGTTTTAAGAGCATTGAGATTGAGGTGATTGCACGTCAGCCATTGTTGAGTTAATGTCAGGGTGTTATTAAGGGTGTGGATGTCCTCCGCTGAGGTTATTCTCATGTAGAGTTGGGTGTTGTCGGCATATATATGGTAGGAGATGCAGGAGTATTTGAGGATATCAGTTAGGGGCTCCATGTAGAGGTTGAATAGGGTAGGTGAGAGGCTAGAGCCTTGAGGAATGCCCAGCAATAGTGGGGCCTGCTCAGATAAGGTGTGATTAATAAGGAAGGTCTGCGACCTGTTGCATAGAAAGTAAGAGAACCAGTTTAGCACAGTGCGGAAGAGGCCCAGCCACTGTTCTAGGATGTCGAGCAGGGTAGCATGATTGATGGTGTCAAGAGCTGCTGACAGATCCAGTAGAATTAGGAGGCAAGATTCATTCCAGTCAAGCGAGCGTAGGGCATCATTGACAATATGGACAATGGCAATTTTGGTACTGTGACCCAATCAGAAGCCAGTTTGGCCCTGGTCAATGAGTTGGAATTGTTCAATGTGATTGAGGAGCTGTAAGTGCACACATTATTCAAGGAGTTTGGCCAGAGTAGCGATGTTGGAGATGGGGTGTTAGTTGTTAAGATTGGACTGGTCGGAGTTAGGTTCTTTTAGGCTAGGGGTAACCTGACCATGTTTGAGGAAGTCGGGTAGGAAGCCCTGGGAGAGAGAGGCTTTCATTTTCTTAGTCCACAGAGGGAGTACGAGGTGAATGGACTCATTTAGCAGTTTAGATGGGAGGGGATCAATGAAGTGGTCACAATATTTCAAGGAGGTCAGAAGTTTCAGAGTGACAATCTCATCAAGGGTTGTGAAGCTTGACCAGGAGGCATCATTTTTAGGTGAGAGGAATTGGTTATGCAGGAGAGCTTCCTGGTCCTTTGAGGAAGGTAGTCAGAGGGGTTGGGGCAGTAGATGACTGAGTGTGGTCTGGATGTCGTTAGTGATTAACAACGTTTTCTCAGCAGAAAAGGAGGCAAAAGTTTCACAGTTAGGGGGTGCTTTGTTATTAGAGGATGCAAAAGAAACAATTGATGGACGGAATGCAGGACAATGCAAACATTCACACCCAGTCACCAGAATCTGGGTTAAATCCATCACTCTTTTGCTCACCACACCACCCCAGTTTGGACCCAGCCATATGCAAATCAGTCTTGACCCTGTTCCTTGTGGGAACAGTCCAGCCCGAACTGCCAAGCAAGATCCTTCCTTGACCGGAAACAAGCATTCTGGGACTGGTTTCTGGGTGACCAGGAATCAAGACAGCTGTGCATTCACTTTATGTTTTGCAGTGTATTCTGATGAGTCCCCAGAAAGATGTTTTTGTGTAGAAATTGTAGAGCAGCATTTATTTGCTTGATGAACCTGAAGTCTCCATATGTTTGCTTTGCAGTTTCAAAATTACATAGGAATGGTTTGAAGTTGAGGAAGTGTCCTAGGATGCTTGATTGCAGTCCAGGGAGGACATGGCCTGGCAGTTCAGGCTGGACTGTTCCCATTGGGTGCAGGGTCAAGACTGTTTTGCATATGGCTGGGTCCAAACTGGAATGGCATGGTGAGAAAAAAAACGATGGATTTAGGCCCAGATCTCTGTACTGGGGTGAATGTATGACATTGTTCTGCATTCTGTCCATCAATTGTTCTATTTGCATTTGTCACCCCGAGTGGGTCCCGTGCTCTCCATGCCACTGGAGTCAAGCTATCCTGGCTGAAGAGGGGTGAAACCCCAAAACCGGTCCTAGGATGCTTGATGCAGTCCAGGGAGGACCTGGCCTGGCAGTTCGGGCTGGACTGTTCCCATTGGGCGCAGAGTCAAGACTGATTTGCATATGGCTGGGTCCAAACTGGAACGGCATGATGAGCAAAAAAACGATGGATTTAGGCCCAGATCTCTGTACTGGGGTGAATGTATGACATTGTTCTGCATTCTGTCCATCAATTGTTCCTTTTGCATTTGTCACCCTGAGTGGGACAGGTATGCCCAGACGTGGGTCCCGTGCTCTCCATACCACTGGAGTCAAGCTATCCTGGCTGAAGAGGGGTGAAACCCCGAAACCGGTCCTAGGATGCTTAATTGCAGTCCAGGGAGGACCTGGCCTGGTAGTTCGGGCTGGACTGTTCCCATTGGGTGCAGGGTCAAGACTGATTTGCATATGACTGGGTCCAAACTGGAATGGCATGATGAGCAAAAAAACGATAGATTTAGGCTTAGGCCCATATCTCTGTACTGGGGTGAATGTATGACATTGTTCTGCATTCTGTCCATCAATTGTTCTTTTTGCATTTGTCACCCCGAGTGGGACGGGTATGCCCAGATGTGGGTCCCGTGCTCTCCATGCCACTGGAGTCAAGCTATCCTGGCTGAAGAGGGGTGAAAGCCCAAAACCGGTCCTAGGATGCTTGATTGCAGTCCAGGGAGGACCTAGCCTGGCAGTTCGGGCTGGACTATTCCCATTGGGCGCAGGGTCAAGACTGATTTACATATGGCTGGGTCCAAACTGGAATGGCATGGTGAGCAAAAAAACGATGGATTTAGGCCCAGATCTCTGTACTGGGGTGAATGTATGACATTGTTCTGCATTCTGTCCATCAATTGATCTTTTTGAATTTGTCACCCCGAGTGGGACGGGTATGTCCAGACGTGGGTCCCGTGCTCTCCATGCCACTGGAGTCAAGCTATCCTGGATGAAAACGGGTGAAACCCCGAAACTGGTCCTAGGATGCTTGATTGCAGTCCAGGGAGGACCTGGCCTGGCAGTTCGGGCTGGACTGTTCCCATTGGGTGCAGGGTCAAGACTGATTTGCATATGGCTGGGTCCAAACTGAAATGGCATGGTGAGCAAACAAATGATGGATTTAGGTCCAGATCTCTGTACTTGGGTGAATGTATGACATTGTTCTGCATTCTGTCCATCAATTGTTCTTTTTGCATTTGTCACCCCAAGTGGGACGGGTATGCCCAGACGTGGGTCCCGTGCTCTCCATGCCACTGTAGTCAAGCTATTCTAGCTGAAGAGGGGTGAAACCCCGAAACCGGTCCTAGGATGCTTGATTGCAGTCCATGGAGGACCTGGCCTGGCAGTTCGGGCTGGACTGTTCCCATTTGGCGCAGGGTCAAGACTGATTTGCATATGGCAGGGTCCAAACTGGATTGGCATGGTGAGCAAAAAAACGATGGATTTAAGTCCAGATCTCTCTACTGGGGTGAATGTATGACATTGTTCTGCATTTTGTCCATCAATTGTTCTTTTTGCATTTGTCACCCCGAGTGGGACGGGTATGCCCAGACATGGGTCCCGTGCTCTCCATGCCACTGGAGTCAAGCTATCCTGGCTGAAGAGGGGTGAAACCCCGAAACCGGTCCTAGGATGCTTGATTGCAGTCCAGGGAGGACCTGGCCTGGCAGTTTGGGCTGGACTGTTCCCATTGGGAGCAGGGTCAAGACTGATTTGCATATGGCTGTGTCCAAACTGGAATGGCATGGTGAGCAAAAAAACGATGGATTTAGGCCAGATCTCTGTACTGGGGTGAATGTATGACATTGTTCTGACATTGTTCTAACGTTCCCTTGTTTAAAATTGATTGTCTCTTAGTGAGAATAGAACCAAGAATCTTTCTAGAAGATAAAAAATTCAGGTTAGACTGGAGTTATATCGTCAATAAATGTTCTCGAGATTGGCTGATTTTGATTATTAACACGGCCAAGAGATTGAGTGACGAATTGTTGGCGGAGATTTTAGATCTGGAGGAAACCTTAAAAGGATACAACCATCACTGATGCGAAGGAGCAATTGTTGAGAATTCAAGAAGACTTGATTGGATTACAAAAACTACATGGTAAATCAAAAAATAAAAGGCCTAAAAAGAAATCTCAAAAGGTATTCTCACGAATGGGCTTTTCCCTACGTAGAGGATAAGTACTATCAGCAGGGGAACGAGCGGGCCCCACAAACAAATTATCATAGAGGTGGTCGGCAACAGATGAGAACAACCCCCCAAAATTGGACTTTCGACAACACCTCCAGTGAGGAGGAAGAATCTGCATAGTCATCCAACCAGGGTAGGGTTAGATTTAATCCGCAAGCTAAGTCTAACGAAGACTTGGGTGCCCTTTTACGCTCTTTTTTAGGGCAGAATCAGCGGGGCAACAGAGGGGGAGGACAGAGGGGCAGAGGCCGTGCCCGGCAGAATCAAGGACAGCAATGGCCAACGTACTCACCACGGATAACTCGCAGTCGCGGCAGGACCCCGTTGTAAACAATATAGTGGTAAATTTATCAGATTAACAGTTGACATCGAGTGAATTGAGGGTCCTTAACAAAGGATTGGGTTATGTTCCAACCCCCCGACATGATTCTTTTAAGTGTAGAACAGAGATTCATGAAACGATGAGAAAGATCAAGCTCAAAAAATTTTTGCTAAAAAGGAGCCTGAACCCCCATCTCTGTTTTCTACCAATTTACATCGCCCTTCTCAATTCTGCCCACCGAGTTCATCAGTAGGACCAGATGTACTAGTGTTTGAACAGAAGGTTCTTGAAGAGATCTTTAAATTAGAACAATCAGAGAGACAGGGCATGTTTAACAACATGAGTCGTGATGACTGGCAGGCAGTAAAAAGACTACAAGATAATGATTCTATAACTATAAAATCTGCCGATAAAGGTGGAGCTGTAGTTGTGTTGAATACTACTGATTACGAGGCAGAGGTAATGAGACTGTTGGGAGTATGTGAGAACTATCAGCCACTCCCTAGAGATCCAGTTAATGATCTGCAAGACATGATAAAGACCATGGTGACTCAGGCCATGGACAAAAGGTGGATCACGAAAAAAGAGGCAGACTTTTTAATTAAATTACAAAAAAGACACAATGCGGCTGACCACGGTTCAGCACATCAATTCCTAGGTAAGGATAAGCAATTAAAAGGTCTGTGCAACCGCTTCCAGAGATTGCCGCACTTTCACTCCACTGGAAACCAGATAAGTAAATTTGTACAAAAGGGAAGGTGCACCAGAATCAAGTCAATAAACTCCAAATATATCCGAAATATCTTTTTATTGTCGTAGAAGTTAAAAATTGGACATCAGCCAACGTGTTTCGTTCCACAGCTGGAACTTCATCAGGGCTTATCTATTTAATTCCTGGTCCGATCAGTCTGTATACTTGAGTTAATGTACTCCAAGGTCAAACCAAAAAAGAGGAGACAATCCTAAGATCGCTGGCAACAAATGTAATGTGCTTATAAGCTCTATAGTTTCCCACAATCGTCCAAACTCATATATTCACGATGGTAGCCCAAATGATGGCCCGAGTCCTCAAAGAAGTCCTATTGTCTTCTCCTTCCAGTTCCCTTTGACCGCTCATGGGGAGAATCACTATGACATCCACCTCTCCGTCGGTACCCCAGGCGGAAGAGTCTGCTGCCAGTACGCGAAGGCCTTCATTAACTCAAGTATACAGACTGATCGGACCGGGAATTAAATAGTTAAGCCCTGATGAAGTTCCAGCTGTGGAACGAAACGCGTTGGCTGAAGTCCAATTTTAACTTCCAAGACAATAAAAAGATATTTTGGATATATTTGGAGTTTATTGACTTGATTCTGGTGCACCTTCCCTTTTGTACAGACTTTTTAATTAACACCAAACCCAGGACTCCGGCGTTTTATGTACTGCCGAAGATACACAAGGCACAACGACCGCCTCCTGGGCGCCCCATAATCTCGGGTATTTCATCTGTCCTCGAACCGTTGTCCCAGTTTGCGGACTTTTTTCTGAGGGAGTCAGTCCTAAACAACCCTCTTATATACAAGATACAACAGACGTTCTAAACATTCTCAATGATCTTGAATTTGATCCTACGCAACAGTTTCTAGTTACAATAGACATTGAGTCTTTGTATACTAGTATACCCCAAGAGGCAACGCTGATGGCAGCAGCACGTGCCCTTGGTAGACAAGAATGGTTCTATGACACCCCCCAGTCATTCGTGTTACAATGCATTGAATTGGCTCTGACATGCAACTATTTTAGCTATAAGAACAGGTTATATCTACAAGTGTCCGGAACATCGATGGGCGCAACTTTTGCGCCCAGTCTGGCCTGCATTTATGTGGGCCAGTTTGAAGAGCACTATATACACCGTCCGTCAAACCCCTTCCAGAGGCATATTTGCCTCTGGAAGAGGTATATTGACGATGTGCTGTGCATTTGGACTGGTGCTGAGAGTCATCTTCTCGAGTTTTTGGAATGGCTGAATGGATTAGATGCTTGTCTGAAATTTACATGGACAAAAAGCAATGAACGAGCAGTCTATCTGGACTTGGACATTTCAGTGATGGATAACAAACTTTGTACGGTGGTACATCAGAAACCCACGGATAGAAATTCGTTATTGCATTATCAGTCATTCCATCCGAGAGCATTACAGGACAATTTACCTGTAGGTCAGTTTTTAAAATAACGGAGAAATTGTTCCACCGTAAGTGCATTCACGGAACAATCTGAAGATCTTGCTGACAAATTGATACAGAGGGCTTACCCCAAATGGGTAGTCAATAGAGCACGTAAAAGAGCCCGTAATACACCCCGCGATGCCCTCTTGGAAAGGAATGTGAAACAATCTGAAGACTGCTTGCCAGTCGTCCTCACTTTTGACCCCCTAGCTTCAAAAATCCGGCAAGTGATGAGGAAACATTGGCCATTGCTGTCCACTGCTGAGTTTAAAATGCCACAGCCCAGGTTTGCATTTAATCGTGCATGCAATTTGAAAGATAAATTGGTGCATACGCGGCCTATGCAAAACCTAAAAATACATCTATGCCATCTGGACACTACCCTTGTGGTAGTTGTTCTGTATGTGAATTGACTGAGAAGACCAGTAGTGTGCAACTAAGGAGTGGAAAGATATGGCATTTAAACAAGTTTTCCAATTGCAATACGGTGAATGTGATATACAGATTCACATGCCAGTGCGGGCTACATTACATTGGTTTAACCACCCGCAAAATTAAGGTCCGCATTCAGGAACATCTGAGTACCATTAAAGCAGGGAAACTCACTACACGGTTGGTGCAACATTTTTGTGAACAAAAACACGACTATAGAGCATTAAAGTGGGTGGTATTGGAAAGAGTAATATCCACCAATGTCTGTTTGGATAAGATACTAGCCGTAAAAGAAGCACGTTGGATTTTTTCAGAGAAAGCAGACCAACTGGGTTTAAATGATTCAATTGAATGGAATAAAGGGGCATATTATCAAGCGGCAGCGAAAATTATCGCTGGCCGCGCTTAGCGTGAGATTTGTTATCGCCGGCTATCGCTGGAAATTATTGCCATGCTAGCGCTGTATTAACAACGCTTAGCGCAATGGCGATAATTATTTCAGCGATAGCGGTGTTTTCCATGGAACATCGCTGGTTTTCCAGCGATCTTCCATGGAAAACAGCGATATCCTTGATGATAGGGCCAGTGGTCTTAGCCACACAATCCACCCCCCATGTTAGGTATGCCTTAGTCTGGAATTTAACAGATGTTAAATTCCAGCGTTAAGGCATAGTTAACGCGATTTCAAATATCGCTACCCCTCGTTGATAATATCGCGAAGCTGGTTTAGCGATATTTTCACATGGGGTTTTGTCAGGCACGCCCCCCTTGCATCTCATTAGCGATGCGATGCGAGGCGTGCTGACAACGGGCGCTAAGGCAAGGAAAGACGCGCTAGCGTGTCCTTGTCAATAAAGCGATAATATTATCGCTGCTTTTCGCCCAAAAACGGACGCTAAAGCGGCGATAATCTTATCGCGGCCCCTTGATGATATGCCCCAAAGTCAGTAGATAGAGATGTAGGATGTCAATTATTAGTGTCTCTACAAACTAATGAACTGTTATTCCTTCAGGAGGTCTCAATGATGGTTTTTGACTGAACGGGTTTCCATTAGACTTATGGATATAAGTCTGCTGTAAGCATGGCCAGTAGTTAGTTTGCGCTTATATAATATACAAATTTTCGGCACAATTAATGGTTGAACTTTGTGTCCCCTTCTGGCACAATCATTGAAGTAATAGAGTGTTCTTTTGAGCAGTAGCAGTACATCTTAAGATGGCGCCCGCAGTGGAAAAGGATTCTTTAAGGATCAGCTGCATGATCACGTGGGTTACGTGACGCGATTTCCACCGGACGGGGCATTTTAAATTTTCCAGCGTCCTATTCACTCACACGCCGGAACGAGACAATGCTCGTAAGACGTGTGGATGCGGTAAGAGTAAGGATGGGGGGCCGTTGCCAACAAGTCGGGGCCACAGTACGATAGTTTTTTTAGCAGCTTGCATTTGTGCTTGAAAATATTGAACATAATTTGACGACGTTTATGCGGGTGTTTTGAAATCATCTACGCGTCTTTGCCAACAAGTCGGGGCCATAGTACGAGAGTTTTCTTGGCAGCCGGCGTTTGTGCTTGAAAATATTGAACATGTTTTTTAACTTGAGGACATGTATGCGGATGTTTTAAAATCATCTATGCGTGTTGACAGTGGTGTGTGTTGTTTGGGTAAAAGAAAATTACCCCTGTATGTGGAAATCGAGATGAATAAGATACGGATAGTTCAAGCGTATATGTGGCAAGAGTCTTTTTGATGTGAAAGTGTATTGTAGCACAGATCGCGTGGGTCCTAAAAACACGCAGTAGAGGATAGGTTTGTGCTATAAGAGAGCCTATATACTGTGTAGGGGTGCAGTGCAGGGTTTCCTCAAAGAGTGATCGTTGTGCTACTGAATGATGACGTTTTTATTAAATATATCTCCACAGGTATACTATAAGCAACGAAAGTGCTTTAAAATAAAGGGATCCTTGTTGAATATACACCCTTTTGGCACGGTGGAAGCTGGTACGTGCGCCCTTGGCTCCCACTTGGTAAATATAGTTTTCTAGGTTGGATATATTCCAGGCTGTGAGTTAATACAACAGTATATTATCTGGTTGGTTTTATCATGAATTTTTGTTTTGTTTGTGTATTTGTTTGGCAGCCGCTCCACACACAAAAGTCAGTTGTCCAGTGAGGCAAACACTAACCTCGCGCCCTGACGAAATTGCCACGACGATGAAAAGGCAATGAAACATGTTGGCCTACTTTGAAAAGGTTTGCAACATGCTGTGCTTTCAATGTTGAGTAAGCTCACGATTGTGAATAAAGAGGGCAAAGCCAAATGTGAGACTTAACTCAATTTTAATTCTGGGACACACTGTCCTGTATAGTTCACGGGGGTTTTTGCTTTGGATACATTCACTTCTAGTCTTTCACCTTTCTTGTCGCTTTACTGGACACAAATTCTTTATTTTTAGTGAGAAAGCAACCGATGATGATAGATGTGGGCATGCTGGTGAGAACCTGCCAGTAGCTCCTCTGGTGTAGCGCACGTGAGGTGCTTTCTCACTCTTTCACCTATTTTTTTGATGTGTTGTATATTCACCTTTCTTTATTAAGGGAATATGTCTGTGGAGTGTTCTGACTAACTTTATTTCTGAATATTTGGGGTACCTAGGATGGGTTTAGACTGAAATATTTATCAGTTGTTGGGTGGAGGTAGATACCCCCTTAACACCTGTCCTTTGTACAAATTTAATGTTGCCCCTTTGAAAGCCAGGTCTTTGCTGATTAAATAAATTTGATTAGTACCTGAACGATTGGGTTTAGGCAGCTCCGTGACTCGGCCCTGTACCGAGCATACTTCCAGGGGGCTCGCCCAGTGGAGGCACCCAATCAGGAAAGCGGGAGGAGGAGTTAGGCTGCGAGCCGGCCATTAAATGCTGGTCGCAGCGCTGGAGCCAGCAGTATAGGAGGAGACTACTGCGGCCTCGCATAAAGCCTAATTGCTGTATTTAAACTGTTATGAATCTGATTTGTTTTAAATCTCTAACGTTCCCTTGTTTAAAATTGATTCGTACCTGAACGATTGGGTTTAGGCAACTCCGTGACTCGGCTGTGTACCAAGCATACTTCCGGGGGGCTCGCCCAGTGGAGACACCCAATCAGGAAAGCGGGAGGAGGGGTGAGGCTGCGAGCCGGCCATTAAATGCAGGTCGCATCAAAGGAGCGCAGCGGATGCGCGCAGCGGGCACGCCAAAGGGAAGCCGAAGGCTCGCCAAATGCAAGCCTGTCTGCGCCCGTCCGCGCCCATTCGGGGCCAGGGGCCAGTCACTATGCCCATTTTTTGATTTATACCTCGCAGGAACTTAAGGAATTCCACTCCACTAAGCTTCATCTGAATCCTCACACGGGGACAAATTGATTAATTTAAATATAATGAAGCTTAGGGACGCTTTCCCTGAATTTCATAATTGCTCCCCTGCCAGGACACTCGCACAAAGGCAACATTGCCAGGGAACACATGATCTAAAAATCATGTATTTAAACACACGCTCCCTAGTTAAACACAAACTGGATATTTTCCATCTCCTTGACTCTACAAAGCCTGATATTCTTTTACTCACTGAAACCGGGCTTACCCCTGAATCTACTCCAGACATCTTGACTGCTCTCCCAAATAATTATAAGGGGGCAGATGTATCATCATTGTATTTTGCGAGTCCTTAATAGCGAATTTTACCGATTTGCTATTAAGGACTCGCAAAATGCAATGTATGTAGGTTTCGCAATAATAACTGCGATTCCTACATATTCCTTAATTGCGAATCACAAATTGCGATTCGCAATTAAGGAATACCTTCCCATTCATTCCTATGGGCCTTTAGGCCCATAGGAATGAATGTGGAGACATTCACAATTTGCGAGTACCCAATAGGTACTCGCAAATTGCAAATGCAATTTCAAGGGTGTCAAAGGACACCCTGTTGCACCCCTGAAATATGCATGTGTGCACATGTGGTGCACATACATGCCCTAAGGGCATGTATGTGCGCTACATGGCACTTTGAAAAATGCAAAAAGTGAATTTTTCTAGGAAATCGCAAATTACCACCAACTTGAAGTTGGTAGTAATTTGCGATTCCTAAGGCCAAATCGCAAAATTTAGTTGCTTCCAGAATTGCATTTAAGGAATCGCAATTTGCGATTCCTTAAATGCATTCACAAAATAGGGAATCGCAAATTCTGCGATTCCTTATCTTGCGATGGCCTTTGGGGATGATACATCCCAAAAGGCTTTTTCCCCTTCGCAAACGGGCCGATTCTGAGAATCGGCCTGTTTGCGAACGGGAAAAGGCTTGATACATCTGGCCCTATATCCTGCAGGCAAATCGACCAGCCAACAAAAAAGGTGGTGGGGTAGCCGCCATAATTTGTAAAGATTTCAACTTTACTAGACTTACCACCTTAGATATATCCCTAGTAGACAGTCTAGTTATCAAACTAGACTCGGCCTCTGCACCTTTAGTTTGCGTACTGCTCTATAGACCCCCCAGAATATGCCGCTCTTTCCTCAAAAACTGGGCGAACGGATTGCCCACCTAACTATTACTTACTCAAAAATCGTGCTCATTGGTGATTTCAATTATTGGGCCAATGACATGGAGGGCGGACTTCATTCTGCTGAAATGTCAGATCTACTTAACGGGCTGAATTGTATCCAGCATGTTAACTCCCCTACACACATTAAGGGACACATCTTAGACCAAATCTGGACATCTAATCTTGCAATTACCGATCTGATAGTGTCCCCATGTACTTGGTTGGACCATTTCTTAATAGAATTCGTGACTAGTAATGTAATCACAAGTAAACCTCCAGCCAAAGGAGGCTTGAAGGCAAGGAAATGGAATAATGTCAATATTAATGCTTTTTGTAAAACACTGACGGATACAGCTCCCATTGCTCAGCCATCCCTCGACATCGACCTGAGTACAGAAGCTATGACCGATTGGCTAACTGCAGCCAGTAATAAATATGCCCCTCTCAGGATAATTAAAGTTGCAAGGCGCCATGAGGCGCAGAGGTGGTTCTCCGACAACTTAAAGACCCAAAAACTGACCTTGCGCCAATTAGAAAGAAGATGGAGACGGAACTATTCTCCAGATAAGAAGATCCCTTACCTAGCTCAACTCAAGGACTATAAGAAAGCGATTCAAACCACTAAGGCCAGCTATTTCTCTACAAAAATTATAAATTCCACTAACAAATCCAAAGACATATTTGCTATTGTCAATGAACTATCCAACCCTGATAGAGTCACAATAAAACCAGCACCATGTCAGTCACTTTGTAACTCACTGAACATTTTCTTCATTGATAAAATTGCGAAGATCAAGTGCAGTATCAATGTAAGTCCTGCATGCGAGGCCTTGCCTACTGCCTCGAGGAACCCTTTCTCTTTATATCAATTTCCACCGATCAGTAGTGAAGGATTCCTGGAACTCCTGGGAAAGGTTAAATCTGGTTCCCCCACAGACAGTTGTCCACCCCACATTCTTAAGGAAGTATTCACTGTCAATCCTGCTCCTGCCCTCCATCTTCTGAATAAATCTCTGCCGCAGGGTCGTGTCCCCAGAGCCTTTAAAAAAGCTACCGTAGTCCCCCTTCTGAAAAAACCTGGGGCAGACCCTTTGGACCTACTTAATCATCGCCCCATAGCTCTGCTTCCTTATTTGACTAAAATACTGGAATCCCATGTAGCGAAATGCTTATGTTCATTCATTGAACAATCACAGTTCCTTGATCTTCATCAAGCGGGATTTCGCCCATCTCACTCTACGGAGATGGTCATTTTGTCGGTACTGGACGAATTGAGAAAGAAAGCCGATAAGGGCACCCCTCAAGCCCTGGAGTGCCACAGGGTTCGTCATTATCCCCGCATTTGTTCAACCTATATCTACTCCCTTTGGTCCGTTCCTTAAGGGAGCAGAAGGTGAACACCTTTAACTACGCAGATGACTTACAACTTATGTTCACTATCAACACCTCACCCGGGTCTATCTCTGACTTCCAGACCACCTTGCTGTACATCAGTACCTGGATGAATAGTAACCATTTGAAGCTAAACCCGGACAAAACTGAACTGATCTTGACTGGTGGCTCTCAGAATCCCTGGAACTCACATTTTTGACCTACAGAGCTGGGTTGCCCTCCAGTGCCAGCGCCCTCAACTAAGAGCCTCGGGGTCACAATAAATAATGATCTACCTATGAAGTCCCAGGTTGGAAATGTAGTCTCTACCGGATTCTTTCAGTTAAGGAGGATCAGGAAGATTGGTAGATTCCCTACTAGAGATGTACTGGTGCAGGTTGTCCTAGCGCTAGTCATCTCTCACCTAGATTGCGCAAACTCTTTATATCTCGGGTTACCGGCGTATCTAGTTAGGAAATTGCAGCTGGTGCAGAACCAGGCTGCCAGACTCATTTTCCAGCAGTCAAGATGGCAACCCCCCCACCCCCCTTAAGCGGCAGCTCCACTGGCTCCCAATATCTCAACTTTGCACCTTCAAAATTGTGTGCCTCATTTTTAAATCCTTACAGGATGTGGGCCCTAAATTCGTCTCTAAATTGATCAAGAGACATGTACCCACACGTAATCTGAGATCGGCCCATTTGAATCTACTGGTTACTCCTTCCTATAAACGGAAGAGACTAGGCGGCAGCAGGTTCACTGTGCTGGCTCCACACTTCTGGAATGCTTTTCCTTATGAAATCAGATCCTGCACAGCCCTACCTGTCTTCAGGAAACTCCTTAAGACATGGCTCTTTGTCCAGGCTTACGAATAGATCTAGCGGGGCTCAACTACTCCTATACTAGCGCCCAGAAACTAACTGGTGTACGTGCGCTGAATAAATAATTTTAACATAACATAACATTCCATTCTGTCCATCAATTGTTATTTTTGCATTTGTTATTAGAGGAAGCAGGATCTCTTTTGCAGGTGAATTGGTTTCTGATGATTTCGAACAGTTTTTTGGGTCTAGTAGTAGCAGTGTCAAGTTAATTTTGGAAGAACGCTTCTTTGGAGTTCCTAATGTGCCTATTGTAAGCGTGGCATCGTTGACGCAGGAGTATGAGGTTGGCTGAGGAGGGGGTGCGTCTTCATACTCTTTCAGCAAGCCTAAGGAGACACCTTTCTTCATTAAGATCACTGAAGAACCAGGGGTTGGATTGCTTGGATGGGATACTTTTTAGTTGTTTAGGAGCTAAGGTATCCATGATGATTGACATAGAGTTGAAGTACTGATCAGTGAGGTCTTGGGCTTCTGTCATGGTGGGCAGTGGAAGCAGGGCTTCACAGTGCACAGTAGATAAAGATTCAATGTGATGGGTGCCACTGGCCCATTATCTGGCTTTCTTAGGTTGACCCTTGGAGGTGATTGCTTTTTTATTTAGGGAAGGTGATGCAGTGATGGTCGGTCCAATCGCAAGGGAGAATAGAGTCAGCAAGTAAGGCATTCTCATTAGCTATGATCAGGTCAAGGGTCACTCCTTTCTCATGGGTCGGACCATTGCAGGTTGGATGAGGCTGAGGTCCTAAAGGAAGGATTTGAAGCCAGTCATGAGTGGGTCATTGATATTGTTCCAATGTATGTTGAAGTCACCAAGGAAGATCTGGTTGGTATGATCCTTATTGTTGGAGGTGAAAACCTCCATGATCTGTTCGGTGAAAGAGTGACTATCCCCAGGGGGGTGATAGAACATGTGGAGGGAGCTTTTGGAATTGCTGGTGGTGAAGATATCAATTTTAAGATACTCACAACAGGGCAGAGAAGAAGTGGGAGATTTATTCACAGAGAGCAAGGCTCTATGAATACAGGCTAGGTCACCTCCAGTGCGTCTAGGGTGATCTAACCTAATGATGCCATACCTGGGAGGGACCAAGATATCCAAGGAGTGGTTGGAGGAGTCATTTATCCAGGTTTCTTTGAGCAAGAGGATGTCAAGGTCTTGGTGGAGGATAGGGGCAGCTATGACGGCCGCGTGTTTCATAGCAGAAAGGCAGTTAAGTAGTGCACATTTCAGGGATGAGTTAGAGGAAGCCAGGTTAGAGGGCGTGTGAGAGAGGAGAGCTGGGGTGAGGTTCGATTTGTATAGAGACCTAATCTTAGGACGGGATGACCTGTAGGAGTGAGAGATGATAGTCTTGATTTTGGAGGCAGGGGGACGAGAGATAATAGTTCATTTATGGGGCCGGGAGGACGAGAGATGATAGTCTCTATTGTGGAGGCAGGAAGGTAGAGATCGGCAGGAGAAGTGTTGTAAGAGTTAAGGAGATTGCGTAAATCATCATTTGACAACTGTCTGACTAGCCTATCCGGTCGAGAGGAATGTTTGTGGACGGGGGTGGTCTTGCAGGAAGGCTGAGAACTCACAACATAGGCAGGGGTACCGTCCAAGCAGTGGTTGGGGACAACAGGGGTGTTCTTAGGTAGGTGGTGGGTTTGGAGAAAGGGACATTTGAGTTCGAGGTAGGAGGTGATACGAAATAGTTTGAGAATGTCAGCTCAGATCAGATGCAGTTCGGAGTTAATAGTGTTGAGCATAGAATCGGGGAAGGTGTAGCTAGGTGGTTCCCGTCTGAGGGGAGCGGAGGAGTCTGGGAGAGTCCCGGGTTAGTAGGAGGGCTGACGTCTATGGGGTTTACCAACTGAGCCTTTGAGGGGATTAGGAGACAGGAGGTGGAGGGAGGATGGGGCCTGTTTCTGGAAAAGGGGGTGCGGGGGACTATGATGGAATAGGGAGTGATGATGTGGGACTGGCATGAAGGAGTGGGGGAAGTTCGTGGTGGTGGCATCCTGGAGTTGGTGAGGGGGAAATTGGAGTTCTCCGCACTGGGGGTGGTGCGAAGGGCAACGGGGTGTCCGCGGATAGAAGGTTGACCAACCGGGAGAAGTGTGGGAGTGGGGGGGTGGTGGGCTGGAGGAGTGGTAGAGGGAAGGTGGTTAACTAAGGCGGGGGAGTCGGAGAGGGCAGGTGAGTGGATAGGAAAGGGGGTGGTCACATCAAGGTTGTATTCGAGATAGGAGAATAGCTTGCAAGAGAGTTCCAGGTCATGATCTGAGGATTGGATGAATATGGTGCTGGTATTGTAGGTTGAGATTGTGGCGTTGCCATGGTACAGCGCGGAAAGTGCAATAGTAAGTTTATTGCTGTGAGTGATTTTTTTGGTTATGGTGTTGTTGAATGAGGAAGAGAGAACATTCCTCAATTTGGCACGTCGGTTGGTTGAGAAGATGAGGTCGTTGAGTAAGGTGCCCTTGTGGCAAAAATAGAAGTCAATGAAAACGGTTTCTTTCCTAAGGTGGAGGATTTTATGTTTAGGTTTTTTCTTGGTGTTTTTAGTTAATTACCAACGAGTTATTACCCGTGGGGACTTGCATAGTGTTCAGCAAAGCGGCATCTTCTGAGTCCATGATGGAAGTGGGAGCAGGGAGCGTGTGGGGGAGTAGGAAGGGCCTTTAAAGCGGGCGTACAGCGCACAGGGCATAAGCAGCAGCTGTAACGCTAGAGGAAGTAAAAATATTGAGGTTGTTAAATGACCTTTTTAGTGAGGTCAGAGGGCCCTAAAGCAGAGAGACATGGTGCATATTGGGGACAATAGAAGAACAAGCCAAATTCGAAAATCAACAAATCAGGTCACAGTCGCAATATAGCATCACAGCATGGGCAATAAAAAAAAAACTGTGGCGGCATGAGATCACAGAGCATCCACAAGTAAAGGTCACACTAAAGGCGGTAACTAACATCATCGGCAAGAGATCACAGTGTCTGCATGGAAACAATATTGAGGTAAGGAGGCAGAATCGACTTGTAGGGAAGGATAATAGCAATAACAGAAAATCACAGGGTATGTACCAGAGGAGCAGTGTTCGGGGAGGTAGGCAGGGAGTGCTACAAATGCCTGCAAAAACCTTATAAGAAGATGAAACAGTAAGCATAGAAGAACACATAAAAATGCGCAAAAAATTAAAGTTAAAAAAAGTAATATGTTAATTCCTTTTTGCCATTGCTGCGATGGTCAATGCTATTTCTTTTCATGGATTCTTATGTTGTCCCATTTGTGCTTCCATTAGGTTTAGTAATAGGGCATCAATAGCCCTTTTGTTAGACTGGGAATGCGACCCAACTATTAAAAGCCAGTGTTTGTTCTTTGATATGCTTCCATCACTGGAACGATGACATATGAATTGTTGATTTATGGCTGTTTTGTTTAGGAATTGGGTGCTGCCATGATTTATTATCCTGCCATACGGACACCGTGATATCGACTATTTGCCCCTGCATGCTCATTTGTTTAACTTTTGACCCATGACGTATGCTAATCCATAATTGCTCAATTTTCATTAAATACCTCATCTAGTGCGTCTGCTGACAAAAATTACTAAATAATTATTACTAACATTAAACTTGCCTTATACAGCTTGCTTATAACCCAGGCCATGCAATAACCCTTTCTAAACATAATTTCTATCTCGATTCGTTTGCACAAACACCATTAGAACAAAGTATTGCCATGCTATTACACCTAACACTTTTGCAGAACAATTTAATATACATGGAATATATACCACTTTCAAATTGTAAATACTCCTGTTTTTTAATATGCATGTACATATACATCCCTGTATTACTGTGTAATACTAAAGGATCAAGCTACTCTATTTCATTTACTGATTTCAGTCAAAGAGCTCAAGTTGAGATAGGATGACTGTCATCAGGAATAGACCTAGACTGACTAGCAGGCCCTCACTGAAAAGGAGGGGTGGGCTTGAGCCGCTGGTGGAAGAACACATCAATCCTGTCATAGAATGCCACTGGTCTACCAGAAATGGAGAGATTGCGATTTGATGGACTATCCGCCAGAAATTAGGACTTTCTCCTTTAAGAAGAACAAAGGCTATGACTATCTCACAAATGTAGAACCCAAATAAAGGGACAAAAAAACAGTGAGAGGCTTCAACTAGCTAGTCAGATAAAGAAATGTTATCAAGTAAAGAACTTAGGGGCACATGCATCAAGCTAGGCAATTGCGATTCCTTAATAGCTATTATTAAGGAATCGCTATTAAGGAATCGCAATTGCCTATGCATGTAGAAATCGCTCAATAAATAGCGATTCCTAAACATTCCTTAATTGCTACTCGCAAATTGCGAGTCGCAATTAAGGAATACCTACCCATTCATTCCTATGGGCCAGGAGGCCCATAGGAATGAATGGGAAGATATTCACTATTAGTGATTCGCTATTAAAGAATGGCTAATAGCGGGAGCTATTTCAAGGGTGCCAGGGTGTCAAAAGGACACCCTGTTGCACCCCTGAAATCTGCATATGAGTACATCTTGCACACACACATGCCCCAAGGGCATGTGTGTGTGTAAATGGAAGTTTGAAAAATGAACTTTAGTGCATTTTTCAAAGTTTTTGCAAATTACCATGCAGTTTAACTTCATGGTAATTTGCTCCCCTATTAGCGAAATCGCAAATTTTTTAACTTTAATGCATTGCATTTAAGGAATCTCAATTTGTGATTCCTTAAATGCAATTGCAATTTAAGGAATAGCAATTTTGCGATTCCTTAAATTGCGATTTCTGCATTTGGGATGATGCATCCCAAATGCAGAAATACTGGTCGCAACGGGGCAGATTCTGAGAATCTGCCCGTTTGCAACCAGTATTTCGGTTGATGCATGTGCCAGTTAGAAGGATTACATAATGACATTCAAGCTTGCAACATCCCTCTGCTCAATTCTCAATATTAGGAGTAATTAATGTGTATGCTAAGTAGGCAAAGGAGGCAGATTACAGCAAACTATTTGATTCCACTAGTAAGGCAAAGGAAAGAGTCTAGTCATTTGGCATAATTTGTTGGGATTTTACTAGAGAGTTTTTCAAAGGTTAGTCTTGGAGAGGAGGAATAAAACGGGGGTGATAAAATCATTGTAAGAAAGAAGGGTGTGTAAAACTGCACACTTTTTCATATATTTCCCAAACAATTCCTGGAACATTTGTGAAATTTTGCAAAATTACAGTTTCAGAATGGCATCTTGTGACTCTTTTTTTTTACACAAACTTGCACCTCCCATAACAAAATATCAAAAGAGACCTACAGGAGATAGATTTGCAAAAAAAAAAAAGTCATTTGGTGAGAGATTTTATGGTCAATCCAGCCTTCAATGTACTAAAAATGTTAAGTAGCGGGGTGCTAGTGTGCAGGTGTGGAAATAAAGGGGGCAAAAAGGTAAATTAGGAAGAAGGAAAGTCTGGAGCACGAAATAGGCATGTGCAATGCATCTGAAAATCAGCACCCATTGAACAAACAGATCTACCGGCAGCGAGTCTCTAGCAACAAGATGGTGGGTGGCAGTGGCGACTCGCACAGTTAACGCTGTGGGACAAAGAGGCGGGGCGGGGGAGGGGCCGGGTGGGGGGGGGTAGTGGAGTACGACATACGACGGGAAAGTGAGATGTAAATAAATAAATAAATAAAACCACTTAACTTGCGCTGGCCGCATCGCTGACTCGGATCACTGTGCGGTGCAGACCATATCGTCCAAAAAGTTGGAGAGAAGCGCCAATGGAAAGCCATACTTATCAACATGGAAGCCTCTTATCAGGATCCCCTTGCAACAACCCACCAGATGGAGGAATGAATGATCCCAGGAGAAGAGCACTGCAGTGGGAGGCAGTGATGAGAGAGGGGGTAGTGGTAGCAATAAAACTATATTTCGGCCAACGGTCATAAAAGTACAACACACAATATGAAATGCAGCCTTAACAGACATCGTTTGATCGAAACATTACAGAACATACGAAAACCACGGGTTGCAAATGTGAAAATACATTAAAAGCAAAGACAATGAATGTCAACATCAAATACATGATAGCATAACATCGTGTAGTGATGGGATATTCTCCAGAGAACAGCATAATACAGGTAAAAACACACTAAGCATGTGGTGCAGTCAGTGCCCAAAGGTATCTAAAACATTAATTAAACCTATTAAACAGGTAACAACACTGCAACAATCAGAAGCACACTGGACCACAGTACCAATATTGAGTAGATTGCATGTTCGAATTAGGGTCCGAGCAAAAGAAAAAGGAAGGAGGGAGGGCAAAAACTTTGATTAGGGGTCTGTTATGAACTCCAAAGGTTGGGACTAACTATCTAACCTAGTCTTTGGAGAGGAACCAATGATCCTAATACAGTGACTAAACAGACAAGCACAGCTTAGTTTTTATTTGCTACCAGAAAGTGGACACCATGGTACCAAGACCAAGTACCAAGATGTCCCCCTGCTTTGCCAACGGGAGAGTGGGGCTTGCTGGGCAATGGTAAGCAGTGCAGTATGGGCAGCAGAGGAGCAAAGTACAAATGCGCATAGTTGACTGGTTCATTAGAAATATGAAATGTGGAAAGGGCCATCACTCATCTGCCCTAGTTGAGTCAGATAAAGGGCTTAAAGGTAAGGCACAAAATCCAACAGTGTTATTATCACTACATGGATCAGGTAGATGAAAGAGAGGTCCTGCAAGTTTTGGGAATTCAGCAAGGGTTCGAAGTGTCAGAAGAAAGGTATCTAGAATGTATAGGCCAGGCTGCGGGTAAGTATCTACTGATGGTAAATACTATGGTCCTTAAGAGGTCAGATAAAAAAAATCCTGCGGGCCACCAAAAATCTATCAATGCCCAAGTTGAGGCAAAGAGAGGGAATCCATTTATGCCTAGGGCATGAGTAAAATGGGCAAAAAACAGAAAGTGGTCAATGTCCTCATGTTTTTACCCGCACAATCTACATTTGGTCGTTAATGAAGGGGCATAGACCATTTACTAGTGAAACACCTTAACAGAGAATGCCATAGCGAAATTTGATCGATAAATATTTTGCCGAGAGAGGGGTAACCTCATGAAGATAAGACTCAGATTTAGGGACAGGTTTAAAGGTCAACAGATGATGTGAAAAAGACCCCAGATTGGATGATTGATGCCATTGGGCCATGAAAAAATCCCAGTAGGTTTTCATTAGAATTGCTTTAGAGTTGGAACACTAAGGAAAGGTGTAAAAAGGCTGCAAGCCTAATTTTGTAAACCATTCCTTAAGGTTGACAAACTACTTGATCTTGTTCCCTGATTCTAGACTTTTGATTTCTAGCAGATCCCTTCTATACAGGTCCAATTCAGGACTGGACTACAGTCCGATCCAATAAAGAAGTGGTCTTAAAGCAGCAAGATGCTCTATACCTTTATGGGCAGTGATTTGAATAATAGGTAAGGTGGGAGCAGACTGAGGCAGCTTAAACAGGGACTTGAGGAACTTAAGATCCTTAAATTTTAAGATTTTGGGATTTGTATTTCCTCATACCTCAGCACCATAAAGTGCAGCTGCTTGAGTCTTGGCTCGATAGATCTTCATAGCTGGGGAAATAGCCTACAGTTTAGAAGCTTTATGAATTTTTAAAATGCCAGCCGAATTTTGTGAAATAGTCATGCTGCTTTTAAAAATCTGAGGTGACCAAGAAAGAGAATTAGAAATCCTAACCCTAAGGTAATCTAGGGTTTGAACCAGCTTAGTGAATAGGTCCTAAGGTAAGCTAGTACTAGAATTTTCTATGTGGTCTGAAGGCCATAAGTGTTGTGTTCTGTGTGTTGATTTCTAAACCTCTTATGAGGCAGAAGTCCTCATATTTATAAAAGAGAATTTGTAGCCCGGATGGAGTTTGAGATAGGAGAAGGGTGTCATCTGCGAAGATAAGTGCAGGAATCTTAACTCCACTCAACTTCGGGGCATTAGCCTTCTCCACATCAATATGACCAACAACCTCATTAATGAAAATGGAGAATAAGGTAGTTGCCAATACGTACCGTTGGCATACTCCCCTCCGTACAGGAATGAGGTCTGTCATTTTGCCACCGGGGCTCCATCTCACCCTCACATAAGTAGATTGGTGGAGCCTGACTACAATGTCTAAAATATCACAAGAGACATCAAAATCAGCAAGGACCCCCCAAAGAATTGATCTGGGAACCAGATCAAACGCAGCCCTAGGATCAACAAATGCCACATAGAGCTGGTCTTCAGACAGAATTGTGTATTTTCATACAATAAGAAGAAACTGAAGCACTTGATCTAGGGTGCTGATCTTGCTTTGGAACCAAATCTGGAAAGGAGACAACATTTTGGCTTTATCTAGCCAATCCTAGAGTTTAAGTAGGAGCTCGGAACAGAGCATTTTTTTAAGATTATGTAAAAGACTTGTCGGTCTATAATTTTTTGATTCACTCTTGTCACCTTTTCTAAAAACGCGGATAATGTGAGCCTGAGCCAAAGTGAGGGGTAGATCGGCATCTTTGAGGATTTCGTTGGAAAGTGACTTGATATAGGGAGCCAGATGTCAATTTCGGGTTGTATTGATAGCCGGGTATGGAGGTGAGTCCAAGGGGGCAGAGTACCAGAGAACTGCTGACACTGAGGGTCTCCATCAAGTGCCCGATGGGAATTAATGCATGGTTGGGATGAATAAATGCTAGGTGGAACACCACACAACTTAATAACAACACAATCCATGTCCTGTAATGGTGAACACAGAGTCCTAAACCACTGACGTTGGATGGAGGCTCTAAGATCATAACTCACTAGACAAAGTGCCTAAAGAATGCCACAGACATAAACACAGTGCTGAGCAGCAAGTATGCTTGTGTACACGGCGGGTATATGAGGAGGAAAGAGTCATATAAGCCATTCCATCACCAGATGGGCTTACAATCAGTGCAGCAGGAAATCAATCAGTAAGAAGGCAATAATCAAGGCCTTTGTGAGCCCCCGGCAAGCAATAAGAGGGTTCACATGCCCAACTCAATGAGTTCAAGGTCAAAGCATCCACGGTACCCTGGATCTGTGATGCAAAGCCCAGTATCTGTACAAGTTGGGGGCCATCAGTAAACCATATTGGACTCTAGAACCCCTCCACCTGGGCCTGACAGGGGTGCAGGTGAAAAGATGGTGCCCAGCATGGGACATCACAAATGGTAAACAATACATGAACCAGCAAAGACTGCTATTGAGCCCAAGAAATTGTTCAGTTGTACAGCATAACAACAAAGGTATTAACAGGGGTCAAGGAGAATATACGGTCTCAGCATCCAGTGGCTTGAACAAGTTCACCCCTTATAAGTATAAGACATCACCAGCATAAGCAGAGAGCACCAAATGTAACCAACATACAGTAAGCAGCATGGTAAGCCATTATAGCCCTGACAAATAGGAAATGGACTGAAAAAAAAACTGAGAAGAAAACCTCATAACCGCACAAGCATGACACCAGGAGAAGACCTCACAGTGTGGCACATAACAGACTGATCTGCTCGTGCCCTCCCCACAACTTGGGGAGAAGGCGAGGTTGCTGCGAAGCACCTTACAAGGACACTCACAAGTGGGATTACCTTGCAAACAGCAACACCACACCCAGATGCAAGAACCTAAGGCATCAACTTTGCAAACAACAACATAGATGCTAGAGGGTACCGCTCTGCATCAGACACCTCATAATATCTCTAGGCTCATTACAAATATAGCTAAGAAGGACAATTCCATATCCTCACAAACAGGCCAAAATGAGGAATACAGATTGTAAGCAAACAAACTGTCAATTTGAAAAAAGTGAATAGGGAAAGCGACAGATGTGGAGGTATCCCACTTGTGATGACGTTAATGAGCATGAGGACACCTTCCAGGTCTCTCAGATGAACGCACTGCTATGCGAATGAGCCTATTATCCATCACCCAATTCCACTTGCACACCATCAATGTGAAAGCAGATACTCTGACTTTCCGGATGGATACCATGGCCCAAAAAATTGACAAACATGAAGAGAGACTAAATGAGGGCTGAGTAACACATCTTGTCAGCGGAAGATGATATAAGTACCACTTAAGAACAATGTATAAATATGGACAAGGTCCTCGCTTTCATTTAGATAAAAAAACAAAGATCTGAAGGACACATTAAGGTGTAACAATGTCAATATATTAGGCGCTGCAGAATCCATCAACAGAGAAAAAAGCAAAGTACATAGAGGAGATGCTGACCACACTTTTTGGAGCAGAAAAGGTTTTCTAAAATGTTTATTGTGCATCGGGGCCACTGATCTCTTCCCCATGCCAACAGCCAGTAGCTATAATAGCCCTAGAGCTATAATAGTCAAACTCCTGTTAGGGATAGAGATCTAGCCCTCCAACTTCCTAGAGAGGTAAAAGACTTGCAGTTCCAAGGCAACTCTATCTCTCTAAAACTGTATTTCACAACAGTGGTACAATACGCAGACATGCCTACTTAAATATTAAGAAACTCCTGCTACACATAAATATTTAATTGAATGAATTGAATTGCCCATTTCTAAAGCACACAGCTACTCACAGAGAGTGTCCCGGCGCTGTATACCATACACTAGGAACAGCCATACATATACCAGCGATACAGAGTGACCTACCTGCTGCTTGCTGCATGCATAATTCACTAGGGGTGCCAGACTAGAATCACAATGGCAACACCATTACAAAATCAACTGGAGGGACAGACTACCTTAAGTAACATACAAGGATATCCACCAGAAGTGTGTACCTTCAAAAGATGGGAAAGACTATCATGCACTCTTGAACATAGTTAACAACCAGTCAACATGATATGATACGGGTATAAGAGGATCCCCCAAGGTTCCGGCTAGTAACGAGGTACTCGGGGTAGAATACCAGTCAAACTCAGTATTTTTCAGTTTGTTGTCATTCATAGTTCAAATATGAGAGGAAAGGGATGGGAAAAAGGGGGGGCTGCAGAAATCGTTGGAAGTTTTGTTATGCTGGCGTGGACGAGGAGGGGGAGTTATGGTGGATTTAATATTCAAACACCGCACCCAGTTACACAAAGTGCCATAATCATATGCAACATGACTATTCAAAGAGAATCCCATCCTTTAAATGATAAACTATGGGGAAATCCTGCTCAGATAATACATGACTAGCAAACATACCATGTGGTCTTTCTCCTCCTTACATGGAAAATACAGGGCTTAAACAACCCCAACAAAAGCGCTACAAGTACTTTCCTACATACAATGGAGTCATGTTGATATACTGATGCTCCTGGAGACACACCTCACCCACACTACTGACAAAAATTGGTTCAAGAAAAGGGCATGTCACTGCTTCACATAATTGTACTCACATATGCCAGAGGTAGAGCAGGGCTTATTAAAAAATGCGTCCCCTTTGATTTAGTTCAACAGACACAGAAGACCATCGATCAAATGTTTAGTTTTGACCACTACAGATACAATGGCACTTAGGGACATATATAGTGACCACAGTATTAGCTGTATGGAGAATGTGACACCCTCAATGCAGAGAGGGCACACACCACTCATCAGTACATTATCTCTGGTCCTGGATAGATTATTTGTTAGCAACTTGTGATACATGCACATGGAAAACAAGGATCGAACACCTAGCAAAAACACTCCCAGATCACTCCCCATCCAGCCTCAAAATACATTACCAGACTTATCCAGTAGAAAGGGAATTTGGAGTCTGTCCCCTAGAGTGTTATTAGACAGAGTATTCTGAGAGGAAATACTCACAGAGAGATCAAACACTGCTTTGATATCAATGAGGGCATGGTCACAAAATGTGCTACACTCTGGGAAAAAGTGGTGATAAGTGGGCTGTGTATAAACAAACAGCATGGGGGCATATTCACAAGAACGTGTGATAACCACCGCAAGTTTAGCTTAACGCAACATTGCACATCGCAGTCCATCGCGGGAAAACAATGCCATGTTAACGTAGCATTCTCAACCTGGCATCACCATGCGATAGTCCCACGATAACGCGTCAAATGACCGTGTTAAAAATAACGCGACGCCGAAAAAATGCGAAACACCAACGCGAATATAGTTGCGATGAGGCCAAAATAAAAAAAAACAGAGCGACAACCAGCGATAGGCCTGCAATTCCCACGCGTCTGGCGGGAAAATGCACTATAAAAGCTGAACAAGAAAAACACACCATAAACAAATCAAACTGCAGCAACATGGATGCACCCGGAACGAGTGCCCAGGTCAATGCGAATCCCACAAGCCCCACAGACCACCAGCAAGGAACCTTGGGGTCGGGGAATGCCAAGGAGAAGAGGAAGAGGAAGACGGGGTACAGTCCGCAGGAAAACCCGATCATCGTCACAGAGGTGACAGAGCACCAACAACAACTGTCCGTCACCACCACTGTGTCACAATACAGACGGAAAATGGCATCCGATCGTGAATGCAGTCGGAGTGCCGAGGAGGCCAAGATGCGCTGGCACAATGTCAAAAGCCAAACCAAGCAGAAACCTGCTGCCAACAGGAAGGCAGCAACGGCGAATGGAGGTGGGAGTCCTGAGCCACAGGAGGAGCTGGAGCAAATGGTGGCCACAGTCCTTACTGTGGAGACGGTGGAAGGAGTCTGGAGTCCGGACCCTGCTCGCCATGACTTGACACAACATCAACAGGGTGAGTAACGAACAGGGACTGGGAGTATGGGCACAATGGCACACATGCACAACGACGTGTAGCACACCGCACACCCACAACGACCCTGGGTCATGTCCCTGAACCCCGTGGCACACTGCAGCACACATACAAACATCAAGTAGGCCCCCGTACACCATGTGCCCGAAGGGGTCCCACCCCACACAACACCAATTCCACAACACAAACATGCACCAGTGCGAAACACAGCAAAGATGCGTATGCGAGAGCCACACTGACAACGCAAGTGACCCCACATGACGAGCAGCATGGCCGGAGTACAATCACCATGACACTGTGCACGCCACGAGACTGAGGTGGCTGATTGTGGACCACATCCGGAAGGAGCAGGTCATACTCTGACACATCCACTTGCACAAACAACCACTGACTTCAACAATACATCTGCAGACAAACAATGCACAAGAGTACAAAAACCTTCCAAGAACAGAAATGACCGAAGTCGCCAACATCACAGCACCTCAAAAGCACGAAAGCCAAAGGCACACCACCTCCAAGGGATAAGGGGCAGCAAAATCACAGCTGCAGGTACGACTCTCACACAATGCAGCACACACACATAGCAATCACAGCACATCCACATGGACGACAATGTGGGACACAGTGCAACACTTACACTGCAGAACAGAGGACACAACTGGGTCCGCCTGTGCGTAGAAAATGGCCAATCACATCTGACATAGCAGGAAACTGTGTGATGAAAATGTACGTGTACAACATCACCCACCTCATGTAGTCCAAATGTCCACTATCACGCATCAAATAGTCCGCCCCTCCCAAACAGTCACAATGTACATTGTCATGCAGTCTGTATGTAAACTCGAACAATGTGTCAACATACATGCCAACACAATGTCAACAAGCATCTTCCCTTCACATTGCAGAGGGACAAACAACACCTCCAGCAGAGCAGACCTGACAACCCATCAGTGATGCTGAAGAGGACCTCCACACTTCCAACACTGATGCCCCACAACAGTCCATGGACATCCCAGGCAATAGAGCTCCAGGAGCTGGGCAGCACTGCTGCATCGAGGATACACCACCCCCTGCTCGGACAACACAGCTGGACGCACCCACCACCCCGGCTGGCTCCCAGCAGCCCAACTAAGCACACATCCCATTCCAAGGCCAGCTGTCAGACTGCCAGAAGGGGCTGGCCGAACATGTGCGGTTGGGGTACTACCTCATGGAAGACGAACTAGATCACATACGTGGGTGTCCATGTCCCATCAGGGACCACCTACACTCCCCAACGGAGACCCACACTGCGACAGAGACACATGCCTTTGCACATTTCCAGTACTGAACCACACCCAGAGCCACGGGACAATCACCCACACCCCCACGCCGGACTGGCATACGCCGGCCAAGTTCACTCCACTTACGTATTGAGTGGGGGACGATAATGCAACATGTGCAATGTCCCACCCTCTGCCTGTGGTGACATGGCTGCATCCTCTGTACACAGCACAATGTAAGGTTGTGGGGCCGGGGCCCTAATGCATACATCATGAGCACACGGACACACACAGATAGTTCGACACCTTTATTGGCATGGTCACATGTACAGTGACGCATATGCTGGATGTGTGTGGGGTGAGTGTAAGCCAGCCCTCATGGAGTCGTTGGTGCTGGCAACAACTTGAACAGTGATCACAATTGAAGCAGAAACATAAATCACCAGCACAACAGAAACAACTGTGAAGCATCATGGTGGTAGCCGGAGGGAGTACAGTGTTCACCCAACATGCAAGCAGAATGTTCCTTGATTTATGGTGCACTGAGCTAGTGGCACCTGAAGAGCTGAGCAGGGTATCAAGCTGATGATGGCACCCACGACAGGTGTAAGCAACTCTGACAGTCTGGCAGTAAGACAATTCCGACTCTGGCACCTGTCGTTTGGAGTTGGTCCTAGCGGTGGTGGCGTGTGCATCCTGCAGTGATGCGACGTCCGGGCAGGTCAGGACTCGATTTGATGTGTGAGCCCAGGTGGAACGCATTTGAGGCCGGAGGCAGCGGACAGCGCAGGGCCACAGACACATGGCGTTGATGACCCCCAGACCATCGACCCAGAGGCCATCCAACATGCCATCAGACTGGGGCCATGGTTTGAGCTGCACAGAGTTAGTGGCCTTGGATGCACTGCGGCCAGCACAGGCACACCGCCACGGGACGGTGACTTGCGGTGCAGTGAGATAGGGCCACGCGAGGTGAGCGGTTCCTCATCGATGTCGAAGGTGAATGTAGCAGAGGCTTGTGGGGGACAGTGCAAGGTGTCCTCCAGGGCATGATGCAGAGGGCAGGAGCCGGCCGGAAGCGGCAAATGGAGGAGTGGAATGCTACAGCCTCGTTTTGGCCACATAGTCAGTATCACCGACATGATGATGAAGACAACCCCATGGACTCAGTCGCCAACAAATCTCAAGAAGAAAGTGTCCATGGTTGTTGGGGAACAGACTTAGTGGCACCGGAGCTGAAAGGGGATGCAGTCTGCGACGAGGCCAGTACAATGATATCAGGTCTGCCATAAATGAATCATGACTGAGTTCCCAATGTGTGCCCTACTCGACCGATCTGTAGTGCAGAGGCAGCGGCCAGCGCGGGCCAACCTCTGTTCAGCAAGCTCCTCCTGGAACACTGACACACGGAGTTGAAATGGCATGTGGGGATGACTCGTGGTTGACCGAGGCAGTAGCCACAGAGCTGAGAGGGTGTTTAGCCAGCAACGATGCCGTTTCCTGCCTGGTACAGACTGGCATGGATTTGTGTGGGGTCTGCAGGACCGCAGTGTAGTCCGAAGGTGTAGTCATCAAGGGCCCACAGACACATGTGGTTGGGATGCCATGCACATACTTTGTGTCACCACATCGAAGGGAGTATAGTGAGATAAACTCGGCATTGACATGTGTACTCGGCCATTGTGTAATCAAGACTCAGTTCCAAATGTGTGACCTACTTGACCGCAGTGTAGGCGAGAGGCAGCGGTCGGCAGGGGCCCACAGCCACGTGTCGTTGGCCCGCGAAGCACAGGGTTGGTGACTGCAGGGCAGTTGTCGGCAGTGTTCGAACACCTCCGTAACGATGGTCCTTTTCTCCTCCGGACTGAACCGCGTCTTCCTCTTACTCGTCTCCCTGCGTACAATGATATGAACTCCGCCATGCAGAAATCACGAATCAGTTCAACATGTGTGACCTACTCATCCGCAACGTAGGCCAAAGGCGTAGTCATCAGAGGCCCACAGACACGTGTGGTTGGGATGCTATGCACAGAGTTGGTGGCACCACTTCGAAGGGAGTACAGTGATATAAACGCTGCCATAAAGTGTGTACTCTGCCATTGCATAATCAAGACTCAGTTCCAAATGTGTGACCTACTTGAGCATAGTGTAGGCCCGAGGCAGCGGTGGAGTACGTCAATGAAAAAGGAGTAAAGCAGGTCTGTGTCGCGGAGGCCGTGATGGTCTGAGGAGGCTACGAAGGTCGCGGGCCTCGGGCTTGGAGCTTGTGCCGGCACGTGGTGGGCCCTCTTTGACACACGCCGGTGTCGGCAGGTGAGCAGGGCCGTGCATGACGGGTCCGGGGACCAGCGGCCCGGGGTGCAGCAGGCACACAGGATCGCAGGCCACACCGCTCACGGTGAAGGCGTCGGCCTCGTGGCGGGGTGGGGTGGGAGGCGCCGCCCTGGCAGACACGTTGGGCATTCCGGAAGAGAACCACGCCCAGAGCTACGTGCTTTTTATTCACACCCCTACGCTGGCCTGGTGTACGCCGGGCCAGCCCACTCCGCACACGCTTACAGGGGGGGACGTCACAAGCTACATTTCCACGATCTTCCCCACTGGCTGGGGTGACATGGTTGCGTCCATTGTCCACTACACTCCAAACACCAGCAGTGCAGGTAGACATGGCTATGTCTGTGGTCTGCATACTGCAGTCTGTCCAGCACATCTCCACCACACTTGGCATTGTGTACATACTCATTCATGGGTCACTTGCCTCCTTCGCACATGCCTGGTTCCCACCTCTCCCCACATTCCGGTATTGTGTGGCTGAGGTGCCATGCCGTTGATGGCTCATGTACATGGCTAACCAAGGTTGCTACAGTAAGTTGTGCTGTCGTGTCTGGTGGGGGGGCATGTTATTTGGCATGTTGTATGTGATTTTGTGACATGTGCGGTGCCAGAGTTGTGAGTTGCATGATTGTGGGGTTGAGGTGTGTTCATTTGGTACTTGCCAACGAGCAGTGCATTCCCATGGGTGCCATCCTGGAAGCGCTGGTTGGTGTTGGACTGTCGGAAGATGAAGGGATCATGCACACTGCCTGGGTAGTTTGCTATTACATTGGTGAGGAGTCCCCTGTGGTCCACTATTGCCTGCACGTTGATGGGATGCGTGTGCTTTCTGTTGCGGTAATTGTGTGCAGTGTTGGCAGGGGGCACAAGTGGGACAAGTGTGCAGTCGATTGCCTCCGACACGTGCGGGGATCCAGCTATGGCGTATAGTCCTTGCTTGGTCTGCAGCTGTTCCTGCGCTTTGTGGGGGACGTATGGGTGCTGGTGTCCCTAGCTGGTGAGGGCATCCAGGACAGGTGTGATGAACTTGGATGGGGCTGGCTGTGAGACTCCTCCAACTCGGGCGGTTTTTGTTTGGGAGGATACCAGAGGCCAACAGGTGCAGCACAGCCAGCAGCTTTGTCTGCGGAGGGATGTTGGTTGTCCGCTGTGTTGGTACAGTCAGTCTGTGGGCAATGATGTTCAGGATGCGGAGGATGGTTGTCCTTTTGGGCCTGTAGTGGGCATTGGCATTGTCTGGTGTTAGGTCTGTGGGGCTGGTGCATTTCCTGAAGGTCCGCTGTCTTTGTCTGCGCTGCCTCTGTGGTGGTCCGGAAGGGGTGCGGGGGGGGTCCGTTGGGGGGGTGGCGGTCCTGGGGGTGGTGGCGGTGGGTGTTGTTGCCTTCTCGGGGCTCCGGGGTGCATGGTGAGTGGCTCCATGGCATCTGTTGTTCTTCAGGTGTGGCTGTGGGCTGGGCTCCCTTTTCTTCTGCAGGTTGACGTCCGACTTTGCACCAGGTCAGAGCAGGTGTTAATTTCCTGCTGGTAACGCGCCGTATCACCTGTTTTGTGTTCCTATCGCCGATGTGGCTGGTCATTGAGAATGTTGCGTTGTGGTGTTGTCGCGGCGTTTTGCTCGGGAATTCCTACTCTGCATCTCATTAGCGTTAGTTGCCGGGGTAATCTGTGGCGATGTTTTTTGCGACTGCTTTCGCAGGAAAAACTGGTGTTATGGGCTGTTAGCACCAGCTTGTGAATGGGGCGATAAATATAGCGTGTTAAAGTGCTGATAACTCGCCGATAGCTCCTTGAGAATATGCCCCATGGAGTACTAAAAACTCTCAGGTGTTCAGGTGTGCTTTCGGAGCCCACTTGAACATGACATAAAAGCACTAGAAGACAATTTGACACCAGATAAAACTAGCAGAAGAAGTTAGATAAAAAAGAAACCGGAATACCACGAAGTTGCTGAAAGGGAAGGCCACCACCTGGGCAAATATCTCAAAGCAAGATCATTTTGAGAAGAGAGAGATCCGGTAAGGTACTAGCTGAGAGTCTCAGGAAACCCTGTGCAGCCAACAATATAACACACATAAAAGAGCCAGGTGTGGTTTGGAAATATGAAACTGAAGACATTTTAGACAAGTTTGTTAGATATTACTGCTAACTATACACTTTTACAACATTCTATTAACCATGCTATGATAATGAATACTTAAAAGATACAGCATTTGCATGGTTGATCAATAGTCGTAAAGAATACCTCAGGCTACTCCCACTACTGCCAGAATTAGTTCTAACTGGACTACGCTGAATTTGTACCAGGCCGCTCAACAACATATATCCTATTTTCGTTCTTTGCACTGCTGCACCAGCTTGACCCAGATACTAAAGCTATTGCAATTTTTAGGTGCTACAAAAACATTTGATTCTGTAGAATAGAATTACCTGCTAGTAAACCTTCCCATGATGGACCTGCTCAAATCAATTGTAAGTTGAATATATTTCCTATACACTGAACCAATAGCTAGGTTAAATACTAATTGCGTGATTACCAAACCAGTCAGCACAGAGCAAGGCATCAGGCAAGATACCCCTGATCACCTATTTTTTCTGCCCTACGCTTGAGTCCCTGGCTGCAAAAGTTTGGCAGCATTTCTCTGATTATGCCCTCAGATTCAGGGAGCGACCAAGTCTCATATCGCTCTTTGCATGCAAATGACATGACACTCTACATGCTCAACCCTGCGCAAGGCTTGCACCCTATACTCTGGAAATCCATAAAGTTTGATATCCTCTCTGGCCTCAGCATAAACTAGAGCAAATCCACACTGTTACCACTGGCAGCCCGCACAGCAGCCTTCAACATAAACTACCCGTGAAAATAATGCAAAGGGCCCATCAAGTACGTGGGAATATGGATAAATGACAACATTAATGAACTTATGCTACTCAATTATGGTGCTGCTGTCCAACACCTAGAGAAATGGATTGCATGCTGGATCAGAATGTCACTCACCATAGTGGGCAGACTGGGATTGACCAAAATAGTGAGCCTACCCAAATTCTTATGTTACTTTGCAAATATACCCATGCTGATAACCAAATAAATCTTCCAAACATGTTTTTCACTACACACTAAATTGACATGGGCATGTAAACAATTGCATCTGTCCTGGACACTCTCTCCCAGCCATTCTGTAGAGTGGGGATGCTGCACCAAACATGAAACAGTATTATTAGCATCTGCAGGTTCAATTTGCACTTTTCTGGTTCCACCCTCAAAAATACATGGTTCATCTAGCAGTGGAGAAGGATCTGATGAGCTCCACCCTGCTGGAATCGATTATTTGCAACAATGCCCCACAATGCACAGATGAAATCAGTATGGTGCACTGCACAGTAATAGCATGGAAATCTATCTCAATTAAGCATTGTTGGAAAATGGTCGTCTCTGCAGAGTCTCCCCCAAACATATTGCCTTCCTACTCCACTTTTTCTGACCTCATTTTTGTTGGCCATAGGACTCTGAGCACTTTACCACTTTCTAAGCAGTGCTAAGGTGCTTGTGCTTTCTCCCTAAAACATGGTAATATTGACTTATACCCAAGTGGCATAGTTAATTTACTTATAGGTCCCTAGTGCACTACATGTGCCCAGGGCCTGTAAATGAAATGCTACTAGTGGGCCTGTAGCACTGATTGTGCCACCCACTTAAGTAGCCCTCTTACCATGTCTCAGGCCTGCCATTGCATAGCCTGTGTGAAGTTTACACTGCCATTTCGACCAGGTCCTAACCTTCCCTTTTTATATGCTTAAGTCCCCCCTAAGGTAGGTCCTGGAAAACCCAGAGGGCAAGTTGCAATGTATTTCGGTTCAAATTTGTTTTATTGTTGTTGCAAAACAAAAGCAGCTAATAAACAACTACTGCAAGCATAGTACTTCAAGGGATAATGTCCCACCATATCAAGTTGCAACAATTTAACTAACTCAACTCCCTCCTGCCACCTCAACCTCCCCTTCCCTCGCCAGGATGCGCATCCCATAGTCCAAACATTGGAAATATGAACAAGCTAAAGGTAAGTTACATGGGTGGATTCTACACTCGTGAAGTGTGGAGCAGTTCCGTCTGCCGAAGCAGCCTCAGATATCTGGGACAAGTCAGATCAGTAAACTCTTGTGAAAGGAGCGTGATGAATGACTGCCACATATCTCTACAAGAGTCCCCTTGCATTGTTAATGTCAAAGTGAGTCTCTCCAGTCCAAGCACATGCCAAATGTGATGTAACCAGCTATGCCTAGTCGGCAATCTATCTGTTCCCCTATGCCCCAGGATAGCCTGATGTGCTGCATCAAGTGCGAGGCCGATGTCGTGACTCCTATGAGATTTGAGTGGGTATGTGAGTGGATTGGTAAGTCCCAAGATGGTATATGCCGGAAATCTAGATATTTGAGTGTCTAGGTGAGTGTCAATGTCAGTCAAAATCTCATCCCAGAATTGGGCCAATCTAGGGCACTCCCAGAGGACATGCAAAAGGATCCCGGGGGAGCCACACTGCCTCCAGCACCTGTCGCTGCATGATGGATTACCCCTATGTAAGCGAGTAGGGGTTAAGTACCAATAGGTGACAATTTTTGTGGCAGTCTCTGTACTGACAGAGTTGCTAGCTGTATTTCTTGCTCGATAATATATATCCTGCCACTCCTTAGAAGACAATATGGTAACAATGGGGCGACCCTGTGTCCCTCAGAACCTGGGTATGTATATAATAAGCTACAATGGTTCTGTCGGGGACCCCGACAGAACCATTGTAGCCTATTATATACTCCTTAGAAGACAGCTGTCTACCAAACTCAGATTCCTATACAATTTGAGGCGGCGTCATCAGTCCGGGCACATCACGAAGCAGTATATCATACAGCTCCACAATGAGGTGCATATCTGTATCTTTGGTAAGAAGCCATTTTTCGAATCTCTTAAGATGTCTTTGCTCAGCTTCCTTAATTGTATGCTGTATAAGACAATGCCTGATCTGCATATAATGGTACCTTTCATTCTACGAGATGCCACAGTCTGCGCGCAATCTGTTGAAAGAAGTCCCATTTGGACCAGCATCCCACCTTCTGCCAGGCCTGGAACAGGCCACTGTCCAGTCCCAGTGAAAAATCTGGGTTACCTACCACAGGAGTCAAGAGAGAATGGAATGGTGAGAGGTTCTTGTGAACCGCTTAACCATCTTATATCTTTAGGGTAGACCCGGTTATCGGGGACATGCATTGGCCTGACAGGCAATGTGTGCGAGGCGAGAATGGGATCTTCCATAACCAGGGTTCCTGCAACTGCTCGATCCATAAATAACCATGAATTTTCCGACTCTGGCCGAGACCATTCAACCAGATAATGGAGCTGGGTGACAGGAAAATAGTGGAACAAGCTCAGGACTCCCAGGCCTCCTTCAAGCTGAGGGCGCAAGCTATGTTCGCTGTTTCATACGAGGACGCCCATTAACCCAAAAGAAAGGCTGCACTGCATCTTGTAAAGATGTTATCATTCCCGGGGGAGGCTGTAGATGTAAAGATTGTAAAAAAAAAGAGAATCCTTAAAAGTATTGCCATTTTTAGGGCTGCCACCCTGCCCAAAAAAGACAGGGGATATAATTTCCATCGAGCGCGATCGGGCCTCACCCTCTTAGTTAAGTTTTGATAGTTAAGATTTTTAACTACTTCCAACGTCAATGTCAGCTGGATTCCCAGATAGGAGATAGCTCCCGAAGTCCACTGTATTGAATGATTCTGGGTGAGGTAGGCCATGGAGTCGGGCGAAACCGAGAGACTAGGGGGGATATGTACAATGAAGTGGCAGGGAGTGTCGTTAGCCTCCTGGGCTTAACGACACGCTCCGCCACTTGGGAAATGCAAGGCTGCACAACATTTACAATAATGTTATGCAGCCTTGCGTTTCCCCCTGCGATGGCGCTAAGTTTAACAACTTAGCGCCAACGCAGGCACCCTTGCACCAGAGTGCAAGGGTGTTTGTGTGCAGGGGAGGATTGGTTATGTGTAGGAAGGTGTCCCTTCCTGCACATAAACAATCCTAAAATGCCATTTTTTAATTTTCATGTGTGCTGCTGAAATGGCATTTTTTAAAAAGGTTTGTTTATGTACAGGAAGGGACCAGGGCCGGACTGGCTACCGGGCGTTTTGCTGTGCTGCCGAGCTGGGGGCTGATTTCGTTGATGGGGACCTGCGTCCGCTTAAAAACGTTAGTTTTGAAATGTTTATTTAAAAGCACACGCAGGTCCCCATCAACGAAATCAGCCCCCACCGCAGCGAAATCAGCCCCCAGCTGGGCAGCACAGCAAATCGCCCGGTAGCCAGTCCGGCCCTGGAAGGGACACCTTCCTGTACATAAACAAACAATTGCATTTTGCTTTTTCCATGTGTGCTGCGCAAGGCAGCACACATGGAAAAAGCAAAAACGAGGAGAAATAATGCATTTCTCCTCGTTTCGCCAACTTAAGACCAGGATTTTCCTGGTCTTAATTTTGCTGTTGCCTCCCATGTTTTTAAGTGTGCTGCCCTTTTTAGTATGTGCTGAAGCCATCTTTCAAATCTGGATTATATTTAGAACTAGGGGCCTAGAGTCTCCAAAGGGTCAATCTCAGACACCAACCGAGCTCACCATCGATAGAGCAGGGCCAACAGATATTCCAGAGCTAGCCCAGCGGGGCGTCAATCAGCCAATGTCCAGAGCGGCCTCAGGGAGTCAGGTATCAACTGCCTCATGCGATGACCAGGTGTTCACTTAGATTCGCATTCCAAGTAGCCACTGCCACCTCCCATTTGGCTGAATTGGTTAATGTGTGCTGTTGGGGGGCCACCAGAAAACCCGCTGGATCCAAACCCCAAGTCTATCAAACCTGGGGGATGGCACAGCTCACTCTTCTTCTGCATGCACCAAGAGGCACTCCTCTAAATGTTCTCAGTGAGCCTGCAAATGGTGCAGTAGATCAGCAAATGAAGCAAAGGGGCCCCCGGAATTACTCTAGCATCAGCTTTGCTCAAGTATGTCCACTGCTGGGCCAGTGCACCACCCTGGACATGCTAGCCAGACTCTTCCATAGCCAAAACAGTCTCCAGGCTGCTTATATATGACCTCCGCACTCACCGCAGGCTCTGCCTGGACCAAGGGTGTCTCCAAAAGCTGGAAATCAGGCACACAGGGCTACAGGGCATCACCATGGGGCCCACTTTATGCCCTGAGCCAGATCTCAAGGCCTGCTGGTATCCAGAAAGCCAAGCCGCCCAGTCTGCAGGCATCTCCATGCTGAGAAAGCAATGTGTTGGGCTGCTATCAGTCCAGCCAGCAAGTCCACAGGAGGCCACCATCTTGTAGCACCATTGCGGCTCAGTGTCCCAAGAAGTCCACCGTGAGCCAGAGCCGATGTGCCCGCTGTTTTCTGCCCAGCCCGTGTGAGCACTCACTAGGTGGTGGGCCCAGCCAGGGACTAGCGACCAGGACCACAGATCGAACCCTCCATGGGTTTAGCCCTGCTCTCAGCGTAGCCTCTGACCCCGCTCCAGAGTAGGCATCTGCAAAACGCTGGTAGGTTTCTATGCCTGGGGTGGGAAGCGGGACCGTCTTTTGCCTCGCAGTCGCTGCCGGGTGGCCCCTAGACTCTCTGCGAGTCAACCAGGGCCACAACAGTCCTGACTTCTTGTTGGTATGATGTTACTTGTTGTATCAGATATCTGGATGCAATGACAGAAACAGCAAAATACAAGTTGGGCGGCACACTATGCTAAGCACTGATTTTAAGATTACGTGTTTTAAAACCACGCCCTTAATTACATTGGCCACGCCCCTTTGAAAGACCACCCCAGATTTTTCATCCAACTTAAAGCCCTGGTCCTATGGTATCTATTAGTAGTAGTATTAAGGTCCTTTTCCCCATTATATACCCCATGTGCATTTTCTCCTTCAAACAGCCACGGCCGACACAAGTAAGAGCGGTGAAGCAGTGGGCGGGGTGGGGGTGAGTTGACAGACGATGGGATAGGTACAATTAAATACAAAAATAAATAAAACCACTTAGCTTGCGCTTGCCGCGAGCACAAGGTAAGTGGTTTTATTTATTTATTTATTTCATTTTACCTTTCTCGTCGTCTGTCGACTCCCCACCACCCCGCCCCACCCTACCTCTCTTACCTGTGCCGGATGTGCCAGCCTCCAACCCAACCCCCTAAGTACAGTAATTGCAGCTTTGATATAAAAGCTTTTATTATTTATTTTGTTTCTAACTGCTTTGTCTGTTCCACAAAGGTGCTCTTTCCTTACCCCTATGTAGTACAGGAGGGCACAGCGATCGACACATCTGTAGCAGCAATCAGGAGACACTGACATAGCGGTGTTCACATATAAGATATGCACCCCAAATCTACTTGTGTCCCATTGCAAATTTAAAATGACGGGTGAAGCAAAGGTGAAATTGCAACTGAAGAAAATGAACTTGAGTCACTGGGGGGAACTTATACACTGACAACTCATTTAGATCACTGGAACAAATTAAATAATGCACAGAGCTAAACCCATTAGACACATACGATAGATTCAAACTAACTAGCCTCAGGCTTATGCAGGAAATCCAGCAAGACCCACCAATGGTTATACCATTTGATAAACTAAGATCAAATCCCCAAAGTGACTGATCACACTCCTATACAACAGTACGTAGAAGGCCACCCCCACCCAAACATCAATTGCTAGATGCAGATGGACTGCAAAGATTCAAATCCCCCTCATAAAGTACATATGGGAATATTGTTGCTCCCAAATGGACGCTATCACAGCAAGCATTATACTGAGACTGATACCCTGCAGATGTCTCCATAGACTCTATTACACCCCACTAACTCTACATGAATGGGGTCTTAGACTATGCAACCAGGAAAATGCAGGATTCCTACATTCAGCATGGGTCTGTCCCAAATTAACATTTTCTGAGAAGAGGTGTTGATAACTTTACAAAAAAATGGCAAACACATTAATTCCTCCCACACTATTGACTACCTTGTTGGGATAGGCCAAACTATTACCACATGCTAATCAAAAACTCATGGTGTTAGCACTTTTAGAAAGTTGGCATTTTTAGACATCCTCACACAATGAGAGCTTAGGTGTGACTTGATGGGCCATACTAGCAGGATGGGAGGGAGGAGCTGCACCCAGCCTCACTTACACCTGAATAGACTGTGTCCTGTTCCAAGACAAAGAGCTGTAGTGACTTTAGCATCAGGGCAGGAGGAGAGGACCTCTGCACACTTCCAAGGCATGTCTTTGAAGTCTCCCCACCTCAAAAGCACCATTGGGTAGAAGGATTGAACCTCAGACAGCACCACTTCAATACAGTTCTGGACCTGTGAAGGCTCTGCCAGGAATAAGGACTGCTGTGCTGCTGAAGGACTGCCACTCTGCATGGACTGCTGCTTTGCTGGACTCCTGCCTTGCTGTGCTGACCTGCTGCCTGGGTGAGAAGGACTGTACCTGCATCACTTGAACCCAGAGTGACTCCAAGGGATAGCTGGCTGGTCTTCTAATCTGAATTCTAAGGTACCTAAAAGACGTCCAACTATCCTGCTTCTGCACCTGGACTCTGCCATCTGTGAATCTGCCCTGCCAAGTGGTGCCACCCCAGTCCTGGACCCTTGGAAGTGTGCCTAAGGTGTTAGCTCCAGCAGAATCCATGCATATTCTGTGAAACCAATGCATTGCCACTGCTGCGCAGATCAGAACTGATGCATCGCCTCTACTGCGTTGATCATCACCAATGCATTGCCGTGGTTGCACGAACCAGAACTAGTGCATCGCATGTGCTGTATGGATCGTACACAACGCACCTCCTTCTGAACCTTCAATGAGCGACGCTCTTCCTGGTGCAAGATCTTCGTATCCCCATCAAAGGCTGCCTCATTACGATGATAACCCTCAGCATTGCAGCTCATGGGAGACGACACAACACCACTGCAGAGAGGATCAGGACTGGTGCAGAGCCACTTCTGCACGGATCGACATCGACGCATCACCTCGACTGCACCCCGCATCCTCCACCTCAATACAACCAGGATTAAGGTACTTTCATTCAATGGGGCTATCTGGGTCCCTGTATCCGGCCCGTGCTCCATCACCTTCGGCCTGAACTTTTGACTTTGTTCCATTCTGGCGCGACCAGATATCCCAAATAACTGCTTATTGCTTCTAAGCGCTATTCTACTTTACAGTTTATTCTTTAAAAATTCATATCATGTTCTACTGTTCTTGGAATTTTGTCAAGTAGGTCTTATTTTATTTATGAAATTAAGCTCTTTTTCCAAACCTGGTGTGAAATCTTTTTGTGTGGTACTATCACTGTTTTACTGATTATAGTTTTTCACAAATACTTAGCCTCTAAGTTAAGCCTGACTACTCTGTGCCAAGCTAACAGAGGATAAGCACCGGTTAATTTAGGATTTGCCTGCTTCTTACCCTAACTAGGCTTGTGGTTGCTGCCTGACTTGGGTTCATACCCTAGTCAACCAACAACCCAATTTTGCATCACCTACATATAAGATATGCACCCCAAATCTACTTGTGTCCCATTGCAAATTTAAAATGACGGGTGAAGCAAAGGTGAAATTGCAACTGAAGAAAATGAACTTGAGTCACTGGGGTGAACTTATACACTGACAACTCATTTAGATCACTGGAGCAAATTAAATAATGCACAGAGCTAAACCCATTAGACACATATGATAGATTCAAACTAACTAGCCTCATGCTTATGCAGGAAATCCAGCAAGACCCACGAATGGTTATACCATTTGATAAACTAAGACTAAATCCCCAAAGTGACTGATCACACTCCTATATAACAGTACGTAGAAGGCCACCCCCACCCAAACATCAATTGCTAGACTCAGATGGACTGCAAAGATTCAAATCCCCTCATAAAATACATATGGGAATATTGTTGCTCCCAAATGGAAGCTATCACAGCAAGCATTATACTGAGACTGATAACCTGCAGATGTCTCCATAGACTCTATTACACCCCACTAACTCTACATGAATTGGGTCTTAGACCGTGCAACCAGGAAAATGCAGGATTCCTACATTCAGCATGGGTCTGTCCCAACTTAACATTTTCTGAGAAGAGGTGTTGATAACTTTACAAAAAAATGGCAAACACATTAATTCCTCCCACACTATTGACTACCCTGTTGGGATAGGTTAAACTATTACCACATGCTAATCAAAAAGTCATGGTGTTAGCTCTTTTACTGGCAAAGCGTTAGGTGGCAAAACATTGGGGGCTGGGAAAGGCTATGTCATGCAACACTTGATTGACAGATACGGCATAGTGCATAAACAGATGGAAATGTATGGAGACTGTTCCCAGGGACCTCACACCCAAAAGAGAAGTGAACACTGCTATGTCAGTGTCTCCTGATTGCTGCTACAGATGTGTCGAACGCTGTGCCCTCCTGTACCACATAGGGGTAAGGATAGAGCACCTTTGTGGAACAGACAAAGCAGTTAGAAACAAAATAAATAATAAAAGCTTTCATATCAAAGCTGCAATTACTGTACTTAGGGGGTTGGGTTGGAGGCAGGCACATCTGGCACAGGTAGAGAGGTAGGGTGGGGCGGGGTGGTGAGGAGTCGACAGACAACGAGAAAGGTAAAATGAAATAAATAAATATAACCACTTACCTTGTGCTCGCGGTAAGCGCAAGGTAAGTGGTTTTATTTATTTTTGTATTTAATTGTACCTATCCCATTGTCTGTCAACTCACCCCCACCCCGCCCACCGCATCACTGCTCTTACTTGTGTCGGCCGTGGCTGTTTGGAGGATAAAATGCACATGGGGTATATAATGGGGAAAAGGACCTTAATACTACTATTAGATACCATAGGACCAGGGCTTTAAGTTGGATGAAAAAACTGGGAGGTCTTTCAAAGGGGCGTGGCCAATGTAATTATGGGCGTTGCTTAAAAACACGTAATTTTAAAATCAGTGCTTAGCATAGTGTGCCGCCCAACTTGTATTTTGCTGTTTCTGTCATTGCATCCAGATATCTGATACAACAAGTAACATCATACCAACAAAAAGTCAGGACTATTGGCTTTGTCAATGGTTGTTAGTTGCATAAGATAAATAAGCAGCAACTATGGCTTGTGTATAATATTGAAAAAGCTTCCACTTAAAGCCCTGGTGACACCAGGACGATGTTGCTGCTCCTGCATTTCAAAAAGAGAAGGGAAATCCAGAGAGAAAATGACTCTCTTTAAAGGATTTCCCTTCCCCTACAACCTCACCTGGCATGCAGGGCCGGAATGGCCATAGCGGGCACCGGGCATTTCCCCAGTGGGCCGCCAGGGTGGGGGCCGGTTTTGGGTGCCGTTTTTGTTATTGGGGCCGGCAATATCGCCCCCCTGTAACAAAATCGGCCGAAACTGGCCGTAGCAAACAGCTCGGCCGCACACCCCCTTAGCCCCCCAGGGGGGTCAGCCGAGCTGTTTGCCAGGGCCGGTTTTGGTTCCCAGTCCGGCCCTGCTGGCATGATGTCATGCCCTAACTTCCCCACCAGTGAGAAGTGAGCAGTGTGAGCATGCACACATTGATGTGCCTGCTGTCACTGCAGTCCGGGGAAAAAACGGACCGCATGTGCCAGAGCACAAAACAGAGCCCGATAGAGACCCGTTTCGAGGCCCCCTTTAAAAAACTGCCGGTGCTCAGCACCGTTGAGACCCGGCCCACTTAAAGCCCTGCATAGGACGAAGAAAATTATGTAAATTGACGTAAATGACGAGATGGGATACTCGTATACAGATGTTGTAATATATGATGGTACGAACTGTTACTATGTAGTTTTGAGTGTAAATCAATAAACGAAAATGATAAAAAAATGTTAAATAACGAAATGTGCAATTTCTCCCAGGCCCTGAAGCTGCAGTTTTCCAAACATCTACCGTCACGTCCCATACATTAATTTCTTGCTTATTTCTTTGACTTGCTTTTATTTTAGTTGGAGTGTATTTACATTTATTTGTACAGTTTTGTTTGGCGCCCCTGGGATGCCATGGAGGAAAACTGCCAAAGCAAAAACAACTCGGCCATGTGAAAGCTCTACATTAAAGGCAATGTTGAGTGAATAGCAGACGAATTAAAGTGACACATTATCGCAGAACTTACAGAAGTGACTCGAGGCATATTGGGATCCAGATGTGACCGGGCATCGAAAAAAACAAACTCGCAGTCATGCTTTTTGCATTTGTTCAGTTGATTCCTTTTATTGTACAGCGGCCGGGGTGCTTTCAAAACGTTCTTATAGCAAAATGAATACCAATTTATTCTAGTCACAATAGGATACCTTCGGCTATTGCTAACCGTGATATTTCACTACACTGATCAAGCAGCCTGCTTCCGATGAATTGGACAGATATCCACTAAGGAATTATTCCAGCACAAACCAGCACCAGTTACAAAATTCACAAACACGAGATACGGATGCATGATGATTGGTTAACTCTTTACTATGTGGTCCATAGTGGGTCTGGGGGATTCTGGTGATGAAATATAAAACAATAGACTAAAGGGAAATTGTAAAATGTGAAAAATACACATGTGTAATTAATAAACTATGACTCACAATCTTACTGATTTGGTTCAGTCTGTGGTTACCACAGAAGACAAGCACCACAGTATGCCCAAGAATGTGCAGCTCTAATTTAATGCACACTGTATGCATTTGTTAAAAGCATAATCCGGATGTGCATGTCTGAGACGCATTATGCTGAATGAGACATCCTAGGGGCATACTCCCCATAGGACCGAACTCTTCAAGAACCTTCTATCTCGTGTTTTCCCATCTCATGCACTACTTAGTAACCACATGTGTCTATGACATTACATTACAACGCCCTCTGTCTTTTCTATGCCTTTTTCTTTTTATCTCATTTTGTAAATTTTTGGAGTGCTTTGCAGGCCAAAGTTGTGGGTGTAGCTAACAAGATATAACACCTACTATACTATGATTGATATAACAAAACACAAATACAAGGATATTAGTAGTTAAATAACAAAAATACCATCTATTCAGATAGAAAACATCAAGAAAAGCATTCAGTTGTATTCTAAAATGAAGATATATTAATAATTAGACATAGGTAGATCAAAAACATGGTTGCTGCTCCAGACACTGACTGTAGAAAAGTATTTTGATGGTATACCCCGTAGTTCGCAACATGGAAGCTTATTGTTGGTACAAATAAAGATGAATCAATTTATGGGGAAACAGGCAGTCTTGAAAAACTTTCTGTTCACTAAACGTAACTGCTAGACAATACAGAGAATAGGGCTTAGGGAGTCAACTGGTTATACACACATTTGCAGATGCGGAAAAATCAGAGGGATTAAAATTCACAGTTTACCAGCATCAGGGCTAACCCCCTCTGCTGCTTACTACCAATACGATGGATCTTTGCTGTTGTTTTAGAGAAAAAGAGGTCTCAGCATCACATAAATTATGATCACAATCACTAATCTATCGTCAGTCGATAATGAGAGTTTGACACAAGTTAAAGGGTTTTATTATTAAATCTTTTGGTAGATAATCTTAATTGCAAATCATAAGTTAAATTCAAATTAATCTCAATCATCAATAAATGACAAATATAAAATCAATATTGTTTAATCAGAATGTATAATAAATGCATTAAAACGTATTCCAGAAGTAGATGAAAATGGAGTTAGTCAGAACCCATAAAGAGTTCTAGTTCGAGAGTGTGAGAAAATCATTAAGCTTTAGCTTTAAGTTAGCTCAAATAGATCAAAAATATCAAAGCAGAACTTCCCATAAAGAGAGGATCAAGAAACTCAATAGAGTCTCAAGAAACATGACATAAAGTCTGGGTCTGGTTAAAAAAGAGAAGTCATAATAGCAAAAGGGAGCAAAAAAAGTGGTAACTGATATAGCATAGACGCTATTTTTCATCTATCTCTACAATTTCACCCTGGAAAAATGATTTGTGACATTATTTTACAATAATGACAAATGTGTGACAGGTTATCGAGTTTAAAAAAAACACACAAATGAAGCCTGATTTAGATACTGCATCGGAAAAGCATGCAGAATATTAGACATAGGTTTCTAATGACACTTAACCGCCAATAAGCTAATGTAAAGTTTAACAAATATATTGATACATGTTTTCTTTATGTATAGATGAACGTAGTTAACAAATGATAACATAGAAATTTCTACATAAGAATAAAACTGTTTATGTGTTCGAAAAACAGTTAAGAACACAAAAATGTGTAATGTGAGCATTGACATTGATGAGAGAAATAGATGCTATACAAGAGATGTTATAATTTGTGCTATGTAACGGTCTATTTTAAATGTGCTTTCCAAATCCTGAATGATGTATTAACCTCTAACGTGCAAATAGACTTGCAAATTATATTTGAAATAATGAAGTGTTAAAAACCTTTTTTTAGGGGTACATATACTTAAATGATGTAAATACAAATGATTATACTGTCTAATTGAAGAACTAATGCACTGTTTGAATAATGTGAGATTCATATTTTAGCACAAATTCATAGTGCACAAGCTGTGTTTCATGAAAGCCTCAAAACTTACTTTCCTTTCCTAGTATGAACTGAATAGTCTGAAGCCTATGGGAACCTTTCGTAAAGTTTCTACTAACATTCAATGATTCTTTTCACGTTTGTAGCTTACTTGACTAGATATGCAACAAAATTGTTACTTCAAAGAGCACATGCTTGGGAAAGGACTGACAAAGGATGAGAACATGAACTCCCCTATTTCCTAAATGTCACAACCAATCACATGACTAAAGTACAGTGGTCCTAAGGAAAATACAAAGTAATGGATTACTTAATTCTTCTATATTTGTATACTTTTACCTACTACATCATCTCATCCTACTGGAATGGACCAATGAGACACAGTGGTCTGACAAATTTGGTGATGTCAAGGGGTGTAAACCAGAAATCGATGGAGTATAATTACCTAAACTCTGAACAGGGACGGTTCCTATCTTGTCCATGTCCCCTCAACCCATCTTGCTGTACAGAGACTGACGATTTGGACTTCCAGATACAACGCAAACTGCGATGAAATACTGCGTTTGCTGCCGGCTGGTATGCTTGTGTAGCGGAATCTTTCCGGCTGGAAAGTTTCCGAGAAACAGCTGTGGCATTGGTGCTGCAGTACGGACAGGGACAGACAATACTGCCCATAAACTGGAACTGGTCATTCAGAAATTTACTAAACTTTCATCAATAGGGTTTGTATTGAGAAACAACTGATATTCTGTCAAATATTTACTTTCTTGGGAGAAAAGCTCTCTCGGCTGAGGAAAATAGCTCCCTTCAAATTGGAATTTACAAGCTTATTAAAACTGTTCAATTTAAACTAGATTTTATGATAATCATTTGAAATTAGATAAATCAACAATTTGAGATAAAATACTCTGCTGATTCTTCTTCATTATTTGCTGGGACTAAATTAAGCTGATCTATGATCAACTAATTAGCTAGTAGACATTCCTTGGGAGTTTACTTTGACTTATTAAATACTAACAATTATCTTATTCCAGGTCCTCATATGATAAATGTTCATCCCCTAGTATTCTGGTCCCTTTCAGCACAAAACAAGATCCATCGGAGGACCTAATGGGATTGGTGTGGTGGCTGAGGTTATTCTGAGATAAGATAAACTGGATCAACTAAAATAAATTATACAGCCCAACACTTTTGCGCTACAACATAACCTACTCTTGGAATACGCACTATTATAGATATCACATTGTCAAGCTTTGCCCCACGTTACTCTTCTCATCTCCCGTCAGCCAATCAGCATTCGATGATGTCCTGGGAACAGGATCACTCCTCATCTTCTCACAGGAATGCAATAGTGCACAGACAGCAATGCAAAGTTTGCAACCAAATTATAACGATTATGAGTTTATGTGGTTTCTGTCTTATTCAGGATTACTTTTTCCACATATTTACAACACTTCTAACCTTCTAAAATATCAAGTTTGTATATTAACTAACAATGATTCATGTAAGAGTCAAAAGTTCTGTATTAATGAAAAGAAAACATTTTTCGAACCACCATTGATTTTGATAAAAAACAAGGAAGTTAAAAAGTCAAGTTCACGTTTTATATTCTGCATCTCTATGTATGAACTCTTCATTACCCCATGAAATGACAAAAACGAATCATGTATTAACAGTGGTCTTAGTGTAAATAGAAACATTTTGCGAAAATATATGAAAACGTTTATTCAACTTTTATTTGTTATGAAAAACATGTTCATGAAAGGTCAAGAATCAAAAATTTGATACATATTTAGCATTTCTAGTCAAGTTAACTTTTCAAACAGCGTTGTGTTAGCCAGTTGAGGCCTAGTACGAGTAAATAAAATAACTAACAGCTTATATGCATTTTAAAATGCATTATTTTCATCCAAGCTTACACTTTCATTTTACAATTGCATAAAAAACGGTATTAATTTCTTATTATTTTTTAAATCACTGTCTCACATGTTACACCTCGCAATCTGGCAATGGAGTGTAAGGTGACTTTAAGAAGATAAACGTATGCTGTCAGGATCCCTATCAAAGTGGCCATCCCCTATCTAGTTTACAGACTATCAAGGGATTGACAAGAAAGTGGCTTTAACTTGCATATGCATATTAAGCCTAGAAACCAATGAGAAGCCAGAGGATTTTGCATCAGGAATAATCTGTCGGGAAAGATGGTGGATACGGAGTGGGCTGGGACACAGGTCACTGCTTGACTCCACATGATGTGCCGGTCCAGCCCCCTTACATGATCACTTTGGAGCCCTTGAAGTGCATTGTAGAGGAGGAAGAGAGAGTACTGGTTAGATTACTGCCATAGAACTGCCAGTGAATCAAAGGGAAAGACAATACTCCAGACTGCAGGGGCACATTTTTTACTGGCTCCTGATGCTCTCTCCCCTTCTGCTCGCTGGCACTGACATGCAAAGGGACCATTAAAGAGAAAGAGAACATCACAGGAGGTTGATTTGTGGCTGAGCAGTCACTGTCTTGGAGAAGGTCACAAATTGTGTTAGTTCTGCCAAGAGAGAACTGCCAGAGGAGACAGTTGAGGGCAAAGATGCAAGACAAGGGCTTGCAGCCCAGAGAAACAGCTGCAATGTAGACAGATAAATAACCTTTGATACTGAAATCTTCCGTTTCTAGCGGTGGGCATTGCGGTTGTCCACTTCAGCCTCAGCTTCAGCATGGAAAGGAGAAATAAAAGGGAGAAAATTATGCTCCAGCCAACATTTAGGTCAGACTGGTCCAGTAGAGACAAGATGAAGTAATTAAGGGAAAGAGAATTCTGTTTCCCCAGTCCATTAGACTCCTGAGAAACCAAAATTGGAGGGATGGAGAGGAGTAATTATAAATATGGTGACAATTAAAATTATATGGCTTCAACATCACCCATGACTAAATTGCCTGGGTATTGGCCTCTCTGGATCCTACTCAGTTTATTATCTCTTCTCTATGGGTGGATATGGTCCTCATCTACCCCTACTTCTCTGCCCCTTCACATTCCCCCTGCCGTTTCATTTGCAGGCATTCAAGATATTCAAGTCATGTCTGTTTAATTAAGTAGCAATCAATGAAGGAGGCATACAGGAGATACCTTGCAACCAGAGGAAACTGTGCAATAGGGGTTAATTTTGATAGAATCAGGACCTGCAGCTATATTGTTAAAAACTATTATTGACTTTGACATAGTGGATATGCCCTTGAATAGTCATGAGTGAGCAGGTTCAACAATATATGCAGTCTCAAGAATATCTTCTGTAAGTAACAGTAACAGATGACAGAGGTGTACTTTATCAGAGGGGGGGGGTCCCCAAACCTGCCTTTGGAACTTTCTACAAAGCCAAAGTATCCGGTAGAACCTAAGCACCAGAAAGGGGCTTACAGGTGATGTTTGTTTCTCCTTCCTTTAAGGCAGCTCCACACCAGGTCTCTAGAAGTCAAATTCGGGCCTGGGTCACTCCAGCTGAAGTTGGAATTTCGAGCTCAATGGCAGATACAAAGGACAAAGCACATCATCAAATGAAGCTGAAAGAATGCACAAGGCTCTAAAAAATTGTGCCTCGATTTGTCCTCCAATCTGGATAATTCTTAGAAGTGTTGAGCAATCCAGGTTGACTGCCCTGAGAGAGCTACTGATTTAGGACTGTGACTTTGAAATTTTTGAAAGCATGGAGGGTAGATCAGGCCTCTAAAGCAGAATTTCTTATGGATTCTGCATCTGCATCATGTTGCTCATTATACCCTCTGACCCTTGGGTTTGAAAAGGAAAGAAAAAGGAAAAAAACAGCAGGTGGCATGGAAAAAAGAGTTCGAGAATTACAGGCTTGAGGTATTGAAGACTAATCAATGCCGAAACCTCACGAAACTTGGGAAACCAAAACACATCTGAAAAGTATTAGAGAGAAGTTGGAATCTTTTTAATAGGTATACAGTATTTCAGAAGAAGATGGGCGACTGGTATAGGGCGTCTGTAACATGCAGAACAGTACAGACACTATTATTAGAAAACTGCACCAAGAAACCATGGAAAATAGGGGACATTGGTTGAACCTATGCAAAGTGGAAGTCTTTGAATGAGCAAAGGGCATATCACTGGTTTTCTGGTTGGCTACACCATTGCCCCCACTCCTTGCCTCAATGCATTAGAATGTGTTGTCAATGTGGGGGAGGATGAGGACTTCCCAACTAACCTGGGAGAAAGGGATGGCAAAATTAGTGGGATGAGAGCTGTGGAGTGGTGGGTTGCTGGAGGGCGAGTTGGCTGCAAAGGATGGTGGAATTTGCTTTATAGGTTTTAGAATCACCACATGCGTGATTCCAAAATCCTTTTCCTCAGTGTTTGTCGATCTAACAGAGCCCCATTTATTGCTGGTCCACTTATCCACTTTATTACAGAATAAAGTGCAGGAAGGATTAAACAGGTCTAGCCCTACAAACCTGCCCACTACTTCAACCCACATGAAGGAAAGGCTGGGTCCAGAAGCACAGAGCCATAATAAGGATATATTACATACTTGACTTTATTTCCAAATTAGAGAAAAGCAGAAATCACAGATAAAGGCCATCAATCGAAATTCACGACCATCTCTGTAGGGTCAAGTGAAAACATTGAGGGAACAAGGCTGTTCTGTGGTCCAGATAAAAAAATTGTAGACAAATCAGCTGGTGCCTAAAAACAATGAACAATCTCTTATAGTAAAAGTTTATATTCCCTCTGAAAAATGGTGGTAGGATGGGGAACTGTTTCATGGACTGCAGAGGAGCTGAGCTGTAGGAAAAAACATCACTCGGGTTCCAGATTATATAGAATATATTTCTGAGAAAAGCGAGCAACAAACTCAGTCTATGTGAAATAATAGCCACAGAGAGATAGAGAAGCAAAGGTCCTAAAGATTGTGGAACACTGTCCCACCTGTTCCCAGTGAAAATCCTACATCACTTAACATGTAGTATGGACCCAAGGAGTAGTATGTCAGAGACCAGTGGACAACACAGAGCAAGGAACGACCAGTGCATTGTGCCTATCAGATACACCTGCAGCTACACACCAACACATATCAGAAAACGTAACCACACCTACTGCCTTTGCTCCACCTTGTGAAGAACTAGGAACCCAGATATAAACTCAGGATAAAGAAATAAATTGCAAGTTGATGGAGATCAAACCCCAACTTCCCTCTTTGTTATATCCACTTCATCCTGTTAATACCACCAAATCATCAGACACAACAATACCCACATACTTGTACCAAATATATAACTCATCTCCAGCATCAGCTCTTATATAATCAGACTAACACTAAAATCATATTTTGCATCACCAATATTAATACTAATGCGGCATAATGTTCTCTGTCTATATTCAAACCATTCTTAACAGTTTGCAACATTTTTATCCACCATGTCTCCTTCTATCAAAAACTATATTCACCATTTCCCACGCTGGGGTTCAATTTAAAATGATCTATACCCAGAAAGCTGATCTTACATCTGTCGTCAAATTTACGCATGACCTCAAGATGTGTATATACTGGGTATTTCTTATCACAATTTCTAATTATATTCAAATGTTCCTTTCACCTTTCCTTAACCGCCCGCTTGGTCAACCCCACATATTGACATCAACAACCACAAATAATTATATAAACACAGTATGTTGTGTTACAACTTAGGTAGTGCCTGATAGTGTATTGTTTTTTTCCAATCAAATTCTGTTAAATTGTTAGTTTTGTTCCTACAAATTTACAAAAAACACAACTTCTACATTTTTAACATTCATCATATTGTCTGATAACCAATTTGTGACTATGAGAAATTGGTTTGTTCGATGAGGGGGGTGTGAGCAACTCTCAAGCACCAGTCCTTATCTGGTGAACCACAAACAGTCACTAAATCAACCTGTGCTTAACCCTCTGGTAGCTTGGCACAAAAACAGCCAGGCTTAATTTAAAGACAATGTGTAAAGTATTTATGCAGCACACAAATAATAATACAGTAAAAACACAACACAAAAACAATCCCACACCAGTTTAAAGTTTTTAAGGTTTCATGTAAGTATAGCTTCTAAAAGCACGAAGTGCCACTCACAGTTATCTGGCCATGCAAGACTGGGTGAAAGTCACAAGTTCAGGCAGAGTGAGATGGTGACCAGACCGGATACAGGGACCAGGTTAGTCCTGCCAAAAAGTTACCTTCTAAAGTCCAGTGCAAAGAGTTCCGTTTTCAGAGGAGGAGGCCATGAGTAGCAGAGAGAGAGTGTCGCAAATGGTAATCGCTATAGGGTGATTAGCAGGCTGGGCATCATGGACGGTCGTCTCTATAGCGCAAAGATCCCTTTCGGCATTACGGACTGTCGATGCTGAGGCTTCACGTTGACGGTCACCATGGGCTGTTGATGCTGTAAAGTGAATTGCAGATCTTGCATTGCTGGTTGTCGCTGTAGTGCAAAGAGTCAGGTTCACCGAAGCATCACGTTAGCGTGGGTGGCAATATCTTGGCTAGGTCCAGGAGGCAAACTCCGCTCCGCTCACAGTGTTTGCGGAATGTGGGCCCTCCGCACTCCATGGAGGAGCATGGATTTCCTGACTCCCACCATTCGGGCATGCAGAGGAAGGTTTTTTTCCGTTTGCCCTCTCATTTTCTTTTGGCTCCCAACCATGAGCACCAAGAGTCTCAGGCCGCTTGCGAGCACTTGTGAGACTTCTCGTACCGCTTTCAAGCTCCCATGAGATTTTGCGCTCACTCGCACAGCTTCCAGCTGCGACTGCACCAATCCAGTATTCTTAGTGCCGATCGCGATTGAAAAGGGAGCGGTTGAGCAGCTCTTCTGCTGGAAATGCAGCTGAAAGGCATTTGGAGTGGATTTTCTTCTCACACTGACAGTTGGAGATGTTTTTTGAGCGAGAAGCCATTTTTTTAACTTTTCATTGGGATTTGGAGCTGGAAGAATCATTCTCCTTGTCTGCTGCATATATACCATTGGTTTTAAGGACTTTGTATTTGAGATTTAACAAGTAAGTTGAGGACTGGTGTATAAGGGTGTTGTTTGTTTGATTGGGGGCATGCACCAGGAACTATTTGTACTTGTATTACATTTTTTAAAATTTATTGTGGTGGATCTCCTGCAATTTCAGTAGGGGCCTAGTAATTTTTTAGCATGTAACCTTTCTTCTTTTGTAAAGGAAAAATGTTACACAGTTTAGTACATTTTTTCCATGTTTTTTAATACATGTGCAAGATTCATTTAATTCAGTACGTGGCCTAGTCTGTCAACAGGCCTTCCAGCCAGTAGGCCCTGTACTTGTCATGGGTGCATGAAACAACTTTTTCTGTGGTGTCTGTTGAATTTAAATATCATTTAGGCCATGGGTACTCGCAAACATTTTCCTGGGGGCCGCAAAGTACTGTCTATGGCATTTCTGAGGGCCGCACCAATGCCAGCGGCACTATGGTCGGGGTGGGGGTAGAGGAAGACGAAGTAGATGCATTGTGTGGCCAACAAAGCGAACCTTCATGTGACTTCTGTCTGCCACCAACGCTCTATTCTCATGCACCAAGAATTAAAGTCAAAGCATTAACTTCTAATGTAAAACGTGAGAGGGAAAGAGATACTCATCTAATGACTGAATTGCAAAATGTGAAACCAGAAAACCTGGCATCAGTCCTGGCTTCCCCACTTGATGAAATTGTGTGATCCCAGGCAATTGGTTAATTTCGATGTTCCTCCTATTTCTTCATGACCACATATGAGAGCCCCTTAAAATATACGAGTTCAGGATGTGCACTGTACAAATCCTTCTCTTGTGTTTTATTTAATAAACTATAATATTCCAGTTATATACCAACCCAGGCTAAACACAAGGTGCACCTGACACATGAATGAATGAATGAATATAGAATTTGTAGAGCGCGAACTAAGCCCAAGGGTGTCAAGGCGCTATATGTGGACATGAGGGTGCAGACAAAGAGACATGCTCATACCGAGGTCTGTGAGAAAAGCCAGGTCTTTATGGCCTTGCGGAAAAGAGAATGGGACACCTGACTTGAGAGCTGTTCCGGGAGGGAGTTCCACAGTTTAGCAGCAGCCGTGGAGAAAGCTCTACCTCCCCATGTAACCTTCTTGAATCTCGGTACTATTAGCAGATTCTTATCTGCGGACCGGAGCTGCCTGCTAGGAACATAACGATGGACAATAGCCTTAATCGCCTCAGGACCTGACCCGTAGTAGGCATCGTGAGTCATGCACAAGGTCTTAAAGAGGATCCTACGGTCCACAGGCAGCCAGTGCAGCAACCTAATGGAGGCAGTGACTGAATGATATTTTGGTAAATTCATCACCAACCTGGCTGCGGCGTTCTGCACCATCTGCAGACGTCGCACTAAGCCTTTGTTGATGCCCAAATAAAGGGCATTACAATAGTCCAATCTGGACGTTACCAGGGCAATGACGGCCTGCTTACGTGCATCGAAAGAGAGATAATGGGAGATTTTCCGTAGGATCCTAATGATCCCAAAACACGTGGAGACTGTCCTGCTAACCTGCAAGCTTAGGGACAGTGAATTTTCCACGATGACCCCAAGGTTTTTACCATGGGAAACCGAGGAGGGACAGATGCCAAGCGCATCCGGCCACCAGTCACTGGACCAGATTTCCTGTTTACTCCCAAAGATCAAGACCTCCGTCTTCTCTCCATTTAATTTCAGAAAATTTTCCACCATCCAGGAGGAAACTGCCTGCATACAGTTCCTAAAGTTAAGGGCCGAATCCTTTATACTATGCGAAATAGACACCATTATTTGGGTGTCGTCCGCATAGGACAACACCTCTAACCCATAGGATCTCACAACCTTCGCAAGAGGAGCGACATAGATATTAAAAAGAGTGGGGCTCAAGGAGGAGCCCTGAGGAACACCGCACAACAAGGGTTTGGGGGCTGAGTAGAATTGCCCAAGCTTAACCGTCTGTGCCCGCTCACTGAGAAAGGAGGCAAGAAGCCCCAAAGCCGAGCCCCCGATACCTATCTCTCTGAGGCGGTCAATCAATCTGCACGGAGACAGGGTATCAAAGGCATCAAATGACATGCCTCTTGGTTCACTAATGGCATTGTTTTCAGAATGGGGGCAGCATGAATGCTTCCAAGATCATGTTTGAAAACTATCACTGGTAATAGATGCTTCAATGTAGTGATCTAATCTGATCTACTAAGGTAAAATGCTCATGCATGTTAATAAAATACACTTTTTGAAGTTTGCAAATAATTTATCATGTTTTTACATATTTAGTGCAAGATGGTTTTAAAGCTAAAGGCGTTCCTAAAGATATGTTGTTTAAGACACCTTCTTTTCTTCTTTACCGTTACTTTAGTTAACGTGTATATAAAGTATGTCTGCTTGTTTCACAGCATTCTAAATGTTCCTGCTCTGTCAAGTGAACAGCAGCCCAGTGCTGCTGTTCACCAGGGGGCCGCAATTAAAGGTCGGGTGGGCTGTATGAGGCCCCTGGGCCGTACTTTGAGTATCCCTGATTTAGGCCAATGGGTGGCATTGGATTAAAATACCAAATGCGTTCTTTTAGTGGTATTTCATGTTTTCTTTTTTTCTGCAAACAGTGAATAAGTGGGGTAATGCATTTGAACAATGTGTGTTGTTGTAAACATTTTAGCCCTGTTAATTTTCATTTTTGGCATTGCTGAATTAATGCTATGTTCTATGTGTTACCATGCCTCCTTTGTCTGGCCAGTGTGTAAGTGTGGGTGCCATAGGCCACCATTTGTCTTTGTTTACCATGCCATGTGGCCAGGGGCCATTTTGTATAGTCAGTGTCCATAGGCCAGAATGTGTTCTATGTTTTCTAGGCCTCCTGCTTGTTGTTGTGACCATGTGGCTGGCGGCCATTTTGTGTAGCCAGCCAGTGTACTTTTTCCATAGGCCTGCATGTCTTCTTTGTTGTGGCCATGCCTCCTTGCTGGTTGTTGTTGTTTTTTTGCATTTCATTTTCCTTCTTTTGTAAAGGAAAAATGTCGCACAGTTTACTACATTTTCCCCACGTTTGTTAATAAATGTGCAATATTAATTTAATTTACTATGTGGTCTAGTCTGCCAATAGGCCTTCCAGCCAGTAGGCCCTGTACTAGTCATGGGTGCATGAAACAACTGTTTCTGAAGTGTCTATTGAATTTAAACATAATTTAGGCCATGGATGGCACTGGATTAAAATACAAAATGTGTTTTTTTGTAGTATTTCAGGTTATCTTTCCCTATAAACAGTGTGTCGGTGGGGTAATGCCTTTGGAGGATGTGTCTTGTTGTAAACATTTTCAGCCCTGTTAATTTTCGTTTTTGGCATTGCTGAATTAATGCTGTGTTCTCTGTATTACCATGCCTCCTTTGTCTGGCCAGTGTGTGATTCATTGTAGTGACATCAGAACAGTCTGCAATGGCTTCTTAGTTAATCACTTAGTTAATCAGCCAAAGCGAGCACCATTGAAGAGTACGATTGGCAGCACTGAGCACCTGCCTAGCAGAAACTAGAAACGACCACACAATAATATGCCAGCGTAAACTAAACGTAACTTATCTCTGAATGTGAGCAGCATGCTATTCGGAAAAAAACACAACAAATGATTAATATACTCACCGAGCTCCGGAATCTAGATACCTAGCTGGTTGAGCAGGTCCTGTTCGCATCCAGAATGGCCACCCAGCCGGGTATCAGCTGCTGGACGGTGTGCCGAACCTGGCTGGTGTGCCGCACGCACCGGCGCACTGTCTCCCAGTGCCGGGAATGCTCCCGCAGGAGGTATCAGCTACTGGGCCTGCTACCAGCATAGAGGGGAGGTGGGGCTGCACACAAAAAACAAGTGCTGCCACCTCCTCCTCTCCAAAGATCCCCCTGGGCTGCACACCTGTGCGGCGGCTCTGCCCACAAGCTAGTTTTTCCCTCTGCCATAGCGCTGGGTGGGGTAGAAAAAAGAAGGAAATGGAAGGAAAGGAAAGAAGAAAGAAATAACGCAGTAAGGGGAAATAAAGTCAAAAGTCTAAAAAAACAGAAACAAATCCACAAAAACATAAAATACAGAAACACACTAATATAAAAAATAAAAATTAGGAGTAGATAAGTAATAAAGGAGGAGGATTAGAGAGATTAAAGAGACATTAAGATTTAGGCTCAGCACCATTACAGAGAGCAGAAAAACAAGATGGCTGGGCCAATGCTGACCACGTGGTGCTGTTCGCACATGATTTAGAACGTGAGAGCACACTTGAGAACCATGTTTTGCTGCTCACGTGCTATTTGGACTGAGAGGACGCACTTTGCCTTCCCATCGCAGCGCGACGGGTGCATCAGCAGACTCTCCCCACTAGCGGAACTCCGCATAGCACGGCAGAGTTTTTTTCTGACTCTGCAGAGTTTCTGCATTGCAGAACTCAGCAAACTCTACCCAGGCCTAATCTTGGCGTGAACAGGCCCATTAGCGGTCGCGGAGAGCCCAAAACTTCAGGATTTCTTCTTTTCTTCAATGGGGAACCCAACCGATGCCATTCCAAGGGTCTAGGACCTGGGAAGCACCTCTTGGGGATAGGCACCCACTCCAGCAGAAGAAAACAGGGCGGAGGCGGGTGCAGTTGCAGGTCTAAACAGGTCCAATAGCAGAACAATAGCTGGGCAGTTGCAGAAAGGCCTCTGGAGCTTGTTGTGTCCTTGTAACTCACAATAGGAGGTCAGTCAGCTGACCCTTGGAGCCACTTCAGCCTGGGATAAGGGAGGAGGTCCAGTCTTCCTTCTCAGTCAGGAGGGCAGGCCTCAAGCAGCAGGATAGCCCTCTGGCAGCAGGGCAGTTCTTTTTCTGCAGAAACCTCAGGTCTAGGAGTTTCCTGAAGAGTGGGTCTGAGGGTCCTATTTGTATACCTGGTGGCCCCTTTGAAGTGGGAGAAGCTGCTGTTGGTTTCCCGTTATGGAGCTGTTTGAAATTTCCTGCCTCACTATCCTGGATCCCAGTCTCTCTGTAGTCACAATAGGCTAGTGTGAGGTTCTTTGTGAGTTTGCTGGGCCAGTGCATTGATCCAATTGATTCAATTAAAATGAATCAAGACTATGGTTCTTAGAGTGCACCGACCGGTAAATGCAAAGTTCAGGAGCGGAAAAGTGATTTCCCAGTGACATGCATCTATCTGGTCACCCTACCTGCCCCTGGCTATAAAGGCTGCTACAGGGCCTGACCTATTGCCAGGTGCTGCAACCACTCCAAATGGCAGCCAACCTCACTGCACATGGTCTGTGCCCAGGTCCTGCAGCCAATCTCTGCACACACATCCTTAAGCTGACCCCAGCTGCCAATGGTCTTTCAACACGTGAAATTGGGGTTGCCACTGTGGCCATGTTTTTCCAAGCCCTACACCAAGCCCCTTGGGTAGCCAACCCCTGATGTGCATACGGCCGTGTGCCTAACCCACTGCAGGGCATAGGTGTTAATAAAGCCAAGCATTTATTGAGGTTTTTTGGTGGTTCTCAAAAGAACTGTTTGTTTGTTTTGGGTTTTTTGTTATTTTTTTGGTGATCTTGTGGCTTCTTTCCTTGTTTTAAATGAGCAGCTGTGGCAAAGGGCTATTTCTAACAATATTTGTATTCCTGTTGATGTCATTTTATTAAACGTCTTCCTTCTTCCTATGTCCAATCCTTAGATTTTTCTCTCCACACCGGATAATGAATTTGTACCCCATGCAATAGCACACTAAGATGCAGAGATGGTGACAGATCTCTTACACTTCAGGGTTCACCTCATCAGGTTTTTGGGGTCTCTCTGCCCCTGTGCTTGATGGTATTTTTTGTTTTAATACTTTTGTTCTTCCAGAAACTTGACATACTGTTTCACATACTGTGCACTGAGTCGTCATGTCATGACTGAAGTACAAAGGAGTAGAGATCTCTCTGCCCCATGCTTAATTTATGGTCACATAGTTTTTGGGTGATCCTCTACACATTCAGTTTCTTTACTCCTGTCAAATGAGTTAACTACTCCCACACAATCAAATCCTTGTCCATTCCTCAATTTCCCCACTCTCCCCAGTAGAAATAATTTCTTCTTCTTCCTCATAAGGAAAAGAGGAAGGTCCTGGAATTCTCTGTTGGTCTCTGTCAGTTATTGCTCAGAGCTGAACTACAGCAGTCACTCCAAATATGACCTGCACAGGTGCCTTGTAATTCACAATACAGTCAGAAAATGTTTGGCGTGCCTCCTGATGATATGAAATGATCACTTTTAGGCGTGGTGGATGGTTGAGGTTCAGCCAATAAATACCTCAGAACGTCCTTTAAATCATAAAAAAAAAAAAAACTTCTGTGTAAGTCCTGCTCTCATTGTTAGGCATGCTGTATCTGCAGATTCAATACCTAAAACTCAATCTGAGTCCAACCCACTCTTTAAACTCACATGTATTGAGGATATAATTCACATTTTAAACAGACTCTAAATGTGTTGATAGTCCGTGAGCTCTGTACATAGTCCCCAAACTATAGAATCGGATCCAATATGGGTCCACAATATTTCCATTTGGTAATGTGATACAAAGTCTATGTTGCACGGCAAGGCACCAAACATGAGTACAAGAGTTTTTTTAGTTAAATAACTCAATGCTGGGTTCATGAGCAGTGGAACCGGATCATGGGGGGCTGTCCCAGTTGGCAGCTTGTGAAAAGTCAGAGTAGATTGTGGACTATACCATAGGAATTAATTTGGTGGGATTTGTAAACTTTGGTGTGTCCCTTTGGTGGTCTCCCACCAAGACCTGTATTAAAAAGGATTCCTAACCTGCACCCTTATTTTGCCTTTGATTTATGTTTCAGGATGCAGCACCCATGGCTCATGTCCTGTAAGGGCAGCACCAAGAGAATTGTTTTCTCTCTTGCAGCCAGTAAGAGTCTTTAGGCCCACAAACGCAAGGCTGAGTTTGCAGAGCTGACATGGATGAAGGGCAGAAAAACCCCTTTATTGAATCAAATGTTTTTATTTTTTATACATAAGTTCTCAAACTGCCCTCAAACCTGGGTTCAGAAACAGATTGCTGACAAACAGTCCCGATATACATCCAACTTTTCACCATTTGAAGCCAACCAGACACATAGGGGAAAATTCTCAAGGAACTATCGCCGAGTTAACGGCACTTTATCGCAGCCAAAGTCGCGATAAAATTATCGCCCCATTCACAAGCTGGTGCTAACAGCCGATACCACCAGTTTACTTGCGAAAGCATCCGCAGAAAACATCGCCACAGATGACCCCGGCAACTATCGCTAATGAGATGCAGAGTAGGCGTTCCCGAGCAAAAAGCCGCGACAACACCACACCTCAACATTCTCAACGACCAGCCGCATCGGCGGTAAGACCACAAAACAGGCGATAAGGCGCGTTAGCAGCAGGAAATTAACACCTGCTCCGACCTGGTGTAAAGTCGGACGACAACCTGCACCATCAAAGGGAGCCCACCCAGAGCCACACATGAAGAACAACAGATGCCATGGAGCCACTCACCATGCATCCCGGAGCCCCGAGAGGGCAACAACACCCACCGCCACCACCCCCAGGACCGCCACCTCCCCCGGACCCCTCCCTGGACCACCACAGAGGCAGCGCAGACAAGGACAGCGGACCATCAGGAAATGCACCAGCCTCACAGACCTAACACCAGACAACGTCAATGCCCACTACAGGCTCAAAAGGACAACCATCCTCCGCATCCTGAACATCATTGCCCACAGGCTGACGGTACCAACACAGCGGACAACCAACATCCCTCCGCAGCCAAAGCTGCTGGCCATGCTGCACCTGTTGGCCTCTGGTACCTCCCAACCAACAACCGCCAGAGTCGGAGGAGTCGCACAGCCTGCCCCATCCAAGTTCCCCACACCTGTCCTGGATGCCATCATCAGCTAGGTACCCTAGTACCTATACATCCCCCACAATGCACAGGAACAGCTGGAGACCAAGCAAGGACTATACGCCATAGCTGGATTCCCGCACATGTTGGGGGCAATCGACTGCACACATGTCCTACTTGTGCCCCCTGCGGACACCGCACATAAGTACCGCAACAGAAAGCACACGCACCCCATCAACGTGCAGGCAATAGTGGACCACAGGGGACTCTTCACCAATGTCGTAGCCAACTACCCAGGCAGTGTGCATGATCCCTTCATCTTCCGACAGTACAACATCAACCAGCGCTTCCAGGATGGCACCTATGGAAATGCACTGCTCGTTGGCAAGTACCAAATGGACACACCACACCCCTCAACTCCACAATCACGCAACTCACAACTCTGGCACTGCACACGTCACAAAATCACATACAACATGCCAAACAACATGCCCACCCACCAGACATGACAGCACAACTTACTGTGGCAACCTTGGTTAGCCATGTACATGAGCCATCAACAGCATGGCACCCCAGCCACACAATACCGGAATGTGGGGAGAGGTGGGAACCAGGCATGTGCAAAGGAGGCAAGTCACCCTTGAATGAGAATGTACACAATGCCAAGTGTGGCGGAGATGTGCTGGACAGACTGCAGTATGCAGACCACAGACATATCCATGTCTACATGCACTGCTGATGTCTGGAGTGTAGTGGACAGTGGACGCAACCATGTCACCCCAGCCAGTGGAGAAGGCCAAGGAAATGTAGCTTGTGACGTCCCCCCCTGTAAGCATGTGCGGAGTGGGCTGGCCCGGCGTACGCCAGGCCAGCGTAGGGGTATGGATGATCATCCCGTGGCTCTGGGTGTGGTTCAGTACTGGAAATGTGCAAAGGCATGTGTCTCTGTCACAGTGTGGGTCTCCGTTGGGGAGTGTAGGTGGGCCCTGATGGTACTTAGACACCCACGTATGTGATCTAGTTTGGCTTCCATGAGGTAGTACCCCACCCGCACATGTTCGGCCACCCCCTTCTGGCAGTCTGACACCTGGCCTTGGAATGCAATGTGTGCTTCGGTGGGCTGCTGGGAGTCAGCCGGGGTGGTGGATGCATCCAGCTGTGTTGTCTGTGCAGGGGGTGGGGTATCCTCGATGCAGCAGTGCTGCCCTGCTCCTGGAGGTTGATTGCCTAAGATGTCCATGGACTGTTGTGGGGCGTAGGTGTCGGAAATGTGGTGGTCCTCTTCAGCATCACTGTAGAGTTGTCTGGTCTGCTCTGCTGGAGGTGTTGTTTGTCCCTCTGCAATGTGAAGGGGAGATGCTTGTTGAGATTGTGTTGGCATGTATGTTGCCGCATTGTTCAAGTTTACATACAGACTTCATGACAATGTACATTGTGACTGTTTGGGAGGGGCGGACTATTTGATGCGGGACATTGGACATTTGGACTACATGACGTAGGTGAGGTTGTACACGTACATTTGCATCTCACAGTTTCCTGCTATGTCAGATGTGATTGGCCATTTTCTACGCACAGGCGGACCCAGTTGTGTCCTCTGTTCTGCAGTGTAGGTGTTGGACTGTGTACCACATTGTCGTCCATGTGGGTGTGCTGTCATTGCTATGTGTGTGTGCTGCATTGTGTGGGAGTCGCACCTGCAGCTGTGATTTTGCTGCCCCTTATCCCTTGGAGGCGGTGTGCCTTTGGCTTTTGTGCTTTTGAGGTGCTGTGATGTTGGCGACTTGGGTCATTTGTGCTCTTGGACAGTTTTTGTACTCTTGTGCATTGTTTGTCTGCAGATGTGTTGTTGACGTCAGTGGTTGTTTGTGCAGGTGGATGTGTCAGAGTGTGACCTGCTCCTTTCCGGATGTGGTCCACACTGAGCCACCTCAGTCTCGTGGCGTGCACAGTGTCATGGTGATTGTACCCCAGCCATGCTGCTGGTCATGTGGTGTCACTTGCATTGTCAGTGTGGCTCTCACATACGCATCTTTGCTGTGTTTCGCACGGGTGCATGTGTGTGTTGTGTAATTGGGGATGTGTGGGGTGGGACCCCTTTGGGCACATGGTGAATAGGGGCCTACTTGATGTTTGTATGTGTGCTGTAGTGTGCCACGGGGATCAGGGACATGACCCAGGGTCATTGTGGGTGTGCGATGTGCTACACGTCATTGTGCATGTGTGCCATTGTGCCCGCCCCCCGTCCCCACAGTCCCTGTTCGTTACTCACCCTGTTGCTGTTGTGTCAGGTCATGTCGAGCAGTGTCCGGACTCCCGACTCCTTGCACCGTCTCCACACTGATGACTGTGGCCGCCATTTGCTCCAGCTCCTCCTGTGGCGCAGGACTCCCACCTCCATTCGCCGTTGCTGCCTTCCTGTTGGCAGTGGGTTTCTGCTTGGTTTGGCTTTTCACATCGTGCCAGCGCATCTTGGCCTCCTCGACACTCCGGCTGCATTCACGATGGAATGCCATTTTTCCGTCTGTGTTGCCAATGACAGGGTGGAGGTGACGGACAGTTGTTGTTGGTGCTTTGTCACCTCCGTGACGACGATCCGGTTGTCATGCGGACTGTACCCCGTCTTCCTCTTCCTCTTCTCCTTGCCCTTCCCCGACCCCGAGGTTCCTTGCTGGTGGTCTGTGGGGCTTGTGGGGTTCGCGTTGACCTGGGCACTCGTTCCGGGTGCCTCGATGTTGCTACGCAGTTTATTTTGTTTATGGTGTGTTTTTCTTGTTCAGCTTTTATGGTGCATTTTCCCGCATGACGCGTGGGGATTGCAGGCCTGTCGCTGGTTATCGCTGATTTTTGTATCGCGGTTGACCTCATCGCGTGACTTCATGACTTTATTCGCGTTCATGTTTTGCATTTTTGCGGCGTCGCGTTAATTTTAACGCAGTCATTTGACGCGTTATCGTGGGGCTATCGCATGGTGCCGCCAGGTTGGGAATACTACGTTAACACAGCGTTGTTTTCCCGCGATAGACTGCGATGTACAAAGTTGCGTTAAGCTAAACTTGCGGTGGTTATCGCACGTTCTTCAGAATATGCCCCATATTGTAACAATAATGTCTTGAAAACCACTGATTGGCTGTTACACTAAACCAAGGAAATCACTCCTCTCATTACATTTCTAATTTTATGTCAAATTTGTTGTAATTCAGTTCAGCACTTTTTCTGTAGTGTTCAGCAAAGTTCCCTGTGGGAGTTAAATTGGTAAACACTCCTTTTTTGATCTTGTCTTTGTCATCCCAGACAAATGTGCACAAAGCTGCCCATGCCGAAAATTGATTCGGTAAACTTTTTCTTGGAAGGCTTTTTGCAGATTTATAAATTGAACCAAAGTTATTATCAAAACAAAAAAACACTTTTCAATTGAAACTCTGGCCTAACAATAACTACAGATTCATGATGACTGACTATGTAATTTGTGTGTGAGTCAGAAAGTATGAGATTTACATTTGACTGAAGTAGAGGAACATTTAATTAATTGATATAAACTAGGACAGTACTGTTTATTTTGTAAAAAATATCTAAAATCGGTTTCCCAAAGCATATTTGCTCTAACCTAGTAGTTTTAGGTCAAAGCCTACCACACAGCGCAGCTGTCTGGTTTGCTGATGACATCTCGGAGAGATTCAGAAAGCTTCCCTGGGAATGCATTCTGCCCATTGCTTACCACTGGTTTTTGGTTTGCTGCTCACATTTTCTTGCTTTCTATTTGCTGGCTTTATTCGTTTTAGGCTGTCCAGCTTGAGTTTGTCCCTTTTCTTACCCAAACTGTATTAACAGCATCCTTCCGAGGGCTTCCTTTCTGTAAACATGCCTTTAAATCTTGCTCTTATCTTATCACATTTGCTCTACATTCAAATACAGAGGTCAAATGTCAGGCTCCGTCTTCTGAGGGAGCTTGGTGTTTACTTTTCTTTCTTGAACTTCAAAGTGAGAGGAATTATGTGACAATCATTCTGACTACTAGGAGTAAGTCTGAAGTGTGGTGGAAACAAATATTTTAATACCATCAAAACAAATCAATACACTAGGTGTTGACATTTCCACACATTATAGTTTGTGTGCTGTATACGTTTATCAGTAAAACTGCATGTATGTGTAAATGTTATGGTCGTTTTAATAGAAGATGTGTTATCTGTAAAGCATTGTCCTACCACACCATGCATACTCCACTTTACCCCACTCCACTCTGACCTGCACCACTCCACACCACTGCATTCTACTCTGCACCACTCACACTATGCCACTCCATACTGCGTTACTGCACTCTACTGTGCACCATTCCACTCTACCCCAATTAAGTCTACGCCTCTGCACCAATGCACTCTACCACTGCTCTTCTCTACTATGCACCACTGCACCCTTCACCATTGCTCTCTACACCACTCCACTCTACACCACTCCACTCTATGCCACTCCACTCTATGCCACTGTACTCTGCAACCCTGCACTCTATGCAACTGCACTCTTTGCCAATGTACTCTACTCTGTACCACTCCACTCTACTCCAGTGCACTCTTTGCTATCCACTCCATGCCGTTAATCTACTCTGCACCACTGCACTCTATGCCACTGCCCTCTACCCTGCACCACTCTACTGTACAGTGCAGAATTCCACTCTATTCCACTTCACTCTACTCTGAAACAATCTACTCTTCTCCACTCCACTCTACCCTACTGCAATCTACGCTGCACCACTCCATTCTGCACCACTCTACTCTACTCTGTACCACTCTTCTTTATGCCACTGCACTCTACTCTAACCACGGTACTCTATGCCAATCCACTCTACACCACTGTACTCAAAAACAATGCACTCTATGCCATTATACTCTACTCAGCAACTCTCTGCACCACTGCACTCTACACCATTTTACTCTACGCCACTGCAATCTATGCCACTCTGTTCTACTTTGCACCACAGTGCTCTACACCACTGTTCTCTACGCCACTCTACTCTGCACCACTCTACTCCACTGCACTCTACACCAATGCACTCTATGCCTCTCTACTATACACCACTGCACTCTACAAAAGTCTACTCTGCAACACTGCACTCTCTGCCACTGAAATCTATGCCACTCTACTCTATGCCACTACAATCTATGCCACTGCAGGCTACTCTGCACCACTTCTCTATGCCACTCTATTCTAATGCACTCTATGCCACTACACTCTATGCCACTCTATTCTGCATCACTTCGCTCTGCCCCACTGCACTCTACCCTGCACCACTCCATCCTGCACTGCTCCATTCTACACCACTGCACTCTAAACCAATCCACTCTAAGCAACTTTAATCTGCTCTGCACAACTGCACTCTGTGATACTGTACTCTATGGCACCCTACTCTATGCCACTGCACTCTACTACACTACTTCACTCTACTCTGAAACGATCTACTCTATGACACTGCACTCTACGGCACTGTATTCCACTCTGCATTATTCCACTCTATGTCACTCCTCTTTATGCCACTTACTCTACACCATTGTACTCTATGCAATGTACTCTACACCACTTTACTCATAACCAATACCCTATACACCACTGCACTGTACACCACTATACACTACTCTACACAACTGCACTTTATGCCGCTGCACTCTTCTCTACACTACTGCACTGTATGATGCTCTACTCTGCAACACTGTGCGCTCTGCTACTGAACTCTCTGCCATTCTACTCTGCACCACTCTACTCTGCATTACTGCACTATAGCCACTGCAAACTGTGCCCCTGCACCACTCTACTCTATGCCACTCTACACAATTGCACTCTACGCCACTCTAATTTACTGTGCACCACTGCACTCTATGCCACTGCACTCGATGCCACTTCACTCTACATCTCTATACTCTACTCTGTACCACTCTACTCTATGTCAATGCACTACACTTTACTATGCACCACTGCACACTTCGTCACTGCATTCAACACCTTTACATTCTAGCCCACTCCTCTCTACTCTGCACCACTCCACTCTACGCCAGTGCACTCTACACCACTTCTGTGTGCCACTCCACTCTACCCTTCACCACTCCACTCTGCCTTGCAGTACTCCGCTCTACCTTACAGCACCCAACTCTACACCACTTCACTCTACTGTGAAACAATCTACTCTACACCTCTGCACTCTATGCCACTCTACTCTATGCTGCATCAGTCTACACTACTCTACTCTACGCCACTGTGCTCTACCCCAGTCTACTCTAAACCACTTCACTCTACTCCATATACTCTACCCCACAGTCCTCAAAACCAATATACTCTATGCCACTGCACTGTACGCCAACTAGTCTGCACCACTGCACTCTACACCACTATACTCTACTTTGCAACAGTTTACACCACTGCACTCTTGCTATGCCACTCTGCACCATTGCATTCTACATCACTGCACTCTACACCAACCTATGCCACTATTTTCTACTCTGCACCAATGTACTGTATGCCACTGCTCTCTACAGCATTCTCCTCTGCAACACTCTTCTCTGCACCACTGCACTCTATGTTAATGCACTCTAGGCCAATACACTCTACACCACTGCACTGTAAGACACTCTACTCTACAAGACTGCACTCTCTTACACTGAACTCTATGACACTGCATGCTTCACCACTCCACACCATTGCTTTCTGCATCACTGCACTCTTCGCCACTCTATTCTACTCTGAATCACTATACTGTATGCCACTGTGCTCTACAGCACTCTATTCTGCAGCGCTATACTCTATACCAATGCCCTCTACATCACTGCACTCTAAGACACTCTACTCTGCAAGATTGTCCTCTCTGTCACTGAACTCTATGCTATTCTGCACCACTTCACTCTATACCACTGCACTCTACTCTGCACCACTCATCTCTACACCAATGCACTCTATGCCACTACTCTCTACACCACTCTAACGACTGTGCACCACTGCACTTCATACCACTGCACTCTGAGTGACTCTACACCACTGCATCAATGCCACTTTACACCTCTGCACTCTATCCTGCACCACTCCACTTTACCCTGCACCAATTCACTTTACCCTGTCCCACTGCACTCAATGCCACTGCACTCCACGCCACTCTACTCCACCCTGCGCCTCTCCACTCTATGCCATTGCACTCTATGACACTGCAATCTATGCTGTGCCACTCCACTCTACTCTGCACCACTCTATTCTACACCACTATATTCTACACCAATGCACTCTACACCACTCTATTATACGCCAATGTTTTTAAAGACACTGCACTCTATGCCAATCTGCTCTGTACCACTGTACATTACGCCACTTCACTCTAGGGCACTCTACTCCACTCTTCCACACTCTACTCTATGATGCTCTAGTCCAACAAACTCTACTCTACTGTACTCCACTCTATACCACTCCACTCTACAACACTCTACTCCACAATATGCCACTCTAAGACACTGCTCCACTCTACAATGCTCTATGCAACTCCCTCTACACCACATGCCACTTTACTCCATGCAATTCTACGACACACTACTCCACTCCATTCTACTCCACTTCACTACTCCATTCTACGTAACTTCAGTACTCCACTTTACGTCACTCCACTTCATGCCACTCTATGCCACTCCACTCCACTCTGACACTCTACTACACTATTATACTCTATGCCACTCCACTCTATGACAATCTATTCCACTCTACACCACTCTACTCTACAACACTCTGCTCCACTCTACACAACACCCTCTAAACCACTTCACTCTGCTCTAAACCACTCCAAAACACTCTCTGCCACTCCACTCTACGACCCTTTACTCCACTCTGACACTACTCAACCCTACACCACTCAACTCAATGACACTCTACTCCAATCTACACCATTCCACTTTAGAACACTTTGCTCCCTCCACAACACTCCACAACACTATGCCACTCCATTCTACATCACTCTACGTAATTCTACTTTACACCACTCCACGACTTTCTACGCCACTCCATAACACCCCACGCAACTCCACGACACTCTACTGTCCCTTACGCCACTAACTTTTAGCCATGATGAACCGCTGCCAAGCTGGTGTACAACATGGCTGAAACATATCGGCAAAGTCAATAGCTCTTACACAGGCAAGATCTATTGGCCTTGCCAATGCTTGTTCTTGTCTTGTGAACCTGTGAAACTCATTTTTAGAAAACTTTAAAGCTCTTCTTTTTGCTGGAAATATTTAGGAGCTCAGTCTCTCTGTGCCATGACCTTCCGCAATTATATGAAACCAAAAAATCTATTCTTAGGCTGTATTACATGCAAATCAGGATAGATGCAAATGTGAGGGCGCTTATTATCTTCAATGTGAGTAACGAATGTCCAGGCCTGTAGAAAATTACAACTAGTATCCTTTCCATCATTAGCATATTAAAATATGAGACAAAATCCTCAGGATTGCGCTATAAACTCTGTTATTACTTTTCATACTTTCATTGCAGTTTAAATTCCAACCAATTAAGAACCAGAAAAGTGCTTCTCTGGATACTTAAGTGTCATTCAGCTCTGCAATTGCTTCCTTGAATTATTAGAGAAACCATTAAAAGTTGACTGGTTGAAAATCCTTCTCAAGCATTGGAAAGTTTTACAAAGAAATGCAAGAATGTGAACTTTATAGAGCAAATCAATGACAGTTTCTGTGTTTTAGCTCAGTAGTGCTCTGGCTTTGCAAAGCAGCCAAGGTGTAGTTTCATTCCAGATTTCAGCACTGATTTCAGCACTGTAATAACTTTGGGCATAAGGGGAAGTGGGCAATTACAGTGCAGGCCTTGAACACATCATAATGAAACAGAATGTGTGTTTGCAGTAAACATTAAGGGGTCCATTCACACAGGGTTCTATTCACAAAGGTAAACTTAGACCAAAAGTAAGTTTAGACCTGAAGTCTAACTTTACTAGTAGCAGTAACTTTTACTAGTAGTAATGTTAGACTAATAGCAAAGTTAGACCTCAGGTCTAAACCTAGACTCTTGGTCTAAGTTTACCTTTGTGAATCGGACTCAAAGTGTCTGCTGAAATTTTGATTCACTTGAAAACAGGGTTAAAAGTGAGGAGGGATGTGAAGAGGACTGGAGTTCCTCCCTTGTAAGTGGGTTAGTCATGACTAGCACAATTATCTCAGCACATACAAAGTTGGAGCTTTGTGGGTTTTCGAAAACTTTTAACATGGCCTCTGGTAAATGTAAATGTAAACGGAACTTACTCCTCCAAATGGCAGGAGTATCCTTGTTAAGTGAAAGCGATCGTGTGCATATTTCATCTAATTTAGGGAATGGACTCAACAAAAAACATTATCGTTCTCGAGAATTGACACGATTTAAATAAAATACATCATACAACTGCACCGGCAGCATGTCCTCCAGCAGACAAACATCTGGGTAGTTATAGTGAAGGAATTTCAAAGGAAGTGTATATCTACACCAAATGATCTCTCCTATTAAATGTACTCATATACCATTAGGAATAAAATATTTTTTCGTGTCAGTGAAAGTCACATAAATGATGAGAGATTTCGGGCATGCCTGAAACAGAAACACAGGGCCTGATTCACACAGCATTTTCTATGAGTAGTTTTCACTCAAGTTGCAACTTAATTGATGAAGCCCAACGAGGCAGTGGTGGGTCTTGTTTTTCAAATCAGGGTGAGCGAGCTCTGGCACTTCAGTCTGGACCATTCCTTGTGGGATGGGGGCATGACCAGTATATGGTTGGGCCCTTTTTGTAAAATCACAGACAAGATAAAGAACGACAACCTGGAAAGCGACCAAGAGATATCACCAAAGACTGATAATAATCCATGTACTCCAAGGATCACTTTTTGTGCTGTTTAAATGAGACTCCTAAAAACTGAGCTCTTCTGAAATCTCTTCTCCTTCCTAACTCTTGCACTTCCGTAGCGCGGAGATACCCCTCCGGGGGTGGTTTGGGTGCTTTATAAGTTGTAAACTAAAACTAAACTAAGTAAGCAATGTATGCCCTGAAATGAGTCGTAAGCAAGTTGTGACATAGGACCGAAGCTGCAACTCAAGGGAGAGGCTTCACAAGCCAAAAATAACCCGCCTGGGTTTGCTTTAGTTGCAGTTCCATGGGATTTTGATCCAGCAGTGCAGTCTGGACCATCCGCCATAGAGTTAAGCTAAGACTGATTTGTCAATGGTTGGTTCTTGTCTGTCATATCAAACATGAGCCAACAATGACTACCTAGAGTACGGCCAGATTGATTACCAGTGGCTTCGATTACTTCATGCATTTGACTCATCACTTGTTGTGCTGCCTCTGACATAGACACACAGACCTGACAGTCACCATATTGAAGATACTGCGTAAAATGTCCCTACTACCTGACTTTTTAATACAATGTATTGTTATATTAATGTATACATTCAAAAACGGTTGCTAAAACACTTTATAATTAAATAATACATGTTTTATGTTTTTATTTATTTTTATTAATATTTTAGCATTACATTATAATGTTATATTTATATATATTTTTAACTATTTAATTTTTTTATTTTTATTTAATGTTATTTCCTATGGTGTTATATTTTAAGTTCCTACTGCCATTGTTTATGGTTGTACTATTGTGTGCTTTTATGGGTTTTTATAAGCCAAAGAAAGATTATTTGACTGACTGACTGACTGACTGGTTGTACTACTGAATGTAAAAAATACTGATGTACAACAATATCATTTCTACAGGCCCGAGCACACACACTATATTACTTAATAAGTTTCAATGAAGTGATACAATGCACAAGATGATATACAATTGTTTGTGTTATTTATTTTCTTTCTTCCGTTGGTCCAGCCAACACGTGTTTCGTCGTCCGGGATTAACCCACGACTTCCTCAGGGCTGGAAAAACAAGTTACAAAACCATGTCGTAATTTATTCAATATAACTTTAAACGAATTTGAAGTATTACATTACGACATGGTTTTGTAACTTGTTTTTCCAGCCCTGAGGAAGTCGTGGGTTAATCCCGGACGACAAAACACGTGTTGGCTGGACCAACGGAAGACAGAAAATAAATAACACAAACAATTGTATATCATCTTGTGCATTGTATCACTTCATTGAAACTTATTAAGTAATATAGTGTGTGTGCTCGGGCCTGTAGAAATAATTGTGTGATCCCTTTGGGTCGCTAATGTTGAGGGGTGGATGACTCCTCTTCCCTTGAGCACCAACAGATAAGCTACACTGAAATAAACTTTATACCGGAATTAGTGAGCGCCATAACCACACGGGGGTATTTCATCCTACAGAATTAACAACAATATCATGGACAGTATATCAAGAGACAAAATAATGAAAGGTAAGTGCACACTGGGAAGTATAGATTTACTATTCCTTACTCCACATCTATGCTATTTGAAGATATGTATATCACCAAGGGTAAATATATGTGGAATAAGGTATAGAAAATCTGTACTTAACTATTTTAGATTTTTTAGATACAATATTTTGTCCTTGATATTTTGAATGCCTCGATATTCTGGATTCAAAATTCAAGGTGCACACCTTTTTGTTATATAGGACAGTGTTGCATTGCCAGGGGTTAGACATGTGTGGTGCTAGAATTAGTACTGCATCTTTTTTTTAGTAGTAGCTTATACTTGCAAGTTACGCCCCACCCCCTTTTTAGGGAGAGGAGACATGTAAGTGTATACCTTTGAGTAACTTTACACTTGGATTTTGTGAATAGCCAACTGTAGTAAAGCTACTCAAAAGTGTGAGAGTAAATTTGCACATATAAAGTACTCAAAAGTGTAAGTTACCTTTGTGAATAACCCTTCAAAATGTTAAAGGGCTGTGTGGCTGATGTTGCCATAATTAATCCCCATGAAGACGTATATCTGAGGTAAGCAGTGAGAAAGCCTTTCTTAGTGTGTTCAGTTGGTAAGCCATGCATTTGACCAATCTATTGGTCTGCCAATTGATAGATAATTTACTGATGAAGAAGATGCCCATACTCTCTACTCTCTCAAGTGGATCACGGGTTACACCCAGTGTTTATAGCCAGTTCTTCCCACTTTCAGAATCTCAGTTTAAGATATGTTGAGGCACAGTCAACTTTTCTACATTCAGTGATGGCTGAGTTCCCAAAAAGACACCCAGCTAAATGCAGATCTGTGTGACATTTACATTCACCTGGAATTGCAGTTGGTATAGTTCAGTGAATTTTGCTATGGGCTTAATGAACACATTAAACAGTGCACTGAAGTGCTGAACATATTCACAGAAGATAAATACTACTCTATCCCATACATGAGTTCAAAGTGGGAATATCAACGGTGAAAATTGATGCAGGGTATCATGAAGTGTTACAGTTGTCTGGCAGCCTCTTCATCAAGAATTGTTACTGTTAGACCTGTCAGCCTGAGGGTGGTCATCCCCCAAACATTTTGCCGGCTTACCTCCTCTTTTTGCTGATTCTTTTTGTTAGCCTTAGGACGCTGAGCACTTTGCCACTGCTGACCAGTGTTAAAGTGCATATGTTTCTGCCCTAAACATGGTAACATTGGTTTATCCACAATTGGGATGCTTAATCTATCTGTAAGTCCCTAGTAGAGTGCACTACTTGCACCCAGGGCCTGTAAATTAAATACTGCTAGTGGGCCTGCAGCCAACCACACAAGTAGCCCTTTAAACATGTCTCAGGCCTGCCACTGAAGAGCCTGTGTGTGCAGTTTAACTGCCATGTAGACTTGGCATTTAAAACCCCTTGCCAAACCTTAAACCCCCCTTTTATTTCACATAAATCACCCCTAAGGTAGGCCCTAGGTAGCTCATAGGACAGAGTGATGTGTAAGTAAATGGTAAGAAATGTACCTATCTGTTTTGCTACTCTTTGTAGTGAAAAACATTTAAATTAGATTTTCACTAATGTGAGGCCTACTCCTCTCATTGATTAACATTGAGAATTCCTTAATACACTTTTAAGCTGTAATTCCTGGCTTTAATTGTCTGTCATGCTTTATATAATTGGAATGATAATGATGAATTCTCTTTATCGGTAAAGTTGGATTTAATATTGCTATTTTAAAAATGCCACTTTTAGAAAGTGGCCATTTCTCTGCTCTTAAAGATCTGTGTGCCTGTAGACTGTCTCCAATACATGTCTGGGGTGGGTGACAGCTTGACCTTGGGCATTCCTTCTAGAAAGCCACATACAAAGAAAGGTTAGGTTTGTCCGAGTCACCATCTCTATCCTGATGGCTCATCTTGGGCAGGATGAGAGGGAGGACCTGACACTTACACCTGAATACGCATTGTTCATTCCCCACACAAAGGGCCAATTACCCCCTGTAGTGAGTCTGGAGTCAAGGCTAAGAAGAAGGGACCTTTGTGCACTTCAAAGACCCTCCTTTGAATTCACCCACACTTCAAAAGCACAACTAGGAATACGTATTGGGTCTCTGACCCCACCAGATCAGACACTTCTAGACCTGTAAAGAAACTTTGTCAGGAACAAGGACTGTGGTGATGTTACAAGGACTGTTAGTCAGCTGGACTGCTGCTCTGGAATAACTGCTTTTCTGCTGTGCTGCCCTGCTGCCTGCTTCCCTCTGAACCTGCTGAGGAAGAACTGGATTCTGCTTGAACCCAGAGTGATCTCAAAGGGCTTGTTGGCTTGTCTCCTGTTTTTGACACTCAAGGATATCAAAGTCTCACCATCTGGTCCTGTGCCTGGGAAGTGGACCCAGGTGCTTGCTCCAGTTGAACCAATGAATTTCCTGTCTGCGTGTAACAGAACCAATGCATTGTCGCTGTTGTGGGAGCAGAATCAATGCATCACACTCGGAACCAGCACATCACCCTAATGAACGGACACATCGGAATCAGCGCTTTGCTGGCGCTTTAGTGTGGGAAGATCGATGCATCCCTGCGATGGCGTGGAGAAACCCGGCGCATCATTTACAAAACCAACGTCCCTCAGCTCGGTGCATCATCTTTAGAACCGGCGCATCGCCACCACTGCATGAGGAAAATTGATGTATCACCTCGACTGCGGAATGGAGACCGATGCATCGCTCCACCATGGTTGGCCTGAACTCTTTACTTTGCACCGGCCCAGCATGACCAGATAACCCCCATAGGCGGTTATTCTTTCTAAGTGCTATTTTTACATGTAATATTTAAAAATTCATATCTCGACTTCTGTTTATTAGAGTTTTGTCGTTTTGGTCTTGTTTTATTTATAAAGTTACAGTCCATGTTACTGAACTGGTGTGGAGTCATTTTGCGGTGTTTTCAATGTGTTGCTGTTTGGAGTGTTGCACAAATACTTCACACATTAAGCCTGCCTGCTCTGTGCCTGTCAGACTTACCGCAAACCTTACCGTAAGCCAACGGCATGGCTTTGCAGAGGCGATGTGGGCCAACTCCACTGTCCCTACTCTCTTACTTGTGTATGTTAAACTCAACAAGGAAGAAAGTTGGGGTACGTGGGAGGAGGTCCGGGGTGCTTGGCGTAAAGGTCTCTCAGTAGTCTCAGTTGTCGAACCTTAAAAATAAAAAACAGGCATCAGTCAAGAGAAGGATGTGGAATGATACATGTGTGATCCCTACCCTGTAAAACCACCTAAATGGCTATCTGCGATCAACTGGAGCAAACATGAAGGCGCGCCAGGTTGTTTACTGGGTGATGTAGTATCGAAGAAGGGCCCCAGGAAGGTGGTACACTCTACATACATAGACACAGATACATTATGTAAGCACAATACACATTTGAACATGGCAAATGCTTACAGAGAAGAAACATGATTAGTAACCTGATGTCACCACGTTATGTACAAGCCTCTTCGTATTACAAGTATGATCATCTGGCTGCTGCTGTAGACGATGTTGATTTCACACCCTCTAAGACACTATGCATAAAACATAAGTCCAAAGTCTCTTGACTTGGCTTATAGTCTTTTGCCTGTGTGTTACCAGTTGTCTCTTTACTGGCCTCAAGCATTGCTTGAAATGTTTGTTTTGTGAACAAAGTTAGGCCCTTGTAGGTAATCAGTCCAGTAGCCAGTAGTGTAGATTATGTAGGTGTATTCAGTTACAGGTAATAAGGTACGGCCCAACCGGAAACAGCATCCTGCTGCTCAGCCCCACTCATTCCAACTGATCACTCATCCAAACCGTGCACTCATGAACATTCTATTGCATCACACTCACACAAGCTGAGCAGCAAGGAACAAGGAGACCACGGGATATAACAGTTTGCACCTCCTGCGCGCAGTATTAATACTGTATGTGGTGGTTTCTCTGCACAGGTCAAGTTTGTATCTTAGTCCATACACACATTGGACTTGTGTCAAGTAGTCTATGCACAATTCAAATAGTATTCTATGTGCGTCTTGATAAATAAAGCAATACAAGGTGGTACCTTAATGTCCATATTCTTAATGTTTGTCTTTTTCTTTTGCAGGGCTGCATCATCAATGCAGGCAGCAGTGAGCTGGTTCAACGCGAAGTCAAGAAATGCAGTGTCTAGGTAAGTTCTTTGTGATGTCTTGTTGAGCGTGTAATAGCAGTTGCTCCAATGGGGAACCTTACGAGGCAACGTGGGTTGGGCACTCCGGGCATGGTTTAAATACTTTGCCAGAGCGTGCCTCATCCAAGATGACTACAGTGACTTGGTGAGATCTCACGGGATCTTGGCATTTCATTGTGCACTGCACAGCCGATGCAAGGGTAATCATGCATGGGGGACAACAACAAATAAGTACTTTGACTGCAACTACAATAGTGAGCACATTGGTATAATGTATGCAGCATATGGCTCGAGAAGCTGAGATAATTACAATAGTGAGCACATTGGTACAATGCAGCAGCATACAGCTCAGGAGATGAGATATTTACAACGGTGGAGCACATTAGCATAACATATGTTGCATACAGCTTGGGGGGGCTGAAACTATAAGCATGGTGAACATCAACGCGCAACTTGTGCATATTATATAACCCACCATGTGCCAGATCAGATGATGGGCAGAATATTGAGAGTATGTCCCAGACTAATGACAGTGCTAAGCTACCAGAGGATGAGCACAGGTTAATTTATGGTGTGTATCTGACTTACCCTGACTAGGATTGTGGTTCCTGCTTGGACAGGGTAAATACCTCTACCAACTAGAAAAACAATTTCTAACATTGGCGATCAGTGGTGGGGATAGGACTTGTGTTTCTGCAGTGCAATACAGTGACTGAGTGTACACTACTACTCAATAGCTATACCAATTTGAACCCTTTTCAGTTGTCCCTGATTGACATTTAAATTTTTCCTAAAATCATGTGTCTGTCTGAGAAGCGTGAAACACGAAGGGTGTGCAGTTCCTAAGGGAGGGGGAGGGAAAAGAAAAGAAAATCTTATCTAAAAAGTGCCCTCACACACCCCGAAGGATGTCATGCTTCATCATTGGGCCTTCTCCTCGTCGGGCCGGTGCTGCAATGCCCGACGGGCACCCGCAAACGGGGCTCTTTGGCGGAGATCTTTTGGGATGAAGCCGTTGGGTGAGTGTGGGTGTGTGGACAGGGTAGTGCGTTGAGAGAGTGGGTTAAAACAGGTCTAGGGCAGTCCAAATTAATGTGTTTTATTATCAGGTAGCGCTAGCCTAATTAAAAGTAGTGAGCCCCAATTGGATATAATGTTCCTATAGGGCTGGTGTGGTGCTATGGGTCGACATGTTTCGTGCCGGGATAGCCCCTAACGGGTCTGGTGGCACTTCATCAGGACCAGGAGTGTGAGCTGTATTTAGAGCACTACCACAGGTCTGGTTCAGTTATTCATTACTGTAGACCAGTAGCAGTAGGGCACCCCAGGTGAGATCCTACTGGGGTGTGAGACCTAAGGGAATGGGGGGGAAACAGTAAAAAGGAGAAACCAAGGTATAATTAAAAACAATAAGTACTGGTAAGATCACTCAGTGAGGTCTGGAGATAAACGAAATTGCTTATAGTGACAAAAATGGCTAAAACACGACACGAATAAAGGTGAGTGATTAGCGCCGATATTTGTGCACGGTGGGATAGGCGCCTAATTAAAGGATGTGAGGTACCTATGATTGTGAGCACAGTTAGGAAAGTCAGGGCATATCAGCAATTAATGCCCGCATTTATGGTCTCGTAGTGGTGAGACAGTGCTAGTAGGTACGCAGGAAGCACAGTAGTGCTTGACGTCACTAGCACCCGATTGGCTAATAGCCATTAGGAGTTACTGTGATTGTGCTACCATGACCAGCATGAGTAGATAGAAAGTCTAGTAGTCACGGACATGACTATGATTGCGGACATACTCGATTGATCACAAACCCACGATAGTGACGGTGTAGTGAGCAATGCCAGTTAATCGAGTCATGTTACAAGTTGGGCGTATATGAACTCATAGTCAGGTATCGTGCCAAATATTTTGTAGACATGTCGGTTAATAAAATAGTGCTACAGGTTGGGCGTGTATGAACGCATACAGCGTCATCAGGTCGGATGCCAAAAGATTGTAGCATTTCGTCAGATCGGTGTGTGGTGAGAACGATCTGCCGGAGATAGGTGTGGCTACAACATCGACCGGTTCTGGGGTTCATTTGATGCATGGAGTATGTTGTCCCAGACAGCATATCCAAACATGGTGTCAGTAGGCACTCTGTGGGTTGTGCTATGAGGAGTGAGTCTGTGCGCTTAGTGGACTTTATGGACTGCTTCCTCAATGTCGACCTGCTGTGCACACCCAATCCGGGTGGTCTTGTTGAGGGTGCTCATCATGTTTTTCACCTCTCCGTTGGCTTGGGGTCACCGGGGTGTGATCTTCATGTGTTCAATGGCTAAGGATTGCAGATATTCATTGAAATCCAGACTTAGAAATGGGGGCCCATTAATGCTCTTAAGACAGTAGGGGACTCCAAAGATGGCCAAGATCTTGATGAGGCATCTCCTTGTGTAGTCAAATGACGTTGCTGGTAAGTTCTCAACAATGGGGAACTTGGAGAAAATGTCTCAGGTGACCAGCATGTGCCGGGCGTCCAGTAGACTACCAAAATCCCTGCCGATGTCGCACCATGGCCCCTCACTCGGGCTGTCAGTCAGGATCGGGGAGGATTATCCAGTAGCTTGCTGGCTTGGCACCAGGCACACGTGCGAGCACATCATCAACCTCAGCATCCAAGGTAGAGAACTATATTTTCTGCCTTAGTTGCACCTTGGTCTTTATGGCCCCTTGATAGCCAGTCTGTGTGAGAGTTGACATCATCGGTCGCAGCGACTGAGGGACGATGATCTGGTATCCATTCAGTAGGAGGCCTGGTGGCGCAGTGCTAAACTTGTGGCAGACACTCCAGAGGGTGGAAAAGTCCAGTTGGGTGGCGTTGTCATGGTTCCTTTGGTTCATTCCCAGGGGCGGCAACCTTCTGCACCTTTTGGAGTGCATGATCGCATGTGGTGGTGTCAGCAATATCTTGTAGGAAGATAGTGTTATGGCAGGTGAGCTCTGCCACCTAGCAGGTGTATTCGTCTGATTCGAGCATAAGGGTGATTGAACTCCTTGCCACCTGTCATGAAAGTCTAGAAAGGTAGTCAGCTTGGTTGCCCCAGCCAGGTTTGTATGCCACAGTGAGTTGGTACTTCTGAAGCTGGATGGCCCATTTCTCGATCCTGGGTGGCAATGTGGGGCAGTCCCAGCAAACAGAGACAGCAGCTGCTTGTGGCCTGTGATGACTCTGAAGAGGCATCCGTACAAATTAAGGTGGGAATGATGACAGCCCCACTTGATGGCGAGGGCTTCTTTATCATATTGTTTTTCCATCTCTGTGAGAATCCTGCTGGCATAGGCGACCAGGGCCCAGCAGTCGTCTCAGGTATTTTGTATGAGTACGGCTCCCAGACCAATTGAGCTGGCATCAACTAGCTGCTCTGAGTCGTTGGAGGGGTAGAAGTATGCCATAACAGTCTCTTGGAGGAGTGCCTCTTTGATTGCTTGGAAAGTGGTTTCCTCTGTCGAACCTCATGCCAATGGTGATCATGCTTTAGTTAGGTGTCTCAGCAGGCCTGTCAGTGTCGCTAGGTTGGGGCTGAAACTACTGCCATAGGTCGCAAGGCCCAAGAAACTTCAAACTTCAGCTGCTGACATTGGAGTTGCTGCCTCTTTTATGGCGATGCAGTTGGAGGCAGCCACCTTGATGCCGTCTTTTGAAAAGAGATAGCAGAAGAACCCCATCTCTTGTTAGAAGAACTGGCATTTTGGCTGGTTGAGGCTGGCAGACTCAATCCTGGAGAGGGCAGCATGCAGGCGGAGCCAGTGGCTGTCAGGAGTAGTTTGCATGAATGAGGATGTCATCGCTGACATTGATGATGCCTTTGAGGCCCATCAAAACTTCATGGATAGCATTTTGGAGTACTATTGCAGGTGAGGATATCTCAAAGTTGAGTCGGTAGTAGCAGCGGAGGCCAACATGAGTGGAGAAATTTGTAATATACCTTCTATCCTGTGGCGCTCAAGCTGGTGATAGCCTGAATTCAGGTCCAATTTGGATAACCAGTTTGATTCATTGATGTCAGCAAGGAAGTCATCAATAGTGGGTGTTACATGTCATTCTCTTTTAATCAACGTGTTGGGCAGGCGCATGTCTATGCAGATCTGGATGCAGCCTGGTTGCTTGGGCTTCTTGGTGACACCATGGAAGACACCCATGGGGTGGATCCAGAGACCTTTTCAATGACCCTGATTCTTCTAGTTTTTGGAGCTCCGCTTCTGCCGCTGTATAAAAATGGAAAGAAATTCTGCAGTGGCAGAGTTCAACCAGGCGACCAGAGGGGTAGATGTGAAGTGGGACTGGTGGACCCTTTAGGCATCCCAGGACGGTAAAAAGGGATGGAAACTCGAGGAGGAGTCTGTCTACTTCCATCAGGTTTGCTGCGCTCAAGGTAGATAATGGAGACGGCAAGAAAAGGTGCCAGGAACTGGCACATGGGTGGGGTTCGCCTCTCTTTATTAGCTTGCCCTGACCTCCAATGTGAGGTCAGAGTGTGCATGCTTCTATGTGTCACAGCGTGGAGGAGCGGCCTCACGTTCTTTTTCATCCATGTCACAGGACTACGGACATCAGGTGTATCGCTGAAGAATGTGGGATGTTTAGTGCCACTGTGTATGGGTGTGTGTTGAGACACTGGGCCATGTAGAATTCAGTGTATGTACCAGTACACATGGTAATCTACAAAGAGCAGAGCATCATATGATGAGCTCTGTGTCTTGTGTATGACGTTGATCACATATACAAAGGCAAGAGGAAGCCTGTGCCTTCACTCTCGGACAATGATATGGTGCACAGGCTGAAGCATATTGTTACACAGAGGAAATAATTTTAATGCCCTGGAAATATCATCAAAGGCCTATATGAAATATACTCCCAGTAAACGACATCATATTTTCAAGAGTTGCTGATTGTCTAAAGATATGTCATTTTTGATAAGAAAGGAAATCGGTTTGGCAGAAGAATAATTAAAACAGACTTTGCTCAGGCAGAGAATATTATTTGAAAACAAGAGCTAGAGATAGATGCATAGAGTTATATCAATAAACATTTCCACATGATGAAACGTTTAGAGCTCAATGTTGGTATGTTGACCAAATAATGTACTCCATTTGGTACCAGGAGTTTGTCTGCATCATGATGGACGTTTTCAAGGAACTGAGCAAAGCTGATGTGAAATGCGTGATATCTTTTACATCTATATTGTCCAGAAATTACTTACACCTAACCAGGAGTAGGTCGAAGTAGTACCAATACCAAGTCGTAAAGTAATATACCATTACCAGGCTGCTATGTGGCTGCTTGTGAATTTCTAAACTCTCTATGATACAAGGGATTCTGCAATCCCTGTATAAAAACCTGTTCCTAATTTCTTTATAATAGGCAATTTGTGACACACCCAGTCATCTATTATAAAGAAACGGCATAGCAACTCAACTATAAAAGGTTATTAAAGTTGAGTTCTGATGTCCAGGGTCAGGTCACGGAGCATAATCAAAGCAGCTGAGTAAAGAACAAAAACGAGAGGTGACTTCTTTTTCTTCTACTGTTTTTCTAGCTGTACAATGACAAGAAGCAAGGAGATATTTATGGTAACATGCTTAGTTTCTGCACTCCTTAGGTAATTATAGAAAAGTTGGAATCTTTCTGAATGTTTCTACACGTTTCAGGCTACTGCACCCCTTTTTTTATTAAAAGAAAAACTTAACTTGTATTAAACTGATTCTAATGTCTTTTAGCAACAAAACTCTAACAGCTTTTTTGATGTGTTTAATTTTTCACTAGAGATTCTATTTTAAATCTTATTTCCAAATATGCTCTCTCTTTCATATGAAAGTGTTACACTCCAAAAATGTACGTGCTTTGTGGGAACAGTGATGGTTAGTGATAATGTATTATAAGAAATAAAGTGGCCCCTGCTGTCACATTTGGAGTTCCATAAAAGTATAAAGGAATTACTCAGTGACTTGCAATGTTCTTTATAATGTACTGCAGCAACATACACAAGCAGCTGGCCCAAAGGAATGTTCTACGTTTGACCTAGCCATTCCAGCCTATCATTGAACAAAAATGGTGGGTGACTTTACCCCGAATAACTTCATCCATGCCATATACCCACCGTATGGCCCACAGAGAACAATCAAAATCCAAAGTCATATAAGGGGTGTAATCTAGATTCAAGAAGTGCACACAGAAACACATGAAGATATCTGTGTGCTTTAAGTTTCTACAATACATATAGTAGAGAAGTTACTCAATAGGTTCCCAACAACTAAATCAGTTAAATTTTAATGTAGAAATCTAAATAACGGTTTTCAAGCTAATGATTGCTGAAACAGGGACATGTCTTGCATCTCTGTATTTGTCAGCATCTTATATAATATTTAAAAGTAATTATTATTGATAAGCATAGAAGACAATGAGCTAATATATATATTCAGCTGATTAAATCCAAATCTTTCTGAGGATAATTTGGTTCTTTGGTTTTAATGGTACATCATTTTGAAATGTGATCCCTGTTGTATATTATTTACAACACAAAGGTATCCATTTTATTGACAAATCACTTTGGCATATTCATTTCTGCTCCCTTCACAGTTGTGTCACAATTGATTAACTCAATTTTACTGATTGACTGTTTTTTTGCTGGACAGGAATCATCATTAAATGACAAGATATAAATACATGTTGCTTATTTCACAAAAACTTTTTCTGCAAGTGAAAGGACACCTGCTCCCTAAAAGAGACTCGTTGTACATGTTCAAAGTGTAATATACAAATATGTAAAATGGTTTGGAACTGCATTATCACTTCATTTCTACATGCAAAATGGCAGCATCCAAGAATAGGCGATGGCAAAGAAACCTATTACATTTACAAGTCAACACCAATATTTTGCTTCCATTTAGCCTGGTCATCAGTGTCCCTGCTGAAACCTGGCAAAAGAAAGATATTGAAAATTCTTTTATACTAGAAAACCACTGCGGGTATCCTGTTAGCACAAGTTTGAACTCCTGCCTGACAGAAGCACATGTAAAACTTTTGTGGTCTGAAAAGGATCAAACGGGACAAGAGAGCAGTTATTGTGTATCTCCTGCCTGGGCACTGAGAGACCCTGCTTTGTTTCTTTTGACCCCAGTCTCCTGGCTTGTTGTGAGCCCAGGGCCTGATTCAAACTGGATTTTAGTTAAGTTTTAGATGTTACAGTATTTTGTCAATTTCCCTAAAACAGTCTCACACACATCCCAGTCCCTCAGAGCCCAAATTTAGCGTTGAAATGATTTTTAGCATCTTGAAAATTCCCTGGCACCTGGCATTTTGGGCCTGTAAGGCAAACAGGAACTACTGAAAAAGCAGTAGGGTTACCCCTGGAAACTATTACCCAATTGGTTAGGGAGTGCCCAGGAGTCTAGCTGGTGCCCGGCATGTATGTGGCACCCCAAGTTACCATGCTCAGAATATTTTCTGAACCTGCGGAAGAACAGAAGAGGATGGGACCTGCTGTCTGTGACCTGAGAGGAGTTCTAAAGAACTGGGCCTGCTCCCCATTGTACCCAATGGGGACTCCAAGTGTCAGTTGGCTGGCTTCCTGTGTGGTTATAGGGACACATGCTTCAAGAGAACTTTTTTCCAAAGTGCCCAGCTGACCAGTGGTAATTGGACTTTGCTGTTGGACTCTGCCTTATACTTATAGGGTCTCTAAGTGCCCTGCTCCTGAGGTCGTTGTGGCCTTAGAAGTGAACTCTTGTGGTTGTTTGGGTCTTAGAAGAACTTTCAACTTTTTTCTTCAGAAAGTGACAAAGTCCTTTTGTGCATTTGGACTTAGAAACTTTTTCAAACTTTTAGACTTCCAGACTTTCACCGTGACCAATCCACTTTTGTATCAAACCAGGACTCCATTGGGGTCAATCTCAAATAGCACATATGTCCTGATCTCTACCGCAACCATTGATTTTGTTTTGTTCATTACGTTTTACTCAATTCTTCTAAGTTGCTTTGCCATTTTTATTGGTTAGTGTTTTGACTATAATACTTTTTTAGTACTATATTGATACTTTACACATTGCCTTAAGCTAAGCCTGTCTGATCTATACCTTAGCTACTAGGAGGTTGAGCACAAGTTAGATTAGTCTCTTTGAGGGTTCACCATGACAAGAGCTGTCATAATTCCTTCAGATAAGCAGTCGCAAAAACCAAATAGAAATCCAATTTCTTATACATACCATGTTTTTTTGCAAATTGCTGGGACTAAAATTGCAAAATAGCTTTGCACATCTGGCCCTTTCTTCTGCCCACTTCCTATTGCTGTTGCAGGATTGTGGTGGTGAAATTAGCAGAAGTACAACATGTATGTCTTCCAGGATTCCTTTGTCAATTCCTGACAGATGTAAATGAAGTCATTTTCAGCCATAAACTAGTTTTTATGGAGAAAACTCCCTATGTAAATGAGGCCAAATATATTTTTGTTTCATACACAAACACTTTTCCGTCCAATTCGCTCATGGTGAATATAGAAATATTTGGAAATGTCCACCCAATACATATTTTATGACCAGATAGAAGGGCTTACAGCACCAAGTATATTGTCTATCTGAACTATATGTCTCCAGGAGCCGTCTTCAAACATTTTGACAACTTTTGAAGTGAATGCCAAGATTTGTAAGCATTTGTAAGTTCTGAAGCATCTCCACAGACAAAGTGACAATGGTTTTTTCTCTGCTCATGATATGTACCAGCTCACCTTGGTGAATTACTCCCTGGAATATGGTGTTTTACCTGGTGCACCTAAGATCTGCCATGTTGTGACTTGTGAAATGAAAAGGTGGGAATACCATAGGTATCTGGCAGTGCTGCATTTAGTGAGGCTACTGTTCAAACCCTGGGAGGCACGTGTGTTCCTCCCAGTGATTAATTTGTGCGATTATTTAGTTTATCTTTGGAATGTTTGGAGAAACACCATAACTCAAGGATCAATTGGTGTTAATTTAGTATATGTCGATCTCCCCCTCTGCTACACTTTGTTAACCTCATATGTGGGTGAAAGGACAGACAGCTTGAGCTAAGTGGACCACTTTCGTTGTTCAAAGTGAAGTGTTAACATTGAATCACTGTATGGCACTAATATGTCCAAGAGGAAAGCAAATTTTAATTTTACAATTGAATCCCATCCAAAATATCATATAGGAACTAAATAGAAATAATGCTAATCAGTATCTCTCAATTTCGGTAATGACTTTATTGATGACATAAGATTGTGCTAATCTTGTTGTCTAACTAGAGATGTGTACTTCATACGGATGCACTAAAATAGCGAGAAACATACCTATGTCATGTGGTGAAAAGCTTAAATTAGCAAGGAAGAAAGCTGTGACGGCCTGTACTTTTACCAATGAGCGGAGCAGGGGGCCACACATGCACACAAACACACTAACTCACACTCATGCCTTCACACATGCAAGCACACACACACACACACACACAGATCCATTGAAAACAGTCACTCCCAAATATTCATGTATGCACCAATCATTAAAAATAATATTATACTTACCTGCACAGCTCTGCCTTGGAGTTACCAGGAGGGTTGGGACTGCTTCCTTCCCTCATTGGTGGACCTAAGGTCAGCCAATGAGGGAAGGCAGCAGTCTCAAGCGTTAGAGGTCCCAGGAGAATTGGGACTGCTGCCTTACCTCATTGGCAGACCTTAGGTCAGCCAATTAGGGAAGGCAGCAGTCCCTCACTCGTCACTGTGTGGGATAGGGTCAGTGAGACTGCTGTGATGAGGTGTCAGTGATTGACACTCAGCCCTGGCACTTCAGGGCTTAGAACTGAAGCGCCCAGGCAATCAGGGGTGCTCCCTCTCATCACGAGGGGGAAGTCCTCGAGGTGCTTTGCCAGGCAGAAGATGTTACACCCATAAGAGCTGTGACTTCTTCAGCCCAGGCAACGTTCAGCTCAGGCAGCCAGGAGCCTGCATATTTTTCGCATGTCTAGTACCTGGCTGCCTGACCTGAAAATAAAGAGTGTCTGTCAGGCTGACCTTTGCTCAGCCTGACAAACCTTCTTTATAGTGGCCGAAAGGTGACGGGGCATGGCCCCTCAGCCCATCAGGATGGGCCACAGCTGGAAGAAAGGAATGCACTTCTGATGGAGGAAGAAAGTCAGCAAAACTGATGTCTTATTTTGCTGCAAACAATGTCGGACTGGGTCAGAAAAAGCCCCAGGCACCAAAGGAAAAGTGGCCCCATTAATGAATTCAATAGCTAAAAAAGTGGCCCATGTTTACAATTTGGGACAGCTTTGAACTTGTAAAGACACATTGTATAAATGTTTTGAAAGGTAGGGAAGACTGCATGGCTTTGTGCTTGCTACAGGCAATGTTTGTTTCAATCAGCGGTTGAAGTGCATTAAAAAAAGTAAGGGAGCTGTGATGCTGTGCACAATGCGGGTGGGGCAAGTAAGCTTGGGGGCAGGGTCAAAGGCATGGCTAAAAAAAAGCCAAAATATTCAGCATCTTTTTTTGGTCTTTCACCTTCGGGTAAGTACATATAAAATACCACACAGCTTAAATGTAAAATAAATGCATAAGTTAATCAGAGGGTAATGCACTAAGGTACTTTGCGAAATGACTATTAGTTAATGCACTGCAGAGGTCTGTGTCTGCAACTAGAGAGCCATGGAATCGAATCCTGTTTGTAGCAGTGGAGAATAGCTACAGGTTAACACAGGCCCCTGTGGTAAAGTAGTCTGTGTTACACCCCTCTAAAAAGCACACACTTCACAGCTCAGCCTATAACTCCTTTCCAATACCACTCAAAAAGAATAAATCTGTGTCATCAAGAAGTGTCAAGTGATTCCATTAATCAAAGCCAATACCGGCTTCCCAGCTCCCTTTACATTTGCAGATGGACCCATTGTGCACATTTAAATTTCTTTCAGGTAAGCAGGCACCCTGGCAAGAAGGCTTCTTTAGCTGTCTGTCCCTCCCTTGATATCACAGCACAGGAGTCTCCCTGCTTCAAACTTCACCTTAAGCATTAAGCTCTCGGAATTAACAATCTCGGGAGGGTTATCTTTTTGCTGAAAGTAGGGGAGCCTTTTTCCTTAAATTAAAAAAGTATGGCACATCACTCACCTCCGATCCCGCCCACTTAGACCACTGGTTTCAATTTAAGAGAAATCATCAATAAAAATCAGCTCAGGAGACCATGAAACTGGCCCGCAAACAGCCGAAAAGCCGGCCTATTCACTGACCTGTCAGACCAGTCCATCAGGCACTGCCGGTTTGCACTATAGGCCCATCTGACCCTTTTGGCGAATGGAAAAACCAAGTTACACCAGAAGAAAAGAGGAATAGTTATCAGGAATCTACTGCATATCCAGGAAATTGCAAGGACTGTGACAATACTACTACCAGGAGCTGCTGTACTTACAGACTACCATCAAAATTTATACCCCAAAGACAGCAGTGGCTCCTCTGCTAAGGCAGAGGAACGCCGCACCACTGCTCTTTAAGAAGTGCAAAAAGGAAAAATAAAAACTATTATATTATTTTTCCAGCTGAGACAGTTTTACGGGGTGGGGCTGGGCTGTGGTCACAGCCAGCAGGGGGAGGAGTGGTGGGCACTTAAGTGTGCAAGACTGTTTGGCCGGCCGTCTTGCGCACTTAGCATGTTCTCCACCTGGCTGTATTGCACAGCCTGGGTGGAGAACATGCACAGGCTCACAGTCCCCGTCTGAGCGCTGAACCATGGCACTCAGACCAATCATGATGCTGCTGTCATGCTGGTGACAGCAGCGTCGTGATTGGCTAGGGGAGACTGGGGGCCTGTGTGCTTCCATGCGTTGTGGACAAAAGGATGGAGGAGAGGCGTCGGCCGGCTTTTGGAAGGTAAGTCTTTTTTTCTTATTCTTTTTTTTTCTAACCCCCTCCACCCCGCTACCATTCCCTAGCAACCGCCACTGCCCAAAGAGATAACTATGTTACCCCATTTGATGTGATCAAGTATTCCTAATTGTGGTACCGTGGACAATGCTTCCAATAGTTACTCAATGGGTAAACAAATTAATTATGAAACTTGTGCATGGAGCAGTCATCCTATAACGATGTTTCTATTCTTGAAACCATTGTGACATTTCTTTTTACCATGGACTCATTGGAGAGGGTCTTGTTGTTCTAATTGCACAGATGAAACTAAAGGCTATGTAGGAAACATCTCCTTCCTAGAGTCCCCTATAGAGAATTTGATAAAGTAATTCTAATTATTAAAAACGTAGTACATGTAAAACTATTTAATGGAGGGAACAATACTTAGAAATGACAGAACGAGTTTCATGTTATTAACATTAAAATGGAAAAGGGTTTAACGGCAGAAACGTGTGAGTAGGGGGCACCTCGTACACCAGGATATAGATTGAAAGACGTTATAAATAACTTTGAACAAAGAAACACACTGAAGTGAGAAATATGTGATCAGCACAACTCCAAATAGAAAGGGTCAGTTTACTTAAAGGATGCTTGTGGTATACATCAAGACCCCCCAATCAGGTAAACATGTAGCTTCCCAGACAGGAAATAGGATGTACCTCATGGGTGTTCTTTCCAGGGTCACTTTCAAAAAAGGAGAATCCTGTGTATTAATTAACCTTTTTCCTGTCTGTGAGAGGACCAGAGGATCTAAATATATCCTTAGAGTCCATTCTATACAAGTGATTAGGCACTCTTAACTTTAAGGCAGGGTGAAGACCAAATTGACTCTTTAAGTGTAAATTTCTCAGTTGTGCTTTTAGGCAACAATTTACTAAAGGCATTTTCAGGTGCTCCACTGCCTTCTAATATTGTAAAAGACAACGTGTTCCATTTTGAAGACAACTGGAAAAATCAGTGAAGTGGAACTTTTAATGTGGAGAGAATGTGGCCTAACGGCTAGGGCGGTCGACCTCAGACCTGGGGAACCCCGTTCGAGTCTCGGCAGAGACGCTCAACATTTTGTGATTCTGGGAAATTCACTTAATCACCCCGTGCCTAACAAAAAACAAGCATTTGCAATGCAATAGGTCTCGCGTTTGCGAGAGTTTAAGCTATTAGCATTGTAAATGACAATGTCTTTTATTTATGTTTCAAAAACCAAAACAAAGGCCTTGTCATTTACAATGCCAATAGCTCAAACCCACGCAAATGCGAGACCTATTGCATTACAAATGCTTGTTTTTTTTATAATTACTACCAGTTGCAGCACCAATCGTGAGTTGAACTACCAGTTAAGGCACAAAGATGGAACACACATAGCCTTCATAAACTTCAATGGTTAACCCTTTTTTTAAACCTTTAGCACCCTCCAAAAAATGGTCATTCTCCAATCATCTTAATGGGACCGCCCTCTTTAATGTCTTACTTCACCCTCAGTTTCGAGTCAAGGGGTTGAGAGGTAGTGTCGTTGTTTATGTGGCAGTAGTCCTTAAACAATTCTCGGACCGATTATTCACGACTTCACCTTAGAAAAAAGCAAAATGCATTTTCAAAACGTGCCCTTTTGCCAAATATCTACTAACTGCATGACGTTTTTTATTTTTCCAGAAAAAAGATGTAACTTACATTTTATACAGAAGGTGTCACAAATGAATAATGTTTTCAAAGAAAGCTTGCGACTTAGACATTAGCTTAGGGGGACTTGTTTTAAGACAATGCACACGAACCTGTCCTCGCGGTCATTAAGATTACTGCGCATTTCGAGCAAAATTCCACAGTAGCTTTTTGTTTAAGCGCCTAGGATTCCCAGCGAGGCAATCAGGGGTGAGAGGTGAGCAAGTGCAGCAAAGGAGGAGACGGGCCAACGTGAGAAAACTGGCCTCGATTCTCTCAGCTGACATATGTTATGCTTCCTGTTCGGAACAGCCATTGAAAGCCGCTATCAAAGAGCCGGAGTGGAAACTCTTGGCATTGTCTTGGGCCTGGCAGGGGTTTGCGGATCAAGCCTGAGGCTTTAATTTGAGGAAGTGAGCCACCACACATTCCTGGGGCAGCCTAAGCCCTCCTCTTCCCTTTCCACTTGGTATCACCACCACCACTCGCTCCCCCCTCCCCTCATGCGACAGCACTTCCCACCCTCCCGCATTATCTCGCTCTGTTTTCTTTGGCATGGAATGCCTCAATTGTTCGCTGCAAATGCAAAGAGGTGATTTGAAAGAACTGAAGAGAAAGCAAGGTAAAACAGGCGAAGGCAAAGCATGCAGGAGAGATATAGCCAGTGAGCCCGTGAGAAACTGAGCGTGCGAACGAGAGGTAGGATACGACAGGAGAGTAAGAACGACGCGACCAGGGAAGGAAAAAAGAATGGATGGAAAACTGGGACTATAACACAACGACGGAAAAGAAAGGAGAGAAGTCAAACGATGAGGCGAACATGTGTGAGAAAACGAAAAGCGGCCGATGAGGGACGAGAAGTATTAGGCAGAGAAAGAAAGGAATGGGCAAGGAAAAATAAGAAAACAACATTGTTAGATTTTTTTTAATACTGCACTTCTGCCAGCGGAGTCAGTTATGGCCAGCGTTCCATGTCTCTGGTCTGGAGCCAGTTCTATTGTGTTTTTTCTTCTTTTAAATTTTATTCACTTAGTTTTGTATAGCCCTGCTTACTCAAAACTAGACTGTCAGAGCGATTTACATACACATATGATAATAACAGTAACGGGCACATCTATATGGACACAAGCTGTCAGAGTACAATCATGTGAGGGGAACTTCAATGTCCTGCTCCTTCCAAAAACAAGCGCTCGCCATCTGTTTTCACTCAGCCGCTTGTTTATATTTGCATCGTGCTTTCACTTTCACTGAAAGCGCGATGCAAAAATAAACACGGGGCTGAGTGAAAACAGATGGCCCCCATAAAGATAAGAAATTGCTTTGCGACAGCAGCAAAGCAGACGACCCTGTCCGGATCGGCCGGATGAAAAGGCGAAAGGGCTTCAACAAAAAAAACTAATTTCCAATGGCAGGCCACCGTTTAGCATAAACGGTGACGCCAGCCAATGAAAATGAGGGGCGGGGCTTCAAGTCCCCTTCTCAAATCTACTCTCTTACAATATCTCTCGCCCAGCGAGCAGCGCTTTGCGCTGCAACGCCAGGCGAGACCTAATGAATGTGTCCGTCTGTAACGTAGCTAGAGCTCATGTAAAGCGCTCTGATACCTCCAGGTCTAGTTCGCGCTATATAAAACTCCATTAAAAAAAAAATATATATATATATATAACAAAAGTGCTTAAAATCACTACTCCATGCACTGCCCGGACCCGCACTAGGTTTTGGGGTGGACAAGATGATCACAATCAAAATGCCACAGTTATGATTAAAGGTACATGGATTAAACTCTACAAGCATTATAAGATCATGCCATGAGATACTATAGAATTTGCATATATTTCTATGGAAAGGGTTCTTAGTACCATCCCCACAACTGGGTATTGGACTGTGCTATCCCTACGTTTTGAATAGACAAGATGTGGAGTGAGAAAGAGGGTAATAACATTGGTCCTGAAGGTCTGCGTCAATTAAAGGTATTGAGCTGGAAAGTAGCAGGCCCCAGACCTAAAACAGAAAATCTGAACTGAACTGGATCTCTTCAGTTGATTATGTTTTGTTTCAGGGACATAGAGGTAACTGAGAAAAATGCAATGTAACTTGTATGCCAGATTGTTTATTCTGGCATACAAGGGCCAAAGAAGTGATCAATTTCATGATTTTTCTAGTCTTGGCGCTCGTAACCTGTACAAATGTTCCCCTTGAAAATATTATGCACATTCCTATTGCTGTGATTGACAACTTCAGATTGGACGTTATTCATTTTTATAACACAGAAAATTAGTATTTCAGGAAAGTCAGAGTTATTGGAAAAACATATTTGCTGTTGAAGATTCATCAATGCATCTTAAAGTAATCTTTGGGGATATTATCAAGTCAGTATTATGTGCAAGTTGAGGTTATGGTATCATACTAGATGAGCATTTGTCCTTGAAAAACCCAAAGTACAACTGGGAGTAGTGCAGTCTAAAAAGGCCACAAGATATGATTGACATTTTGATTACCCATTCATTGAGAACCGGAAAGGGTCGGGAAACACATGTATAGAATCAACACTAGGAATAGGATTACAAATGATTGTGTTGTTTCAATTGAGCCATGATCCTTGATTAACATTCATTATATGCTGCCTAGACTGGAGAGTGATCCAGTGGCTACAAGCCTACATTTAGAGATGAAAAACCAGATGTTAATTCAGACTTAGATAGAGTTATAAATATTCATCCCTTCCTTAGACAGGCTATTATAATAGAGAAGTAATGACCGCTCAGACCTATCATTTCCTCCTAAAGTTGGAAGCAATATTTCGTTTTTGACAAATAGGAAAATATAATATAACAAGGGTGTATATGCCTGGTGAAAGCGAAAATGTGACTACATGTTACCATCAGAATAGTGAAGGGGTTCATAGCGGTCAGGCTAACATGTTCGTCGGAAGCTCAGGATACATATCCAACATTTTGCAACCTCTAATCACTAATTTACATCTGTCTTAAGTCACAGACAAAGTGGGCAATTGCATACTGCCAATCTTCCACAAGGTCCCCTGTTAAAGTAATTGGGACCGCCAGAAGTATTTTGTGCTCTCTTTCCTCTTTTTCTCTTTTTTCTCATTCTCTCGTTCCCTTCTGTCTCTACTATATCAACCTCTCTTCCACTCTGTCTGCCTTTGCCTTTTAATCTGTCTCTCTCTATCTATGCCTATCTCCCAACCTTTTACCTGTCTGTGTACCTCTATCTCCATACCTTACTTACCCATCTCGCACTCTCTTTCTGCTCACCCTACCTTTCTCTCTCCCTACCTTACTTACCCATCTCGAGCTCTCTTTCTGCTTCAATGTCTACCTCCCTCTAACTTACTCTTGCATCTCTCTATCTACCTTGCCCCTCTTTCTACCTCACATTTCGGTACTCTTCTCCCTCTCTATCACTATCATTTTCTATCTCATCTCTCTCTACCTCGCAAATCCTTAAGTCCCATCACTTCTCTCTACCTCACTTCTTTAGCTACTACTCTCTCTGACTACCTGTATCTCAACTCTCTCTATCACCTTCTTACACTCTTTCTCTGTCTTGGATATCTTTTTGTTTTATATCTCTCTCCTAACTTCACATCACCTCTTCAATCACACCATTCTCTCACTCTCTGCATTTCTCTTCATCTCTATATATTTATCACTCTATCTCTTCTCTCTCAACCTCACCTCTAAATCCTCCAACTTTCTTCCAATACACCCCTCTATCCCACCATTATGACTACCTCTATATCTCTACTTCTCTATTCCCTCTCTATTTTAGCTCTTTATATGTTTCCCGTCTCTCAGCAACCAACTGCTGTTTCCATCTCACCTCCCTGTATCTCTCCTCCATCTATTTTGCCTCTCTCTCTATCTCTCCATGTCCCACCTCTCTCTACCTCTCTTTTACCACACTTTTTTGCCCATCTCTTTACCTCATTTATCTCTTTATCTCACACCTCTCACTGTCTTATCTCTCACTAACCCAAGTTTTTCTCACAATTTAACCTATCAATTTACCTCACCATGTTTAGCTACCCTTACTGTAAGAAATTGGGTTACTGGTTGAGGGGGGTGAAACCACAATCTTTTTTAGGGTGCCGCTATTGAGTGATAAAGGGAAACACAATACAAGAAAAATGACATACCAATTTGGAAAAATAGAGTAAAATGTAATAAATAATTTAAGACCAAAGCGACAAAAATCCAATCAGTAGAACCGGAGACAAGCAATTTTTAAGATTTACTTGAAAATAACATCAAAAAGCATTAAACGCCAACCTTGGTTATCTGTTCGACCCGGATCGGGATAAAGTCATTAGTTCAGGCAGACCACAATGGAGCATGCCCGGGCTACAGGGACCATGTTAGGCCAGTTGAGCAAGAGCACCGTAAATCCTGGTTGCGGAGCATTGTGAGAACCTGCGTCATGGATGCACCATGCAGTAAAGGCGATGTGAGTTGCAGGTGTGGAGACGTATCACACAGCATCAGTTATGAGATGCTGAGAGGCTGCCACGTGACAGCCTATGTCTTTGTCGAGGATGCCTCTAATGAGGGGCTTGCGATGCAAGGTCCTGCGTCGACCATGCATAGCGCACCGGGTGGTTCCGAAGAAGTTGCGAGACTTGCGATGCAGAGTCCTGCGTCATCATCAAGGATGCAGTTGATAAGGGTCTTACGATGTGAAGACCTGCTTCGAGGTTGCGTTGTGCAGTAGTGATTCTGAGGCAGCTGCATGCTGCAATGTGAAATCATACATCATGGATGGGTTGCGCAGCGGTTACGATGCAGAGTTCTGTGAGGCGATGCGTCACACTGCAGCTCTGATGCAGAGTCTTGGAGGTGCTGTGTACCGCTGCATTGGTTCTGTTGGGACCCCACTGGGCAGGCAGAGCACCTTCAGGCCCACTTCCAAGGGTCCAGAACTGGGATGGCACTACTTGGGAGGGGAGGAATCACAGCTGGCAGAGTCCTGTGCTGGGTTCAAGGTTGTTGGAGCCTGTTATGTCCCTGAGGCTCTGATTAGGAGGCAAATCAACTAGCCCTTGGAGTCACTATGGTGGTCCAGGGTTTAAGATGCAAGTCCAGACCTTCTCACCCACGTAGGAGGGCAGTAGGGCAGCACAGCAGAGCAGCAGAGTGACAGGCCCTTTTGCAGCAAAACAGCACAGCAGCCCTTCTTCCGAGTCTTCCACAGGTCCAGGTGTGTACTGAGAAGCAGGGTCTGAGGGTCCTTTATTTATACATGTCGCCCACTTTGAAATTGGAGAAGATTCTAAAGGTTTCCACCCCCCTGAGGTTTCAGGTATCTCCTTCCTCCCTGACCTGGCCCCAGCTTGTCTGGGGACACTAAGTACTAGTGGAAAACTCTTTGTCAATGTTTTCAGGCTGAGCCTTTGTGATGTGCAAGTGTGATGGGTGACAGCTCCTCCCCCTCATTAATTCAGAGTGGCCCAACATGGTCACACCTAGTCTCCCTTTGTCTTACTGTCTGGAAGCAATACACAAAGACCAGCTGCCAGCTACACCTAATCATGTGACCCAGGGAAAGGCTGCAGGCATCAAATATTCCATTGGCTCACCACTGACACCTGATACATGGTCACCCAGGCCCTCATCAGCAGCAGACAAATTTTGGGAACACACTCTACTTCAGCAAAGACTCCAGACCACCCAGAATGCCACCGCCAGACTCATTCTCAACATCACCCGCAACACAGACATCATGCCCCACCTCAGAGAGCTATAGTGGCTACCAATTAAGAAGCTATGCCAATTCAAACTGCTCACCCATGTTTTCAAAGCCCTCCACAACGTTGGACCTGCCTACCTCAATCACCACCCCATCTTCCACCAACCAACCAGGAAACTGCGCTCAGCCACATTCCACATGGTGCAAATACCCCGCGTAGGAGCAAGGCAAGAGGACGCTCCTTTTCCTACATCACCCCAAATCCTGGAAAAACCTTCCACACCCCATCAGGACCTCCCCAACCCTTCTTGGATTCCACAAGAACCTGAAGACCTGGCTATTTGACTAGGAGCCCGATCAGCCTACTCACCTACTGCAGTGCCTGAATACCCCTCGGGTGATAAGTGTGCTATACAAATCCTCATAACATAACATAACACAACATAACAAATGGTTAGGACAAGAAAATGGCAACTTTCCAAAAATGTGCTGCAGCAACAAATGATGGACGGAATGCTTAACGAATCAAACATTCACCCCCAGTCAAGGGATCTGGATAAATCCATCATTGTTTTGCTCACTACGCCACCCCAGTATGGACCCAGCCATATGCAAATCAGTCTTGACCCTGTTCCTCATGGGAACAGTCCAGCCCGAACTCCCAAGCCAGGTCCTCCCTGGACTAGAAACAAGCATCCTGGGACCGGTTTTGGGGTAACACTCCTCATCAGGCAGGCTAGTCCATCAATTGTTCTTTTTGCTAGTCCATCAATTGTCCGAGTTGAACGGGTATGCCCAGACGTGAGCCCCGTGCTCTCCATGCCACTGGAGTCAAGCTAGCCTGGCTGATGAGGGGTGAAAGCAAAATGTTTGGGGGAAGACCACCCTAAGGCAGACAGGTCTAACACTTACCTTCTCACGCTCTCTCTCTCTCTCTCTCTCTCTCTCTCTCTCACTCTATCTCTCTCTCTCTATCTCTCTCTTTCTTTCTCTGTCATCTTTATACATGCCTCTCTACTCCATCTCTGCCTATTACTCTCCCTCACCACTATATCAAAATCACTTTTTATTTTCTACCACCTCTCTTTCTCTCTCTACGTCATGGTTTTCTATCTAAATCTCTGCTCTCTTTCTATAATGTGCCCTGCTCTGTCTATCTTTCTGACTCCCTACTCTCTTTAACTGACCTGTAATTCTATATCTCACTTCGCAATATGGCCATCTGTCTTCCTACCCACCGTCTTGCTAACTTTCATCTCTCCCTTTCTGTTACTACAACTACTTCTCTCATTATATCTCTCTCCAACTCACTGTTCTTCATAACTTACCTCTCTCTCTACTCATCTGGCACCCTCTACTTTTCCCTCTCCTTATCTCAAACTTTCTTTACCTCCCTTTTAAAACTTTACTTATCTCTCTAGCTCTTTCTCTATCTACCTCTTCCTCTTTCAGCCTCTCTAAAGCTTGTTGCTTACTGCAACTTTGTCTCTTTGTCTCTCCCTATAACACCTATCTACTTACATTTTTTCTCTACCACCAATCCCCTCAACTTCACTTCTCTCACGATACCATTCATTCTCTTTACCTCTCTGTCATTCTCCTATTTCCTTCCTCCTCCAATTCTCCTAGTACAGCCAGAGGTCACTTTCTAACCAGAGAGGTGTTCACATAGATTATTGTTATTGTAAGACAACAAATATGAATTCATGCGTTTTCTAGCTTTATTTTGGTGCTCTTTGGCTGGCAGATTCTGTGCAGCTTAGATTTTCACTTGTTTTTGAGTGCCCTCCTCCCTTTACCCAGTTGTTTCTAGTCTACTGCTCGCCCCGTACCCACTGAAAAGGGTTTTACTTCCACTATTCCTTGCTTTCTATGGTGGTGGTCCCAAACAGCTGTTCATTATTTCCAAAATGGTTGCTCATCCACTTGGCATTATCCGAGATGTGCTGATTGTGGTGACGAAAACGTCGAGCTCATCAGTGGCAGCACAGTTTGGTTTGTGGGCTTATACTAGGGTAGGATGTCCTCCTCTGAGCCATGCTATGCTGTACTGCTGACAGGCTTCATGAGGGTACAGGAGCCCAGAGTTAAGGAACCATGGTGTGCTTGAAGCAACCTAGACCACAATTCCATAGTAAGTGGTGGTGGATAAGACCCACGTTATGTAGTAGTGAACCCTGTTCACCCCATTAGGATTTACAGACCTAACAGTGCAGCACATTGATAGAGGTGTTAGGAATACCGATTCTCTTGTTCCCCCCAACCCCACAGAGACTACTGAGTTTTGCATCAAGATCTGTAGATCAAGTGCATTGATGAATACTGTAAGTAAAGCTGTTACCAAGGAAAGGTACTTTTTAGGGGAAGGAGATTGTAGCGGGGTGGATGGGGGTTAGTCACACACCTTCAATTGCGAAATGAGAAAGAAGCTAGTAAGGTGGGTGACAAGACAACATTGAAAGACAGTAAGTTACTGAAATGGTGCAAGCTAGTCCCACAAAGAGAGTGAGTTCTTCTCAGAATGTAAGCACTGGCTATGCTGCAACAAATGAGATAAACAACTGACATAACAAACTCCACAAAAGTTTGCACTCTGTAAATAAGTAACTCTGTATTGCACTCTGTAAATAAGTAATCACGCTTTAGAATTTTAAGTTATCCATTATCAGGGTTCAGAACCCTATTCTTCTGGGGATATTCAAAACCATAAAGACAATAAAGACATCCAGCTGACGTTCCTGTGGGGCATCAGCATCCCTTATTTGATAAAGTTGTCCTGGCAAATACCTAAACCGTTTTACCTTTGTCTTCTTGTGGATCTACATCTTTCCTCTTTATTGAACACTCTTTTCTCTCTTTCTGTCTCACATTTTGCTTTCTCTTTGTATTATTGTCTTCTTTTTCCTCACTCATGTCCTCTTCTACAATGTGTTTTCCATTGTACTAAGAAGAAACCCATGAGCAGCACTGACAGCTGAACAAGCAAACAACATCTGATACTACCATGTTCCTTTTCTCTTCATACCCTTGTACCCGTACCCTCTTTATTGTCCCCCCATCAATCGGATGTAGACTTAAAGAGGCGCCACAGGCTTCTCAAACGATACTTTCATATTCCTGCCCTGCTTTCTATTTTTTATTCTGATACCACCCTCTTCTCTTCCTCCATGCAAGTTATATGGTGAAAAATGGGTATACCTTCTCTAGATACCTCCATACTGAATAACTAAACAGTGTCATGTCCTTTAGGCTAGTCCTATCGATTATACCCCTTTTTACATACATTGTCCCATCCACATGACAATAATGGTACTGAAACAGGTGACCTTTTACCTAGTAGCTTGCTCCTGTCTCCTTGACACCAGACTCTTAGTATTCTATCATAATCCCTGTACCTGACGTACATAAACATGCCCTCAGGCAATGCATAATTATTCTGTATAAGGGTCACCACTTTTTTCATCCTTGGCCAACAGCCCGCTGTACATGATCGCATTTGTTCGGAAAAACGTATGATTGTTTTCAAAACATTCATGATTGTTTTGAAAACATATCGATTCTAGAAGAAACCCTGGAGTGATCACTCTAGTATATAAGACCCTTATTCCCCCCTGCAAATTAGAGGAGAATTCCTTCCAAGCTGACACGGGGTCCTGCATGCTGAATCTTCGACATGCAGCGGTCTGACATCCCTTGCGGGGTGTCATCATCAAAGCAGAGGCTGAGTCCTTCATTCTCTACCATCAGGTGAGGGGGATGGTTCTTCCCTAGGGGATTCTTGGCTACATATATATATATATATATATTCCTCCAAACTTCCATTGGGCTGTAATCGCTACCTCCTGAACGTGAGTCGCGTCGTCTATTGGGACCCCCCAGGAGCGGGTCTGTTAAATCATACACGTTCCTTTCAAAACAAGGATGACGACGCCTTGTGTGGTGCTGCAAAAGTATTTTATTCGGCCTCAATCGTACGCGTTTCGGAGCGTCCTGCTCCTTGCTCACCGATAACAAAGTTTTGAAAGCGGCTATTTTTAAACTTTTTTCTAGGTGGTTTCTATGTGACACGTGATAAACTACTAAATAGTGAAAGGTGAAAACAGACTCATAGTTTTTCACTTTGCTTAGCGTTTCTTTCACAATGATCCGTTACACAATTGAAAAAACTTCACGATTTAGCCCTTTTAATCTTTGGTCTCACCAATCAAGTAACCGGACCTGCAAAGTCTCTCTTATTTTATGCTATCCTGTTAGCCAGGAGGCAAATATGTAAGAGATGGACCGAACCTTCCCCTCCTCTGCACTCAGACTGGCTGACATCAATGATTGAGACCTCCAAGATGGATATGTCCAGAGGGTTTGGGGCAAAAAAGACCGCCTTTTGGGACTTGTTGTTGAAATGGGCCGAGGCCTGATCAAAAATTGTGATTCACCAACAGTATGAAACACCAGGTCCTATGATTATTATGTCTCCTTGGCACTCTTCGGACCGTGTTGGGCACCCTCCTCTCCACATATACGCCAACAAAGCGGTCCGCCAGGCTCCTGTGGGCCTAGTTGAAGAGAAACCTCTCCCCCTTCTTTTGGGGGTAATAACTTTTTTTTTCTGTCAATGTACCCATAGGCGGTAGGCACCGTGAGTTTCCAACATAACGCCTATTTCCCTTGGCACGCTAAAAACGGGTACCGACAGTCTGATTGGTTAAAGAGGTTAGAGGCGAATGAGGACAAAAAAAAGAATTCAAAAAAAGAAAAACTTCACGACGATAATCGTCTTCAGTTACCAAATCACCTTGTTCCATTTGCGTAATTCATTTACGGCAATTATTTGTTACAGTATAAATTTATAATAATTAAAATTCATACTATACGATATTTATAAAATTTGCAAAATTTACACAAATTGGCAAACACATTCACAAGATTAGTATCAGCAACAAATTAGTGTTGCTACAACACACTCTCGCACAAGTGGGCAATTTTATCACAATTATATTCTGTGAGCCTCTCGGAATCGAGCCCATGTGGGCTATCTTTGCCTTCTAACAACCAAACAGAACCCATTCTGTACAATCCCCGCCCAAGTGGACCACTGAGAATTTTCGCTTTAAAACATTATCTGTCTGTTTATAAAAACTTTCTTCCCTATTAAAACCATAGTTAAAAACCTCATATATAGGCTTCAGGGACGTTATAGTTAGTTGGACATTTCACTTGTATAAAACCAGAGAAATTCGGCTGTTATAGTTAGTAGAGCTAACTATAACTCGCGCCCCCGCAATGCACTGCTGATGACGTCACATATGACATCACTCATGACATGCTCAGTGACATCACTGATGACATCACTGATGACATCTCAAATGACATCACTGATGACATCATCCACGTGATCATCTGATGCACATCCTCACACCCTAATAAAACCTTTTATACACCCACTCTAAAATACAGACTACCAATATCGAAACCATAGACACACCAATAGCAGTTAGTAAATATCCGCTCAGTGATTCATACGTCTACACACACATTCACCCACTAACCCATACAGTCACTGATACACGCAGTCATTCATCAATACAGCCACTGATATATCCACTCATACACCCATATAGACACTCACACACTGCCACTCACCCAAAGAGTTACTCAAAAACCTAGTCAGTCACCAAAAGAATTAATTACCCTGCCATTTACTCACCTATACAGTTATACACACACCACATCACTTATTCATACAGACACGTACTGTCTTCAACAATTACTGACATAAGCACACACTTATCCATGCAGCCACTGTCACAATCACTCACTGTTACATATACTCACTTATATACTCCAACACTCACAAATAGTGCCTTTCACATATGTAGTTACTTACACATTTACCACTAACACATCCATTCACTCATCAACACAGCTATACGTACACTCACTCACCGATACACTACCTAACACAGGCACTCATAAACGCATACACCCAGTGAATCACCCACTCACACATCCATGCAGGGAGTCACACCCCCCCACCCACACAGACACTCAGGCACCCATACAGGTTCTCAGACAACCAATCATTCTTCAATATACATTGGCATATATAGATATAATGTTCTTGAACTTTTTGGAAACACTCAGTCACTGGATGATGTTGTCAATGATGTCATCAGTGATGTCATTTGAGATGACATCAGTGATGTCATCAGTGATGTCACTGAGCATGTCATGAGTGATGTCATATGTGACGTCATCAGCAGTGCATTGCAGGGGCGCGAGTTATAGTTAGCTCTACTAACTATAACAGCCAAATTTCTCTGGTTTTATACGATTGAAATGTCCAACTATATATTCACTGAAAAAACCACAGGTTTCAGGGACGTTATAGTTAGAAATTATCATTTAAAAAACCTTAGAAATTCACTGAAAAAACCACAGGTTTCAGGGATGTTATAGTTAGTTGGACATTTCGCTCGTACAAAACCAGAGAAATTCGACCGTTATAGTTAGTTAAGCTAAATTTAACTCGCGTCCCCGCAATGCACTGCTGATGACCTCACATAATACATCATTCATGACATGGTCAGTGACATCACTGATGACATCACTGATGACATCTCAAATGACATCACTGATGACATCATCCAGTGACTGTGTTTCTGTAAAGTTTAAATATGTTTGATATATATATATATATATATATATATATATATATATATATGCCAAGGTGTATTGAAGAATGAGTGGGTGTATAAGTGTCTGAATGGATGATTTAGTAGGTGCGTGACTGACTGTATAAGTAAGTGATTAATCGTGTCTTACTGAATGTATGGGTTAGTAACTAAAATGTGTGAATGTCTGTATTAGTCTGTCAGTTGGTGTGTAAGCGGCTGCATGGGTTGGTGAGTAGCTTCATGAGTGTCTATACGGGTTATTGATTGGTTGTCTGAGTATCTGTATGGGTGCCTGAGTGTCTGTGTGGGTGGGTGGGGAGTGTGTGACTCTATGCATAGATGTGTGAGTAGGTGATTCACTGGGTGTATGGATTCAAGAGTGCATCTGTGAAGGGCTGTATCAGTGGGTGAGTGTGTGTATGGGTGTGTTGGTGAGTGAATGGATGTCTCAGTGGTACATGTGTGAGTAACTACATATGTGAAAGGCAGTATATGTGAGTGTTGGAGTCTATCAATGACTATATGTGAGAGTGAGTGATTGTGAGAATGCCTGTATGGATGAGTGTGTGCTTGTATCAGTGATTGTATAAGAGAGTAAGTATGTGTTACTATCTGCATGAATAAGTGAGGTGGTGTGTGTATAACTGTATAGGTGAGTGAATGGGAGTGTGATTGATTCTTTGCATGCCTGACTAGGTGTGTGAGTAACTCTGTGGGAGAGTGGCAGTGTGTGAGTGTCTGTATAGGTGTATGAGTGCATATGATAGTGCTGCATTGATGAGTGACTGCATGTATGAGTGACTGTATGGGTGAATGAGTGGATGTGTGTGCAGACCTAGGAATCAGTGAGTGGGTATGTAGTAACTGGTATTGGTGTGTCTATGGTTTTGAAAATGATAGTCTGTATTTTAGAGTGGATATATCAAAGGATATATTAGGGTATGAGGAGGTGCATCAGATTATCACGTGGATGATGTCATCAGTGATGTCATCAGTGATGTCATTTGAGATGTCATCAGTGATGTGATCACTGATGTCATCAGTGATGTCACTGACCATGTCATGAATGATGTAATATGTGACGTCATCAGCAGTGCATTGCGGGGGCGCGAGTTATAGTTAGCTTAACTAACTATAACGGCCGAATTTCTCTGGTTTTGTACGAGTGAAATGTGCAACAAACTATAACGTCCCTGAAACCTGTGGTTTTTTCAGTGAATATATATATATATATGCCAACATGCCAGGGGGCGCGTTTGCAGAGTGGTGGAGAAAGGGGGCGTGGCCTGATATGAGAATTTAGAAGTCCTGCTGTGTGGGACTTACTGGAGGTAATAGGAGGGGTAGTTGGCCCCCAAGGTTGACGTTGGGGGCTAACTACCCCTCCTGTTACCTCCAGTAAATCCTACACAGTGGGATTGCTAACAGTTGTTCGGAGGCCACGCTCACCTTTCTCCACCACTCTGCAAACGCGACTGCTATGTTATAGTTAGAAATTAGCATTTAAAAAAACCTTAGAAATTCACTGAAAAAACCATAGGTTTCAGGGACGTTATAGTTAGAAATTAGCATTTAAAAAACCTTAGAAATTCACTGTCATAGCAGACAGCAATGTCCCAGGGGTGGGCATCCCGGGACATTGCAGGAGCCGGCCCTGGGGGTAGGCGGTCCGCAGGGTGATCAAGGGCTCCAGGAGGGGGGCAGTGCGGCCCCCCTCCCTTACTGTTTAAAGCCCCAGGGAGGGGCTCGGGTGTCCGCAACGGACCCCCGCATTTAATTATTTTAAGCCCCGGGGAGGTGGCGGAACCCGGGGCTTGGTGGGGCCCGTGAGGCCCCCGCACATTAATAAGCATTGCCCTGGGGAGGTGGCAGTCCCCAGGGCAGTGTGGGGGGCAGAAGCCCCCCACGCATTTTACATATAAGCTCTGGGAAGTTGGCGGTCCCTGGGGCTGCGGGGGCCCCTGCGGGCCCCCCTACATAAATAAGCATTGTTCCCGGGACCTAGCCCACCGGGGGCTTTAAAAAATGAAGCGTGGGAGCCCCCGCTTTGTTTTTTTTCATTTTCGAAGGGGTTCGCGCGACCCGGCCGTAAATGTAAAAAAAAAATGCTTTTTTTGGGCCTGGGGGTCCGTGTGGGACCCCCTGAGCAGGCCTGGGGGGTCAGGGTGTTTTTACCCTGACCTCTTTTCTTGTTTTTATTATTTTTTTTTACCTTTTTCCATCTCCCTTGGTCTGAAGCACAAGATGGCTGCCAACACTTCCTGGTTTGAAGTGTTGGCATCCAATCAGAGGCAAGCTCGTGCTCGGGAAGGCTCAGCCAATCAGATCTCACAATTCTCACATATTGATATCTGTAAATCTTTAAATATGTCAAAAACTACTGAACGGAATTACACCATTTTAAAGAATGCATGCTTTCTGGACCAAGAGCTATCTCTCTTCCAAATTTGGTGTAATTCCGTTCAGCAGTTCAGGCTTTAGCTGTGTCTAAAGTTTCCTATGGAAATTAACATGGAGAAAAGACGTTTTGGGCCCCCCCCTTTTTTCTCGGCCCCCCTTGATGAATCACCCCAAAACTTTAAAGACAGGAGCTGACTTGAGTGAACAATTAGTTTTGAAAATTTCGTGAAGATTCGTCAAACGGCGCCAAAGTTATTGGCAAATCAAGAAACACATTTCCTATGGAAACTAGGTTCTAACTATAACTACCTACTGGCGACTGCCAGTAGGTAATATATATATATATATATATATATATATATATATATATATATATATATATATATATATATATATACACGCATATACATGCTACAGATACATATCTAGACTAAGTACATTTAGGCAGATTACATAGGGCACGCATTATAAGAGTATGCAAATGCTACTATTTTATCTGAACTGTATTTGTTCATCTTTTTAGCATTATGGTAGAAATATATCTACTGTTTACCATATTAGTACTTGCGATTTTTTTCGTATGCTTCTGTCACCTGATTGTTGCAGCAAATATGTTTTACACTAGACTGACGCTGGACCAATAAATACTTATTGAAATGTCCTAATCGCCATCCTGTGTATTTTCCGAGAATAAATAAGCACGAGTGACTGAGCGAAAAGTACTGTACTGTTTTCCACGATCCCTGAGGAATCAGGGTTGTCATGTTCAGTGGTTGCCAGAAACTACCTACACCACTGTAAGGTACAGGGGTGTGGTAGTGGCACTGTAGATCTAGCTGGTCTAACGGCTGACATATTCTGTGGGGGTGTCTGGAAGTGGTTTGGACACCAATCCCTCAGTTTAGGTCATCCAAAACACGCAGGTCCTGGGGCTTCCTAGGAACTACATGACAACAGAATGTACTTTGCGACATATTGGCCTACCAAATTCACAGACCCTACCTTTTCTAAAAGCCAAATTCCCACCCCCTGAAATCAACATTATGCCAAATACAAACCTATTGGCAGCATGTCATTTCAGCACTTGTACTGCACCCTCTCACAAAGGCTAGCATTCCCGGAGACATATTATATTTTACTCCTATTCACTAAACTGACTTGTTCACCCAAGTTACCACTACATAAACCCAACTCACCACAACACCAAAGACCATCCTTCTAGCATTGTGTCTTCCCACTGCTAATCATTCATAAAAAGTGCAGATAAACGTAGCCTTGTATTTATTATATCACTGCTGTGCAATAATGTTTTAGTGCTCAGCAGATAACTTAGTAATCAAGGACCAACAGCAGACAAATTAGTCTTGCACAACTCCAATAGGAGTATTGCCGTACTGAGGCTGTGCTCATCCTTTTGTCCAATAAAAAGTTGTCTTACAAACCTGAGTTGAGTAAGCACTCAGATCTGTTGCCCCTGTGCATGCGATTTCTAGAAAATAGACTATACCTCTGCATTAACACTCAATGCTGCAGAAATACATCCTGGGATAGTCTGTTTTGTGTAGTTAGGATTTAGCTTATCAATTCGGCACTACTTACTGGAGTGGTGCGAGACTGATTTGCCTATGGTTGTTCGTCCCTCGAAGGGCTATCTGGAAAGCTCTAAAAAGCGATTTAAGTTTTTAAAACTGCAGGGGTAAAACTCCAAGTTTCAGTTCAGTTGAGAAAACTTTATTTCGGCCAATATTACCATAAAAGTATATATACAATACAATACATTGCATTCGAGGATAAAATAATTAAAAGGCAATCCATTCGACTCACAAGAATGCATGTGCATCACATGAATATTACATATAAGCAGTCTATGTTACGACCAGCCCAAACCCAGTTTCCTCATTAATTGCATGTGCGATATATATGCAATACAGAAAACAATAACAAGCAAAGGAAAGCACAAAGTAGTCCACGTAAGCACAAGCTCAAGCCCACTGGCCCTCCATTACGATAGCTTTTATAAAGTGCTTGTGTCTAACATATAATCTGATTGCATAAGCATACGCCCTAGCCCAGAAACCCCCATTCTGCTTATTGGTGATTTTACACAAAAGTACAGTATTCATAAAACCAGATATACATCAATAATATAATAAAAAGAGCTCGAAAAAAATCATAAATGTTTAAATACAAGTAAAAAAACTTCCAAAGTCCATTTAAAAATATTATAAAATAATCAGCCAGAACCTATGGGGGTAGACTTCAAGAGAGCTCTACGTGTGCACCACAAAGAAAATAAAAAGTGCAACACCGAAAATACAACAGGGAGATGAGTATCATATTTCAATATCCTAAAAGCCTCTATGCGGTGCCTAGTTCCCAGGTTTCTATGTAGCTGAATCAACCATCGTTGTCTCGTCTTCTTGTAGCCTGGGCAGAAAAAAAGTATACATGGTATTCCGTCTCCGCTGCGTTATTGCAAGCCGGACAACCCAAAATTTGTGAGCCTGCCCATTTGTTTGTAAAAGCACGCAGTGGGAGTACCCCATGCCTTAACTGCAGGTATAACTTCCTGGCAGGAGCCGGTTTAATGTCATCCAGTACGGGCTCTAATCTGTACTGTTCTTTGATTTCTAAAACCCCTGTGGTGAGCTTTCCTATTGTAGAGCTCCCCTGGAGGAGAGCAAGTTTGTTCTCCCAGTAGCTCCCTATCAGATCCTTCCTTGATACTGTTGGACAACTTACTTCTGGGTTGTGCCACAGATTGCCCCTTCCCATGGTCAAAAATGTATCTTGGATGAAGGCCAACCACAGTAGTTTTCCCACGCCTTGTATACTCAACACCTCTCTCAGCTCTTCCCTATACTCAACCAGTTGTGGGGTGACCCACAGACGCCGCCAGAATAGGAGAGGTCTGAGGGTGGCTTCATCTGTGATTGATCTAACCCCAAGGTCTAGATGAAGCGGTGTAAGGAATGGGGGGGAAAGAGGCCAAATAGTTGCCTGGCAAAGGTGTTCTCGATTTTTGCTATGTTGCCGGATGGACGTTGGCCCTGATTTCAGCCCCATACAGGGCAGCACCTCTAGCTTGTGCTTTATATATTTCAGCTACCGGGCCAATAGGTTTATGGGTGGAATTTCTAAATACCTTTGTCAGGCCCCTCGTTGTCTGGGCCAGCTTCAAACTGGCTTTCTTAATTTGGGCTCCCCAGTCCATTTTTTTCTGTGAGCGTAATGCCGAGGTACTCAAACACAGACACCCTCTCCAGGGGTCTTCCTTCCAAACATGGATTTGGCCGCGTGCTATTACCTGAGTTAAACACCATAAATTTAGTTTTCTGTAGGTTGATCTCAAGCCCCTTTTCTTGCAAAACGATACAAAAGGGGATGATGGACGGAACGTTTGAGCCAATCAAACACTCACCCCCAGTCAACTGATCTGGGTTTAATCCATCATCATTCTTTAGCTCACTCCACCACCCCAGTTCAGACATGGCCATATGCAAATCAGTCTGACCCTGTGCCTCATGGGAACAGTCCAGCACGAACTGCCAAGCCATGTCTTCCCTGGACCGGAAACAAGCATCCTAGGACCGGTTTCTGGCATTCCAGCCGTCATCAGCCAGGCTTGCTTGAATCCAGTGGCAAAGTGAGCAAGGGACCCACGTCTGGGCATACCCCCGCCAACTTAGGGCGAACAAAGCGATACAGGGTCAGACTGATTTGCATATGGCCATGTCTGAACTGGGGTGGTGGAGTGAGCTAAAGAATGATGATGGATTAAACCCAGATCAGTTGACTGGGGGTGAGTGTTTGATTGGCTCAAACGTTCCGTCCATCATCCCTTTTGTATTGCTTTGGTCGCCCTAAGTTGGCGGGGGTATGCCCAGACGTGGGTCCCTTGCTCACTTTGCCACTGGATTCAAGCAAGCCTGGCTGATGACGGCTGAAATGCCAGAAACCGGTCCTAGGATGCTTGTTTCCGGTCCAGGGAAGACATGGCTTGGCAGTTCGGGCTGGACTGTTCCCATGAGGCACAGGGTCAGACTGATTTGCATATGGCCATGTCTGAACTGGGGTGGTGGAGTGAGCTAAAGAATGATGATGGATTAAACCCAGATCAGTTGACTGGGGGTGAGTGTTTGATTGGCTCAAACGTTCCGTCCATCATCCCCTTTTGTATTCCTTTTCTTGCAAAAGGCATCAAACTTATCAAGGACCCTCTGTATACCCATAGGTGTTTTTGAAAGTAAGAGAGTGTCATCAGCAAACATCATGGCCGGTACTTTGCGGCTCGCCAGCTTGGGGGCATCTATGTCCTTCCCTGCAGTTAAAGCCTTCGAATAATCCATTATAAAAAGACAAAAAAAAGTCGGGGCAAGGACACAGCCCTGACGGACACCTCTGCCTACGGGTATGGGCATAGTAAGTTCTCTGTGTTTGCCAAACCTAATTTGGGCAAAATTGCCTTCGTGTAGTTGTTTCAGGAGTTGGCAGAGGTAAACTGGAGCCCACAGGTCCAGTAGGTTTGCCCACAATTTGTCTCTCGGCACCAGGTCGAAAGCAGATTTTAGGTCCACAAATATTAAGTAGACTGCCACCCTCTATACACACGGTTTTCCAGTGAAATAATTGGAACCTAAAAATTTGATCTAATGTAGACATCTTTGCTCTAAACCCAGCTTGGAATGGGCTAAGGACAATGGGCTCCTCCATCCAACTCTGGAGTCGACCCAACAGCACTCGAGCAAATATTTTTTGGCTAATGTCGATGAGACTTTATAGGCCTATAGTTTGTAGGGAGGAGTGGTGAACCCTTTTTATAAACTGGTATGATTTCCGCGCCTGCCCAGGTGGCACGAATTGCCATTCCTTGCAGGATGGCCTTGAACAGGGTCCACAAATAGGGGGCTCAGATGGTAGGTTCACTGCGAAAGAGGTCCCCGGGAATCTTATCAAGCCCTGGAGCTTTAGATGGTGCTACTTTGCTCAGGGCTGCAGTTATCTCTTTGAGAGTTATCACAGAGGCGTCTGCTATCTCCTTAGAGGTTATCGCGTGTGCCTCAGTGCAGTTGGCCTGTAGGGGAGAGACTCATTACCTGTTGCACTATCCACTGTCTCTACCCTTGAGTAGAGGGACTCGAAATGAGCCTTCCACACGTCCACCCCTATGTCGGGTTCTATCACCTGTTTGCCTTCAGAACAACCTGTGTTTACCACATTCCAGAAAGTCCTCCTATTATGAGTGCACAGGGTACTTCTCAGGATATCCCACTTGTCGCATTCCCACCCTTTTTTGGCCTCATCCATATTGCTTCTATAGGCCACCCTTTTTTCTTTAATTAACGGCCTATCCTTGGCCTTAATGGCAGAGATCAGAGCTGATTTAGCCATATGACAGCTTTCTCTGAACCAAGGGTGTCGAGATTTTTTATGTTCCCTTATTATTTTATTAGGGTAAAAGAAATTGGCCATAGTGGTTGTTAATGTTATATGATTCTCAGCAACTTTCAGGAGTGCAATTGAGGTGCCGTTAGCCAAAATAGATTGCTTCGCAATCGTAAGGATCGGAATGATAGTTTGATAGAAGGAGGACAACTTTTCTTGGGATTGGCATATGTCCACCCATCGAACTCTCTTCCTGCAGTGAGTGAGTATTAATCTGTCATCAGTTGGTGATTCCGGGCCAGTTGCGCTCTCAGGGTATGGTGTAACCATCTCTAGGATCAGGGCATTGTGGTCGCTATTGTGGCGGGGCACAATCTTGAAATCTATTACCCTGTGCCAGGATTTTGTATCTATCAAGATATAGTCTAGAATGGAAGCATGCCCTGTTCTGTTAAAGGTGTAGTCCCCGGTGCGTCTGATTTTGTTCGGCCATTGCATGCCCTTAGTGAATGTTTCAGTGTAAGGGAATTCATCTGAAGCACCTATGGGGTCCAGGCCCCTGCTAATGGAATGTTAGTCTCTGGGATGGCCCAGTGTAGGTCTTCTTCAGTGGGATTGCCTCCATTCAAACCATCCACGGGGTCAAACTGGCAATTAAAGTCACCGCCAAGAATCACCAGAAAGTTGTCGGGATGGTAGACAAGAAGGCTGTTAGCTCATCAAGAGTCATTGACTCTTGGCTGCAGCTTACCAGTCTGGAGTAGACATTGACTAAGGCAATTTTAATCCTTGATGGAAAAGTGAGAAAAATGCATAGAATTTCAATTGAGAATGTCTCTATCTGTTTTGCTTCACAGCTCAAGTGCACACCGACCGAAGTGCAAAGCCCCTCTGAGGGCCTTCCCTTCCCCCCCCCGAAGTAGCGGCTACACTAAACGATGCATAGCCTAATCTAAAAGTGTCCACCCTAGCCCAGGTTTCTTGGAACATGCAAACCTCGTGTTGTTCTATGAATACCCCCCATTCAGGGTTGTCTATTTTGGAAACAAGTCCAGCTACGTTCCAAGATATTATACACAACCTGGGTGGGCCCGAAAAATTATCTGTGCTAGTAGATTGGCCAGCCATCGATGATGAACCAGGCACTTCCTGAGGGAGGTTGGTCCTTTTCCCCCCCAGAGTCATGGGTCCAATGTTAGCAGTGCTGTTATCAAATATGGGGGGTGATGATTGTAAAGCCTCCACTGTGATTAAGTCGGAAGCCTGCACAATCTCCTTGGGTAGGTTTGGCAGAGGTCGGCTTGTTGTAGCCCTATGGTTCGTATCAACTCCTTCCATTTCGTCTGCGCGCGCCTTCCCATGGGCCACACCCCCCTAGGTGACATGCTCTGTTGAGGGATCTCCCCCTGTTGAAAAACTCTCCCCTGGGGCTTCCTCTGGTGATGGAATTTCTCTAACTGGTGCAATTCAGTTGCGAGTCAGTCAACTGACTCAAGGGCCCCATATCTATTTACTAGTGGTATGTTAAAGAGTAGCTGTCTGGGCTGTTCCTGATGTAGATTAACAGATTGATAGTTCTGATTCCACATCCCCTACTCCCATCCAATCTAATTTGTGGGGCTCTCCCCAGAGAATTGAAATAGCATAGCAGAAGAGACCTTTTGCCCCCATCCTGCCTGTGATCGTTCCTGCCTAAAAAGGCTTGGGCAACCAATGGATTTCTGAAATTGATCACAATACAATCCCCCTGTACATCTTTCGATCTCCAACCCACCCAACCAACTCTGCGTGTCAGGAGGATCTCACCTGCATCATTATAGGAAAATTGCCTCTGTTTAGCCAGCCAAAACATGCATTTGTTTTTTAATTCATGGTGTGATTCCCTTTGCCCCCTCACAAGCTCTGGTACACCTGTTAAAACAATAACATATGGGGTTGAGGCGGGTGGAAGATTAATACATGGCAGGACTGGCCTTTCTTCACTGGCTTCTATACATCGGACGGATCCCTCCCCCTCCCGTTGGCTGTGCCTCTGGCGCTGCCTGTTGTCATGCGCTAGAGGCATAGTTGGTTTAGCCCTACTTGCATTTGTGGAGCCCTGATTGGCCTGATTTGGGGCAATAGTAGGGGTTGATTTTTGTGTGAGTGGGGAATCAACCCTGATAGTACAGGGTGCAGCTTGTGCTTCCTGGCGACTAGCATTCTCATTCCCCCTCGTTATTACTCCTTGATTGCCTACCCAAGCCTCAAACAGTGATGCCAACTTATCCACCCGTGCTATCAGAGATTTGAGCTCGTCCTTCACAATGTTCCTAGCTTGTACTTGTAAATTCACCACCAAGTTTGTCACCCATGCTGGGTGCTCCTTGTCTATTGCTGAGCAAACAGCTGTTCCCCCCTCCCCAGTGTCACTGGTGTCCGTTGTTTCTTTTGCAACCTCCTTATGTTTTGCCCCAGATCTCACAGCTAGCTTGGATTTCCCTTTTTTCGCGGGCTGTGGCGGAGAAACCCCCAGATGCGGATCAGCGTTAAGTGTTTCACATGTAGTCACAAGTCCCTTTGACTGAACCTTGGAGGAATTACTGGCCGAGGTTGCTGAAGTACGTGAGGCATCAAGGTCTGTCAAGGGAAAATCTAAGTTCAGGGTTAACGATAGCCGCCTTTCGGTCAGTTCAATTTCAGTGGCCACCATTCCTATAGCCCTCTGGAGCATCCTGTCAATAGAAATTGGTTGCAATGAGGAAGAGGTTTGTGGGAGTGTCATTTTCTTTTTATCAGCACAGGTTTGCTTCCCCATTATTCTGTTTGTTTGCAGCACGTTAGAATGTGTGGGGTCACCTCTTACATTTAGTGCTCTAGCACTTAGCAAACAACAGCAAGGGCCAGATGTTGGACAGAGCTTAAAGTAGACCACACATTTAAGAGAGGCGAAGGGGGCTCAACGGCACAGTATATGCTCTGCAAGGGGGTTAAGCACTAACCTCAGTCCATACGATGTCTAAGCGTCAGGTCCAGCTGACTCCCGAGGCAATCTCAGAGGGGTGGCCCAGCTCAGCCTCCTCTGGGCTCTGACAGGCTTTGCCCAGGCATGCCCGCGCGTGTCCCACGCTGCGGGAGACCTGTGGCGGCTTTTAGCGCCTCCCGGCGCGAAAGTGCAGCCGTTGGCGGTGTTGGCGTGCTGGCCATAGTGTGCTCTGGGGCCTGATGTCCTGGCCCCCTCCTGGTGGCAGAAACAATGTCAGCGGTCTCCCGTGCTGTGGGAGACCTGTGGAGGCTTTAAGCGCCTCCTGGCGCGAAAGTGCAGGCGTTGGCGTGCTGGCCGCAGTGTGCTCTGGGGCTTGATGTCCCGGCCCCCTCCTGGTGGCAGAAACAATGTCAGCGGTCTCCCCAAGTTTCATTCAACCTATTTTTCCATGAATAATTCTTCCTCAATGGTTTATCACAAAATAGCTTAGATAAAATATCATCTAGCATAAATATTGTCCTAAATATGGATCATAAATATAACATCCCTTTCAGTGTAGATCCCTTACTACCTCAAAAACAGTTAAGTTACAAATCTCTAAAACTGGCAAGTCCCAGATAAAAATAGAGAAGTAGTGAAAGTTTATTAACTATATGTTTGCATGTGACGATTGAGAATGAACTTGGTTTGATTTAATTTAATCACTGTATCGAGTTTTCGGTTAGTGAGCCATTATAGATCTTTATTGTGGGGGTGATTATAATCTGGATACCCAATTCACAAGCATTGTACACATATAAATATAATTTATGTATGAAAAAAATTAAAATGTAAAGATTAATGGTCATTCTTTATAAATAGAATCAGTATGGGTGAAATATTAATTTTACAATGCATCTTGCACTTATTAATGGATTAATCCAAGCAGGGCAGCTGAATAGTCAAGTGTAATGTGATGGAGAGGATTGTAGGACTTCAGAAGTGCATGGGTGTAGCAGTCTGAAAAAAATAGGTGAATCCCCAGAAACATTCATGTGTTTGGTTACTCACATTCTCATTTAACGTACTTTTTAATCTTTGAAACACACACATTCATCCTGTCAGATACAGAAGTAAGAGCCTTTTTCTTGTTGGAAATTTACAGGGAACACCCAAATATATAAGGTGGAGCTAACCAAACGGATTCCTGCAGAGAGGCGAATTAGGCCCTATGTGTGTGAACCAACATCAGTGGTGAGATATAATTGTCAAAATAATAGAACCAAGTAGCAGGTCCTCTAACCAGTTGCTTCCTAAGGCTGAATTAGGATTTATGCCCATCTAAATAACATTGGGGTATTGCACTGGCTCGTTCATTTTATTTTGCAGATGATGTGTCATAACAGTTGAATGGCCTAGGATCACCATGAGTGTGCCTGCATTAAAGAAATATGAGGGTAGGAAGGTTTGATTGAGTTTGTAAGAGGCGATTAGCGGTAGTGTCCAAGAAAACAGCAAATCTCTGTTGCACCTATTTATGATCAGATGTAGTGCTGGGAATGGAGTTCTGCTTATGACATCTAACACAAAACAAATTCCCTTTTTCCTCCTAGTTATATATGTACAATAAGAAGTGAAAATTCTTTTTGTTCATTATTTGTCCTGAGGAAGGTGACAAATTAATCATTTGTTTCACCGAAATGCCGCGTCGACATTTTGAAAATCATTTGACATGTTGAAAATCTTTTAAAATATTGTTATTTGCATTCTTGTGATAAATGTGTATTTGTTTTAAATATAAATTGTGAAATTTGATATTAATTGTTATGATCTTTTCAATATTGACAAGACGAAAATGCACGTGCTAATCCACCTATACACATGATTTCAATCTTTCTATGTATTTTATTGTAATAAATTCCAGTCAATACATTTTAATAACAAGAAAGTATTTTTTAGATTTTTGATGGTTAATACAAATATTTGGTTATATACCTAATTTTCCTGTTTTAAGCATTTTTAATCATTAGAATACATAGGTGTATGATTAAGTTCATCTATTTCCTAAAAAAATAAGGAATGGTTATTAATTGTTTTGATTCTTTTGCCCAGTTTAGTAAATCACATATCTTAGATTGTCCCTTTTTTCTAAATAAGGGTGTTTTTGAGTTCTGTTTATGACTGCATATATCCTTAACCAAACAAGCTGAATATTGAGTGCTTGTGCCAAATGCCAGCTTTGCTGATGGAAACCTCTTTGGTTGTTTGCCACAGGTCGATGGCAGTGAACAAAAGAAGAAAAAAAGCAAGGCCATTTTCCAGAGCGGGCCCCTGAAGAGCAGGAAGGTTCTCATAGTGAACTGATGAAGACGTTCAGGTTCTGCAGGGAAGTTGTCACACAGTGAGCAAGTATTTACAACCTTGTAATCACAAAATGTTGGCTGTTTATCTTGTGATCGAGTTTGAGTGAAGAATAGCAGACCAATAAAACTCTCCACACATATACTGTAAAATCCCAATTTTAGTGACTAAGCTGTCTGTTACTAGGAGGAAGGTGACGAGTCAGCATCGCAGCAGGGTGGGCCCATCTTTCACACTGTGCGACTGAGCTCAGGATAATACGGTCAAATCCATCTAGCAAACCCCAAATCTATCAATTTATTTTTAGAGGAAGTATTTACATGCTTGAGCATTGAATCTTTCATCTAATTACCACTAAAAATGTAATTTTTATTAAATGTCAATCAAAGTTACCCCTGAAAAATTGTATCATGTTAGTGCTTAACCCATCCTTTCTAATGTTAGGACGACTTTCTTTGTGTATGTTTATGGTTGCAAAGGTTTGCATTGGGGATTTTGCTTTTATTTTTTAGTGTTATTTACATTGCTTCTTTTGTTTTTCCGTTCTTTGTTGATATCGGCCTTCTGTAAATTGATATTTGTAAATAGTGCCTAAAATTATCTTCTGTGAAACACACATGCTCCGTGGCCTCTCAGACTACAGAGTGACCCTCCCCTAAAGGGCATTCTATATCTTGCAGAATATCATATCTCATCTAGGTCATGAAGAAATATAATTACATCCTCTCCCCATCCTGATGAAACTCCACTGACTCTCCTTGACTGCCCGCACCATCTTCCAAACCAGCTGCATCATTTACGGAGACACAGCAACCCGCCCACCACCCCTTCTGGCTGACAGGCTCCCCATCTCTGGTGGCTCTTGGTACATAAACGACCAGAGCACCATCAGACTGGAGACAAGTCTAACAAAGAAAAAAATAAATAATGCAGCAAATCTTTTCCATACATGCACCCAGGGTCTGGAACAACATCCTCATGACCATCAGGACCACCCCAACCCTTCTCCAAATCAGTGGAGTGGAACAGTGTCTCTTTAAAGACAATTACATCATGATGCAGAAACTGACTGTATCCTTGTCTTTGACCCTGTACAGCACTCCACTGCCTTTGACTACGCATGCGTACATAATGAAGAGGACTGAATATTATTTGGCACATGCCCAGTAAGATATTTGTTTATCTATTTATAAAATATTGTCGGCTAGGTTCTCTAGGTCATTTGCACAGTGTCCGCCTGAGTCTCCTGCTCCAGTTGCCCTGCTTTATAGGCTTTATGCTCCTCTGCGCTGACGTGATTCCCACTTGCAAAACACAAAGGGGCAGATTTACAAGAAAGTGACGCATCTGTAGAGATGCGTCACTTTCCCTGCAGCACCCTGAGAAACCCTAGCGTCACCATGGATGCGTCGTATTTACAATATGGCACACCATGGCGCAAGGATTGACAGATGCGTCAGAAATTCTGACGCATCTGTTGGGGCAAAAGTTACGCATTGCTGGAGTCGTGTTGCAAGCACGACGCAACTCCAGCAATGCATGGGGAGGCCTATTCCCACTACATTGCATCACTCCTTATGCCTGCTTCAAGCAGGCGTAAGGTTTTGACACAGTGGTGTCCTAGAAGTGACGCGGTGAAATATTGTAGATTTCTCAGCGTCACTTTTACGAGGCTTTCCTGCAATGGAACGCCCACCCTGCATACATTATACCTGACGCAGGTATAATGTGACGCAGGGCTTTACAACGTGACGCATCTCCCTAGATGCGTCACGTTGTAAATTGGTCGCATTTTTTACGCCGCCGCTGCATCACAAAAGTGACGCAACGACGGCGCAAAAGTGTCGCAAGGGGCTTGTAAATCTGCTCCAAAGAATTTAAAATGAATATGGCTATACTTACTTGAATCAAAAAAAGGCAATGAATGTGTTTAATTGAGAGTAAAACTTGCCTATTGCTTCTTCGTCTTAGATTGCAATGAGATTATGCTCGTGATTATAATCCAACATTAAGGTGCATGGTGATCTGTGCAAAAGGTTTGTTCCAAAAGCATATCTAATATCCTAGTAGTATCTTTTCACTCCCTACATTTCATCTTGCGTCCATTGTTCAGTCCTCGATGGATAACTGGGGCAGGATATTGAGAATGGGAAAAGGGATTCCAGGTTGAAAAGATGTCGGCGAAGTGTCCCCATTGGTTGTTTGATAAGGGGAAAGGAATTGTGAACATATTGGCGTTTCCAATAAATTGGCAGAAAGACTGATTTATAGAATACAGAACGTTTTGAAAGGTTAAATTCTGTACCGAATTTTCGAAAATCGAAACTTTTGCTTGAATGGATATAAAGCATGTTTGATCATTGCCTCCCTTCCTAGTTGTGAAAAGTGGCCTTCTTGAAAGAACCAGTACTACAAAGCTTTCAACATTCATTAAAAAGACCTACAATGGAGAACAGTAAAAGGCCACCATGTCATAGACTGCAATCGTTGTCAGTATCTGTTGGAATTCTAGGAAGCCAGAATTACAGGGTGCACACTGCACATGGACATCAGTATTCTTTTAAATCGAGAAGCTGGTATGGTCCTGAAAAGAAGCTAATATCTTGCACCTTTCACATTAGTATAGAAAGGATTTTACATAATATCCCATTATATCCTGTGAGCACATTAAATGAGGCAGAGATGTCAAAGATTTCTAATGAGGAGCCCAGTGACTGAGTTTTGATGTGGAATATATTTATGAAATTGTCTGGGGACATATTCGCAATGGTGCGTGTAGACCTGTTTTCTGCCATTCCACATAATTTCTGATGCCACACCACACCAGGCCTCATTAATAAAAATCCTGTTTGCAGCATGTGCTATAACGTAATGAGTTAGCACATGTAATGTTGACAATGTAGCACAGACACACCGGGGAGCAGTTCACTCTAGGCTCTCTTTTTCCATGTAGGCTTCCCCAGCATTGGCTAATTTGAGCAGGTGGTTGCCTGTGGGGCCCACCATCACCCATTTGTTGGGGACAGACATTACCCTAGTGGGAAAAACCCAAAGGGGAAATGAGGCGGAAGAGAAAGACAGAGGAAATGTGACAAATGGAGAAAGTAGTAACCTGCAAGAGTAAGATAAAGGGGGCAGGGAGTGTTGGGTAGTCGATTGAAGAGGTATGAGATGAATTCAAGAATACACAGTCTTGGTATTCGGTGAGCCACCATGGTATAGCATCAGCAATGGCCTTCTGAGCAGAGCTTTGGGCACCAGCTCTCATTCTTTTATAAATAAAGCACTAGGCCCTACAATTGAAATGGGTCCGTAATGCCACCCAATATAGTGTATAATTTGGTTCTGCACCCACTTAATAGTAGATGATCATGGCGCTTTTAGGAGATAGAAGCACAGACAGTAATAGTGCAACTCTTGCTGCACTCACTATCTTAGTCTACTTTTCCATGTGAGACAGGAGTCCTCAGAGGTGGTACAGTTTTCAACCACTTAGGTCGGTCTTTTGGGCGGGTTCTAGGACCTTCCATGCTCACTCCCAAACAGGGTACTGTGAAGTACGCCAAGGGCCCGATTACGAGTCTGGTGGTCCACGGACCTCCTGACTCATGGGATGCGGCAGTGGCAGTCTCCCAACCCCCCCATTATGATTTGGGCAGTCGGACTGCCACAGTCCCACCACAGCCGCCATGGAACCGCTTTTCCCTGGCAGTATTGCAGTGGTCAGGAGGCCACAATATGCTTGGTGGGACCGCTGGGGTACCGCCAAGCATTTTATGAGTTTCCTCTCTACCAGTGGTGTGGCAAAGAGGAAACAAAGGGGGCCCTGAAGTGCCCCCTGGCACCTCCTCAGCATGTGGATGCACACATGTGCCCCCCTGTGTGCATGCACACCAGTTCCTGCACGGCATGCACTTTTCAGTCCATGTCGTGCAGAAACTGTTTTTGGTGTTCTCGTTGCGGTGCCCATTTTCAGGGTACTGCTGTGGGAACGTCAAAACAAAAGCCCACCAGGCACAAGTTACACTCATAATCTGGCGGGTAGTCTGAATAGGCTTCAGCGGTGTGGCGGCAGGACGGAACAGGGCGCATACTCTGACAACCAGAAACCCCAGTTCTAACATTGGTGCTCAGAGGTGAGGCTAGCAGTTGTGTTTGTGCAATACCATATAGTAACTCATTGTTCACTACAACTCTATACTAAGGCAAATTTGAACCTATTTCAATTTCTCCATACATTGGCATCTTTGATTTCTCCAGAAGTCTTTTTGCCCCATACTCATTTTTTTTATCTGCAATGTCTGTGGCCTTAGCTGGCAATATAGAATTTGAGCTGGCCAATCCGGAAACCTACACAGTAACAGTGCTGAAGGGGGTTCTACCAGGAAAGAAGTGTGTTCACTAAGGTAAGTGCCAAGACGGCAGAACTTCAGAAAGCCTTAAGAGAATAGGCAGCAGCCCACCAAACCAACACAGTGGATGAGGAGGAGGAAACAGAGTCTGTGGAGGAGGAATTGGACCAGGACCTGTCTGAAAGCCTTGCCATGCAACCTACTGATGTGGGGGGTAACATCCTCAGAAGATTGGAAGTCTGTACCAGACCAGGCAGCAGTGTGTCTTGAGGACAGGAGGGAGAAGAGGAAACTAAAGATAGAGCTTGCAAAATTGAAATTGGAGAAGGAGCAAGCCCTTGCAAAGCTAGAGAAGGATCAGTCCCTTGCTAAAATGGAGAAAAAGCAAGTTCTATAAGAGGAAAAGTTGGCCATGGAGGAGAGAAAAATGGCCCATGAGCTCAGCATGAGAAAGCTGGACATAAGAGCCCTACAAATGGGATCCATTGACAGCAATGGTGGCAGCATACCTGCAGTGTCCACTGGTGAGTCAAGAGTCCGGATATCCAAGGATTTGGTGCCCAGTTATGTGGTGGGGGATGACATAGAGAAATGGTTTGCAGCCTATGAAGTGGCTGAAAGAGTGCACAAGGACTCAAATTAGTTCTTGAGTGGTAGTTTATGGAGGTATATGCCCACAGTGGGAAGGGACATACTCCTTACACTAGAGGTAGAGGACCAGACCTGCTACACTGCTATGAAGGCCATTCTAGTAAGTAAGTTTGAACCGGACCCTGAGATCTATTTGCTCAGATTCAGGGGCAGTCACAAGATCTCATCACAAACATGGATGTATTTCTTAATTATGTCAGCAAGGCACTGAAGGGCTGAGCGAGGGTGCAGCAAGGTTGCTGGTTATGCAGGGCTGTACAATTTATTTTTAAAGGAGCACATTCTTGATGTTTTTTTCTGAAGCTGTGCCAACACCTGATTGATAGCAAGTTAACTCACCCCCAAAAACGTGCCGTGGAGGCAAACATCTGGGTCAGCACCAGAGTGTCCAAGAAGGCATCTGGGGGGACTCCCAAAAGGGTGGTCAGGGTTCCCACCAGAAGAAGGAGGGGGAAGATAAAAAGACACATTTCGCTAAAGGCCTCCAAAACAACTTACAGGCGACAGGGTCTGGATCTCATTCCCAATCTGTCCACCAGAAAAAAAAATACCCTGACAAAAGTCAGCAGCCCACAACTCCCAAGTGCTCTGAGTGCTCTGAGTATGGTCACTACAAAGGGGATCCCAAGTGTCCAAAAAAAGCACCACCTCACACTGGAGGAAAGACTCCAGGGGTGGCTAGTGCAGTGCTGGGGAGGGGTTTGTCCCAGTTAATATGGGGGAGTTTAATCGGGTTACCCTAGTGTCCCTGGGTGACAGTGAGATGGTTCGTAAGATCCATGTCACATACTCCAAAGAATAGGCAATGGGCCACCATCAATGGGCATGGTGTTGAGGTTCAGAGGGATACAGGTGCCAGCATGACTCTGGTAAGGAGTCAGCTGGTGTCCCCAGAACAGGTGATTCCCAATGCATTCCACCAGGTTGTGGTGGCTGACAACAGAGAATGTCACTATCCTATGGCTCTTGTTCCATTTGAGTGGGAGTGGGGGGTGCACGTCTTCTGAAGGTTGCTGTGAGATCTGTCATGCCTGTTTGCCTGGTAATGACCTTGAGCACACTACCTGGAAGGTAGTGGGGCTCAAGCCTCATGTGGAGAGGTTGGGTTACCTGAATGGATCTGTGCTACTACAAAGTCCATGGCTGCTCAGGATGGGAATCAAAAAGGCAGGAGCCTGGAACAAAGGCTCCGCCAGCTGCTAAGAAGTGGCGAGGCAGAGGGCACAGGAAACGTCCGTAGAATGTACACCCAGTGAGATAGATGGGCACATGCGTTGGCCACCCCGGAGTCCACTGAGGAGAGCATTGCTTCCCTTGGTGACCTGCCTACACTTGCTGGCTGGCATGTAGAAGGAGGAACCACCAATGAGAAGTTCTGTAAGGCACAAAGGGAGTGTCCAAACTTTGTGGGACTGAGGCAACAGACCTAACCCTAAGCAGCAGGTGATGCCTCTGGGAGCCATCACATTTACTGGGAGGGCAACCCCCTTTACAGTGAGCCTGAGGCTTCTGTGCATGGTACAGCAAGTGGTCCCCCAATGCTACAGGGCCTTCCTACTGGAGCTGGCTGATGAGATTCCCCTGCCAGGACTCCTGGCCCAAGACAAGACCTTTGCAAGGCTTGCCTCACACTTTTTTGGCCCAGGATTAAGACATCCCTCAGATGAATTTTGCTGGAGTTGTGTGACCTACCATGTCAGTGAAAGGACGGGGCAGAGTCTGAAAGCCCCCTTTAATCCCTTGCCTGTCACTGGCACACGCTTTTAGCTGGTGGGCATCAACATTGTTGGGCCTATAAATCCCCAGACTGCATCAGGCAACAGGTTTAACCTGGTTATGGTAGATCATGCCACTAGGTACCCAGAGGCAACCCTTCTGAGGATCATGACTGCACTTGCAGTGGCATAGGCCCTGATGGGGATTTTTACCCGAGTGGGTTTCCCCAAGGAAGTTGTGTCTGACAGGAGCACAAACTTCATGTCTGCACACATGCAGTCAATGTTGAAGGAGTGTTGAGTAACCTGCAAGTTCTCCATCCACAAACAAATGGGCTTGTTGAGAGATTCAACAAGACCCTGAAGGGCATGACTAGAGGCCTACCTGAGGAATAAGTGAGACATCTTCCTGCCAAGCCTGTTGTTTGCCTACAGGGAGGTACCACAGAAGGGAGTGGTCTTCAGCCCCTTTGAGCTTTTCTACGTGCACTCTGTTTGAGGACCTCTGAGTGTGGCGAAGGAGGGTTGGAAGCAAGCTCCCAAGAAGATTCCCCAGGATGTAGTGAGATACATGCTGACCTTCAGAAGCCAAATGGCTAGGTTATGGAAGCAAGCTTCAGACAACTTAGAAGCCAGTCAGGCTGTAATGAAAGAGTTGTATGACCAAAATTCTACCTCAGTGGAATTGCAGCATGGGCAGAAAGTGTGGGTTATGCAACCTGTGGAACCCACGGCTCTCCAGGACCTTTGGACAGGGCCCTATGAGGTAATTGAGAGGAAGGGTAAGGCCACCTACCTGGTGAACCTCGAGACCCCAGGGTACTGGCAGATTGCCCTAAAAGAAGATGCCATGGAGCCTTCTCCACTCCAGAGGGCCACTACCAAAATTGTGTGATGCCTTTGGAGTCAAAAATACCCCTGCCACCTTCCAGAGGTTGGTAAACCAGCTCCTTGCTGGTATGGAGGCCTTCTCAGCTGTCTACCTGGATGACATAGCTGTCTTCATTAGCAGCTGGAAGTACCACCTTTCTCTCATCCAGGAAGTGCTTCAGGCACTGCAACAGGCAGAACTGACGATCAAGTCCACTAACTGCCAGAGAGGGCAGGGGTCTGTGGTGTACTTGGAACACCTCATGAGCAGGGGTAAGGTGCAGCCCCTCCAGGCAAAGATAGAGCCTTACTGGGCACTACAGGAGGGTTGTCAAGGGAAATGTAACCATTGTTGCCCCCTTGACAGAGCTGACTTCTAAGAACACCCCAGAAACATGATATTGACAGAGGCATGCCAAAAAGCATTTGACTCCCTTAAGCAAGCAAAGTGCACGGCCCTTGTGCTCAAGGCCCCAGACTTCTCCGAGGCATTTATCATTCACACAGATTCCTCAGAACATGGCTTAAAGGCAGTTTTATCACCGCTAAATGAAGAGGGCCTGGCTCAACCTGAAGCCTTTATCTCCAGGTGATTACTCCTCAGGGAACAGAGGTGGAGTGCTATAGAAAGAGAAAATGTTGCTGTGGTTTGGACACTGAAGAAGTGAGGCCATACCTGTTTGGCACTCACTTCCTGATTCAGATTGACCACAGGACCCTCATGTGGCCCATGCAAATGTGGGGTGAGAATCCAAAACTGTTGATGTGGTCCATTTGCCTACAGGGTATAGACTTCAGGGTGGAACACAGACCAAGTTAGACCCTGCCAATGCAGATGGCCTATTCAGGTTTTTCCTCCTTAGTGATGAAAAGACCATGAGTTTAGGTAGATCTTCCCACTTTCATCTGGGGAGGCACGTGTTAGACCTGTCATCCTTAGGGTGGTCTTCCCTCAAACCATTTTCTTGCTTATCTCCTCTTTTGCTGATTCTTTTTGCTGGTTTTAGGACTCTGAGCTTTGTACTGCTGCTGACCAGTGCTAAAGTGCATGTGCATCTCCCCTGAACATGGTAACATTGGTGTATACACAATAACCACATTTAGTTACATTGCACATCCCTTGTAAAGGATTGTACCATATACCCAGAGCCTGTAAAATAAAGTCTGGTAATGAGTCTGCTGCACTGATTGTGCCACCCACACAAGTAGCCTCTTGAGCCTGTCTGAGGTTTGCTATTGCAGGGTATGTGTGTGCAGTCAGTGCCACTATGACTTGGCATTTAAAACCCTTAGCCAAGCCATAAACTACCCTTGTATTACATATAAGTCACCCCTAGGGTAGGCCCTGGGTAGTCCTCAGGGCAGGATGCTCTGTAACTAAAACGTAGGACATGTAGTTTTACGTTTTACGTGTACTGGTAGTGACAAACATCTCAAATTCGTTTTTCACTGCTGTGAGGCCTACTCCTCTCATAGGCTAGCATTTGGGATTCCTTAAAACCCTTTAGGCTGTAATTCCTAATCAGAAAGGAGTAGGTGAATCATGTTTCATAACTTTGGAATGATAATGATAAATCCTCTTTAATGGTAAAGTTGGATTTAACATTACTATCTTAGAAATGCCACTTTTAGAAACTGGACATTTCTATGCTCTTACTGCTCTGTGCCAAGCTACGAGAGGGTGAGTACAGGTTATCTTTTAGTGGGTGAGCACAGGTTATCTTTTCGTGTGTATTTAGCTTACCCTGACTAGAGCGGTGGGTCCTGCTTGTACAGGGTGCATACTCTGACAACCAGAAACCCCATTCTAGCAGGCAGTGTTCAATATGGCATTTCTATACTCTTGAATTGTCTGTGCAAATGTTTTTTTTTCTGAATGCAAATAGATTATACACTGTCCAAATGCATAGCTGCTTGCGAGCCCAGCATATTGTTGGAAAATTATTTTCAACTGAATATTCATTTATTCTTGATTTAGCAAAATTTATGAAATCACTTCAAAGTGTAATAATTACACAATAACATTTTTTTTCATTTCATTAAGGCATAAGCCCTCACATCAATACCAGCATTCAATTCCTTTTTTATTATTGTCCCGTAAAAAAAACCATCCCAGACTGAAATTGGTCAATAGATAACATTCCATCTTCCTGTCCACGTAGAATAAAGTGAATTTCAAAACACTGTGGGATGTATCCCCTCTGGCACCCACCATTAGGCATCACAATGTGTTTCGCATGGGGTGAATTCCATCTGTTAATAAAAAGAGAGGCCAGAAATTTACTTTTGCAGAACTAGAAATTCAGGACATAGTAGGAAACATCTGTTGTTCTATGGACTATTAGATTTGAGTACCATGATTCTCTGGTAATTTCGAATGCTATTAAAGACAATCTGCACAATATGCAGTGTTGGGAATATTCACAAAAGTAAGATATATTTGTTGTATTTGTTTACACTTGTAAATGTAATCTTACACTTTTGAATAACTTTACTATGTTTCGCTATTCACAAACTCCGAGGGTAAATTTACTGAAAAGGGTATTCTTGCACGTAACCACCCCCTGCAAAAGGGGGTGGAGACTAGCAAGTGTAAATTACTACAAAAAAAATAGTAAATCTAGCACCACACATGGCCAACCCATCGTACAGCAGCACCCTCCCTTACAATATAATGGGTGCAGGGATTTAAATGTAAACCCCATAGGAAATAGTGTTAATTTAAATTACATTTTTGTAAAATAGTTAAAAATATAAACCCATCTAATTTATCATTTTTATTTAACTATGACATATTTTAACAACCTTTTTCCATTTAAATAAAAGTAACAATAAATGTTATGAAATATACATAAGTTATGTTTAATTGATTCTAGACATCACATTTAATATCATTATTGTATAATAAAACATTTTTACTTTGATTAGGCATTTTATCTTTAATTTAAACTTAAGAAAATAATTTTATTTGTGATTTAATATATTTACATTACTTAAAGGTAAACTTAAAAGTATATTTTTTAGTGCTGTCGCATTTTTCTCTTTAGTCGGACATCTAAAATAAATATATTAAATTAATTTGCATTAATATTTAGCTAAAATATTTTTACAAACTTTTTGCAGGTTTGATAAACTTTTTTACTGCTTAAGCCATCAAAGTGCCAGGATGTCCACAATATGCCAGGAACTAACACAATTTTGCGAGTGTCAACAGTATGCCACATTGGTCCCATTATGCAATGGATGCCCAAAATATGTCAAGAATTACCACCCTGGCTCTAGGAAAACCATTATGCCATGGTTGGTGCCACTCGGACATTGATACATATCAGAAAGGACCACCATTCTGTCAGAGCGAAGAATTATGCCATTCATAGGCACCATTATGTCATGGATGCTAACAATAATAGAGATTAACACTATCATGCCAAGACCAGCATTTTTCTAGGGAGTGAGAAACATGTCATAGATAACAACAAGTTGCCAAGAAATACCACAATTCTGCCAGGGCCAGCATCTTACCAGATGAGGGCATCATATTTTGCATGCCCACAAGATGCTAGGAATTAATCGCATTATGTGAGGGCCTGCATTTTATGGTGGGCAATGGCATCCTCTCATGAATGTTCTCACGCTGCCAACAAATACCACCATTGGACTGAGCAAGCATGAATTTTACTGGGGTGGAAATGAGCAACATGCTGTGGATACCCACAAGTTGGCAACAATTACCACCGTTACATGAGGGCCAGCATTTTACCAAGTGTGGGCAATGGGAATCTTCCTGTGGATGGCTACAAGTTGCCAGGAATTGCCACCATTGTGCCAGCATTTTCCATATTAGTTGGGAACGGGAATACACCCAAGGATGCCTGCAAGATCCCAAGAATTACAACTATTGCCCCAGGGACAGCATTTTTCCAGTGAATGTAGTGGCCACACTCATACGCAAACACACATAGACATGCAAGCGAACACAGAGACACAAGCGGTACACACACACACATAGAGACACACACAAACATACATGCAGTCAAGCAGTAATGTTGACACAAACATGCTTTAAAAACAAAGGAACTTTCAAGAAGCTGCCATTCCAACTGTTGCTGCTGCTCAGGGATCCCTGTTTCCTCCTTTGTCATGGTTTGTCACTGCACATTCTGCGCTTCTATGAGAAAGCGGGGCAAATGGGAGCGCTTCAAGAAGCAATGCAGAGCCTTGGAATATGAATACCTGTAGGGTTACTTCCAGGACGGTGTTACCCCAGGCAATTTAACTTTTAAAAGTTGGGTATAGTACGGATCAAATTCTGACAACACATGGCCTGGTATTTGTTTGTCCACAGCCAGTCAGGCAACATGAAGCATCACTGTGTGTTTGGCTTTACGAAGGATGTCATCCTTGTTGGCAGTATTGGGGTCTATTATTCACGAGTGAACCTGCACTTTGAACTTTTCATGAAAATTTATTTTTCCTAATGAATGAACAGGTGAGGTGACATCTTTGCTGCCCTTTATCATCAGTAAGCCAGACACACAACATAAGTATTTGTAAAGCGCACATTCACCGTAGGTCTCTTGGCGCTGAATAACAGATGTTTATTGTTACCCAACTCAATAGCACTCATTTTATCAACCTCAGATGGATGAAAGACTGAGTGGAACTGCCGGGATTTGAACCTGTGACCATGAGGTCGAACACAGGTCCCTGCAGAGGATGCCTTAGTCCACTGAGCCACCAGAGCAGGCTACACAGAACCATCTGGGGATTAGATATTCTAAAATAGAACAAATGATCATCAGTCGATGTGGTAAAGACAAGGCAGCAAGGTACATGGCAGTAAATATATAGATTTATATTTGGTAATGCCAGTACCGTGGATAGGGCCTTGGCACAGAGCAAATGGTTCTCTGATCCATTGCCAATGATCTCTGCACCCAGGGGCATTCCTGTGTATACCTTACCTTCCATCCCTCGTGTTCATTTCAACAATGTCTGTTCACCAGTGCTCAGGTGCTCTCACTTAATGCCCCTTGCCTCCCACACTCACTCTTCTGACTTTGATCTCACTCTCCTCTTATATGATGTTCGCACTAGCTCTTTTCACTTCCTTTTACTATTGCTTGTGATGTTTTTAATTCGACCTCACGATTTCTCTGTATTAACGGTTTCTGTCTCCCTAGTTTAGAAAAGCAATGGACAAGTGGACTGAGCAGAAGAATATATATGTACTGTTTTTCTGTCCTTAGACGCTAAGAAATGCAGGATGGATGGCTTTCTGTTTTTTGAAAGAAACGAAGTAGATTTGCGTCTCTTTTAGTTATTGGTAGGAAGTATCAATCTGCCTGTGCTTCCATCAGTACACACTAACGATGTATTTTGGCTCCCTGTGATGCTGATTTAAATGGTGTCCATCAGTTTCTTCTTGTGGGTATATGATCAGTCAGGCTGTACTTGGGCCACATTCCCATTCAAGAACCAAAACAAAGCGACTGTATGAGGCAAGCTCCTTGACACATGTAGGCGAGTTTGTGAGTTCAACAAATCTACCCACTTTGCAAACAAGACTTCTGGTAGGGTTCGGTGCCCCATACTCTGCCAGCAAACATGACACAATGCGGACCACGCCTTCTCGCTTCCATCTCTGTCGCGGCCTAGAACAACCAGATGTTGTTGTGTCAGAAACGCGTCAGAACATTTTCCCATCTGTTTGAATTGAAATTGTTGTTCTCTATGCGCCAACGTAAGTATTCTACAAATTTCCCCTTCATTTTAAATAAATTTTTAACCTAAAAGTTAGTTATTGGAAATGTACGTGATGCTGCTGGGGCAGTTTAAAATCGTGTGAAATTATAATTTTGCATGCGTTTTGTTTGGTTGTGCCTTCCGATTGAAAGCATGACCGTTAAACAAACCAGTCCAGTTGCCGACACTATCTGGACAGCTTTGAATGTTACAGTTGCCTTTCCAAGAAGCCACATTATCTTTTCACACATTGGGCGTGCTGAAGTGCAGTTTGCTCATCCATTTACATATCCTCAGAGCATTTGTATTGCAACGGTCCATTTGTTCCAGTTAATGGAGTACGGTGTGGGCCAGCCACAAATGTACATAGTCGCAGCACGTGACAAAACATGCCACTCACTGAAGCCATTAGGTTGAATTTGAGGCATTAAAACTGCATTTCCAAATAACATGCCTGAGGATGGCATGGTCTCGAATGTTTGTTTCATGTAAACATATTTTTACAGAAAGTAAGCATTACATGCATTACCAATGCACTTTATTTTTGTCAAAGATGTATGTGAAATTTCAAAGCTTAATCTGTATTAATCCCTAATAATGTCCCCCATCACGTGTGTTTATTGAAAAGCCTTTTGTGATCATTCAGTACGGTATTAACGGTATGCAATGTATGCGTGGGTTGCTGGATTCATCCCATAAAGGTTCTGTGCTCTGCTTTGTCTCAATTACCCCGAATGTGTTGTGGGGAGAGAATTTTTTCTTTCGACTCTGAGTAAGAGGTTTCATTCTCCCTCCCCTGACAATTCACAACAATGAAGGCTTCCTGACATGTGACCCCAGTTGCGTTGCGCTTGCACCACGCAATGTGATACATGCGCGATGCAACTGGAAAACGAGATTTATGAAGCCACAGAAGGCCACTTTGCGTGGCTTTGCGTGGCTTCATAAATCTCGAGTAAAGCAATGCAGCGTAAATTCCTGCATTGCCTTACTCTGCGCTAGGGAGGCATTCCATGGGCACTGCATGGGTGTTCCCAGACAACTCCAATGGCTTTTCATGCAGAACTGGTAAACCTGGGAATGCGCCAAAAAGATACGACTTCCTAAGAAAGGCGTAACAAGGAGAAATATCTTTATTTCTCCAAATTACTTCCTCTTTCTATGTGTGCTGCAGAATGCAGCACACATAGATAGAGAAGTATGCCTCTCAAGATTGTTTTTGTGCAGGAAGGTGCCCCTTCCTGCACAAAAGCAATCCTGCATGCAACACAGGCACCCTTGCAACACGGTGCGAGGGTGCCTGTCTTGGCGATAGACAGCCAAAACGGTACCAGGGTAGGGGAAAAGGCAGGAATGTGCCATATTCTTTTAAATACAGCACCTTCCTGCCCTTTCCCTGTCATGCAGTGCAGCGCAGCAAGGTGAGTTGCTGCACTGCATGACAATTCTCATAAATATGCCCCTTGGTCTCAAGCGGGAGCCCAGCATTCTGTAGTGCAAGTAAAAGTGCTCCTTTTCTGGGATTAACCTTTAGGTGGGGATCTTTTCTTTATGCGCTGGAGACTAAGATGCAGATGTATCATTTTTTCATAAAACAAAATACAACAAGAAACCTTGCTGCACTGAGTGAAAGGGAGAGGGCAGAAATGCATCATATCTATCAAGATATGGGGCCCTCTTGTGCTCTCCTTGTGCCAGCACACTTAGTACATTCTACCTCCAATGCAGGCACCCTTGCGTCATGGTGCAAGGATTTTTTTGTGTGCAGGAAGAGACACCTTCTTGCACAAAAAAAAATCTTTAGAGGCAATTTCCTCCTTCAAAGTATGCTGCAAAATGCTGCACACTTAGAAAGAGGAAACAACAAGGAAAAATAAAGACATTTCTCTTCATTGCACCTCTGTTGGGAAAGCACACAATTCTGACACATTCCCTGGTCTAACAGTGTTGGTATATCTGGGAATGCATCAGAATGCATGGGTGGATGAGTGGGAACACCCACACTCCACCCATGTAATACCCCCAACACGCAAAGTAACACAAGGCAGTGACCTGCGCTGCCTTGCATTACACCAGATTTACCAAGCAATGCAGGGTCATGCAAGGTGACCCTGCGTGATTTGGTAAATCTGATTCTAGGTGTTGCGTCACCCTACGTCGCCGTGCGTGGTGCACAGGTGATGCAAAAAAATGACAAATCTGCCCCTAAGTATATTGGACTAGTCAGAATTAGAATCTGAACAAATTAAGGAGCATATTTATCAGTAGGGTTGCATGGCGTTTGCACCGGGCAACGTGGTGCATGCGCGACACAAGTCTAAAATTCGATTTATGAAGCCATGCAAGGCCACCTTGTGTGGACCTGAGTGGTTTCATGAATCCAGAGTAAGGCAACACGGCACAAATCACTGTGTTGCATTACTCTGCACCAGGGAGGCATTTCAGGGGTGTTGCGTGGGTGTCCCCCTGCAACATCCATGTATTTTGACGCATTCCCAGATTTACCAAAAGTGTTAGACCTGTGAATGTGCCCAAATGCTATGCCTTCCCAGGTGAGGCATAAAAAGGAGAAACATCTTTATTTCTCCTCGTTACTTCCTCTTTCTATGTGTGCTGCATTCTGTGGCACACATAAACAGAGGAATATGCCTCTCAGAATTGTGTTTGTGAAGGAAGGTGCCCCTTTCTGCACCAAAACAATCCTGCATGCAACACAGGCACCCTTGCACCATGGTGCAAGGGTGTCTGTGATGGCGCTAGGCAGCCAAAACTGCACCAGCGCAGGGGGAAAAGGCAAGAATATGCCATATTCTTTTAAATACAATGCATTCCTGCCCTTTCCCTGTCATGCAGTGCAGTGTAGCAAGGTGACTTGCTGTGCTGCACTGCATGGCAATTCTCATAAATATGCCCCTTGGTCTCAAGCGGGAGCCCAGCATTCTTTAGTGCAAGCAAAAGTGCTCCTTTTCCTGGAATTAACCTTTAGGAGGGAATCTTTTTTTAATGCGCTGCAGAGAGGCAGATTTAAAGATTTTCGCGCATACACAATGCAGCAAGACACCTTGCTGCACTGAGTGAAGATCAAGATATGGGGCACTCCTGTCCTCTCCTTGTGCTAGAACACTTAGTGCAGCCTAGCTCCAACACATGCACCTTTATGTCGTGGTGCAAGGGTGCCTGCGTTACAGGTAGGATTGCACCTTCCTGCACAAAAAAATATCCTTAGAGGCAATTTCCTCCTTCAAAGTATGCTGCAAAATGCAGCACACTTAGAAAGAGGAAACAACAAGGAGAAATACAGAGATTTCTCTTCATTGCACCTCTGGTGGGAAGGCATACAATTCTGATGCATTTCCATATCTTCCAGTGGTGGTTAATCGGGAAACACGTCAGAGTGCATGGGTGGATGCCTGGGAACACCCACACTCCACCCATGTAACACCCCCAAAATGCAGAGTTACACATGGTAGCGATTTGCATTACACCAGATTCACCAAGAAATGCAGGGTCATGCAAATTGGCCTTCCGTGATTTGGTAAATCTGATTCTAGGTGTTGCATCACCCAACGTCACCTTGCGTGGTGCAAAGGTGATGCAAAACAATGACAAATATGTCCCTAAGTATGTTGGACTAGTCAAAATCAGAATCTGAACAAATTAAGGAGCATGTTTATGAGTGGGGTTGATTTGCACTTGCACCAAACAACGTGGTGCATGCGCAATGCAAGTCAAAAATGCAATTGTTAAATACACGCAAGGCAACCTTGCATGGACCTGAGAGGCTTCATGAATCCAGAGTCAGGCAATGCTGCACAAATTGCTGCGTTGCATTACTCTGCACCAGGGAGGCACGCCATGGGTGTTGCATTGGTGTTCCCCTGCAACATCCATGGATTTTGACATATTTTCTTTGTTTTGTCCTCATTAGTGCAAAAGGTGAGATATAGGAAGACAGCTTTCCCTCTTTTCTTTACTTTACAACCTAGGGAATTTTCTCGCCTCATCTGGTAGATGGAAGGCTTTCTCCTCTTGAGGTAAGATTGTGTCTTATAATCTCCAAATTCACCGGGAAAGTCCACCATGGTATCAATCCCAGAATTTGTTTATTGCATTATGTGTAATCATTGGACATCCCTTCCTACCCTACCTCTACTCTCCGTCTTGGAGTTTGTTCCTGTCCCATATCTCCCAGAATTTAGTTTGGTTACTTCCCTCTCTGCTCAAGTCCAATTTCTTAATCTTACACACTGAGGTCAGCCAAGTCCTTTAATGTTGGGGTGTTTGCAAGTATCCACTTTATGCATATCTCCCATCTGGCGAGAAGAATTAGTACAAATAATAGATTCTTTTGCTTGTCGTTTAAATAAGGTACAGCCCGCTATCACTCATAGTTCCAAAAATAGTTATATCTGTCCTTACCTCAATGTATTGTCCCAAGACTTCACTTATAACCTTACCCACATTGGACCAGAACGCTTGGAGTTGAGGGCGCTGCTGAAACATATGGATGTCATTTGCCTTTATTTCTCCATACTTTGGACATCTTTTTACCGCTTGCTTGTTTATCTTTGTCAACCTTTCTGGCGACCAGTATGCCCTGTGTAGTGTAAAGATGTTTTTTCCTAAGAGGTGCAGATTTTATTACACGCCATAATGTAGAAAAGGATACTTGCCATAGATATTGTAAGTCCTGTGCTGGCAGGTCTTTCTTCCATAACTCTAGTGGTAGTGTAAGATCTTCTTCTCCTGCTTGGATCATAAGCCAATGCCATTTTGATACTTCCTTTCGCACTGGATCACTTTGTAGTTCTTCCTCTAGCTCCATATTTTCATTCTGATATTTCTCCATGCTTTTTGCCCAGCTTGTCAGTTGGTAATACTTGAATCTTGACAATTTCCCACCCGTACTCGTTAGTAGAGAGTCCCAGCTCGTCAAAGCTCCTGCTTGTATCAGCTGCCCCCACTTTGTTATACCTGCGTTCTTTATGGGGACAGCCAGAACGTCTTTCAGACATTCTGGGGTTCCTGGGGATTCGCAGATAGGTGCAAAGGTATTATAGTATGGAATATTTAGTACCTGCCTAACCTGGTACCAGAGTTTGCAGGCTGCACCTAAAACTTTCAACTTGATTTTTTTAAAGTACTTTGGGTGGTCAAACTTGTATAGACAGAAGTCCCCTTCCATTATCAATTTGTAATACAGGGCATAGAGAGAATGTTCCTTGAGTAGTACCCTGATATTCTTGAACTGGAAAGTCCTGTAGTAATATAAAAGATCAGGGCTAGCGATACCTCCTTGATCTTTTCTCCTGCGTAGTTTTTTCCAGGCAATTCTTACTCCTTTCTAGGCCCATATAAAACCGTTTAGTTCACCTTGTATCTTTTTGATCCACTGCAGTTTAAATTCTAGAGGGATAGTATTAAAAATAAAGGAGAATTTGGGTAAGATAGCCATCTTGATTGTGTTGGATCTTCCCATGAAAGACAATGGTAAACCACTCCAGGTTCTTAGCAGCTTTCTTGTCCTTGGATTTTGACATATTACAAGACTTACCTAAAGTGGTACACCTGTGAATGTGCCAAAATGCTATGCCTTCCCAGGTGAGGCGTAACAAGGAGGAACATCTTTATTTTTCCTCGTTACTTCCTTCTGCAGCACACATAGAAAGAGAAAAATGCCTTAAGGGATCGTTTTTGGCAGGAAGGTGCTCCTTCCTGCACAAAAATAATCATCTTTACAATGCAGGAGCCCTTGCACCATGGTGCAAGGGTGCCTGTGTTGGCGCTAGACAGCCAAAACAGTGCCAGCGCAGAGACAAAGGCAGAAATGCACCATATTCTTTTAAATATGGCACAGTACTTCCTTGCCGCGCACATCAGCACAGCAAGGTGACTTTCTACACTGTGTGACTTTGCCATGAATATGGCCCCAAATTCTGATGACAATGACTGTTATAATTGTCCTGAATTGGTTTCTATCGGTCTCTGTGTCTCCAGTTCATCATCTGGGGAGATGTCATCTTTTGTTCCCTCCAACATCTTTTCTCACACGTTTCTTATTTGGTTCATTCTAGTTTCTCTCCTCCTCTACCACTAACCTTTTTATTTTCTTTCTAGTCTCCCTTTGATTTTACTCTTCCACTGTTAACTTCTCTTGTCTGTTGTCAGTTAATACCATTTTTGCATGCATTTTTCCCATTAATAGTTAGAGTGCATAAAGATCACGCCATCTAGTCAAAGTAATAACTTTGCTAATCTTTTAATGAAACTTTTAATGAGACGTCTTGCTCTGTTTCGGTGCATATCATTTTGCCTTATTTTTCTTAAAACATTTCTACTCAAAGTTTGTGATTATTCTTCTCTTTTAGTGCACAATTAAAATTATTCCATATACACATATGAATTTATCTAAAGGAACGTAACTTACTTCTCTCTGAAAAGTCCCATCGACTGGTCGCATGTGACTCTATTCCCTTGACCATAACCTTCCTTAAATTGTCTTAATCTCTCTTACTTCATTTATCTGTATGCTCTTGGGGACAGATTTACCAAGGGCTTGCATTGCCCTCGCGTCACACAAGGCAACACAAGCCCTTAAGGAGATATGCTAAGTTGTGTAAAGCTACCTTGCGTGGCTCTGCGGTAATACAAGGCAGTGCATTTCACTGCCTTGTGTTACCTTGCAGCAGAGAGGCATTCCGTAGGTGGAGTGTGGGATTTTCAATGCATCCACCACCCATGGATTTTGGAGCTTTCCCGATTTACAAAGAGTTGTAAACCTGGGAATGCGTCGAAATGGTATGCCTCCCGGACCCAGGCAGAATGAGAAGAAATATCTTTATTTCTCCTTGTTACTTTCTTGTTATATGTCTATTCCGCATCACACAGAGAAAAAGAAAAATGCATTTGAGGAATGTTTTGGTGCAGGAAGGTGTCCTTTCCTGCACAAAAACAATCCGGCTTGTAACGCAGGCACCCTTGCACCATGGTGCAAGTGTGCCTGCATTGGCCCAAGCCAGCACACAGTGCACCAGCACGAGGATGCATCAGAAATGTTACATATCTTTATAAATATGCCGCATTTCTGATGTCTTCCTTTCATGCAATGCAGCCCAGAGCAGCAAGTTGCCTTTCTATGCTGTGTTGCGTGAAATGTTAGTAAATCTGCCCCTTGTTCTGTAACAACTTATATCCATCCTCTGCCTAAAAAGCAGTACACCTTAAGCAGCTTAAACTATACTTTTTCCGTGCTCTACTGCCAATCTCATTTTAACTTTCCGTTTTGCTCAAATTTAAAGAATTGAATGCTTCTAAGATCTCTATTTCAGTTAGAACTACATAAATTATCGTTTATTTCTTGCTTCGTTTCTCTTTCATCCTAAAGCTTAGGTAGTTAAGTTTAGTTTGGATATTCATCGGAAGTTCATGGCAAGCTTGACTTAGTGATGAAAAAATAACTGTTTTATTCTAGAAAAAACTTTGAGGTGGATCATAATGTCCTACTGCTTGATGCAAACTGAAAGGGGATGTAAATCCAGGTGGCCTTTATTTGCCAACACTTTATGACAGATAGGGAGCAATGTTAATATTGCTCTTTGCTGTATTGGAAGACAATGTTAATCCAGGATTTGCTTCCTTATAGACTGGAGTCGCAGGATATTAAGTAACCTCATCATAAGCACAAGGGGTAATCCTACCTACAGAGAGTTACAATACTCTAATCTTGATAGGACCACTGCCGTAAGCACAGTTTTACGGTGCTCCATTAGTAATAATGTTAATATCTTTAAAAACTTGTGTTTGTGAAGCAAGCTATCAAAGCAGATCTTGTTAATCTGCTTTTGCAGAAATAACTTATTATCAATGTATACAGTTCCTTGCTCCCTCTACTGGAATGGGAGGTTAACACAGAACACCTGGCCACCAACATGAAGATCAAATGATTGAGATGCAACCATGATTTCCACCTCCATTTTGTCGCATTTCAAATCAATGAGTTGATTGCCATCTGTAAGGCAACCATCGATAGGCGAAGCTGGGAATTGGGAGCCACTGATTGGGTGTCTTTATTACGAGAGATCATAATCTGAGTATCATCTGCATATAAAGTTAATTGAAAGCAGGAAGGATCAGAGCAGTTAATGGCACCACATATAAATTAAATAATGTGAGCATCAACGAAGAACCGTGAGGCACCCCTCCTATCTAGGGGTGGAGCAATGGAATAAAACTCATGGAGGTTTACCTTTTGAGTTCTATTTTTTACGAGGTGAAACTCTCTGATGCCTTCTCTTTCATATCACTGTGCCGTAATCCTATTAGAAGTAGGGTGTGGGACACGTATCAAATTCAACAGGACAAGAGCTTCCCTGCCACCACAATACAAAATTTCTCAAAAAGATTTTGTGACTAATAGCAGTGTGGACTCAGCACTATGCTGAGTTTCAAAACCCAATTGAAATTAATCTTATAAATCATCAGCTTATAAATTCAGTTGTGTCAGTTGCTGTAGGAAATTGGGGTTTATGTTTCATGCGCTGCAAAAGTAATAGGTCCACAGTGCCCCCATTGTAGTGCTTGACTCTCTCAGGGTAGCGAAGCAGAGCAGGCCGAAGCTTACTCAGGAGAGGTGGTGTGGTCTAGCAATCAACATTCGCTGGCATACAATAACACTCAATAAATGATTGTCCAGTCATTGCTTTTTCATTATAAAAAGGAAAAGTAAATTTATTGCACACACACCATGTAATACTATGCAGTAAATTATTAATTTGTACATTGGCAGATGGAAAATTCCATAGATGATATTCCGTAGTCACCTTTGACCCCCTAAAGGGATCACACAAATATATAAGTTAAGCATACTGACTTGGCCAAAGGTTCAAGATCAACAATTCACATGTTCAAGATATCATTTTGTAAATACAATCATCAATAATAATCACCAAGTGTAAATGCGCTTATTAATGGTAATAAAGCATATTCACTTTGATCAACAATTATTGTTAACATTATTATATCAATAATGCATTTGAAATGAGCCAAACAGATGTCGGTGGGATTTTTGTAAACGTTTAGCCATGCAACTGAAACCATAAAATCAGCCCCTAGAGGGCATCACATTCTGATTACCTAATCTTACAACCATAGACTTAGCCCTTAGAAGTCGCTGTAACACATGTACCTTCTTTAAACATATTCAAGCCACAATGATTGTAATCATAGAGTAAGCCCCTAGAGGGCGCTGCACTCCCAGCTGTGGAGGCAAAGCTCCTGCCTTGAGAATGCTTTTAAACAATAGGAAACTCTGGAGGGAGCCTGGATTCCTAACTCCCACAGACATAGGATCAGATGAGTTCCTTATTAAAACTCTGTAGAGGGGAGCTGCTACACTCCTGCAGCCCCCCCCACACTTCCTTCAATTCCTTGCTGGTGCTCCTGCCATCCTGAAGCCATCTCTGAGTAAACAGAAATTTGGCAAATACAAAAGCCCCTCAGGGCATTATTAGTGCCCCAGCCAGGAGCAGTGAATATTTTAACAGTGGCTTTCCCACTGTGCAGGTAGAGACACCAAGTTTTCGTTTGTGTTTTTTCCTTTATTTGGGGGGGTACCTGGGTGGAACAAGGCACCCACATGCCTCCTCAACATTGGGAGCAGCTGAGGGAGCCTGCTCCTCGGTGCCCCGCTGGCCATTCCACTCCCCCCAGGCATGGGCACAGGGATTGGGGATGAGGCTCCTGCCATTGGTTGGTGTGATTTGTAACCTAAAGGAGGCTTGGGTCCTTACGCTACCTAGATTGGACCGCTTAAATATTGTATGCACACAAGGTATCTAGATAGCATTATTTAACAAAAAAGTTTGTACAATAAAAGAGCTAAATGTCCTTAATTCAAAAGAAAGTGTGATTTATTTCACTTCTCTTTATATTATTCAGAAAAACGAGATTATGGCATTTGGTCATGTCATCACGAAGGGCAACACATAATTTTGCAACATATTTACAGACACAATGAAAACTGCATAACAAACAGATAAATAAAGAAAAATGACATATCAAAACTTAATGACTTCTTCATTGATGAGACATATAAGACCAGTCCCTTATTACATTCAGAAACACTAGGCGGAAAATTATTGCTTTTTCGAGAAATGTCTATTGTATCCTGCCAGTGTCTGTGGCTCTGGGAATTCGAGTTTTTAAGGTGTTGTCAATTGGAGAGTGGTCTTAGTCCAAAAATCTCTCCTAGCACACCCTACGGGTGTCTTATCCCAAGAGCTGGGGTCAATGCATTTCAAACCCCAACTTGTTGAGGGGTTCTCATCGGGACCTGGACGTGGTCGTGTCAGCTGAAAATAAATAAACTACTTATTTGTTAAAGCTGGTGAAACCCCTGTTCCACCAGTGTATGCTTGTTCAACTTAGCACTGTACCTTCAATGTATTGAGAGTGTGGAAGACTGCAATGGTCCTCAGTGACAGTCGTGAGCAAATCATCAAGGGAGGAGCGACAAATGTTTTTCTAGTCCATCCATTTCCTGCCAGGAAAAAGTATGTGGAACTTTCAATGATAGTGTGTGGTCCGTACTGAGTGGTAACTCTGATTGAATACGGTAACGGAAAGACTTGCCTGTATCTATTCAATTCTTTGGCTTGTTAGGACGTCCTGCCTTGTTATGTGTGCTCCACCTAAAAGAATGACAAACGTGTTTATCAGGCATGTGAAGGATCCCTGTGCTACTTTAATCATGCGCGATTTATCTTGATCGCAAGCCAGCAGCTGAGTTTGACCGCGGCATGTTTCTGTGTTCTAACGCGTGTGCTGTTCAACCATGTGTGTTTTACAAACTCCGGTTTAATTTATCCAAAGCACTTTCATATCTGCAAGCGGCTGCAGTGTTTGTTAGGCGCTGGGGCTTAGATTTCTAGGTGGCTGTATCTTATCTGCAGGCGGTCGCAAAGCTTTTAGAGCACTGGGGCTCCGTCGCCGGAACCTACTTACTTGCCTATAGTTGTTTGTTCTCTCCTAATTCATGCTGAGTGCTTCATCAACGGTTGCTTGTCAAAAAATGACTGCTGGCTTCTGTCTCACCAAGGAATACATACAAGATCCGTACTGGAACGTTCGGATCATGTTTGTATAGTTGAGCCGTTTGTTTTGCATACTGTGTTCAGTAGTTTCACCAGAGTTAGTTAACTCCATAATGGGTGTTTTAAGAGTGTTGGATGTTTTATAATTTGGCAATCTCAGTCATTTCATTTAACCCACTCATGACTGTATTGAATTTCATTATGAGGTATGCCTCCTTCCTTATTAGTAAAATTTCAGAATCTCCACCTCTGGGGTTAGGTGTGATTGCACAGAGAACACTCCATTTGAAATCTTTTTCAGTGTGATTGTGTTCCACATAATGGTTTACCATGGGCGTGGTTAGAATTTAATTTTTCAGTCTTGAGCGGCGTTGCACGATCCTTTGCTTCACTTCTTGATTGGTTTTACCAATGTATATTTTTTGACATGGACACACTATGGCGCACACCACGTTTTTAGTTTTACGGTTTGTGAACTCGTTGTGTTGCTAGTATGTGCTGCCATCCGTAAAGGTGGTTCCTTGAATGGTCGAATTACAGACAGAGCAGTTGCCACCCTTGTGGTGTCCTTGAATCGGTTTGAGGTTCAACATGGTGCGAAGAGTTTCTGGTCTTTTAATGAGTACCTCTGTGGTGCGTATGACTTGTTGTCCAATATTGCGGTTCTTTCTTAGAGCAAAGAGTGGTGGGCCTATGTTTTGTATAGAATCTTCAATCAGACGCCAATTATTCCTTACAATCTTCTTGAATGAATGAGTGTGCGACCCAAAAGTTGTAACGCATACCATACGTTCTGTTGGTGCTTTCTGCTTCTTGGTTAGCAGATGTTCCCTTGGTGTAAACCACACTCTTTTCATGGAGTGTTTAAGTAGCTTATGGGGGTAGCCTCTTTCCTTCAATTTCCCTACCAACGTTTCCGCGTGCAATTCATAATCTTCTCGTCCGGTACAATTACGTCTGATACGCAAAAATTGGCCATACGGCTAGTTATTGTTTCAAGTTTCTTGGGTGGTAGCTGCTGTAATGTAAGGCATTATTTTTGTCCATTGGTTTGGTGTGTAACGCCGTGATCAGACCATTTGGCAATGTTTTTGCCTCCACGTCCAAAAATGCAAGACTTTTATTGCTGTGTGACAGACTGAATTTTATATCAGGGTTGCGATTGTTTAGCTACATGTGGAATTCCGTCAAGGATGATTCAGTGCCTTTCCAAATGAACCAAACGTCATCAATATATTGGAACCATTGCAATATATGGTCACTGAATGGATTGTTGTTGTAGATATATCGGTGTTCGTACCTGGCCATGTCCATTACTGCCATTTCGGGAGCGAAGGGACAACCCATGGCCGTCCCTTAGACTTGTAGAAAAAAATAATCTCCAAATTTGAAAACATTTCTTGCGCAAGGATATGGAGGCCAAACGAAGGATAAACTAGGTTGGTACTTGGTGTGGTCTTGGCCGTTGCTCCAAATAAAATTCCATTGAATCCAGCGCATCCTGCTGGGGAATTTGTGTGTAGAGAGATGTTACATCCATTGTTGTCAAGATGTGGTTTGTGGAATCAAACTTAAACCCTTCAACTTTATTGATGAATTTTATGGTATCGCGTAAATACGAAGGGACTTCAGGTAAAAAGGGTTTCAAAAAGATGTCAACATACTTGGAAAGTGGCTCTAGAATGGTATCACATCCAGAAACAATTGGTCTCCCCGGAGAGTGTAAAGCGTCCTTGTGAACCTTGGGCAAAAAATATAATACCGGAGTGCGTGGGAATTTATTTATCAGAAACTTGACTCCTTAGGGCCCAAAATCCTGTTTCGAATCCTTCGTTTACTATCATTATAATTTCATTTTGAATTTCTTTCGTAGGATCCTGCAGGATGCGTCGATACCACAGAGGATTGTGTACATGGCTTTTGCCTTCCTTGAGATATGCTTCTTTTGACCATATAACCACGGCGCCGCCTTTATCAGCTGGCCTGATGACTGAGGATTTTAGCTCCTTGAGTGATTGGATGGCCATTCTGTGTTCACGTGAGATGTTGTTTTTGACAAACACTTTTTTCTTTTCTAGGACATTCACAGATGATAGGAGGATAGGAATTATGTCTTGCCCTTCGTGATGACATGACCAAAATGCCATAATCTCGTTTTTCTGAATAATATGAAGAGAAGTGAAATAAACAGGCTTTTGAATTAAGGACATTTAGCTTGTTTATTGTACAAACTTTTTTGTTAAATAATGCTATCTAGATACCTTGTGTGTATACAATATTTAAGCGGGCCAATCTAGGTAGCGTAAGGACCCAAGCCTCTTTTAGGTTACAAGTTTGTGGAGCGGACAGTGTCCGCAAGGCTTACATATAACCAACACTAAATAACACAATACAATTCACCTAGTGTGCCCGACTAGGCCCCCTAGGAAAGTAAAAATGTCAGAGAAAGACACACTATCCTTCACTATAGACCACATTCAAAAACTGATTTCTGATCCCACCCTGTTTTCCACTGTGACCCTTAGCACTTCAGCCAAACAACAAAATGTTTCTGATAAATTGATTAGACTCCAAAAGAAACACGTACGAATGGAATTGCACGGCCATTTCCTGGTTGAACATCTAAAAGCCGGTACAATTCCTTGGGGACTTCAGGTCAAGAATGTCCCAATAATATTCATAGAAGATCCCGTATATAGAAATGGTTTCAGTTACATCAGCACTGAATGTAGCCGCAACTTAATGGTACATTCCATCCAGATAGCCCAGAGAATCTGCAAGAAGGAGGGGGAAGAGATTGATGAGCAGATACAAGCCGTAAAAGACAATCATACAGTCGCCGAAGCCAAAGCTTTATTAGAAAAAATAGAAAAAGAGATTTCTTCATTTAAGGACCACACCATAAACTTTAAATCAAACAAATTTGAGAAGGACAAAAAATCCTTCAACATAGAAACCATATACCCATACTTGAAAGAGGATTTTTACACCAAACCAGACTCCAGAAGATTTTTGCCAGAATACCAAGGTCGCTCCAAAAAGAGATTCCTTACATTCTCTGAGACATCGTCTTCAGAATCAACAGGTGATTCGGATCTAGGTGAGGGTCCATCCAATCAAAATCAACAAAAAAAAATCTTCTTTTTTAGGAGCAGGCCAACAAAAGACGCAAGAACGATACAAACCACAACCATAGGAAATGAGAAGACGACGACAATATTACAAAACATAAACAAATCGTCCATCATAAATTTGTCCAATACCGGTCTCATAAAGGAACAATCAGCAGTTTTGGAACTAAGACTTACATTTGTTCCAGGGGTCAAATCTGACTTCACAAAATTGAAAATGAAAGCCATGGAACTTTTTTGAAAAATACGTTTAAGAGCTTTCTTCAAAGATAAGGAAGACACCACACGATCCGAGGTGTCTGGATTACGGAAGAAATCCAATTTCTGTCCTCCCATCCACAGCATCCCCCAGGACGTGGTAGCGTTTGAACATGCTGTCCTATCATCCGTGAATGTACTTGAAAAAAAAAGTGTTTGTCAAAAACAACATCTCAAGTGAACACAGACTGGCCATCCAATCACTCAAGGAGCTAAAATCCTCAGTCATCAGGCCAGCTGATAAAGGCGGCGCCGTGGTCATATGGTCAACAGAAGCATATCTCAAGGAAGGCAAAAGCCATGTACACAATTCTCTGTGGTATCGACGCATCCCGCAGGATCCTACAAAAGAAATTCAAAATGAAATTATGATGATAGTCAATGAAGGATTCGAAACGGGCATTTTGGGCACTAAGGAGTCAGAGTTTCTGATAAATAAATTCCCACGCACTCCGGTATTATATTTTTGCCCAAGGTTCACAAGGACGCTTTACACCCTCCGGGGAGACCAATTGTTTCCAAATGTGATTCCATTCTAGAGCCACTTTCCAAGTATGTAGACATCTTTTTGAAACCATTTTTATCTGGAGTCCCTTCATATTTACGCGATACCATGGAATTCATCAATAAAGTTGAAGGGTTTGAGTTTGATTAAACAAACCACATCTTGACAACAATGGACGTAACATCTCTCTACACACAAATTCCCCAGCAGGATGTGCTGGATTCAATGGAATTTTATTTGGAGCAACGGCCAAGACCACACCAAGTATCAACCCAGTTTATCCTTAGTTTGGCCTCCATAAACTTGCGCAAGAATTTTTTTTAAATTTGAAGATGATTTTTTTCTACAAGTCAAAGGGACTGCCATGGGTTGTCCCTTCGCTCCCGAAATGGCAGTACTGTACATGGCCAGGTACGAACACCGATACATCTAAAACAACCATTCAGTGACCATATATTGCAATGGTTCCAATATATTGATGACGTTTGGTGCATTTGGAAAGGCACTGAATCATCCTTGATGGAATTCCACATGTGGCTAAACAATCGCAACCCTGATATAAAATTCAGCCTGTCACACAGCAAAAAAAGTCTTACATTTTTGGACGTGCAGGTAAAAACATCGCCAAATGGTCTGATCACGACGTTACACACCAAACCAACAGACAAAAATAACGCCTTACATTACAGCAGCTACCACCGAAGAAACTTGAAAAATAACTGGCCATATGGTCAATTTTTGCATATCAGACGTAATTGTACCAGACAAGAAGATTATGAATTACACGCGGAAACGTTGGTAGGAAAATTGAAGGAAAGAGGCTACCCCCATAAGCAACTTAAGCACTCCATGAAAAGAGCGTGGTTTACACCAAGGGAACATCTACTAACCAAGAAGCAGAAAGCACCAACAGAACTTATGGTATGCGTTACAACTTTTGGGCTGCACACTCATTCATTCAAGAAGATTGGAAGGAATAACTGGCATCTGATTGAAGGTTCCATACAAAACATAGGCCCACAACTCTTTGCTCTAAGAAAGAACCGCAATATTGGACAACAAGTCATACGCACCACAGAGGCACTCATTAAAAGACCAGAAACTCTGCGCACCATGTTTAACCTCAAACCGATTCAAGGACACCACAAGTGTGGCAACTGCTCTGTCTGTAATTCGACCATTGAAGGAACCACCTTTACGGATGGCTGCACGTACTGGCAACACAACGAGTTCACAAACTGTAAAACTAAAAATGTGGTGTATGCCATAGTGTGTCCATGTCAAAAAATATACATTGGTAAAACCAATTAAGAAGTGAAGCAAAGGATCGTGCAACACCGTTGAAGACTGAAAAATAAAATTCTAACCACGCCCATGGTAAACCATTATGTGGAACGCAATCACACTGAAAAAGATTTCAAATGGACTGTGCTCTGTGCCATCACACCTAACCCCAGAGGTGGAGATTGTGACATTTTACTAATAAGGAAGGAGGCATACATCATAATGAAATTCGATACAGTCATGAGTAGGTTAAATGAAATGACTGAGATTGCCAAATTATAAAACATCCAACACACTTAAAACACCAATTATGAAGTGAACTAACTCTGGTGAAACTACTGAACCCAGAATGCAACACAAACGGCTCAACTGTACAAACACGATCCGAACGTTCCAGTATGGATCTGGTATGTATTTTTGGGTGAGATAGCAGCCAGCAGTCATTTTTCGACAAGCAACCTGTGATGAAGCACGCAGCATGAATTAGGCAAGAACAAACAACTATAGGCAAGTGAGTAGGTTCTGGCGATGGAGTCCCAGTGCTCTAAAACTTCGCGACCGCCTGCAGATAAGATACAGTCGCCTAGAAATCTAAGCCCCAGCGCCTAACAAACACCGCGACCGCTTGCAGATACGAAACTGCTTTGGATAAATTAAACCGGAGTTTGTCAAACACACGCGGTTGAACAGCACATGCGTTAGAACACAGGGAGCACTTGATTGTTTGAAGCATGCCACGGTCAAACTCAGCTGCCGGCTTGCGAGCAAGATAAATCGCGCATGATTAAAATAACACAGGATCCTTCACGTGCCTGATAAACACGGTTGTCTTTCTTTTAGGTGGAGCACACATAACAAGGCAGGACGTCCTAACAAGCCAAAGAATTGAATAGATACAGGCAAGTCTTTCCGTTACTGTATTCAATCAGAGTTACAACTCAGTACGGACCATACACTATCATTGAAAGTTCCATACACTTTTTCCTGACAGGAAATGGATGGACTAGAAAAACATTTGTCGCTCCTCTCTTGATGATTTGCTCACGACTGTCACTGAGGACCATTGCAATCTTTCATACTCCAAATACATTGAAGGAATGGTGCTAAGTTGAACAAGCATACACTAGTGGAACAGGGGTTTCAACAGCTTTAAAAAATAAGTATTTTATTTATTTTCAGCTGACACGACCACGTCCAGGTCCTGATGAGAACCCCTCAACAAGTTGAGGTTTGAAACGCGTTGACCCCAGCTCTTGTGATAAGGCACCCGTAGGGTGTGCTGGGAGAGATTTTTGGACTAAGACCACTCTCCAATTGACAACACCTTAAAAACTCGAATTCCCAGAGCCACAGACACTGGCAGGATACAATACACATTTCTCGAAAAAGCTTAATTTTCTGCCAAGTGTTTCTGAATGTAATAAGGGACTGGTCTTATATGTCTCGTCAATGAAGAAGTCATTAAGTTTTGATATGTCATTTTTCATTTATTTATCAGTTTGTTATGCAGTTTTCATTGTGTCTGTAAATATGTTGCAAAATTATGTGCTGCCCTTCGTGATGACATGACCAAAATGCCATAATCTCGTTTTTCTGAATAATATAAAGAGAAGTGAAATAAATCACACGGGCTTTTGAATTAAGGACATTTAGCTTGTTTATTGTACAAACCTTTTTGTTAAATAATGCTATCTAGATACCTTGTGTGTATACAATTGGTTGGTGTGATGGCACTCCCCCATCCTCCTTAGTCTCGGCAGCCAGGGATGGGGTCCTGGCTCTCCATTTTGTATAAAAGGCCTGGGGGGTGGGGTCCCTAGGCCAGTAGAGATTCTACTGCCCAGGGAGTGGACCCCATCTCTGAGGAAAATTTTATAAATAGATCTGACAGCAGACCTGACCCACCCCAGGGGTAAGGTAAGGAGCGGCGGTGGAGCCCCACATGCCAGGTCAGTAAAAAGTTCAAAGGTCATGAATCTTTAAAATGCCTTAACTTGAGCCTTGTTGGGCCAGTTTTGATGATCTTGGGCTAATTTTACACCTGGTGGTGAGCTCTAACCACCAGGTGCAGTTGCAGCAGACCTCCTCAACTCCAAAGTGGTGTAATCCTCAGAGAGCTGGTTCTCCTGCCTCCCTGTGTCAGCCTTCCTCCTGGTTTCTGTGTCTAGGTGCAGAAGTCCGGGGCTTTCCCCCAAATGTTCCTCAGGGTACATTAAGGGACCATCCTCACTGGCCCTTGGGGATACCCACTGGTCCTGGGGTCAACTGGAGCAGAGTCCTTAGTCCTTTGTGGGCAACAGGGGGCTCTTTCTTCCAGTTGTCCATGGTGGCCACAGGGTCCAACAGCGAAGTGCAGAGAAATCATCCAGCAAGAGTGAGTCTCCACCGTGTGGAAGGTTCCAGAAGCCAGGTACCCCTGACCAATCCTAGGGTGACACGTCATCTCTCTACCCCTGCCCCAACCCTCCTGCACAGCATACTGGCTCAGTTCAAAATGATGTCATCCAGGAGTCACTAGTCACATCTTTTCTAGGGCCTCAGCTCTGCCCCTCACTGACATCACTGCCAGGCCCTTGCTTATCAAGTCTTCAAAGGGGGCCCCCCTCCAGTGTTGGATCCAGAGGTCTGGGCTCCCTCCTTTGTTCAATGGGCTTGGGCAGTTCCATCTCTGGGACAGTGTGATAGCTGATGAATTGGTGCATATCTTTCTGCCCCACCCCTTTCCTCCTCATGAGCTGAGTGAAGCACTGTGATTTATTCCCATTATGTGGGAAGGCCTCTGTTCCTTATGCTGGAGAGAAGTGTAATTAACTGGGTACAGCAGGGTGACAAAAGACCTGGGCTCTAATCCTGAGCTGAGCTAGAGAAATATGACAACTCTGGATGACCCATAAGTTGTAGAGATATCTTTTTGGAACTTGCAGATTTGATTTCTTTGCACAGGTTACTCTCCATTTCAATATATCACTTGTCTCTGTAGACCAAAGGGAAGTGAAACTACACTCTAAGACAGTTCTCTCCCTAAGTGTGCAATAAAGTGCCAATACAGACAAAACAGTAAACCACACTGACTTTCCCTATTAGCGTACACTAACATTATAAGGCCTAACCCAGGTCAATATCCAAACCTTCAGAGTCCCCTCTGCGGCAGGCTCCATGTGCGCAGTTACCTATCTGTGTGCAACAGTAGTCTCACTCGTGCAATCCCCATACGTGTTGACACATGTTCACGTGTAACCTGTCATGTGTCCCTTACCCTTGCTGCATCACAGCAGCTTTTACTGAAAAGGTTGACACTGGCGGTAAACATGTGCAGTCCGTTTGCCTTGTAATTACCGTTGGTAAGATACATGTAGTGAGACTCACCAACTGTAAAAAGTCCAAAAACAGGTGATCGAAAAAGCAAAACATCCGGGCATACTGAATGGGCAGAACTCAATTGCAACAGTTGCCTATTGACTTTCTTTCAGTGACAGTAGCCAGCATGACTGGTAATGATATGGGCCTAAGTTAGCTAATTACTCAGGGAAATGCATCTGGCTTCTTCAATAAATGGATGCATTTTGCTTACTTCTATGCAGATAGTAACCCGCCCTCTGCAAAAGATGAATTGCAGAAATCACACAACATAGAGGCAGTTGTCTCTGTGATCAGATGAAGGATAAAAGGGAGGCAGGAATCGAAGGATATCCAAATTTAGGGCCTCATTTACAAAAAATTAGTGTAGGGCAGTGCTGCAAGCCTTTTAGCTGCGCTGCCATATGCCAATTTCAAAGGGCAGAAATGTAACACATTTACAAGATGTGGTGTATTCCTATCCTTTAAGCCTGTGCACAATTTGGTGCCTAGCGCCAACGCATGCACCCTTGCACCATGGTGCAATGGTGGCTGCATTGTTGACAGGATTGCTTTTAGCAGGAAGGGGCACCTTCCTGCACAAAAACAATGGAGGTGGTTTCTTCATTCTATGTGTGCTGCAGAGTGCAGCAAACATGGAAAGAGGAAAAAACGTGGAGTAATGAAAACATTTCTCCTTGTTACGCCTGCTCTTGGTAGGGGTAAGGTTTTGGCGCCGCCCCAGGTTGATGTGAATTTGTAAATCTGAGGCACCATCAAAATCCATGGGTGTTGCATTGGAACACCCATGCAATGCCCATGGAATGCCTCATTGATGCAGATTAAGGCAACGCAGCGCTTTACGCAGCTTTACCTTACTGCATATCTATGAGGCCGTTCAAAGCCATGCAGGGTGGCTTTGCGTTGCCTCATAGATAAGATTGAGAGGCCTGCGCCACCGCAGCATCAAAAAAACTGACACTCAGGTGGCACAGGCCTCTTGTAAATAAGCCCCTTAGTTTGCGGCAGCATATTCTCGACCCTCTCAATTGAGAGGTGCTCAGATTGCTGTAACTTTTCTTGCGGTGCAATCTTTCAATAGATGGTTTCTGTGTGCTGAATTTGCATAGAAAAGTTAAGCACAATTTTCTCTATCTTGTTTTAAATAAGAGGGCACATCCTCACACAGAGCATGAGATGGATGAATGGCTAAATGAGGAGAATAGCATAAATTATTTACAATAGTATAAACTTCATCAGTTGAGTGCTTTACTATCTGAATTCACATAGCAAAATAGTCAATACAGATTTGTTTTTCTCTCTAATTTTTTGCAGCTATGCTTAGGCAAGATCAGGTCTTCTGTGAAACAGGGATAATGGCTTTAATAGCTTTGATGGCAGGCTTTTAGCGAGAGCCAATATATTCCCAATTGAGGCCAATCCTTCATTATTTTTTGATAATTTATCTTCTAGGGATAGCATGTTGAAGTCCGCTTTATTAATATTCATATTTGCATTTAACAAATTCTATAGCATCAATGTATAGATATTATTTAAAGCATGTGAGATAAAGTGACCTTGACTAGGTGGTAACATTCAGTTTGGTGTGGGATTGACACAAAGATGTTGATAGGTGGTGCATGAGAGATAAACATGGCACTGAGTGTATGTCACTGTACATGGCTTGCCACACTTTTTAGGACAGACTACAAATAGACTTTTAGGGGCCTAGTCACTAAGATAAATCTGCATGTATAGATTTACTGCAAGCAAATTTACTCTTATCGTCTGAGTACCTTTACTACTTATGACTATTCACCACTTACGAGTGTAAAGTTACTCAAAAGTGTAGACTTACATGTCCCCACACCCTGAAATAGGGAGTGGAGTCAGTGAAATAATGAAATAAAACTTCAAAGTAAAGCTACTACTAGTAGTGACTTAATGGCCATATTTGACTTTCTGCCCACTTGAAGTAGAGCTCTGCATGTGGGATGGAGATCTCCCTATGGTAAAATATAGGGAAAGGTTCAAAGGTTTATTAAACTTTAAAAAATTTGAACAAAACATATTTTTATGTTAAATATTAATGTGAATTTTACATTTTTATTTTTAATGTAGAACAATATATAAATATTTTAAATAAAATCTTTAATAATTTTGAAAAACATCAAATTTAAGAAAATATGTTTGGGATGTTTGAATAAAAAGGAATCTCATCTAAATTAAAAAATATGTATTTTAATGTGTATTAAAAATCATTAGAAGTGATGTATAAAATAAATTAAAAATAATGTGATTAATTTATTATACAAACAAATCTCACTTGTACTGAGCATGATTAAATGGCTTCCTTTTGAAGCCAGAATCATTTTCAAGCTCGGCTTGCATTGTCCATGAATCCCTCCAATCTGGTGCTCCCTATTTTACACACAAACTGGCAATATCAAGTGGCCTCTAAACCCTTCAGAGCACTTAATCCCTCCTATTGAAAACCTAGTTTTCAGAAAGCAATGACTAACATAATCCTTTAAATGGACTAGTCCCAAAATGGGGTACTTTATTTTAACGTAAATTAGGGCTATTTACACTCTTGATGTTTTTTTTTTAATGTTTTGTCAAAATATCACTTATGTCTGTCATTTTTCTACAGATTTCAGATCTAGCACAACATGATACCTGATATATGATGGTTACTGCCTTTGTACATTGTATTATTATCATAGTGTGCTTATAATTATTTATTTAATTCATCGTGACATTTATTTATTATTTATTAATTAACTTTAGTTTGGAAATTTGGGTAACACTATATGCCAGCGAGGTCACTTCAGAGCATGTGTACAGAGAAAAAAAAGGAAGTACAGCATATGTGAGAGTTACAGTACAGTTTGACGGGCATTATGATCATAGATCTGAGATTGTTCTGTCATTTCTAAGAGGATTTTGTGCTTCTTTATAGTTTTGTTATAACAGTTCAGTTTTCAGGTGTTTCCTGAAGTGCAGCTAAGCAATTTCCATGTGGAGAAATGTGCTGAATGATGATGAATGTAGATTTCTGGCTGCTGGGTGGGAAATCATTTTAATGAAAACGCAAAATCATATAGTTCATACTGAATGTGCAGAATTAGCGTACAAGCTTAAATAAAAGAAAATGCATTTAAAAATGTGAAAGAAATGCACATATACTAGGCCAAAAACGGCTAAGGTAGCACTGGTAAAAACCTAATTTGCTTAGAAATGCTTAAACACATGAAATGTTATTTCCTGAACAGGAAGATGATATCGTACAAGAATGTAGATATAACAAAAATATTTACATTCTTGACCTTTACATAGAAATGCTTTTAATAATGAAGTAAACATTTTTATAAAGCTCCACATATTTCTGCAGAAGGTTTCTACCCAAACAAAGCTTACTCTCATAAATGATTAGAATTTAGGGCATCATTTTGATGGCGGTCAGTTGCACCACTGACCGATATTGGGGTGGTCGGGAGACCGCCGACAAGCATGCCGGTGGTCCGACCGCCCTATTTGGATGTGACCCCCAGGCTGGTGGTCGGGAACACAGCTGGGGCATCCCACGGCCATGAGAAAGGGCTGCAGCATATGCAGACGCAGTGAATGCACATCCTGCATGTCCGTGCACTGTGTGCCAGGCACCATATTGTGCATGGCACATTGTGCATGGAGGTGAGTGGGGCCACTACATGTGTCCCAAGGGCCACTTTTCAGTGGCCCACGATGGATGGGGGCCCTGTTTGGGGCCCCTAATACCCCTTTCCAACAGCCTATTCATGGCGGTGTTCCCACCATGAGAAAACTGTCGGAAAGGGATACTGTAATCCTGACCCTGATGCCTGCTTCAGCACCGCTGCCATGCTGGGACGATGCTCCAACCGCCGCGCTGTTGGGATCTCTGATTCTGGCAGAGGTGGAGGTGTTTCATCGGACAGCTGTGGGCCTGACCGCCAGCATGGTAATGCAGCGGTCGGACTGAAGAGATGTCGGCGGTCAGACAAGCACCAACAGCCTGTCGATGACCTGACCGCCCAACATCCTAATCAGGCCCTTTATCTTTTTAAGGGAAAAACGATGCAATCATGCATGTAGAATCTGCATTTAAACTTGATCTTGACCCTTTCAACTAACTTGTATTTCCTTTTCAGTGAATGGTTGCTGCAAAATATTTTCTTTCATTATAAGACATGTTTCAACTTTTACATAGCCTATTCTGTAGATATGAGATTCGACAGGTTAGAAGTGTACAAGTATACACCGGAAAGTGACTCTGAAGAGAAGCTGAACCATACTCAACATTATTCGATACAAAACTAACTTAGTGATTCAAAGGGCTATTTTTCTGTCGGTGATATGATGAGGAGTGATACTTTTCCGAGGAAAACATAAAACGCCAATTGGATGGCAGAAGACTGAAGATGCAACTGTTTTCGACTTACATAAAATGTGATGTTTATATAAGCGCATGTTCCTGGAGTAGGTTACCACTTTCCCTCACTTGCTATTACGATTTCCCATTTACCCAGATCCTATGCCATGTTGCTCTGAGACTCTACTGAGTTTCTTGAATTTCCCTTCATTGGACGTTCTGCTCTCTCGATATAGAGCTCTTTATGACTCCTTCTATTACATTCTTAGAATAGGGATTCTTTCCTTTATGGAACACGCTTAATGCATTTATTAATACTCTGCATATTGACTGCTTTTAACAAGATTCTAATTATCGATTATTGATAAATTTGTTTAATAACCTAATAAAGATAAAACTACTAAAAGATTTTCTTTTAAATAAAGCCAGTAAAACTAAATCCTAACTCTCTTTATTGACTCAAAAATAATATTGGTGATTGTAATGATAATTTACTTAATGTATTGGTTTTATCTTCTCAAACAAACGGCCAAGATCTTTTGGCCTGACAAACCGGGAATTTGCCCGAATGATGGTAAACCAGAAACTTTAAAATTAAATCTGATTCTCACTTCAGCATGGGTAATAAAGATAGATAGACAGCAAGGACCTTTCCCATGACTTATTTGTGCATAATACATTAGATTTTGAGTGTGATCAGAACCGTGCTGATGTTTCCAGAGTACCTAAACAAGGTCATGGTAATCCCTCCAAGACAGCTGAGGTCTACATCACTTTCATTGTAAAACCCGACATACCAGCTGCTATTTCATTAGCCCGTTTAATCACTGCCATGAAATATGATAGTAGCAAAACCAAAGGGGATGATGGACGGAGTGTTGAACATTGCAAGCACTCACCCCCAGTCAACTGATCTGGGTTTAATCCATCATCATTCTTTAGCTCACTCCGCCACCCCAGTTCAGACATGGCCATATGCAAATCAGTCTGACCCTGTGCCTCATGGGAACAGTCCAGCCCGAACTGCCAAGCCATGTCTTCCCTGGACCGGAAACAAGCATCCTGGGACCGGTTTCCTGCTTACAGCCGTCATCAGCCAGGCTATCTTGAATCCAGTGGCAAAGTGAGCAAGGGACCCACGTCTGGGCATACCCTGCCAACTTAGGGCGAACATAGCAAAACCAAAGGGGAGGATGGACGGAGTGTTGAACAGTGCAAGCACTCACCCCCAGTAAACTGATCTGGGTTTAATCCATCATCATTCTTTAGCTCACTCCGCCACCCCAGTTCAGACATGGCCATATGCAAATCAGTCTGACCCTGTGCCTCATGGGAACAGTCCAGCCCGAACTGCCAAGCCATGTCTTCCCTGGACCGGAAACAAGCATCCTGGGACCGGTTTCTGGCTTACAGCCGTCATCAGCCAGGCTATCTTGAATCCAGTGGCAAAGTGAGCAAGGGACCCACGCCTGGGCATACCCTGCCAACTTAGGGCGAACATAGCAAAACCCGACATACCAGCTGCTATTTCATTAGCCCAGATAATCACTGCCATGAAATATGATAGTGGCATGTTAAAGCCGAAGGATATAATTACACCTCAGTCGTGGAACCAACACATTTAATTGCTCACCAATGATGGTGAATACCAAAAATACAGAAATGTCAAGGATGAACGGTCTATAACTCAGGAAGGAGTTATCCTACTAGGGTCAAGAATTCTGATTCCGGAGAGTCTGTGACAGAAGATAATTGAAGTGGCCTTTGAAAGACATTGTGGAAACGTTGCCACAAAACGAGCTCTCCGAGACCATGTCTGGTTTCCTTATCTTGATGACAGGGTTGAAAAGGAATTAAAGGCCTGTCAGCTATGCAACTGGCTTTTGATAAAACTACTCAACACACCTTGAGCATGTCAGAACTCCCAAAGCATGCCTGGGAGAGAATAGCCAATGACATTTTGGTCCACTCGACAATGGATATCATTTGCTGGTGATTATGGACGAGTATTCACGATTTCCATTACTTGAAGATCTTCATCTACTACACAAGAACGAGTCATTGGGTGACTAGATGGCATCTTTATGACATTGGGTGTTCCAGCCATAGTGAAGTCTGACAATGACCCGTCTTTTAGTAGTCAAGAGTTTAAAGATTTCTTGGAGCATTTGAATATAAAGCATCATAAGAGCACACCTTTGTGGCCGCAGGCCAATGGACTTGTTGAACATTTGATGAGTACACTAAAGAAAGCAGTGCAGCATGGCAATCTTGAGAAGCAGAATTTGAAAACTGTGATGAATTCTACCTTGAGAGCTTATCGTTCGACATCCCTCTCTACCACAGGTGAAAGTCTTGTGAGATTGATGTTCGGGAGAGCAAGAAACACCAAGTTGCCTTAATGGACCAATCAGAGAAAGAGAGATGAGAAAGCAACTCATGAGAAAGACTTGATGTAGAAATTAAAGAAGAAAACATATGCTGACCAAAGACGATGTGTTAAGAACATTATCTTTAGGATAGGAGATTGAATGCTCGCACAACAAATGCGGAGAAGAACATCTGATGTTCCATTCCATGTAGAACCTTTTCAAGTGTTGTCTACCAAGGGACACATGGAGACAGCCCAATGACCTAGGAAGTCTATTTCCAGAGACTCTACTCACTTTAGGCCTTTAATGAATCAGTCATTAGATATAACTGCTGAAGGAGAGACAGGGTCTGAACATTCAGTGACTGCTGTTACCTCTACACTGCTGACGCAGATCCTGTACACTGGTGATGACAGTTTTCGATAACAAGGTCAGGTTGAACAATTAAAGTGCACAAAACAATGACTGAAGAGATTTAATTGTATGTGTCTATCTATTTACATATTTTGTAAAAATTTGTAATTTTTTATTTAACAGAGGCGGAGATGTAGATTCTTGCAAGTTAAAAATGATAAAACCCCTTTGGATCCTGAGGGACTCCATAGAACTGTGACGTAAGTGTTAGAGCAGAATGTATTGAAGGCTGGTTTAGAATGTTGAGTTTGCAGTTACACACAGATGAATAAAGACATGCAAAACTAATCTCCATTTGTGGGGTAGTCATTGGGGGTCCCCAAGGCTAAGGAGGAGGATTCCACCCTAGGCACTCATCTCATTATTCATCTTGGGTAGAGCAGGGGTCTTGCTTATGAAGTGTTCCTGTCATCCCTTCCAACAATATGATAATGGAATATGATAACCAAATAGCAAGAAAAAAGTGATTGATGAAGCAAAGGGAAGGGATTATGAATAATGACCCCTTAAGGATGTGAAGGCCTATTGCAGCTTAGGAATTTCTATCAACAAGCTTAATAGGAAGTAACATTGTGAAGCAAAATGTTGTCCAATGAAGGTCTTGACCAGCATGTTCACTAAATTTGACAAATACATGGAAAGCAATGATAAAAGTGTATAGAAATAATACATGTCTTCTGTCACTTATGGTTCAGCTATGTTATTGTGGTCATAAAGAAAAGCTCACAGTGCCTTACTAGCACAGCTGATTTATTTTGCAGCATTCTACAGTATTTGAAGTCATGTCCTTGGATGTGTTTCTTACTGTACTTTGTGGTAGAATAATTATTAGGTGTACTTAGTGGCTCTTTAATGCACTATGGGTAGGAAAGACATTTTTTCAGAAACAAATTATATTGAAAATTATTGGCTAAATATTGTTTAGTCAGAGCCTCTTAATGTGCTTCTGCTATGAGGTATTAGGGATGACTGATGAACTATAGATATTTCGGAACAAATATTAATTTATAGTATATGTAAAAAGTGAATCAATGAGAAATTGCTGGTGTTCTCATATCAAGCTGTGTAGTATGTAAAAAAGGAACAGTGAAGGATTATACTGGTCAAAGTATTTGGGTTTTAGTGAGTGCTGAATGGTTAACATAGGAAACAGATCAAGAAGGTGTCTCTGAGGTAACTGGTGCTTGGAACACTATCCCCAGAGCAGAGTGGCATTGTGGTTTCTGACATAGAGCAGAAATAGACACTGTATAATATGTATTATTTTAATGTACACATTTTAATTGTGATAAAAGGGAATGCATTGATAATTGTGCAAGAGGAATTTATTCTGATACAAAAAGTTATTTGTAAAGTTGTGAACTTCATCATGTAGGCTGTGAATTTACTGATTTTTTTAGACTTTATGATGAAGTGACTGATAATATATTAGTCAAACTTAACTCCCTTTTAACTTTCTTTTTTTATTGGTATTCGTTTTTTTTATCAAGTGTTAGTTTTAAAAACAAATATTTCATTATAATCTTAGAAGAAATGTAAGTCTTATTGATAAATGTTTGATTAAGAGTTAAATGCACTCAAATTCTAATAGTTAATATTTATATCATTTTAAAACTGCAAATGTTTACAAACTTCTAAGGTTTTGACAGCATCTTTAAATAAGATAATGGTTTTGACAGCATCTTTAAATGAGATAATTCCATGTCCATTCTACTTCACAAACATACAATACGGTTTACATCACACTGTACAGGAAACCAATCCTAAATTGTTTATTTTTGAAATAGATATTAAATATTTTTTCATATAAGTAAATGTTTACAGGCTTTAAGGTTTGTCTCCGTGACACCTAATTACAATGGTCCTTGCTATTAATGGACCATGTTTGCATACTTGAAATAAATTTAACAGTTCACATGTATAAAGTACACCAGTGAACTACACTTATACTGAACTTGTGATCTTGTAATGTGAACTCTAAAGCTTTTCACATATATACTTAACTCCCATGAAATTTGTAATGCAATATGTAGGAGTGTTTTAAAAGTTTGTTATCTTTTTGAAACTAATCATTCCGATATTGGATTCTACATGTGACAATGGCTTTGCACAGTGTTCCCAAAATCTGGATCCTGAGTGACAGCTGGTTGTACGTCACTTCACAGCAGATTTGGGTTGTCTTGGTAAAGTGGTTTGCAGTGTGTGATATGAGGTGGAGAGCATTACACAATATGCCTAGTCAACGGGATCCCAGTGTGATTTTACATGCAGGTGGAAATGGTCTTAGACTTATCCCTGATTTGTACCTTGGTTTTTTTAATGAAAGAAGACCTTGCCACCATACATACAATATAACCCTAAATCCATTTTTTTCCAAGCATAGCACATTGACAAAACAGTTTTTTCACAACTAACTGAAGTGAAAACTTGGAGTGTGTCCGTTGCAATCTGAACCGTGTTATAAGGGCACACATTTGAGAATACCATTTTGGATACATTTACCATGGCAATATAATGTTTGAAAATCCATTTCTGTTTGATCGTGTACATCTTGCTGACCACGGTAATGATATAGTTGTAGACAATTAGCAAACTGCCATGCTGGAAGCTTTCTAACCACATCCATTGTTGTGCCTCCAGAAACACCTATAAATCAGCCCAAATAATTTTTCCCAGAACTACACTTTTATTAAAAATATGTATTAATCGTGTTTAGTAGTGTGGAATCATTATTTCAGAAGTTCGCAAACAGATAATTGTAGTTTGTCAACTTTACAATAAATGTCAATGGAAGTACACATTTTTATGTACTTTTAAGTTGAAGAGAAAAGAGAGATAAAGAAAATCACACTACTGTTTAATGCAATCAGCACTATGTTTTTAAGTCGAGCCTAGACAGCGCATGTGCTGTCGCATGACCTGAAGTATTCAGTAAACTGAGGTAGCTCCCGCCTGCTGCTTACCATTTGTTCCGGGCAGTGTCGGTCTTCTTTGCTGCCGTGTAATTGGTTTAGGCAGCCAACGTCACTTCCGTCTTTCTCCCGTGCAGCACCGACCAAGTACAGGTTTGTTACGCTTAGACAGCGTAACTGCTATTTGGGGAACTCTTTTTTATGTTTTTTGCATTGCTTCATGCTTGTGGCAGTGCTCGATGCACGTCTGTGTCGTCCTCCCCTCCGTCGTCGTCACCTCCGCACCGACACCCGCCCTCTGTGTGCCCCGCCTTTCCCCCCCAGTGCCACCCGCCCCTTCGCTCCTTGTTTGGTTTCACTGTGCAGTGTTTTCGCAGCTCAGCACGGCGCCCACTTCATGGACGTCGTGCTTTCACTTTTATATCTCTGCACCACACGCTTCATGTATATTAGCTCAGGAGTGCTGCTATGGAGGAGATGGGCATGTTTTTTTGTTTATGTATGATTTAACTTTATTTAATATCGGTGCCCGTGTGCCTATTGGCAGCAGTTCGCCGTTGCCCACTTTTCCTACGTGACCACGGCTGTTGGGTTGCCTGGATGTAGGTAGCGCCGACATCCCTGGAGCCCCTGCAGACATCACGGACAGAGGCAGAAGGTTTGGTTACTTTAGCTGATCCTATCATCAGAACCTCTCTCCGAAAGCGTGTTGCTCTTGTTTTGGATTCCTTGTGGCAGCTTAAATGCATTGTCTTGCAGGCCATCTCTCTTATCCGTAGCAGTGCTTTTCGCCTTAACCCCTCTGACCCCTTCTGTTTCTTCGCTATTGCAATACATTGCTTAGTAAAGATTTTTGTAAAAAAAAAAAGAAAATGCTTTGCCAAAACAGTTTTGAATGGGCTATATACCATTGACGTTGTTCATCCTCGCAAAAAACGCATCTTAGCCGTAATTTAGCTTTGTTCCAGTGGGGGCTGCTTCTGTGTCTAAGTCAAGTTTCACACCGCGCCTCCCTTTTTGCAGTGTGGGCTGCAGCGCTGCCTGGATTACACAGAGCAGCACCGGAGAGCCCCCCCACCCCCTCCTCCAGCAGCCACAGCATCCTGATCCTCAATGGGATGTTGGTGATAGTGAATAGCCATGGTTGGCGCACAGCACAATACAAAATTGTGTTCTCTGCACCCCTTTTGTGAAGCCTCATTTGAGTTCACTACAATGCTGTTCGCTTTGAGCACTACATCTGCTGTAACAGATTTCTTTAGCGATAGCTTCCTTAGCTACTGGTGAGCACAGCTCTGCAATGGCTCTTACTGTTGTATTCACCTTGAAAAATGTGCTCAGGAGTCAACTATGACCATTATATGGTCCTCTTATATCTCTAGAACGTGACATTTTATCCCAATGCAGAGGCGAGGCACAATTTAGACTTATTTCATGGAAATTGTGAGCCCTCTGCCTGTTTTAGAGATGTTTTGTTTCTTTTCGCTATCCGTATCAGAAAGATTGTGGGTATGTTTATTTGCTTTATTGTTCGAGATTGTTTTAGATGTGAACTGAACATGATTGTAGGCCCGTATGGCCCTCTCACTGAAGAAAGCTTTATCATGTCTAAATAGTGTAGGTTCACATGGTCCAGTAGGCGCCCAGGCTGTTTGGACAGGGCTTTCTTCTGATCTGGAAGCAATATAAGCCCATGTGTGGCAGGTGTTCTCTGAGTGAACACACTTTCTCAAGACCCGAATACAATGTAGATTTCAATCTCTTAACAAATACTGACCTTTTCCCGAGCTGAATACGACTTAGCTCCCTCTGGGACAGGTTCTGTGTCCCACTTCATTAAACCTTTCTCCAGACTTAAAAATACATGGCACTTTTGTAAAAGACAACTACACCAAAAGGGACAGTGGAGGCACACGGAATGCTTGTTTTTAACATAGAGTGCACTTAGGTCATTTCCCCTTAATACACAGATGGGACTTCGCATTCCCTCTTTGGAGTGTCCAGCCTCTCTTTCCTCTGCCCTCCCAGTATAGATGAGACTACAGCAACTTCTCTACTCAAACCCGGCTTGTCAGGGTCCCGCCATCACCTTTGTAGTGGGTTTCTCTCAGTTCCGGCTTACCAAATAGGCAAAGTAGGCACCGGCCTATGGGCCCCAATCCTTTTAGGGGCCTGCGACAACAGATCAAAATAATATTGATTTGATCTTGAAAGAAAATTACAATCAGACTTTCTTAAATATTGTTTCCAAAAGACAGAAAAAAATGAATCTACTCAAAAAAACGAAAACTTTACATAAAATAGTCTATAGAGAAAATACTTTATTAATGGAATGTACCCACTAACAACTTAAAGTACATAAACCAGGTACATCAGATTCACATAACAGTTTGTCTCTTAAAAGCTCATCTTCTGGCAGCTGTCAGTTTGTAAAAAAGAAAAAGAATCCGGTGCATTGGGAATTAGGAGATGATTTGAGAGGGCCCCCCGAAATTTCGACTGCCTAGAGGCCTCCACATGGTTTAATCCGGCACTGGTTTCTCTAGTGTTATGGCCACCGGGGACTTTCTTGACTGCCTCAGCTCCTTGCTATTACTAGACCGCTGTTCTTGGGGAAAAGTTGGTGCTTTCGGGTGCGCACATGCTCTAATTGCATTAATAGATGGTCTAAAGCCAGATACAGCCCGGGACAATGGCAGCCGCTTCTTTGAATAGGTCTCGCATTTGCGAGAGTTTAAGCTATTGGCATTGTAAATGATAATGCTTTTTATTTGTGTTGTCAAAACAGATAAATGAAAGGCATTGTCCTTTACAATGTCAGTAGCTTAAACTCTCGCAAATGCGAGACCTATTGCATTGCAAATGCTTGTTTTATGGGGATTCACCATTCTGCACTGCTTTGACCACCACACTATATTTCTCTGTCACACTTGTCACAAAATAGAATACAAGTGGGCTACAACTCTTTCTTGTATTTTGGACTATGCTTCAGAGGAACCTGGTTCAGAGCATTGCAGTATGCATACTGTGGCCACACCATAGTCCATGGTTTCAGTACGCTAATTGTCATCTAGCACATAGAATTCTGTTTCTCCTCCTGTGGGATGCATGTGGATTTCAAAATGAGATTTTCTCAAAAGTTGCATCATTGTTGTAGTAGCCAAATTGCATCCAAGATTAGGTTTACAAGTTTGAGTAAATCACCACATCTCAGTTCTACACCATTTAAAGTGCTAAAAAATCCCAGACTCAGCTCGCATGTGGTTCTGAGTGAGATTGAACCGTTAGGTATTCTTTAATATTACCCAATTCTGCTGGTCTTTCCTGTACATTTTCATCAGATTTAGCTGTAGCCCAATGACCAAATCAAAAGCAAATGAGTGACAGTCAGCTTCCCAAATTTTGCAATGAGTTTTTACTGTTGGTTAATAACTTCAGATGTAAACGCTTTCCTACCAAAAATTGACTTCAAATCACATGCAACCTTACAAGATTTTTTACAGTGGCAATAAAGGGGAGCAAGACAAGCACTTGGATCTTTCCATGATTTGTTAATATGCCAACAAAGGGGGAAATGTACTAAAATATTAAGCCTTAAAAGATGTTACTAATGCGTTTTCATGTACTACATCAAAGGTACACTCTGGTCATTTTTACACTAACTAGTCTATTAAGAGTTTCCTAAATGAAAATTATTATTTATTCTCTGTTAACTATATCATTTTGATATGTCATGTGATATGTTTTTCATAATTTTTAGTCCCTACTTTTCAGTTTCAGTGACTTTCAAGCACTGACTCTAAAGTACCAGGTGCTTTGGTTAGTCTGCAATTTGACTGCAAAAGTAATATCATATGGCACATCTCAGAACACCCTCTTTACTTGTTTTTTACCTGCTTTCAGAAACTGTTCACATTTAAAGATTTTGCAATGTCTTATATGCTATATCATTTTTTATTTTATTTTCCTGAAAAAATGTTTTCACATAACACAGGTAACTTTACTTTCAAAACCAAGAACATGTAAATGTCCAAATGTTTTCTTGCTAACAATCTGCCTTTCTAAAGTGCAAATGCTGTTTTGATAGTTCTAGTAACTTGTCTAAAGTGGAGTCGCAGTACTGAAGTTACATTGTTTGACATGCAACTTATTTACCTCTTTTTTGCCAATTTTGTGAAAGTGCCAGTAGAATGCTAATTTCTTATTATTTTCAGTCTTGTAATACTGAAGAACTATTTTTTAAACAGTGCCACTTTATGTGTCATGAAGGTTGAGATGAAACTGAAGTAAAATGTAAAAGAACTATCTCCTTGAGATAGAAGCCTTAGGTTTCTGCCTCACTCTCTCACCAAATCAGTCGCTAGCGGGGGTGTTGGTTTATCGACCCCCGGGCCCGGCTAGCAAATGCCTCCGCTTGTTGGAAAATACACTGGCTTCATGGGCAATGAGATATACCAACTTCATGGTACTGGGAGATTTTAACATTCACTTAGATAACGCCACAGGACCAGAAAGCGTGGCCTTACATGAGATTATGAGCCCCCTGGGACTGAAAGAGGAGGTCTCCGGACCCACTCATCTGGCGGGCCATACTCTTGATCAGATTTTTTCAAATCTGAACTCTCTTGCTACTGTGTTCACCCCTCTCCCCTGGACAGACCATTAATTGATCACCTTCACGTGGGCTTAGATGCTTAGTAAATCGCCCATATATAGCAGTAATGGTCCTGCCACTTACCAGGCCTATCACAAACTACAACCAGAAGATATCAATCAAGCCTTTCTTTCCTCTGCCCCAGTTATGTCAGGGAATGTAGATTGTGACACTACCCAGCTGAATAATTGGATTGGCGAATCTGTAAATACACAAGCACCCATAACGAAGGCCTCTCAATCTAGAGTTGGCCCAACGGCCCCTTGGTATAATACAGAGTTGAATCTTTGCAAGAGTCAATGTAAGAAGCTGGAAAGAATATGGAGGCGTGGATACTCCAATGATGATAAAGTCGCTTACAAAGAAGCCTTAAAGCTATATCAAATGAAACTGCATCTCGCCAAAAAAAGCTTCTTTGATAATAGCGTGATGGAAGCTGATAATAAAGCAAAGACTATTTTCAAAATAGTCGACTCCTTCATGCGCCCGATGGTCACCTCGAGAGCCTGCCCCCCCTCAATGGAGTGGTGCAATGAGCTCGATTTATTTTTCCATGAGAAGATCATGTCACTAAAAAAAAGTTTTGGGACCGCTGCTCCTGGGGCACTGAACCAGGGTGGAAGTCAACTCCCTCTCCACTCACGTATGCCACCCTAGACGCCTTTACCCCGCTCCCATTGACTCAGTCCTTAGCAGCATTAAAAAGTCTTAAATAGGGCTCCCCTCTTGACCCGTGCCCTGTTTCAGTTTTAAATATGGTGGCAGCTTCGATTAACCCAGTAATAAACCATATTTTTAACTCTTCTTTGGCATCTGAGATGGTTCCCTATCTGTGGAAAAAAGCGAACGTTCTGCCACTGCTGAAAAAACCTACAGCAGACCCTAAGCTAGTTACTAAATATAGGCATATTTCGCTGCTCCCGGCCTTCTCTAAAATTCTTGAGAAGGAAGTAAACCGCCAATTGTCCATTTACCTGGAGGCCAATGGTATCCTTCATGCCACGCAATCTGGCTTCCGCCCTCAATTTAGCACTGAGACCGCACTGTTGGAGTTGACGGAGTTCATTCGTAGCGTTTTGGACAGGGGAGGAAAGGCAATGTTGATACTGCTCGACCTTACAGCGGCATTCAATACGGTTCCTCACCACAAGCTGCTGGAATGACTACATCAAATAGGAATTAGACATCAGGCCCGAAATTGGTTGGCATCTTTTCTGGACGGATGTCCATAGAAGTGTGGGTGCCTCCGTTTACAGTTCAGGCCAGGCCGCTGGGGGTGGGAGTGCCACAGGGATTGGCTCTCAGCCCCACGCTGTTTAACATGTATTTAACCCCTCTTGCAACATTGGCAGAGTCTCTTGGCGCTAAAGTCGTCTCATACGCAGACGACACTCAGTTGTTGTTCTCATGTGATAAAGACAAGGATTTAGATGAGAAAGTAATAGCCAAGTGCCTCGCAGGGGTTTTCCAGTGGATGGACTGCACCACCTGAGATGTAACCCTGAGAAAACGGAAATTGTGACCTTTGGAGATGTCCCACACAACTCTGTGGTGGACTGTTGGCCCAGCAATTGCCCTCACCCAGGCTCTCCTAAAAACTGTGTGAAGAATTTAGGAATTAAAATCGATAGCTCTCTATCCTTCCTCCCACAGATCCTAGCCTTGGCGGGGACATGCTTCAACGTGCTTCGCACGCTGAAAAAATTTCTCCCTCTTCTCACCGAGGCAGCAGGCTGAAAGGTGGTACAGGCTCTAATTACATCTAGACTGGACTACAGTAATGCACTGTACCTGGGCCTACCGGACTACCTTTTTAACAGACTCCAGGTGGTGCAGAATGCTGCAGCTAGACTTCTGCTCTCTCTCCCCTCGAGATCCCACATGACTCCGCACTTAAGGGCCCTACATTGGCTTCCCATGAAACAGAGGGTGATGTTCAAAGCCATGGTCCTAATGCATAAAACTCTGAATGGGACGGGCCCTGCCTATCTTAAGGAGAGAATCGCCCCTTACGTTCCTGCCCGCACTCTTCGCTCTTCCTCAACACATATGGCAAAGGTCCCTCTATGTAACCGTCTTCGGATGGGTGGGAGATCCTTTACTTACTTGGGCCCCCACGCGTGGAACAGTCTTCCTCTATCGCTGAGGCTGATAGACAATCTTGAACTTTTTAAGAAGAAACTTAAAACGCATCTTTTTAATGATTAGCCCCGTCCCAGCTACCTGTCCTCCCTCTGCCAGCGCCGGGACACTCTGTCGAGTAGCCGTGCGCTTTACAAATTTGAATAATAATAATAAATAATAATATCACTTCTTCGAATTGCTAGTTTGAAATTGCATTGAGGACAATACTTCTCATTACAATGTCAGTACTACTGATTTTCTAGTACATTACACAATGTATCAGTGGTAGACTGGTGATGCTGGACATATGAATGGTTCAGGAAGGTGGATCCAATGCTCCTGTGGCTGTCTAGAGAAATGTAGCAATGAAAACTCCCGGAGTAACAGTAACAATGAAACGTGTTCACGTTTTAAAACTACAAGCCCCAGTTCAATGAAGAGGTCTTCAATCATTCTGGGTATGGCGTTTGTTTAGACTACACACAAATGTTGAACAGTGAAGGGCGGAGTATGTGACTTGCAATGTTTGTGGCCATGTGTTGACTTGTCTAAATACCATTTGGGCATGACAACTATGCTGCAACATACGTAGCATACAGCACTGGGAGGCCATTCTTCACACTGTGTGTCAACAGATGCGGGGTAGTGTAAGAACATTTACTCAGTGAGTTGGTCAGGAATGTTTCCACCAACTACCCCAGACTGGAAAGTCTTACTCTAGGATAATTGTAAGTGTCTCTGTGGTCTGCAATATCTGTCGAGCTACACCAATGTGGTGCTTATTACCTCACCCTTATGAAGAAAGGCAGGTAGTAACAGAAGACCTACTACCCTTACAGCTCATAGAAGATAGAAAAATAGAATGAATCACTTTGTCAAATGCAACAGTAAGGTCAGGAAGAATTAACAGAGAAGACTCTTTATTGTGATAACATAACATAACACGTGTATTTGTAAAGCGCACGATTACCCGTAGGTGTCCTGGCGCTGAATAACAGATGTTTATTGTTACCCAACTCAATGGTACTCATTTTATTGACCTCAGATGGATGAAAGGCTGAGTGGACCTGCCGGGATTTGAACCTGTGACCATGAGGTCGAACACAGGTCCCTGCACTGGACGCATTAGTCCACTGAGCCACCAGACCCGGCTAAGAGCGAAGAAGGACATTTTGAGACAGAACAGCAGTTTTAATGGTGTAGCCAGGGTTAAATTCAGAATGAACGGGAACAAGGAAGTGGTTTGAATGAAGACAAACAGAGAGCTGGGAAACAACAAGATGTTCATCATTGAGTACAAGTCCATTTGAACATATTTGCATTTTTGGCAATGCCACATGTGAAAATAACAGAATAGATACAAGTTTTGGCAAATAGCCCAGTGAATATATATATATGTTTTGATTGTGAACTCCAACAGCTTTACATGAAGTGTTAGATCTGACAGCCTTAGGGTGGTCTTCCCCAGACTTTATTCTGGTTTGCCTCACCTTTTTCTGATTTCTTTTTGTTGGCCTTAGGACTCTGAGCACTTTACCACTGCCAACCTTCATCAAAGTACAAGTGTTTCTCCCCTAAAACATGGTTTGATTAACTTATCCACAATTGCCATATTTAATGTATATTTAAGTCCCTAGTAGAGTGCACTACATGTGCCTAGTGCCTGTAAATGAAATGCTACTAGTGGGCCTGCAGCACTGCCATGTCGGCATGGCATTTAATACCTCTTGTCACGCCTTAAACTTCCCTTTTATTACATATAATTCACAGGCGGACCATAGGTAGCCCATAGGGCAGGGTGCTTTGTAATTTAAAGGTAGGTACTTATACGTTTTACTTGTTCTGGTAGTTAAAAACTCACCAATTTGTTTTTCACTACTGCAAGGCCTACCCCTCCCATGGGTTAACATTGGGAATTCCTTATTACACTTATAAGCTGTAATTTCTGATTGAGAAGGAGTAGCTCTGTCATGCTTCATATCATTGGAATGGTAACTGTAAATCCTCTTTACTGGCAAAGATGAATTCATCACTACCCTTTTTAAAATGGCACTTTTAGAAAGACTGATAAAACAACAGAAGGAAACCTGTAGACCTAGTTGAGACCTGGGTAAATGTGGTAGCAGACAACAATGTCTCAACACTTAATGCTTCGAAGACAATAACTAGAATGTAAAATAAATTACAAGAGGGAGACAAGAAAAGGGAAACACCAAAGTTGAATAATGCTGTACGTATTACATTTTTATATGGAGAAGGCATTAATTTCAGACAGCAGTAATACATTTCATTATATGCAATTGTAATCCTAAACATAGGTGCACACAAGTGCTCATGGTAATGTGAACAGTGCAAGATGAGACACGTGATATAGTGAAGTAGACAGTGAAATGCTGCAGTTTAAAATTGGTACATAACATGAACACTGTGATAAAAAATTTTGTTAGAAATATGTTAAGGGCCATGGAAGTCTAAGTTCTGCTGGGTTTGTCATCGCCGTTTCGGCCTGTATTGTTTGAGGTCATCATCAGGACGGGATTACACATGTTAGTTTGGTAATAGCTGGTACGTAGTCTTGAGGCATGGTAATGATGTAGTAATGGAGGTGCCAAGGTCTATGTAAGAACATCAATGAAACACGAGAGTCTGGACGGAAGTGTCAGGAAATGCGATGGCTGCACCAGGACAAGGGGAAGGTGTGCAAGGGCTACACGGGCAGGATGGGCTCCCGATATAACAAGGATGCCCAGTGGAGCGGGAAGAAAGTAATCACAGAGAAGTAATAAATAAAGTATGAGTAGATGGGAATTCAATCAGCCCAAATCGTGGTGTGTGTACAGTCGTATCACAAAATGAGCCGCACAGGGGAGGCATGCTGATGGGCAGGCAGATGCTCAGCAGAGGAGTGAATGACTCCACTGGGCATCCTTGTTATCGCAGGATCCCACCCTGCTGGTATAGCCCTTGCATGCCCTTGCCGCATTATTCAACTTTGGTGTTTCTGTTTTCTTGTGTTCCTCTTGTAATTTATTTTACATACTAATAATTGTCTTCAAAGTATTGCCTGTTGAGACATTGTTATCTGTTACCACTTTTAGAAAAATGAAATGTTTCTGCTCTTAGTCCTATGTGCCTGAAGCCTGTCTCTAATACACATTTGTGGTGGGTGACAGCTGGACTTTGAGAATTCCCTCTTGACAGCCACACACAAAGGGAGCTTAGGTGTGACTGAGTGGCCATCCTAGGGCAGGACGGGAGGGAGAAGCTGACATTTACACCTAAACAGGCTGCGTCCTGTCCCCACACAAAGGGCTGCATACCCCTCTTGAGTGGGTCTGGAGCCAGAGCAGGGAGGGAGGACCTCTGTGCACTTCAAAGCTCCTCGTTGAAGTCACTCCCAATTCAACGGTACAACTGGGTATGAGTACTGAGTCTCTGATCCCCACCAAATCAGATATTACTGGACCTATGAAGAACTCTGCCATGAGGAAAGACTGTTGTGCTACTGCAAGGACTGTCACTCTGTGTGACTGCTGCTCTGAAAGAAGCAACTTTTCTTCTGTGCTGCCTGCTACCCTCTGCCCTGCTGAGGAAGAACTGGACTAACTTACTTGAACCCAGAGTGATCTCCAAGGGCATGCTGGCTTGCCTCCTCTTTTAAGACTCAGGGATATCAAAGTCTTACCCCCTGCTCCTGGTCCATTGGAAGTAGATCCTGCTCTTTGCGCCGGTGGGACCGAAACACCCTCTGCTGCGTGAGCAGAATTGACGGACTGCTGCTGTTGCAGGAACAGAACTGGCACATCGCACTTGGAACCAGCGAATTGCCATCGGAACATTTGCACCCCCGCCACTGCAGGAGAGATGATCGATGCATCCCCTCGACTGCCTGGAGGAAACCTGGAGCATCGGCTTTGGAACCAATGCATGGCGGGCCCGGCTCTTGATCTTCAGAACCAGTGCATCGCCATTGTTGCTTGGAGAAAATCAATGCGTCACCTTAACTAAGGTATCGGCACCAAAGCATCGCTTGACTGCACCCCGCATCCAGCTGTTGCGACCAGTATCAAGGTGCTTTTGTTCAGTGGGACTTACCTGGCTCCTGTATCCAGCCTGCACTCCATTGTGGTCGGCCTTAACTCTTGAGTTTACCCTAGTCCAGCGCTACCAGATAACCCCATAGGCGCTTATTGCTTCTACGCACTATTGTTTACTTTTAATCTTAAAAAATTTAAATCTTGACTTCTACTTATTGTTTTTTTGCCATTTTGGTCTTGTATTATTTATAAAATTATAATCTATTTTTCTTAACTGGTGTGGATTCTTTTTGTGCTGTTTTCACTGTGCTACTGTTTGAAGTGTTGCAGAAATACTTTACACATTGCCTCTTAAGTTAAGCCTGCCTACTCTGTGCAAAGTTACCGTAGTGTCAGCACAAGTTAATTTATGGTGTGTATCTGACTTACCTAGGATTGTGGTTCCTGCTGGGACAGGGTGCATACGTCTGCCAACCAGAAACTCAATTTATGACATGCAGGGGCATATTCTCAAGGACTCATCGCAGAGTTAACGGCACTTTAGTGCAGCAAAAGTGGCAAAAGAATTATCGCCCCATTCACAAGCTGGTGCAAACTCCCCACATCGCCAGTATACCAGCGATAGCTGCCGCAAAAAACATCGCCACGGATGAGAGAGACAACAAACGCTAATGATATGCAGAGTAGGCGTGCCCGTGGAAAAACTAACGAAAACTCCACTTCGCGATATTCACAACGAGCAGCCAGATCTGCGATGCGATCCAAAAACAGGCGATAAGGCGCGTTAGCAGCAGGGATTTAACACCTGCCTTCTACTGGTGTTAAGCAGGACGACAAACTGCAGTATAAAAGGGAGCCCAGCCCAGAGCCACATCTGAAGACCAACACATGTCATGGAGCTACTGATCATGCAGCTCAGAGCCCCAAGAGGCCCACAACACCCACTGCCACCCCCACAGTCCCCCCACTCTCCCCAGGACCACCCCCCCGGACTACCACCGAGGCAGCGCAGAATGAGACAACGGTCCTTCCGAAAACGCAACAGCCTCGGAGACTTAACGCCAGAGGAAGTCATTGCCCACTACAGGCTCAAAAGGACAACCATCCTCCGCATCCTGACCCACATTGCCCACAGGCTGACGGTACCAACACAGCGGAGAACCAACATCACTCCACAGACAAAGCTGCTGGCTGTGCTGCACCTGTTGACCTCTGGTACCTTCCAACCAACAACTGCCAGAGTTGGAGGAGTCTCACAGCCAGCCCTATCAAAGTTCCTCACACCTGTCTTGGATGCCATCATCAGCTTGGTACCCAAGTACCTTCACTTCCCCCACACTGCGCAGGAACAGCTGGAGACCAAGCAAGGCTTCTACGCCATAGCTGGCTTCCCACACGTGTTGGGGGCAATTGACTGCACACATGTCCTACTTGTGCCCCCTGCCGACACTGCACACAATTACCGCAACAGGAAGCACACGCATTCCATCAATGTGCAGGCAATAGTGGACCACCGGGGACTCTTCACCAACGTCATCGCCAACTACCCAGGCAGTGTGCATGATTCCTACATCTTCCGACAGTCCATCATCAACCAGCGCTTCGAGGATAGCACCTACGGAAATGCACTGCTCGTTGGTAAGTACCAACGGAAAACACCACACACTTCAACTCCACAATCATGCAACTCGCAACTGTGGGAATGCACACATTACAACATCACATACGACATGCCCAACAACATGCCCACCTACCAGACAAGACAACACATGGAACTGTGGTAACAGGGGCCAAACATGGAGACAAGCCATCCACGTCATGGCACCTCTGCCACACAATAGCAGGATGTGGTGAGAGGCGGGAACCAAGTATGTGCAAGGGAGGCAAGTGACCTATGAATCAGAATGTACACAATGCCAAGTGTGGTGGGGATGTGCTGGACAGACTCAAGTATGCAGAGCATAGACATGTTCATGTGGACATATACTGCTGGTGTTTGTAGTGTCGTAGACAGTGGGCGCAACCATGTTACTGTTAGGACTCCGGTTTAGCGTAACGCCATCAGAATACTACAAACAGGTAGGACATTGATGCAAGGTCAAGGGATTGTGAAATCCACAGATGTGAGTACTTTTGAGACGGCCCCTAAGGCTCGTAAAAGGCCGTCCCCTACGTAAGCCGTTGCTTGGCTTACTGTTCATGACACGTGACCACGCCCCCCTTGTTCCATTCTTGTTCCTGGTTGCCGCGCGATCGGCGTACTGTCCAACTCCCAGTCCCGTCTCCGGTTGTGGAGAAACACCCGACCCTGGTTCCGGACTCCCGCGGATCTCCTTGGTTCCCTTTCATGTGAGGAACATTCCTGCTGGCGCGCCCGTTGCTGTTCCGCTCCTACTACTTCTGAGCCGGTCAGCGCGTCACGTCTTTAAACTTTGGCATCTCCCTTTCGCCTTGATTCGCGTTGCTGCTCCGCTCCTGTGGTCTTGGAGCCGGCCAGCCCGCGACACCCCAGCCTTCTATTGTTTTTGGTCCTGTGCTCTGCCTGTGCGTGCGTGACTGCTCCGCTCCTGTCCCTGAGCCGGGCAGCACGCAGCGTCTTTGGTGTCGCCCCTTAGAATTTCCTTTTTTATTTTTAGCTTATGAGTTGCTGCTCCGCTCAAGATCACAAACTGAGCCGGCCAGCATACTACGTTTTGGGGAACTTGTTGCATGTACCCATTCGCGTTGTTGCTCCGCTCTGCCCCATACTCTGAGCCGGTCAGCACGTGATATTTCACAAGGCACTTTCTTTTCCCATTCCCTTCTGGCACATAAGCTCACCTATAGACCCTTGAGTCTTCCCTCTCTTTCTTAGTTATTTTATACGCCACCACCCAGTATCCTCCAACAAACCTGGCATGAGTGAATGTATGAGAGTATCCCCTTGTGTTTAGTGCAAGCACAACAGAGACCTCCCAGACACATCAACTACTGCCTACTATTTCTTTCAAGATATCATGGGATTCTCCTCTAGGTAAGTGGATTGTATATCACTAAACTTGACCTGCATTAATGTTCTATGCTACTCTGTTTTGTCTATTGTTCAGCAATAGTAAGATTAGTCTTGCATTTTAGTACAGCACTCTGCTTATCCGGTTTTCGCACTACAGAGTTTCCTGTGTCTTCTTCTGGGGAAGTGTGGTGGTCACTCTATGATTTATTCCCCATACTGTTAGTGAACAGTTGCTTGTGAGTGGATTACCCAATATTCCTCCAGGTGCTGTTTTCTGGAAGTTTTGGGAACCGCATCTTCGCTCCCGTGGAATCAAGCTTGGATCAGGCTGAGGTTTAGCCTTTGGCGCGACAGTTACCTCAGGCAGTGGGGTAGACCCTGGACATGTAGCTATGTCGTCCCCCCCTGTAAGCGTAAGCGGAGTGGGCTGGGCCAGCGTAGGAGTGGTTCACTTCCGGGATGGCCACCAAGGCAACTACTGCGTGTGTCTCTGTTTCCGCCATGTCCTGACCATAGGCCTACACACACGTGGCCGACCACCTTCAACGGGCAATATCACAGTGTCGTTGTCAGGCTTGTAGACATGCGCAGACAGTCATGACAATGTTGTGTCCTAGGAGTGCAGGTGATGCAACCGCGCAGCGCACACAAGTAAATAGGCTCGGGGGGAGTGAGGAGCAGCTGTGAGGCAACGTACTACACATGAATGACGCTCATTTGCCACATGCAAGACATGTCAGACATGTATCCCAAAGTCCCACACATCACACACCAATATACTAATGAGCCTGCCAACACAGAATGCCGAACCACCGTTTGACACATCTCTCTCTCCTGTCACAGGTGATCAAGGATATGCACTCTGCCCGTGGATGATGACACCCCTCCGAGCCCCGAACACCCAGGCCCAGAGGCAGTACAATGCGGCCCACATACGCACCAGGGGCATTGTGGAGCACTCATTTGGCGTGTTGAAATCACGTTTCAGGTGCCTGGACATCACAAGTGGAAGACTCCTGTACAGCCCGCAAATAGTGTGCAAGATGATCATTGCATTTTGTGTGTTGCACAACATATGTGTACGCACCAATGCCCCATGGATCCAAGTGCCAGATGCACTGGACGATGATGATGAAGATGAGGCAGGTGGACCACACCCCAGTGCAGCAGCAGCTGGAATAGCCCGAAGGGACACTATCATTCACAATTTCTTCACATAAGCATGTCACATAGGGTCTGTCCTTAGCAGTCATGGGACAGGTCAAAATGACCACAGGCACAGCATGTGCAAATATATTCATTCCTAGACACATTCCTTGTGTGCATGTCACTCCTCTGCATTGGCACATCGCTCTGACAGGTGTATGTGTATGTGCAACATTTATTCTGTCAATTTCACCAATGGCAATTGGATGGTGGGAGTGTCACCTCCGTTATCGGGATCCTGTTTTCCTGCGGACTGAACCGCGTCTTCCTCTTCTTCTTCTCCTTGCCCTTCCCTGGCCCTGAGGTCCCAGGCTGGTCCTCCGTGGAGCTTGTGGGGTTCGGGTTGTCCTCTGTACTTGCTCCAGCTCCCTCCATTGTGCTTCGCAGTTGTTATGTTTTTCTGTTTTTTTTGCTGCTTTTATGGTGATTTTTCCCGCCTGACGTGGGAATTTCAAGCCTGCCGCTGCTTGTCGCCAATTTTTCTATCACGGTTGGGCCCATCACAACTTTTTTCACGTTCGAGTTTCCTTTTTTATCGCCGTCGCGGTAGTTGTATCGCGGACATTTGACGCGTTATCGGGAAACTATCGCATGTTACCGCCATGTTGGGAATACGACGTTAACACGGAGTTAATTTCCCGCGATGGACGGCAATATAAAAATGTGCGTTAGCCTTTTTTGGCGATGATTATCGCACGTTCTTGGGAATATCCCCCGAAGTTTATTGTTTCATTCCCTTAACCTTCTTTTAATGGTATTACCACTACCCTCCTCATGATCAAGTACTCAAGGGAGGGAATTCTTCATCTTCTAAACCCATTCCACACAATTCTCGGTGCAAATTCACTCGTATTGGGGATGTTTTTGCAAATTAAATAAATGGTAATATTTTCCAGTGGTGATATATATGGGGGTACCCAGACAAACAAGAGAACCCTGAAAACCAGCCGTATTTCTCTTTAGCTACATATGACCTTTATTTAATATTCCTTTCCTAAGCTGGATCAGAGAGCCCAAATAAATAAGGAAGACCCATATTACCTCTAGTCTGGGCGCTAACTGCCAACCTTTATCAAGATAACTTTCACATAGCCTTCTTTTTTACCGCCATTAACATGCCTCACAGCCAACTTTTCTCCCTGCATATCACCACAACGTTCTAAATGGCACCTTAACCTGGACTATTACCCCTCCCAGACTCCTACCATTACTAGTTCCTTTCATAAGTGGTACGAAGAACATAGCTGGGTATTGGAGTACTTTGAAGTGGTTATAAGGTGATGCACTTGCGTTTTATAAAAACAACCCTAAATTATGAAAATAAATGATAGTAATGGTCATATAGGGATGTTCATCTGCTTTTAAATTAACCTTTCGATTCTGGACTTCTGCATCCTGAAAATATGCTCCAATACAGACTGTGCCCAGGACTATGTTTTGATCAGAGATGATGTGATTTTCAATCACAAGAAATGGATGTTCAAGGACTGATGTGCTTTTCTTTTTGAATTAATATGCATTTTCTACTGTTGTACAGATAGAGATGTGTATTCCACCTGCGGAGCTTATGACATTAGATAATTTGCCCATGGCATGGAAATGATCCTTCACATTGGCAGCATGTGTGCTTTTATACACAAAACCATGCTAAATCTGTATAACTCAGATGCGTCTGTTTCATGCTGTTCAAAGTGTTTCTCTTTTCCTGTATCTCCTCTGTCCTCTCCTTTATCTCTTGCTAATGTCAATCTGTGCTTCTAAAATTCCCAAACTTCGAACATCGCATGAAGAGCCTTCATAGTAGGGAGTCTTTTTATGTTTTGCAACTTGTTAGCTCTAGCGGGTGGTAAATATTGCATCTTTTCTTCAGTCAATGTTTGGAACCTATTGCATGTTTGGTGTTGCTCTGCTTTTCTCTGCAAGCGCCAGACATGTTGTTGGAAAATGGCCCTTTCTGCAGAGTCACCCACACACATTTTGTCTTCCTCCTCCCCTTTTTGCTGAGTTAGTTTTTGTTGGCCTTAGGACTCTGTGCACTTTTCCACTGCTGAACAGTGCTAACGTGCATGTGCTCTCTCCTTAAAACCTGGTATAATTGTCTTACACCTGTTTGGCATATTTAATTTACTTGTAAGTCCCTTGTAGAGTGGTAAAACATATACCCAGGGATTGTAAATTAAATGCTACCAGTGAGCATGCAGCACTTATTGTGTCACCCACTTAAGTAGCCCTCTAAAACATGTCCCAGGCATGCCATTGCAACCTGAATGTAGTGTTACATTGCCATGTCGACTTGGCATCTAAAACCCCTTTCCAAGCCTTAAAGTCCCCTTTTATTACATGTAAGTCACCCCTAAGGTAGGCCCTAGGTAGCCCATAGGGCCGAGTGCTGTGTAATTAAAAGATAGGACATGTACTTTAAAATTTTACTTGTCCTGGTAGTGAAAAAACTCCCAAATTCATTTTTCACTACTGAGAGGCCTAGCCCTCCCATAGGATGGCATTGGGGATTCCGTATTACATTTCATAAACTGTAATTCTGAATTGAGAGAAGGTAGATCTGTCATGTTAGGTGCCTATGGATCCTCCTTAATGGCAAAGTCAAATTTATCATTACAATTTTGAAAATGCCACTTTTCGAAAGTTGGCATTTTCCTACTCTTAGCCCTGTATGCCTGAAGGCTGCCTCTGATTGCATGTCTAGATTGGGTGCAAGCTGGGATTTGTGTATTCTGTCTATACAGCCACATACCATGGAGCATAGCTGTGACTTGATGGGCCATCCTGGCAGGATGGGAGGGAGGAGTTGGGCCCTGCCTTCCTTATACCTGATAGGCTTTATCCTTTCCCCACACATGGGACTGCATACTCCCCTGCAGTGAGTCTGGAGCCAGGGCAGGAAGGGAGGACCTCTGTGCACTTCAAAAACCTGTCTTTGAAGTCTACCCCCACTTCAAAGGCACCCCTGGGTATAAGAACCGGACCTCAGATCCCACCACGTCAGTACTCTACCAGGAAGAAGGACTGCTGTGCTGCTGAAGGACTGCCACTTTGTTGGACTGCTGCTCTGGAACAACGGCTGCCTTTCTGTGCTGACCTGCTGCTTGATGCGTTCCTTGCCTTGGTGAGAAGGGCTGGACCTCCATCACTTGTCCCCAGAACCCAGAGTGACTCCAAGGGCTAGTTGGCTGGCCTCCAAATCTGAAGTCTGAGGGACATAAAAGATTTACAACTATCCTGCTTCTGTGCCTGGACTCTACCATCTGTGAGTCAGCCCTGCCAAATGGTGCCACCCCAGTCCGGGACCCTTGGAAATGGGCCCAAGGTGCTGCTCCAGCAGAACCAACTCATTGCCATCGCTGCGGAGATCCAGACCAGTGCATCATCACCACTGTGTAGGTCGGCACTGACGCATCATTACTGTTGCATGAATCAGAACTGGCGCGTCATCACCGATGCATAGCGGTTATTGCTCAGATAGGAACCAATGCATCACCACCACTGCGTGAATTGGAGTCGACGCACCATCTGCAGAACCACCACGGTGCAATGCTTCTCCCCAGTGACAGGTCCTCACATTCCTGTTGTTGTATTCCTCTTAGGATATCCGTATATAGGTTTTCCTGTATCATGTCCTTATATAGGCACAATTCGCCCTGCCCTTATATAGGCATAAAATCCCAGTCCTTATTTAGGCATTAAACCGTGCACTCCAAATACAGGCATGGTCTCCGACATCCGTCCACCCTAACGTTACAACGAGTTCTTGAAGAACAGACCCTTAGGCTTCGGGAGTTTCCCTAGCACAGGACTATTGATTTCTTCAAGGACTCATCTATTATGCATGAACCGTTATACCTTAAGGGTTCATTCATGACATCTTCCGCTGTCCGATTCACGTAAATGCTAACATTGTGAGCTACCTCTCAGGTATAAATATACCTTCCCTAGCCCTTGTAAACTAGAGGAGACCTCGACTTCAGAAGAGCCTGTTTCCCGGCCTGACGCACTGAGAAGACGCTGTCATCCCTGCACGCAGAGAGTCCAGCTTCCAGTGATCTGACTTCCCTTGCGGGGTGTTGGAGTTTGAGTCTGGCAAGAGATTCCTACCTCTCTCATTCTTAAGGTATGGAGCTGACTAGAACCTAGAGGGACTCTTGGCATACTAGGCATACTAGGCGTAACATACTCCTAGAATACCATAGTAAGGAATACTTCACCTACTTCATACCTCTCCCTACACCTAGGTTAGGTTAGGTACATTGGGGTAGAACTAGCTTAGAAACGCATCGTATGAGTACTCGCATTTTTAGTCTGTGTTATTTATGTAAATATATATCTGCTAAAGATCATGCTAGCGCAGTATTATTTATTTCTACTGCTTACGCTGTACATTATTTATCTTGCATATTGTCTTGTGATCGTAACTGCACATATTACTTACACGAGAAACAAGACTGTTCAATAAATCTTTTATTGAAACGCCTGTCTATTCTTTCTGTGTAACTTTGAGGAAAACTAAGCATGCACGATTGAGCTGAGTGAAACGGTTATCTATTGTTTCCACGACTCTGGGACACGTTCTGATTCTAAAGGGAAACAAAGTGGTCATGATTTGCGGCTGCCAGAAACTACTCCCTTCTTGTTTGTCAAGGAGTTTCTAGTGGCCTCTGAGCTAGCTGGCACAAGTAATTAAGTTTAATATACTCGATAGGGACATACCGACCTCAGTCCTATGTCAAGCCTATAGGGTATATTATTCCAATGCGCAGAGCCTATTAGGGAAATAGGAGCTACACTACATGGCGCCCAACGGTTTGGTAAGGCAGTAATTTAACGTTAGATACTGAGTAACTCAGCTGTGCTTTTTCTCTCAGAGACCCCTACCCATATACTCCAAAAGACGTCTGGAGTGGGCAGGGTTAAGTATCCACCACGGCTATATAGGGAAACACCCTATATATTAGCTGTTTGGTTTGCTCAACGTTGAAAGATACAGTGTTCCAAAATATTGTGCACCTTATCTTTGTTTCCTTGAAACTTGTTCTACATTTTTCAAAAAACAAATGCCTGACTCCGAAAACGGTAGAGCTGCGGCTGATCCAGCCCAAGCAGCAGTTTTTAACATTACAGGTTTAATTGAAACCGAGGAGGGTGTTATAAACATCCCTCCAAACTTAAGAAGAGCCATCACTCTAAAACTCATAAAACACGGCCTACCACCAAGAGGCGGTAGAGCAGTTTTCGTGATAGAGGCACACGAATCCTTTCAGACAGAGGTATTCTATTCATGGGTAATATTTCCTGAATCCAATCCAGTAACACACATGTTTCACTTCTACAAAGAAGATGATCCACCAGAGGAATATATTCCTTTCGAGGATATTGAAATTCCACTAACATACCAGGAGCATCAGCTCTGGTTTAAAGGCGCCCTAAAACATCACAAAAACATTACCAGGCTCGGTCCACTAGGTAGACCAGGAGCAACATGGCCGATTCTAGCCGGCTACACACCTCATCCTGACATTGAAGAGATGTCAGACGAGGAATTACTTACTCAACTCACAGAATTAATAAAAATCTACAGACAATTGGTCCAATATGTCATGCGGACTTTCACAGTCCAATCACCATTACCCATTCCAAATCAGACCCCTCAATCGGGGAGTACACTAAAAATTACACCACAGACTCTATACGCAGTCATGGGTAAAATGCCCACAAAACGTGAGCAAATTCCATTCTGGATAGCCCAAAAAATTACTCAAATCGAAGCAGTATTTCCAAATACTAGCCCGTATGAGAAACACAGAATCCTAACAATCAGTTTACCAATGGGGATCACACCACAACTGGAAGACTGTACCACTTGGGGCTCAGTCTTTGCTGCCATCTATACTAAAACACATGGTATTCCATCAATTGTGGTAATACCAGATGTCCTGAAACAAATTCAAAATGAATACGGGGCAGAGCCTGCTCTGAATTTAGGTATGAAATTACTGAAAAATTTCGACCAGGTCTCAACAATAATATTATCTAATATTAAAGGGGAGGCAGCAGCAGTGGCGATCTGCCAACGATTTAGGGAATTCGATGTTACAGAACATCAAACTGAGCTACCCAGAATAATTGAACAATCATATGCAGAATTAGGCAGAGATAGTTTGGGTGGAAGACCAGTGAAACCTAAACTATCTGAAAGTCCTGAGAAGGACTCTATTAAACAAACTCCTACATCTTCTAAAAAGAAGTGGGAAACTACTAAACAAAACTCAAACGAGAAACGTTCTCAATCCCGAGGTAGGTCTCCTCAAAAGGAGCCCTCTGAAAGGAGGTATAACCTCAGGAATAGGGATAATTTGAGAAAACCTGACAGGTATCAAGATACTGATACATGTTCCTCTCGTACCTTTCAGATCTCGTCAAAGACTTCGGAAAGAAGAGGACGATCAGAAAATAGAGAAGAACGCGTGAAATCCAAAGAAGATAAACATTGTCCAAAAAATAAAACAAAACCTCAATTCTCCAAAAAGAAAGTAGCAGGTCTAAAGATCATACATGCCGAGAATACTGAGAACACAACTCAAGAACGGAGAATGGGCTCAGACAATGCTGGACAGTGCAGCAGAAGTCACAATAGTTCGCCAGAACCTGAAGGAACTTCTGGAGATAGTGGACTTGAAGGAGTACATTACAGTTGAGACTGTAGACACCAGGGTTAGTACTCCACAAAGGTTATATGAAATAACACTCCGAATGGAGGGAGACATACCTAGACAGGTGAAAGCACTCTTTTGGGAAAAACTTTCAAGGGGCTATGGCATACTTCTAGCAGCAAAAGACTGGACACCACAATTTGTCAGGGAGTGCCCACATGGCGAGGACATTATTATGCCTGCCTTCTCTAACCATATTCCAATTCATCTAAAATATACTTATGCCAGGAAATGGGCAGTAGCCCAGGCCCCAGCATTATATAAAAATCATGTAGGATGGGATGAGGACTCACCTCACCATAAAATACATCTGAAACATGAACCAACTGCACAAAGGCAGTATCCAATAAAGCAAGAAGCTAAAAAACAGGTCAGGGAGATCTTAGATCAACTTGAATACCAAGGGCTGATTGAAACATGCACCTCCTCAATGAACAATCCTTTGTTTCCTGTCTCCAAACCAGACAACACCTATCGTCTAGTTTTGGATTACAGACACTTAAACACTTGTTGTAAAACATTTGCAGTGCAAAATGCACATAGCACAGCATTAATGAATAACATTGTACGTAAAAAATATAAAACCACATTAGACATCTCAAATGGTTTCTTTTGTCAAAACATAGCACCTGAAAGCAGGTACTTAACAGCATTCTCCATAATGGGGACCCAGCGTCAATTTTGTCGACTCCCACAAAGGTTCAAGAACAGCCCGGGGTTATTCTCAGCGAGAGTAACAAAGTTACTACAAATTTATGACAATGAGGCATTGTCCTATGTCAATGACATATATCTGACGGACGATGACCTGGACAAACACTTGAACAGGGTAAGCACCATTATACTGGGCTTCGCCTCTGAGGGCTACAAGTTCAACTTTAAAAAGTCCCGAATTGCCCATCTCAATGTCCTATTTCTAGGATATGAGCTTTCAAGTGAAGGCAAGAGCTTGGCAGCTAACTTTTTAGAAAAGTGTGTGCTGCTCCAACCTCCAAAAACGCTAAAAAACTTACAATCCATCCTGGGTTTCCTAAACTTTGGAAGAACATACATTCTAAATTACGCAGAAAGGGTTAAACCTCTCTACGCATTAAATCAAACCTGATTTTTCAATCAAGAATTGGACACAAGAACACACAGAAATCTTGCGTTCACTACAGGCTAACATGTTAGCAACAAATCACTTACAAACACGCGTAAGTCAACGCAATTTGGTGATCCGAATAATTTCGGGTCAATGCGGATTCACCTACTTAACCTTCAATGAGGGTGAGAAAATACCAATCGCATACAAATCTCATTTGTACACACAAGCGGAAATGCGCTTCACTTCAACTGAGAAAATTCTGACAGCAGTTCAAACCGCTGTAGCAAAAGAAAGAGCCCTAGCCCAAGGGAAACGCATTATTGTCGTAACCCCAGTATCGGCTTTAGAAGCAGTCACAAAAGCAAGCATTCCGAATGCTAAAGCATTACATCCAAGATGGATACAGTGGGTTAATTCTCTTGCTGCAACAGATGTTGAATATGTTTTTGATCCTGATTTAAAAACACAAGCATTCCTGCAATATGAACAAGAATGTCCTCTGCCCACTGAAATTCTGCCTCTCGATCAGTACGAATTCCTAATTTACACTGATGGATCCGCACAACCCGCAACAGGGGGTAAGCAAGCTTACAGTGCAGCGTGTGCAATCGTTAAAAGTCGCATGCGAGATGGCATCTTCAGACCTATGGTCACAAAAACTCAATCTCTAGGAGATTGTACAGCTCAGCGAGCTGAACTACAAGCATTCAAACTGGCACTTGAAAGTACAGATCGAGAATTCCCCACACTAATAGTGTGCGATTCCTTTTACTGTGTTCAGTCGTATAATGAATATATACAAAACTGGCTTGAAAATGGATTCAAAGATGCGAAAGGTGGCACAATAAAGCATAAAACGCTTTGGGAACAAGTAGTTCAGTTAAAAAACGAACTACCAAAGGCTCACGTGATCCACACACTGAGTCATCAACGTGATGGCGTTCACGTTGCAGGAATTCATTGGCTGACGAAGCCGCAAAGGGGGCTGTTCAGACAGCTTCCGTAGCTGCGATCACTCGTTCAAAAACAAAAATAGACAGTGAGATAATGTTGGCTGTCAATGCTACAAGCAAAGGCAGTGGTGCAGCGTTACCAAAAAGTTTCCACTCAAGTACTCTTATGTAATTGATGCGAACAACGTTCCTTTTGCTCGAATACCTGGAGTGGGGATAGGGTAATTCCAAACAAGGAACGTAGATTAGGACTAATCCTAGCAGCACACGAAGGGATAGCTTCTGCCCATGCAGGTGTTTCTGCAACAGTATCTTTACTCAAGCAAAGATATTGGTTGCCTGGCATTAGAAAACAAACAAAGAACTATGTTTTAGAATGTGATATATGCCAACAGATGAAAGTCTCCACAGTGAAACGCCCTGCGCAGACACCCCTGTTAATTTCAGACAAACCATTAGCTTGTGTTTACCTGGACCACTGCGGTCCCTTGCAAAGGGACGGTAACTATAAATATATCATGGTTGCAGTGGATTCATGCTCTAGGTTCCTATGGATATGGCCTCTGCGCTCGGCTGACGCTCGAACTGTTATAAAAGATTTGCGAGTCTTTATCGGCACATACGCAATAGGCACGCTACATTCTGACCAAGGCCCTGCGTTTAGCTCTTGGGCTTACAAAGAAGAAATGGCCAGTCTGGGCGTTGCATTGCGGTACTCCTCTCCATTCCATCCTGAGGGAAATTCGGTCGTGGAAAGGAAAAACCGGGACATAAAGCAGTCTATAACAGCTAGGGTATTAGGTTCGGGTGATGGGTGGGTCAAACATCTTTATGGGGTCCAACGCTCATTAAATAACTTGCCAAGAAGTTCTCTAGGGGGGGTCACTCCATATGAGGTCCTATTTGGGACAAGAATGTGGGTACCAGACCTCGATCACGTAGGCACAGTGGTGGAAAATAAACCGTTTGATATCAAAGATCGTTTGGCTGTTTTACAGGAACTCAATGAATTGAGATCGAAACAAAGCAACGTATTCCTGCAGCCAACCACCACTGGGGATAAACCGGCAGTCCCAGCAAGGCCTGTCTGGATTCCAAAAGTTGGGGATCTAGTCAGAGAAAAGATTGCGGACAAGAAGGAATTTGGACCTTCTTACAGACAACCAGTACCTGTCCTAGCAGTTCAAGGAACAAGAACAGTACTTCTGCCGCCCCTTGCTGGAAGAAAGGAGAAAAGATTTGTGTCCATCGACCTCATCAAACCATAGTATGTGGCCAATACTAAATAGTAGGCCTCGTGGACTCCGACCTAGTAGCAGACACACTCCTCTCGCTACTATCCAAGAGGTTCAGACTGAAAGACTGATAACAATTGAGACTTCAGCAGTAACAGATGAAGGACTAAGCAACAATGCAATGGAACTCATCCCTCTTGAAAATCAAGTAACAGTTCGTCCAAATACACCTGTCTACACCAATGTAGCAAGTGATCAACTGGTTCCAGCGATTTCTACAAATCCTGATGCAATTTCAACAATTGACAGAACTGCTTCTGGCTATTTCATTAACTTTGATACGTTCTCAGAAGATCCGAGTGAACCTGAAACGACGCCAGCAACATCAAAATTCAAGCAGCAAGTGCAAGACTTTCTTCACTTTCTGAAAAAGACTTATCTGGTTTCACCATGGATTGAACTCTGGATTATTTCTGGAATATTTGTTTTCCTGCTTTGGCTAGCTTTGGTTATGTCTATGAGCGTGCTTATAAATGGCAGATACATCCATGTGAACACTGAAAGAAAAGATGTGAACTTACTTTTGAAACCTCATAAATCTTCCCATCGTGAAGCAAGAGACTTGTCAACAGTGGACATCACAGCCGTTCCTATACAGGATGGTATAGTGTGGGACAAAACAGATTTTGATATCTTCGGCCCGACGGAACAATTGAACATTCCACATTTGTTTAAAATTTCACTAAGTGATCTTATTTCGTCCAGTACCTATTCAGATAATTGGGACTTTGAGACTGTTAATGACATAATGCTGCATTTTCTAAAAGTGAATATTTAGAGGGTTCATCAGACTATGAACAGCTGTATTGCTATAACCACTATGGTCATCATTATTTGCATAAATCAGCATACCCTAGAAATGTGTTTATGTTTAACCAATGGGAGCATTGTCCTACACCACCAAAAGGTAGTTCAAAAACATTTGTTAATAAGTTTCCACATTTTTCAGGTTACAATACATCTGATCCAGAAACGTTTTACTATAAAAATGTAAACAAAACAGGACTGAAAATTATGTTAACAAATACAAAACAGATTTACTCTGCATCATTTATTGCCCAACTGTCTGGACAGGGTTTCGACTTTTGGAAAGACACAATTGACACAAAAACTGTCTGGGGTACTAAAGATTGGCAAGTACAGGGGATAGAAGCTTTATTTAGAGCCTGCATCATCCCTGAGCAAATCATGTTTTTGAATGAAACTATCCAACAAACATCTTGTCTTGGTCTAGACAAGATCAAAGAGATGAAAACACCTTCTTTACCAACACCTGCAAGTGATAACAATACACAGGCAGCGGTTACAGTTGACAAAATACTACAACTCAACAGATCTAATCCTGATTGGAGAAAATGGTTGATCTGGCCCACAGACACGAACAACTGTCAGGAAAGATTCCTGAATAAAACTCAGGGCTTTACTATTCATAGGCCAGACCCAAGATACATCCAAAGACAGCATCCGGGGGTAGTAACAAGATACAGTGTAGGAAAATGATGCCTCAATTGGCTGCATAAATCTACACTACAGGATGTGAAACAACACTTATCCTTACTTAATGAAGACGCAGACCTTAGGGAATTCTTGCTTGGACCAAGAAAACCGCGTCAAAAACGTTTCATATATGCCGGCATCTATGCTGCTTATAATGAAGCTTGGAAAGTGTCACAGATGGAGGCCGCACAACGAATACGTGAACTTGATCGTATTAATTTAGAGAAAACTCTCTCTGTGGTCGACAATGGGTTAACAACTTTGTCCTCCAGAATATATTCATTGGATGGCATTGTATCCTCTGCTATCGACATACTGGAACAAGATTTGGCGATGTTACAACAAGGCCAATCTCAATTACGTTCTATTGTGTTATTAAGCTGGACGCTGCAATCTTTGCGAGCGGGCTATGTGCCTTGGCGTTTTATCAACACGTCAATTCTGTTTGCAGAATACAATCTAACTGATAAACAGATTGAACAGGCACAAAGAGGAGAAAAGTATACAGTGCTGGGCATTGAAAAACTGGAAAAGTTACCATTCACAGTGGCAGAAAAACCAGCTACAGAATGGCTTATTCATGGCAAAATCACACTACCTGTGACTACTTTTCAGTTTCAGTATTGCCTCAAACAAATGCAAGCAGGCAAATATGAAAGGTTGGGTAAGGAATACATTAAGACATCTTGGAATTTACCATACACATATAGATGTTGGAGTGGGGATCGTGAAGTGTTTCTGAGCGGTACACACTGTAAAAATGCACTGAGCGGTTCACTAATATGTCAGGACATTTCTTTACACGGGGCTTGTAATGGTTCTGTGGCAAATTTGTCTTGCCACCAGCAGGGTACACCAGCTTCTGTGATTAATCCAACGTTTGGACAACTTTCTAATGGGAGTTACCTCATGTTGAATGATCAGAGTTGCTGTGGCAGGTTGCCAGGCATCCCATATCTAGTAACGGTTAACTCCAGGGTCACTTGCTGTATGCAAGTATTGTTTGCCCCAATAGACACAGTCAGGGAGTCGCCTTTGTGGCCTTCGCTTAACGTCTCTTTTTTATAAGATTTGATACTTAAAGCAGAATGAAAGCCATGCTTTTACAACAAACAGTGCCTTTGACCTCGGCCAAAGAAACCTATGATCTACAAGTAGCAAGGACTTCGGCTGAGATACAGACTTTAATACGTACAAATTGCCCTATACATTTCGTGGAAATGATAGGACGTATCTTTAACATGTCTGATACAAGCGGAATTGTACATGTATTTAAGAGCATCTGTTCCGGCCTGTTAACACCTTTCCAGGAAATACTCGGAATAATCCCAAACTTTGCACATTCGGTGTTTGGTGGCATACCATTAATTCTAGCACTTGTTGCCGGACTTCTATTTCTCTTCCTGCTATTACGCTATGGCCAGCCTATTCGCAGACATCACTCCGAGCGAAATTGAGAAAGCTCTCCTTTTAAGCGAAAGTGCCGTGAGCGAATAGTACAGCTTTTGGGCATGAATCGTCTACGTGAACTTAATACCACATGGTTCATGTCGTTCAGACCAATCTGGCAAGATTGCATCTTACCTGTTCTCCGATGCATGCTATGCGGTGAAGAATGCGTGTTGGACACCTGTCTAACATTTCCATCAGCTATGCCAACGGATATCGATACTCTGCTGGACCCGATAACGGCCCATGCTCTGTGTTGTCCCCAGAGGCTACCAATCCTGATAACAGCATTCATTGAGATCTCACAGACGCTTTCGGCTGCTGCTGAGGTACGAGATGGATCTACAGGCACACAGGTAACAACGGACGCGAACATTGCTGCGGCATCCTATGCCTAAAGCGATGCTTCACATCTCTGTGCAATTAATCTACTACACGAGGTGTTCTGAATGTCACCAACTACAGTGGACGATATTTTGTCTACAGAAATAGATGATCTCATGTTTACACCAGACCCGTACACTGGGCCTGATTCACAGAACTAACTTACGTCAAAAACGTAAAGTTAGTACTTTTTGGTATTCACAAAATACACTTACTCATTTTGGTATTCACAGAATGAACTTACTCATTTGGTATTCACAGAAGTTAGTAGTCCTAACTTTAGACTTCTAAATGCCTTCTGTGAATACCGAAAGTCTTAAAGTTAGGATTTTTCTCAGTTTAGGAGTAGTAAAGTTAGGACTCCTAACGTTAGGACTCCTAAATGCCTTCTGTGAATACCGAAAGTCTTAAAGTTAGGATTTTTCTCAGTTTAGGAGTAGTAAAGTTAGGAGTCCTAACTTTACTACTCCTAAACTGAGAAAAATCCTAACTTTACTACTCCTAAACTGAGAAAAATCCTAACTTTAAGACTTTCGGTATTCACAGAAGGCATTTAGGAGTCCTAAAGTTAGGAGTCCTAACTTTACTACTCCTAAACTGAGAAAAATCCTAACTTTAAGACTTTCGGTATTCACAGAAGGCATTTAGGAGTCCTAAAGTTAGGACTACTAACTTCTGTGAATACCGAAATGAGTAAGTTCATTCTGTGAATACCAAAATTAGTAAGTGTATTCTGTGAATACCAAAAGTACTAACTTTACGTTTTTGACGTAAGTTAGTTCTGTGAATCAGGCCCGCTGACTCTGATTCAGCCCACAGTGTTCCAGAGATGCAGTAACAATTTGGCCTTCATATTTCAAAAACTTGGAACTCTTCCCATATTGAACTTTTTTCCGTTTTTTTCAAATTAAATGGCACATCAATCTGCTTGAAGTAGAACTATTCTTATAGTACGGACTTCCCGGTACTTCCTCAGACACTTTATCATCGTGTTAGTCTAAAAAAGTTCATTAATTTCCATGACATGAAATGACTTTGATTTTGAACAAACTTATCGATCGTTTTTTTGTCACATGTAAATATTACTGCTTATTTCATTCAAATTGCATTTTATTTTCAAATATATGCCTCAAATGAGAAGCAATGCTTAAAAATGTACAGTACTTTTTGCATTCTAATAGGTTTTTTGAAATGCCTTTTAGATGGTTTTAAGAAATATTTTAGCAATATGCGGTACTCCATTTTATGATCAGCATTTTAAATGTTTAGCATTTATATTCTTATCATACACACGAAAGTGGAGTGGGTGTTGTATTCCTCTTAGGATGTCCGTATATAGGTTTTCCTGTATCATGTCCTTATATAGGCACAATTCGCCCTGCCCTTATATAGGCATAAAATCCCAGTCCTTATTTAGGCATTAAACCGTGCACTCCAAATACAGGCATGGTCTCCGACATCCGTCCACCCTAACGTCACAACGAGTTCTTGAAGAACAGACCCTTAGGCTTCGGGAGTTTCCCTAGCACAGGACTATTGATTTCTTCAAGGACTCATCTATTATGCATGAACCGTTATACCTTAAGGGTTCATTCATGACGTCTTCCGCTGTCCGATTCACGTCAATGCTAACATTGTGAGGTACCTCTCAGGTATAAATATACCTTCCCTAGCCCTTGTAAACTAGAGGAGACCTCGACTTCAGAGGAGCCCGTTTCCCGGCCTGGACGCACTGAGAAGACGCTGTCATCCCTGCACGCAGAGAGTCCAGCTTCCAGTGATCTGACTTCCCTTGCGGGGTGTTGGAGTTCGAGACTGGCAAGAGATTCCTACCTCTCTCATTCTTAAGGTATGGAGCTGACTAGAACCTAGAGGGACTCTTGGCATACTAGGCATACTAGGCGTAACATACTTTTAGTATACCATAGTAAGGAATACTTCACCAACTTCATACCTCTCCCTACACCTAGGTTAGGTTAGGTACATTGGGGTAGAACTAGCTTAGAAACGCATCGTATGAGTACTCGCATTTTTAGTCTGTGTTATTTATGTAAATGAATATCTGCTAAAGATCATGCTAGCGCAGTATTATTTATTTCTACTGCTTACGATGTACATTATTTATCTTACATATTGTCTTGTGATCGTAACTGCACATATTACTTACACGAGAAACAAGACTGTTCAATAAATCTTTTATTGAAACGCCCGTCTATTCTTTCTGTGTAACTTTGAGGAAAACTAAGCATGCACGATTGAGCTGAGTGAAACGGTTATCTATTGTTTCCACGACTCTGGGACACGTTCTGATTCTAAAGGGAAACAAAGTGGTCATGGTTTGCGGCTGCCAGAAACTACTCCCTTCTTCTTTGTCAAGGAGTTTCTAGTGGCCTCTGAGCTAGCTGGCACAAGTAATTAAGTTTAATATTCTCGATAGGGACATACCGACCTCAGTCCTATGTCAAGCCTATAGGGTATATTATTCCAATGCGCAGAGCCTATTAGGGAAATAGGAGCTACACTACACTGTCGACGGCAGCCTCGATGATGATGACAAGAACTCTGCATCAAAGCACCTGCGCTCATCGGAGCTGACGCATCGCCACTGCTGTGTGGGCTGGAGCTTACGTTTTGACTTGTCTGTGCCCCACATTTTCACAGTCGACAGGATACTCAATGCATCCAGAACTAAGGTACTTTTGCTCAGCGGGCCAAGCCTGGTCTCTGTAGACATCCCATGCTCCATTGTGTTCGGCCTGAAATTTTGACTTTGTCCTGATCCGGTGCAACCAGACATCCCTATTGACGCTTTGTGCTTTTTGGTGCATTTTTCACTTATAACTTTAAAAATCGATATCTCTGGTTTCCCTGATTGAATTATTTTCATTTTGGTGTCAAAAAATGTATTCAAATATAATCTATTTTAAATTGGTTTGGGATTTTTCTTGTGCTGTGTTTTAACTTTATTACTATTTGTGTGCTGCATAAATACTTCACACTCTAAGTTAAGTCTGACTGCTTGTGTGCCAAGCTACCCAGGTTTAAGCACAGGTTAACAATGTGACTTTTTGTTTTTCATCCTGGAAGTAATTGTGGCTGTTGCTTGACCAGAGCACACACCGCAGTCAACCAACAACACAATTTGTCATAGAGGTCATAATCTGCTCTGTATTGTGAGGCCAATATCAGGAGACTATCTCAACAAATCCCATGAAATATGGAATATTGAATGCTGTGGTTAGTACACTGAAGGTCACTGTTTGCTGTTTGCTGCCCTCAGTTGGAAATAAAAATGTTATAAGGACTGCTTTGCTACAAATATAAGAAACATAGCAAACATTTATAATTAGGTAATGTTGGAAATCACCATCTTATGCATGGTATTCTTGCTGATGTTTGCCTTCTGTCGCTGAACTCACTTTTGTTGGCATTAGGACTCTGTTCACTTTATCCCTTCTAACCACAGGCAAAGTTCTTGTGCTCTCCCTTACAAACATGGTTAAAATGGCATAAACTTAATTGGCACATTTAATTTACTTCTAAGGGGTAGATTACGATGTCGTTCGGAAAGGCTCCAAATCGGATTTGGGTCTGCCAAATCCGATTCGAACCCGAAAGATTTCCAAACGACCAAACGACCAATTACGATGTTTGGAAAGCTTTCTGAACGACCGATTATGTTGTTCAGAAAGCGTTCTGACTTTCTTTTCTGAGTCGGTTCCAGATGGCATTCAGACAAACCTAGTCATTTGGAGCCGACTCTTACAGGTCTATGGACCGCGTTTCCGACCAAGCGATTACAATGTCGGATTCGGACAGCCTTTCCGAATCGGGTTGTCCGACACGGATCGGCTGTCGGAATCTGATTCTGGGGGACCGTAGCAGGCCCCTCTTCACCTAGAGAGTTCCGAATGGGTCCCGTGGGGGTACCCAAGGGACTCCCCCCCTTTCAGACCATGCAAAGTGTGGCAGGCACCAAGGGGTGCCCGCCACAGGGTGCACGATTTTCCCCACCCACCCCTTTCTTCAATGGGAGCCAGTGTATTTGTTCAGAACACAGGCTCCCATTGAAGTCAATGGGAGTCCGACCGAATGGTGTCCGGAACCATCGTAATCGGTCGGTCGGATTCCACAAATCTGATTCGGTCGGAAACCATTCCGAGACCTATTCGGTCGGAATGCTATCTGACCGACGTCATAATCAAGCCCTAAGTCTCTAGTATATGATACTATACCCATGACCGATATAGTAGACAATACTAGTGGGCTGCAACACTCATTGAGCCACTCACTAAAGTAGCATTGTAAAACAGATCTCAGGCCTGCCACTGCAGTTTTAAACTACCATTTCGACATGGAAAAATAAACCTTTGCCAGGCTTATACTTTAATTTTTACTACTTATAAGGCACTGCTAATGTAGGCAGAGAATGCCCACAGAGGAGGGTGCATGGTATTTAAGAAGTAGAACATGTATATTTATGGTTATACATGTCCTGGTAGTGAAAAAATGACAAGGTCGTTTCTCACTGCAGCAAAGATGGCTTTTCCATAGAAAGGCACTAGGCTACATTATAGCTCCATACAATGCATAACTTCAGTTTGGGACTAGATAGAAAAATAATTGAAGGTCTTACTGGACTAGGAATTTCAAATCCAAGCTAATGGTTGTCAGATCTTAAATCACTATTTTGAAAATGCCAGTTTTAGAAAGTTACAATTGGTCAGAGTAGCAACAATTTAACAATGAGAAAGAAAGAAATAGTAGCATTCACAACAACAGCATCACAAGTTTCGCAGTGGATGCAATTTATTTTCAATGCATAAATCACTACTTGTAGACAACGCAGTTGTTCATACATGCGGAACATAATTATATACGCAACATCGGTGCTCTGGTATGGGAATAGGTGGGGGTGTTCTGGGTCAAAGTGAGTGAGTGAGGGAGATTGAAAGGAGAGAGGTAATGTGACATATATACATTAAATTTACATAATAGAACCTGTCCGACCTATAACAGGCCAAGTATTCCAATATATATACATAGCAGTCTAGTGACACTGATAATGCGCCTATGAAGTAGTGTACACCCACCATTGAGGTGGAGACTTTTCACTGATTCCTATCCAGGATCAGACACACTTTATTTGGACATCCTCGATTTACGGGGAGTCCCCCGGCCCCACAAGGGGGCTAATACCTATCGTTTATTAAGGTCCTGATGAAGTGCCGCCCGATGTTGGGGCTCCATAGGCACGAAACATGTTGACCATGCACATATAAAAAGCTATCCTGGTACCTTAGGACCTCTTGATCGCGCCACTGTTTTTACTTAGTCCTGGACCCTTATTGAATTACACGGTTCTGGGGTCCGGTGCCTATTTTAAGTCACCTTACACACACCACAACACACTATTTTTAGCCCACATGCACTTACCACATACGACGTCCTCAGATCTGAAGATCTCCGCCAAAGAAGCCACCAGGCCCATCAGACATTGCAGCGCCGGGTTGACGAGGAGCGCCCTATGATGAAGCATGACACCCTAACAGGTGTGTGAGGGCATTATGATCTGAAATTCAGATCTCCCAGTGACTTGACTCCCTGCCAGGTAGCAACTCTCAGTACACCGGCTATTCAGAGGAATGTTCTCCTTTCCTTGTTTTGCATTAGTACTTGGAGGAGCATAGGAGTAGGACCTCCTTAAATATCTAGCTCTTCCGTTCCCCTTCTGATTTAACGTCAACATTAATACCTACTAGTATGAATCTGTTGTTGTTTATGTTTTCTCTTTTCCTAATTGAACCTGTTTTACATTGATGTACTATATGTTACAATCCACGGTTATAGGCAAAATAAGCCTATAGAAGCCACTTTTTTCAGCTAATATGTTTTTACACTTATTAATATAATTTTTGCTTGACTACAAAAATGTTAAATTTTACCTTTAATTTTACATTCTTTCGAAATGTGCTCCAAAATGTCTAAAATGACTATAGAGCTAAGCAGGCAAGCTTTCCTTTAAGTTGTTACCATTCTTAATTTACAAAGCACAACATGAGAGTGCAAATTTCATATTTCTGCGGAAGTCATTGTTTGCAGTGTTTAATTTGAGCCTGTGTTTTCTGGTGCATGGCACCACACTTAAGTGTCTACACCGGCACTTATGGAAGTCTGCCTCATGGTGGCGCTGATTGTCTAATTTAGGGATGAGCATAAAATAGTTCTTTATCAACTCAATACACATTAGAAATGACTAATACCTGCAGTCCAAGCCATTCTTATAACTTTGAGGGCCTGGAATAGTCTGAATTGTCACACTTGTAGGAGTGTAATGGTTAGTAGTTGTGTTGGTACGGTCACTGGCAGAGCTGGCAGAGGCAATGGGTGGTGCAAGCTGCAATGGCCTCCTGATGAGGGCCCTGGCACTTATGTTTTTGTAACAAATTAATCACTAATTGTTTGTGTGCACAATTTGATATGGGCTTCCCTTTTACATCTTTCTTTAGATCTTATTGATTAATTAGAATTTTGCAGCAAGCACTGTAATTTAAGTGAAGTAATTACATGCAATATATATGGAACCTCTGCCAGGTTCTAAGTTAACCTTGTTCCTATTTTAGGTTATGTCAATGCTGTGGTCAATTATGTCTCGGACACTACCTCCACATGATTAAAAAGAATATGAAAAAGGCTTAGATAATGTTTACAGTCTATATAGGCCATTTTATGTTTTTCAAGGTCCTTAAGAGAGAAAATCTGATAGATCCATTTTCTGTGAAAAGTACTTCTTTTACACAGTGGGTGTATTCAGAGCTGGGTTTCTGCTTAGCAAATACCCCCTATGAAGCTGTAGCAGTTTCATTGTCTGTAATGAAACAAGTTATTATTGATTTGCTACATCTGTGCGTACTTTTTCATTGACGTTGTGAAGTAGAACACATGCTGTTAATTTTTTTTCATACTTTGAATATGTTGGAACATGAATCAATCTGCACCCTTGTAATCCAATGTGCTCAGTGGCTGACTTCTGTTATTGTCGATTGACATATGTAGATATTTCCTAGTGTGCTCAGCCATTAGAAGTACATGGTAATCACTAAATGTGGTTTAAGGTGATGTACTTAAACACTGCAAGACATGCAACACCATACTGTGACAGTAAACTCATAATGTGACAAAAACAGTATTTGAACAGACCATGATTCATAATAGTAGAGTGATGTGCAGATCAGTGCTTTTTTTTAAATCAGGCCCCTTGGCCTGAGGTGAAGTGGTGCAGCCTGCAAATTAGCTTGTCTCTGAAAATATATTAATATCTATCTATATCCCATGGTAAAAATCTCCTGAATGTCAATTTTCATTAGCTTTGCAGTCGCAAATGCTGCGCTGCGTGAGAAGGAGAGCCCCATATTTACAGAAATATGGCACTCTCCTCCCCTCTCCCTAGCGTCAGCGCAGAAATGTGCTGCCTTGTGCCACAGACACACCTTTGCACCATATTGCAAGGGTGTCTCCATGAGTCTAGCATAGGTTTTATACTGGAACAATAGCCTTGCAGTAGAGAATACTATGCATAGACTAACTTTAAACCTTTTCCCACTTTGTATGTGTGCTGTACAGTGCACCACACATGCAAAGTCGAAATCGAATGGAGAAATGAAAGCATTTCTACTTCATAGCATGTATTTGTAATGGGCACCGTTTTTTGCCACAAAACCCTGTCTACTTTTTTAAGTAAATAGGGTTTTATGTCAAAAAACCATTGCGTGGTTGCACGGGAATGCCCATGCACCGTCCATGGAATGCCCCCTTGACGCTAAGTAATGCAAAGCAGCGCAATGCACTGCTTTGTGTTACTTTCAAGTGATTTTCCAGTGCTAAACAGGTTGGTAAGTGAATAGGTAAAAAAAGATTTCGCGTCAATTTGTGTCACGTTTGTGACGTGTTTCCTTGCATTTGTAGTATTCACCACGATGCAGGTGACCTGTTTTAATCTTTTGTAATAAAAATACAATAGTGGGCTGGTTCATATGTAGGTACTAGAACCTCCCCTGCCTGAAAGTGGCAATTGTGGGACCCATTACATTTTCTGATTAATGTGTGATACTCGACAAGTGTTACTGTATGTGGTATTGATGTTTAGTGGAGGCTGCCCTTGATGTTTTTCTTTTACCTCTAACGCTCCTCTTTGTTGAATACCAGAAATAAGCCAACAGCTGCTCTGATAACCTTCTTCTTCCTTGGGGAGAGCTCTTTCAATCGGCACAGTCTCTTCCCTCCACCACTGTCTTGCCCTTTAATGTGCATGCCCCATTTTCCCAAAGGAAATGTGCCTGCTAAAGTGGGTTGTGCACAGGTACAAGGTGGTTACATATCTGTAGAAGAAAACATTCCAGGCAGGGTCATGTGTGAGCTCCTCTTGCACACAATAATATGAATAGAACATTGAATACAAAAGTATTTAAATAAAAAGAAAGATAATTACTTCAAAGAAAGGCAACGACAAAATAACTGTGGGAATTCCCTTTCCCATTCAGACCACTCCCACAGCCATTCGCTTAAATGGTAATGCCACTTAGATATTCAGATCCCAATGCCCTACAGCCATATTACCTAAATGCATAATGTGCTGTTTTCATGTGACAACACCTCCTTTCTGTAAAGAAAATAAAGGTTTCCACCACAATGACAAATTTACAGTTCACCGTGTATTTCAAAGGAAGCACTCCTTATTTTTGCTGGCCAGTGATCTCACCGCCTGTGACTGTGCTAGTCCCAAGATGAGGAAGCAAAGAGGGTGGTAAAAAGTGTGTATTAGGTGAGAGGACTTACCACATATGGCATCATTGGTGCTGATTTGAAGTGGCTGCATGATAAAACACAGACAAAACCATGAATTTGACATGGTCCCTGCAGACATCCCTTCCAGTTGCTTTAAGGCTGAGGATCAATATCACAATGGGTTTAGTAGGTCTGCCCATTTATTTGCAAGCAGCATGTATTAGGAGGTCAGTAGATGAAAGTACTCATGTGCAGAACAGGTAGTGTTCATTGTCTATACATTAGTGCCTTTACCAGTTTGAGATTGTGCATTGTGGGTTTAACAATCTGCATGCAACATTTCAATGTTTGGTGAACCAAACTGTGATTGGAATGGGTGACCTGCATGTCGCTGAATGGCTGGAATAGCTGTTACAGCAACAGTTGTAGTGCCTCAGGATGGCATTGCAAGCTCTTCAGAAGCCTTGCTTACAATCGATTTGGAGATTCATCATGGTTGGGTAGTGTACCACAGGTATCAGTTAAAGAATGAGAAGATTCAATCTCTGAAACACAAAGTCCTGCCTGTGCTGGAATGGACGGTTCCAACTACCCTCAAGGAAGAGATGTCTTTCCTCTGCAGCGAAAGAAGGTACTTTGTTCTGCAGAGTGTCAGGAGATTATTGAGCAGCTAACACTGGTTCTGTATGAAACACTTGTACAGAAGGTCCCTTATTGTAGTCAGGGCATGTAGTCATGCCCATTTGTAGATAGATGTCTCTGATACAGCAGTTGCAGCTCTGTGGCCCCCAACTGAAGGAGAAACAATGAGAGCAGTCCATGGCCTCCCCAGTCAAGGAGTGCTCTGAAAGAGCCAGGCTCTATTTGTTTTAGAGCCACATTTCCTCTAAATACCCCTCGCCTGGCTTACTGTTGAAGGATGTAAAACTAAAGATTCTGCATCAATCAGTCCTTTTAACAGGTTGAGTAGGATAGGATTTCAACAAAAGATTAGCACTTCACATCGAAACGCTGACAGATTTACAAAAATGTTTTCAGAATCAGATTAAAGAGATTCCCCAGCAATGTAGTAGGTACTGCCAAACAAAAAGATGATGGGGAATGTTGAATTAGGCTAAACCATTGATAATCTCTATAGTCACCATTCCATTTCACCAGGTTTTGTGTTTTGTAGTAGCCTCTGCCACGTGTGATCTTGGGGAGATGGGCCTCGGATGGTACTGATACCTGTCATCCTGCGCATTTTATCTTTCCTGACAGACCATGTGCAAAATATAGCTATAACTGAGCACTGACCATAATCTCTACTACCCCTCACATTAATATGTCATATTTTCTTTGGAAAATTCATTAACCCCCCCTATTTCAATATGCGGACAATAGTTTCTGAAACCCACAACACACTATTATGACATTATCATTTCAAAGTGGGAATTGAGGGTCTGTCTGGGGGGCAACGAGAAACTGACTGGGAGTCGCCGGCCTGGAGCCTGTGGCGGGACAGTAAACCAAATTCAGGCCCCTCAAGAATCGGGGAGGGATGTACATGGAACTGTAATTCAGGGGAGAAGCAGATATTAATTAATTACATGCAATCTGTTCCTTACTAACGCAAGAACTCTGTGGGATATAGAGCTGGCTAATGCTGCCAGAGAACTGCTGAGAGGACAGGCAGCCTTACAGTGTAGCGTGCCCAGGGGGACAGTAGGCAGAGTCAGCACAGTTAGGGAAGCTGTGCAGGGAGTGTGCTGGCATCGAACCCAGAGGAGGGTGCCACTTCCAGGGCGTATGCCTGCGCTTGTATCTACTCCCGATAGAGTTGAGTGCACAGGAGAGAGGGACTAGGGAAACTGTTTGGGAGGAGCGTCTGCCCACAGCGCTGGCAGTAAGTCTGAATATCATGGAAGGGTGAGGAAGCAAGTATTCGATGAATCCGACTGGGATTATCCATGGAGCTGAAAAGAGGATTCAAGAACTCAGAAGTAAATCAGAGTGGTTTTCAAAGCACATGTGCAACATTTGAGAAAAAACTAGACTGTCTGGCAGGTGCACTGAAGCCCTAGAGAAAGTAGTCTATGAATGAAGAGGGACCTTCAACTGAGAAAAGGCAGCTGAAGCAGAGGAAAAGATGGAGAGGTTGGAAAATAATGCAAGGAGAAAAAAAACGTAAGAATCATCAATGCCACTCAAGCGGCAGAAGTGACAACATAAAATCGTTCGTAATAAGTCTCCTGAAGGAATCTGTAATGACTGATGACTCCAGTATAGATGTATCAAAGGAGATTCACAGAGTCCATAGGGACTCTTAAGCTAATTCAGCATAAAAAAAACAAAAGAATCCTTGTGAACGTCCTAACATCTGCTGTAAAGAGCAGACACTTGGAGCTACACTGAAATCTGGAGTTTTGAGACCAAAGGGGCTGACGTTTACTATTAGGTCAAATATCTCTACAGAGAGGCAATGGGAGCTTGCCAAGCGAATTGCTGAGTTAAAGGTATTGAGGGTAACAGCAAGAGTGGCATTTCCTGTCCTATTAAAGGTCATGCACAATAATACCATGCACAGATTTAGAGAAATGCTATCCTAGTAAGAAAGAAAATTGGGGTAGAGAGAGTGGGTTACAGGGCTCACACTAATGAAGATTGGTGATAGACAAGATGAGGACAAAGGAAAAGATCTTTGCTTGTGTTGGTTATTATAGCCCAAATATTGACGACCAGTACCCCCTAAGAGAAGTCTTCTCGAATCTTTTGGAGTATAACTGTCCGATGGTCTGTGAGGGGACTTCAACACCCAATTAGATAATGCTCTGGATAGAGCTACAAGCCATAACTTAGTGAGCTCTCCAAAATCCAACTCATATGTGTGATTCATGGTGCGCGAACTAGGCTGTGTGACGTAAAGAGAAGTAAGCAAAAGGGAACTTATGCGGTATGCTATTCACTGCAAAAAAAAAAAAAAATTCAAGGCTAGATTTTTTTTTTTTATTATTAGTTTTTTTTATTTTTTATTTTTATATACTGTATACAATCATTAATATTGTTGCAGGGTAAGACACAGTTGGCATAGGTCGTTAGTACATTGTTATAAAGTGATTGCAGATTGCTTCCTACTTGATAGTAGAGAGTTAGAGAATGTGGGATGGGTAGAAGACTGTCCCATTCACCTATCCAATCATGCGACTGTATATGTTGGAAATGGCCCTTTTTGCAGGGTTATCCCCAAAATCTTTGCTTGTTCCTCCTATTTTTTCCTGACATGTGGTTGTTGGCTTTAGGACTCTGGGCACTTTACCACTGCTGATCAGTGCTAAAGTGCATATGCTCTCTGTGTAAATTGGTATTGTGATTAGTTATCCCTGATTGGCATATTTGTTTTACTAGTAGGTCCCTAGTAAAGTGCACTGAGTGTGCCAGGGCTGGTAAATCAAATGCTACTAGTGGGCCTGCAGCACTGATTGTGCCACCCACATGAGTAGCCCTGAAAAGATGTCTTAGGCCTGCCACCGCGGTGCCTGTGCGCAGTCTGTTAACTGCCATGTCGACTTGGCAAGTGCACCCACTTGCCAGGCCCTAACCTTCCCTTTTCTTACATATAGGGCAACCCAATGGAAGGCCCAAGGTACCCTCCTGGGCAGGGTGCAGTGTATGTGAAAGGTAGGACATGTACTGAAGTGTGTAACATGTCCTGATAGTGAAATACTGCCAATTCCGTTTTTCACTATTGAAAGGCTATCTTGCCCCTTAGGACAGAATGTGGAATTATTTGTAACATTTTACAAGCATATCTTCCCATAGGGATAAGATGAAAAAATGGAGTTTGGTTTCCCTGAACTCAGGATTTAATAATACATCTTTTAGTAAAGATGGTTTTTAAATTATGTGTTTGAAAATACCACTTTTAGAAAATGGCTATTTTCTTGTTCAACCATCCTGTGTGCCTCTGCCTGTTTGTGGATTGACAGGGGCTGGGAAGGTGCAGTGGCTCCAGGAGTCTGGATGAGTCAGCACTAGGCTGAATAGGCCTGATCTGCATTTGGAGTGGTGGGAGGAGTAGCACCTGAACCTGAATAGGGCTGTGCCTGCCTTCCACAATGCTGGCTCCGCCCCCTGTGGTGTATCTGGAGCCAAGGCTCACACTGACAATGGATGTTGTTGTGCACTTGCAGAGTGCCCCCAGAACTGGTTTGAACTAGGCTCAGAGCCCCTTGCACAAAGAGAACAGAGACATTTTGGGGTATAAGTATCAGACCCAAAACCCCAGACTTTAGATCATTCCTGGAATTCAAGAGGAACCTTTGCCAAGGAGAAAAGCTGGAGAGACTGAGGAGAAGTACTGCCCTTACTGTGTGTCTGGGGTTGGCCTGCAGTTGCTGTTCATGCCAAGGAAAGGAGAAGGACTTTGCTGTGTGCTGTGTCCCCTGCTTGAAGGAGATCTCCAAGGGCCTGAAGTGAGCTGGCTTCCTGTTCTGAAGTCTCAGGGGCACAAAGACTTCACCCCCAGCTCCCCTGAACTCTGCTGCTGTAAGTTCTAGCCTGCCAAGAGGTGGCTGTGCCAGTTTTGGGCCTCTGGAGGTTGTTCCTCCTGTTTGGGAGCTGGAAGAAAGAAGAAGCGTGAAAAACTGCTAAAATCGATGCATCGCTCTTCTTGCAGCTGTTTTCCCGCTGCATTTCCACGGCGCGAGAAGAATTTCCACACATCGCCGCACCGCTGCGGAAACCGCCACAGCGCCTTTTGCCGCTGCAAGAATCGACGCATCGAGGGATCACAGCTGAAGAGGACCGACGCAGTGCCGCTCGATGCCGCCGCATCGATCGCCGCCGCATCCCGGATTTCCACGCATCATACCTGTGCAGCAAGTTCGTCCGACCCATCACCTACGGACTGGAACCGTCACAAAGAATCGATGCATCACTCCCCATACAGACCGGATTCGACGCAACCCTTCCTCTGCGTGCAGCGGGACTGTCGCATCGCCTTCCCAAGGTCTCAGGAGTGTCGCATCTCTTTGTTTTCCGACTCTGCGGCTGTTTGGCTTTTGGAACTTTGACGCATCTACAGGTACTTTGGTGAAAAGCCACGCATCCATAGTTTTTTATGGTACAAGTTCTTGAAACCTTTTTGAAAGTCATATTTTTAACTGTGTATGTTGGATTTTTGTCATTTTGGTCTTGTTTAGATAAAGATATTTAATTTTTCTAAACTGGTGTGGTGTCCATTTGTGGTGTTTTCACTGTGTTACTGTGAGTGTTGGTACAAATACTTTACACATTGCCTTTGGGATAAGCCTGTCTGCTCGTGCCAAGCTACCAAGGGGGTGAGCAGGGGCTAACTAAAGTGTGTATCCCCCTTACCCTGACTAGAGGCAAGAGTCCCTATTTGGACAAAGGTACCTACCTCTGCCAACTAGAGACCCCCATTTCTAACAGTATACATAGAGCTTAAGGTAAGCAATCAGAGAGAAGAGTAGAAAGGATGCTGGCTAGGAAAATGCCGTTAAAACATGGAACAACATTGGAATTGAAAAAATGTTCGGAAGCTTTCTTTGTTATGAATATGGTAACAGCAGGAGTACAGGTAGAGTGGGACGCAAATAAAGCAAATTTAAGAGGGAAATTGATAAGCCTAAACTGCCAAGGAAATAGGAAAAGAAAGCCTAATATTATCGAGCTGGAGGGAAAAATATGTAGATTGCAGAAGGAGCTGAGTGACCCCACACTGAAGAAGAGAGAAAGGATAGCTAAGAGGCAGCTTTTGCAGGCCACAGTAGAAACCCAGCTGGAAAATCAGATCCTGAAGAGGTGGGAAGTTAGAAAGGTCCGTGCTTTCGAATATGGGGAGACATGTGGGAAGATGTTTGCATGGAAAGTAAGGGCAGATCAGAGCACCCACAAACAGGATTTTGAATTTATCCTGGGAAATTGCAGGAGTTTTTCTTCATTTTTTCATCGAACTATATTGGGAAATCGGTAGCCCTAACACTGCTAAAATTAGAGCATGGGTAAGAGATCAAGCAGCTGAGCAAACTTGGTGAAGAAGAAAAGCTAGCATTGAGTAAGGATAAATATGAAGAAGAAAGAGAAGAGGTACTAAGTAAGTGCAAGAGACCAAAGCACCGGGGCAGGACAGTCTTCCCACAGAGGTATATGTGGCCCTGAAGTAGGTAATACATTTGGAAGGTCTTGTTTAACAGTATTCTGGCAGGGGATTCTACCTCCAGCTTCCTGGCAGGGAAGCTTGTTTAAGAGGATAAAAATGGGTTTATGCCTTGAAGGAACTCCATGAGTTAACATATACCTAGGTAGGAGTGATAGATTTGGCAACTTCCATTTCATTGCCTCTAATTTTCATTACATTAGATGCAGCAAAAGCATTTGACTAAGTAAGTTAAATCTGGGGGAGGTATTGAAACATCTAGGGCTGTTGTACACTTTTAGTAGGGTCGTAGCGTTGCTCCCTGAAGGCCAGGATACTAGTTAATGACAATCTAACTGACCATGTGAAGATCATGAGAGGGGCAAGGCAAGAGTGTCCCCTTTCTTCTCTTTTATCGAATCTCTACATCGAACACATTGCACAAAGTCCTAGGCAGAATAACAATATAGATTCCTTCAGCGGTAAGGGATTTGTAAAGAAACTGGCACTGTATGCAGACGACCTAATTTTATATACATCAGATGTTAATCGAACATATCCTGCGATATGACAGGAGGTTGTTGTTTTTGGGAGACTCTCATGGTACCAAGTAAATGAAGACAAGACTGAGATAACAGCATGTAATCATAACTGGAAAGGGAGTGAGTGGAAAGAACCCATTAAATATTTAGGTATCAAGGTGGTGAAAGATCTAGGGAAATTGGCTGAGTCTAACTTAAACAGGGTCATGAAAGAATGTAAAGGCCTGTTGGAAAAGTGGAGAAATTTGCCCCTGACAATCTATGGCCAAACTAATCTAAATAAAATGACAATCCTGCCTAAATTTACTTTCTTATTGTTAACATTCCATTACCTTTTAGCAAAAAGGTGCTAAAGAAATTCCAAGGAGCGATCAGCAGCTTCATCTGGAGCATTACAGGGATTAGGATACCATGGAAGAAGCTCATAAGGAAAGCATCCAACAGGGGACTGGCCTTACCAGATTTACAGCTGTAATGTTGGGCTTTTCAACTACAGAACTACAGGGCGCTGATTGGAGAACTTGATATGAGCCAGACGGATATGTTCTGGCAGAGCTTGACGGTGGATATAACAAATATGAGCCTTCTGTAATAATTTGACCCCCCTCTCTGGGCCTATTTCAGCCCTAGAGACCCTATCCCCCAAGTCCCGGCCTTATAGTTAACTGGGAGGGGCCCCCTCCTGTGCCAATTTCCGCCCTGGGGACTGCATCTCCTGGGACTAGGCCAAAGTCGAAGAGGGCCGTTTTTCGGCCCCGGGCCCCCTTCTCCTGGGACCCAGCCACATTTTCAAAAGGGAAGGGAGCCACTGCCCCCCTCCTAGAGCCATTAATGGCCTTGGGGACCTCGTCCCAAAGGGCTGGCTGCAGCTATTTCCCGGGGTGCCCACCCCCGGGACAAAGCAGTTTCCCTGCCTGCACTAGTGCTGGCAGGTAAACCTGTGTTTGCTCTTGCATGGCGGGACCAATTTCAAAGCTTCCTGCCAAGTGAGAGCAAGCATTAAGTCCGTTCCCAGTGGGCGGCAGCATGAAAAATGCTTTAGTGTGCTGGGAGCATCCTTTTCATCTGTTTCCCTGCCCACTATGAAGTGGGCAAGGAAACAGGTGAACAAATGGCTCTCACCCACAGGGAGCAGCATTTTTAGCTGCTCTCTGTGGGTGGAAGCAATGCAAGCTCCCACTGGAGGCGGGTGGCCGGCTGAGGCCGTGTAGGCATTGAGTGTCCTCCCGCTGGCCCTAACAATAATGCAGTGGGTGCCCTGGGTGGACTCCAGAGCACCCACCCTTTATTGGCTGCATATTCCTCTCCCCTAAAAATGTGGTTGGCCCTGGGGATGGGGTCTCCAAGGCTGAAAATGGCCCAGGGAGGGAGACTGCATGCCTTCCTCCACTATAAATTAAGCAGTGGGCCCCCCTGGAAAGGGTCTCTGAGGCCCAATACGGCCCAAGGAGAGGGACCATGTGCACCGCTCCCCCTTAATAAATTTGGTGGCCCCTTGGGTCCCCGAGGCTGTAATCGGCCCAGAGAGGGGGGACTGCGTGCTGAAGGCTGTGCGCAGCATAGGGTTGGATGCATATGTGGGGTTGTGCAGTATACATAAATGCCCAACTACCCACTGCGCAGGACCTTCGGCAGCAGTTGAATTAACATATAGTAATTAAATATTACTTTACTTTAAAAAAAACTACAAATTCACTGAAAAAAACAAAGGTCACATAGAAGTTATAATTAGGGAATAGAATTGAAAGATCCTTACAAATTCACTAAAAAAGCATAGGTTGTTGGGACGTTATATTTAGGTTCATATTTTGCACTCACAAAACCATAGAAATGCAGCAGTTATAGTTAGAATTATCTCAAATAACTATAACTCGTGATCTAAGGTAACTAGAACTCACTTCCTCACCGTGCACTGCTAATTACCCCACATATTACATCACTCATGACATCTTCTGTGACATCATTTATAATATCACTGCAACATTTGCGGTAAAATCATTGATGAGAACACTGTGCATGGTGGGGGTGTGAGTTATAGTTACCTTAGGGCATGAGTTATAGTTACTTGAGATAACTCTAACTATAACTGCTTATTTGGCCATATATTTTCTGATGGGGGTATGACGCCGGATCCAGCTAAAGTGCAGCTTTGTCAGCCACCAATACCCCACAAGATGTTACCAAGCTACGTGCATTCCTTGGCATGGCCAGTTACTGTTCCAGAAACATATCTGACTTTGCCACAGTAAGTGCTCCCTTATGTGACTTAACAAAAAGAAATGTTTCAATTTACTGGTCGCACTAATGTGAACAAAGTTTTAGGAAAATCAAGCATGCAATTGAGAATGACACTGAAATGGCTTACTTTGATCTGAAGCTTCATACAGAGGTTGTTGGGTGTGATCCTTGCCCAACACAGTGGACACCCAAATGCTCAATGGCATATTGTGACAAATGCAAGCAGAGGTTTGTCATAAAATGAATGTGCCTATTCACAACCTGCGAAAGAAAGTTTAGCAGTGGCGTGGGCTTGTGAACATTTCTACGTATTCTTATATGGAAAACCTTTCACTCTTGTAACAGGTCATCAAGCATTGCTTACCATCTTTGGCAACCCAAAATCCAAGATGCTTCCTAGAATTGAACGCTGGGGATTCTCAACCCAGTAAGAATTTAGAGACTAAATCAACTTTCAACCCACCCTCCCATATGGTTCCACTGGAAGTACTGACCTTTGAGAAGGCAGTATTGAAATATTTTGACATCAATAAGAGTATTGCTAAACAACCTTTTTATAATCTCTCCTGACAGGAACAGTTAGCCATCAGTACCCTCAGCATCGATACCTTCAGCATGGATACTTCCAGATTATAAGGTTGATGCACTGTGATCCTAGGTATGGCCACCTATAGGGATGAGTGCCTCAAACAATTGAGAGTAAGGGATTTTTATCGGCTGCTTAAATTTGACCCAAGAAAATGGCTACTCTCCACCATCAAATCGATAGTCGAGGAAGCAAAAGACAATGGATGGGTAACAGATAAAGAAGCCAATTTCCTCGTAGCAACTGATCCCATCACTCCATACTTTTATGTTTTCCCCAAAATCCCCAAAACTCAATGATCTCCTCCTGGCAGACCTATCACATTGGGGATTGGGTCACTATTGAAACCACTCTCTAAGTTTGTAGACTTCTTCCTTATACGCTTGGTCTTCAGGATGAAACTGATTTCCATATCTCTTTTAATGTAGAGTCTTTATATACTTGTATCCCCCAAGATCAGAGTCTTGCCACTGTTGAGTCCTTGCTTTAATCCAGTACTCATGAGCAAGTGACATCTGTATTCTTCATTATGAAATGCACCCATCTGGCCATGAAAGAGAATTTCTTTCATTTTGAAGACTGCCTCTATCGCCAAACATCTGGGACTTCAATGGGCAGTACCTTCGTCCCAAGCCTGACAAATCTCTACAATCATGCCTTTGAGGTGGAACATGTGCTCTTCCTTGCCAACGCCTACCTCTCCAACATAAGCATATGGAAGCATTATATCGGTGACATTTTGGTAATCTGGCATGGGGATTAAACATCCATTACATTGTTCTATTAATGGTTGAATTCTTTCAATACTTATCTGAAATTTACTCTTGAGTATAGCAAGGAGAAACTTCTCTTCTTGGACCTGCTGATTTACCCTTTAGCCAGTTCTTTGGAAAGAACCTCAAGAAGCTGCACTCAGTCATGATCCAGAAGAGATGCCAGTTCATGATGCTGACCCACGTATACAAAGCCCTGCACGACGAAGGACCAGCATACCACAACAAACAAATGACCTTCCACCAACCATCCAGATACCTGCGATCTGCCTCCCTTTCCCTCACAGACATCCTCTGGATCTGCCGATCCAACAGTGGAAGATGCTCCTTCTCTCACCTAGCAGCCAAAGCCTGGAACAACCTTCCCCTGCACCTCAGGAATGGTGCATCGCTCTGGGAATTCAGAAGAGGACTCAGGGCATGGTTGTTCAAATGAACAGAGCACCACAAAACAGCTAGCAAATCCAATGCCTTGAGACCCTCACAGGTGATTTGCCATGCTTTAAATATCCTGATTGACTGAGTGATTGATTGAAGCTGAATTATACAATAAACCAATGGCTTGAAACGCCATACTGTCCTATAGTAGTTTCCATCTCAAGTCACTAAGGGACAGTCTCCCATTCGGCCAGTTTCTTAATCTCAGACGGAATTGCTCCCACATTCAGAAGTTCAAGAAACATGCAGGGACCCTGTCGAACCAGCTCTTAGACAATATCCTGCCCCACCCATACGTGTGTTAGCTAATAGAGCTAGGAACAATAATCGGGTGCTACTTCTGGAAACCAGGCCACCTAAACCACAAACAGAAAGTTACCACCTTCTCCAGTCTTTCCAACTCAATCTATAAATCAATATGCAGCAACTGGCATATTCTGAACAAAGGTAAAAATTCCATCCCATGACCTCTGTTTGCATTTAAACGTAGCCATAACAAAAAGGACAAGTTGATTCACACCAGACATTCAATGCTAATCTCCAACAGACAGGATACACTCTGGAGCCTACTCCCCATGTTTGGCCACTTCCCATGTGGCTCCTATGGAGTTTGTGCCCAGAAGGTGCACACAACTCACATCAACATTGGGACCAATACCCCTTGGGAACAGGGACAACATACAAATTGCAATAGTGAGAAACGTATTTATCTCTTCACCTGCCCATGCGGGCTTCGCTACATGGGGATGACGACACGAAAAACCAAAACTTGCATTACAGAACACAAGAGCACCATCAGATGTAGAAAACAAACTACCAAGCTTACCGGTCATTTTTATTGGCAAGGGACACACAGCTGACAAACTACACTGGACAGTACTCGACAAACCCACCATACTGACATGTCACAATATCTTTTGTAAAAGAATAAAAATGGGTTTTTAGATTACATTGCCAAATTAATGGACTCAATGATGAAATCCCATGGTCATCAATCCCCTGAACTACAGTTCTATGTAGAGAGAAAGCTTGCGCTCCTGTTTTACAGCCTGCCCAATCATCTAGACTGACATATGTGGGAAGTACAATTCCCAGAGTCCCCCACGCATCATAAGCAGGTGCCCCCGGTGCACTTTTTTCACCACCACTTCCAGTGCCCTAGTACCTGGCATCAGAAGCAGCTGGACTTGGCTCCATCTACAAGTAAGTCCTCTTATGCGCTGAATACTTGCACGCAGCCCTCCAATTTGGGAGCCGTTTTAGCACTTTTTTGAGTTTATGTCTATTTACACACGGCCTGCTGATATTTGCTCTTTGTGAACTTGCACATGGCACACCATTTTGGGAGCCGTTTTAGCCCTTTATGGTTATTTATACACGGCTGCCCATATTCCGGCTCGCCGCTTTCAGCCCTATGTGCATCCTGGCTTGTTTGATCATAACGGCCTGCCGGTATTCCGGCATGCTGGTTCGGGAGCTTGTACAGCCCCTCATTCATTTTCCACCCCCAGCAGTCATAGGAAGCCACGTTAGAGCTATTTGGATCTCAGTATGCCTGCTCATTGAACCTCTCATAGTGCCTCCTATTGAGGTTTTTGCAACGCTTTAATTAAATGTCCTCCCTCAGTGGTCGTATGAGGCTGCGTGAGTGGGGCATCTATCCCTCTAACAATAGGACTAGTAGAGTTCTTGATTAGTCCTTTCAAGAATATGTAAATTACAAACAATCTATCTTGAGATTGAGAAGCACTTGATACGTGCTTGAGTTGCATGTAGCTGTTTTTTTATGTGCAGTTTTACCTATTTGTTTGACTGTTAGCATGAACTTACCAGTGACAAGTGACCAATATTGTTGTGAGACTCCCCTTTCACTCACATCTAGTTTGACCTTTATTTTCCTCAGGTAGTACAACTCACATCATATTTTGGATACGGATACTTCTGTGTTTCATATAATTTTAGATGTTGGCTGTAACTTATGGTCTCTACAATCCTCTTTTCATCTTCCTACTGTACTTGTACCTCAGAGTCTCAGTCAGTATATTTTCCACTCTCTCCTACTATCTTTTCTCAGGATAGAAAGTACCCTGAGCCAGAAGCCGGGGTCCAAGTTGAGGCACACCTACAATGAGGTATTATGAACTTTTTGTAGCCGGTAATTGCATTATGCATGTCATCATAAATGTAGGTGATACATACATTAGCAATAGGGCCAACTGTGATTCATTACAGAGTTTGGGTAATCGGTGGCACAAGTGTATGGCCGATATTTTGTTGGAACAATTACTTACCTAGTTACTCTTGGAACTGTAACCCAGTTATGTATTCTATCCTTGTATCATATCCCTCTACAGGTCTATCGACAGTGGATCCCATGTGAACTTGAAAGTGGGCCACTGTACGGTTTTGTATCTTCATTTCACTTTTTAATCACAGCAATTTTTTGGAACAGAAGTACTTCTACCTTAAGTCCTGATGAATGCCACACACCCCTTGTTTGAGGGAACATTGGCAGAAACATGTTGACTGTTTTCAGTGGCACACTCCAGCAGGTTTAATACACTCTGGCAGTGTCCCTTGTTTTTAATCCTGACCCAGGGATGCCCGAATATAGCTGAATGCATACCTTGTAGCCAGTTGCAATTATCACATCAACACTTGCACGCTCTGCTCACCTCACCACTCTATAGCTCATAGTTGGGCATCCACCTTATCCCTTGAAAACATCAGTTGAGCTCCCTCTCCTGAATAGAGGGGCTGTAGCCCATACTGTGACTCCGTTTTATGGTACAAAAAGGTTCCCAATAATGAAGCATGCCACCTCTGGTGGGTGAGGGAAACCGTCCTCAAAAAGGAACGCTCTTTTTCATTTGGGTTGCCACAGTTTTCTAAATCTGTCCCTCTTTTTCTGTCAAACACCCAGGTGTTTATTTCTGTGTTATATTGTTATTTTGGGGAGCTAACACCTGCTGGTCTATAAATCTCCCTTGCCCTCTTTTGTTGCATTTGAATACTTTTCACGCGTGCCAGCTCAGTGCCATGGTACTCCTTCCAAAGCATATGAAGCATACATTAACTTCATCATAAAGTCCAGTATACCTGCCGCTATTTAATTGGAACAAATCATTACTGCAACAAGCAAAGATAGTGACATGTTGATACTAAAAGACATTATTGCACAACACTCCTGGAAACAGCACAGTCGACCTCTCACATGTGGCAGCGAATATCAGAAGTTAGAAAATGAGAAAGATGAACTGTCCATTACTGAAGAAGGTATTGTCTTACAAGGTTTGAGAATTGTTATACCAGAGAGACTGTGCCAACAAGTATTTGAAGTGGCCCATGAATGACATTGTCAAATTGTTGCCACTAAACAAGCTCTCCGAGACCGAGTTTGGTTCCTTCATCTTGATGAGAGAGTTGAAATAGAGTTGAAAGCCTGTCATTTGTGCAATTTCTTATCTCCCAAAACCATTCAACATACCTTGAACATGTCGGATTCATTAAAGCATGTATGGAAGTGAATCGCTGTTGATTTCTTTGGTGGTTCTTTGGTGGTTATCGATGAATACTCCCATTTTCCATTGGTAGAAGAAATCTTATTGATCACTCAAGAAATAGTCTTGAGAAGTTAGATGCCATTTTTGCAACAGGGTGTGTTCCTTCAACTCTAAAGTCTGACAATGGCCCACCTTTTAATAGCCGAGAATTCAGAGACTTTCTTAATCATCTCAATGTGGAGCATCGGAAAAGCACTCCTCTTTGGCCACAAGCAAATGGCATTGTCGAATGCATCATGAGCACACTTAGAAAGACCATCCAGCATGCTGCATTGAAGAAGTTTGATCTGAAATCACCTCTCCATGCTACTCTTTGAGCTTACCGGGTAACTCCTCATGCAACGACAGGTGAACATCCTGCTACTATGATGTTCAAAGTTATGTGGATAACATTGTTCTAAACATTAATAATCAATACTATCCATGCTCTAGTGTTATTCAACTGTATACACCCCCTATTAATCTCTCCATAAGTGAAGAGGAAAGAAATTAATCGACTGTGACATGGTTTAAGTAGAGAATTTTAGATAAAGTGACTTAACAGTGTTATACTATATCATTATGGCCAGCTGCCAAGGGCTATACCGGTTGTTAAATGCCCTGAGCTCGAATTATAAGCCTGAGGGTAGAATGTTCTAAATTAAAAAGGGAGAAACAGAAAGACACACATTGGAATGTTGGAGCAGAAGTATTATACCAGCCATTGTAAGCCTGGAGATACTCCATTGTCCTCACTGGAGCTCTAAACATTCCAATGTTCTAATATATCCTTACAGTCTGCTACCAAGTGCTATACCGGTTGTTTAAGGCTCTGAACCCTATAGCAAAGCTAAGGGCCTTTAACAACAAGTATAGCCAGAGGCGGAAGGGCTAAAAGGCTATTACAACATTCCACCCACTCAATGTTGAATGCTCTAAATTAAAAAGAGAGAAACTGAAGGATAAACATGGAAATGTTGAAGCAGAAGGCTTTTACCAGCCATTATAAGCTCGGAGCCACTCCATTATCTTCAGTGGAGCTCTCAACATTCCAATGTTCTAATATAAATGTATACAGCATGTTAATATGCCCTAAAATGTAACTCACACTTGTGGTAAGACCCACATCTCTGCAGAGTCTCCAGTTATAGATGTATTCAGACTTCATCACAAAATCCCCTAGCTACGACAGAATTCTATGTCAGGACCGGAGGCTCAGATTATGCTTATCCCTTCCTTTATTTTCCGTTCAGCAGCCTTAACAACACATTAGATACACAAAGTACATATCCCATGAGTCTTTGTGCTGAAAAGATAAAACAATCAAAGAGGCAGTGCGATATAAACAACATCAAGGAACAACACTTCCTCTTTCTTCGCTGCTCAGCAGCCAGTTAAGTGCTTTTCCTTGATATTGTTTATGTTGGTTCTTGTAAGGCGGTAAAATCTGCATACTTTTGTGGTTTTGGTGTTGGCGTTTTGTTAGTCTGTCGTGTAGACGAGATCGGCAGTTCGGGAGTTTCCACGCTTTTGCACGGCTGCGGTAGTCGGAGAGGCCGGTGGCTAGCGCAGAATGCCTCTGCGTCGATTGGGTGCTTTCTAACCCTTCACAGGCAGGAAAGCAACATAGACCCGCCCGACTGCCAGTCGCAGGTGGCCTCCCTCCTGTAATGCTCCCAATCTGCTGAACACCATAGGGGAGTTCGCGTGGTGCGTCACAGCCCTCGATAGGGGGCGGGACACTTGTGCGCAACTCCAAGGAAGAGCGGTATTCCCTCTCACATTCCTTGCGTTACTCGGCATCACATAGGTCAGTTTCTGTCAGACGCGCACTGTCTTTTCAGCGTGCGTCTGATGCAATGGTGCCGCATTTACTTCTTGACAAACGTTAGGGCTTTAATCCTAATTCATGCTTGCTCCAGGCTGCTGTTAGACCGCAGAGCAAATATTATTTCTTGGCACACATTCCCTCGCAAGTTGCAAGACTGAACAAGCCTTAGCTTATACCAAACAAGCCTTGGCTCATTCAAGTGCAGTTTCATAGTGTCTCATGCTCAATATATTGCCTAATCCACTCACATCTGACTATGGCAGGAGAGTTTAATGACTGGGCACCCGTGGATGAAGAGCATTCTCTGCTCCCTATTCACTTGGAGTTGGTGGATGGGACTGATGCATCCCTGGAGAGGGTGGTCTCCTCTGCTCTTGAACCTTTGAGCCCTCGGATTATAGAGCTCATGGTCAAGTGAACCGTGGTACCCTCATCAAAGGAAAGCTGGAGAAAACCCACTTCTGGTGCAAAAGGACCCTCCAGGGGCAAAGGAAAGGCCAAAGCACGTGCCAGTACCCCTGAGACTGCTACCTCTCTGGATGCCTTTGAGAGACTGTGCCAGGCCTTTCTCAAGAGGCGCCTGGATGAAGACGCTAAAGACGATTCCCAGCTGGGCGATACCCCCGAGGGTGATTCATGTCCTCAGAAAGAGGCATAGGACAATACTGGGGATGAGGCGGACCCAAATGGGACTCAGATAATGACCCAGGCCAGAGCAGACCCTGGCGCCCAGAAGGGGGCACCAAGAAACCCCAGAAGGATGCACCTCAGACCTGCGACTCCCCAGATATATCAAATATGCTTAACCCTGAGGACATATACCACCCCTGCTCCACAGATTGGGTACCGACGCCCGCCGTGGCGTCTTAAGTTGCCAGCCACATTAGGAAGCCTATGGACCAAGAGGTCTGCGGCCACCTAAAGGCAGAATGTCCCCACCTCTCCCTGGCGGATAACGTAGCTTATACCCCAGAATGGCAACGTTCATCACTACATTTATCAAAGTCCCTAAGAAGGGTTTAGACCGCTACTGGCCGTCCTGCAAAAATAAGGCTTTGGATGTCAAGGGGCTGCTCAACAAAATTCTGGACATGGCGGAGGACGCGAGGGAGAAAGGCCACATGATTGACCCTGTGATTCTATTGGGTTGGGCACAAAGAACCCTCTGCTTTCTTGGGAATGCAAATTATCAACCGAGCATAGTTGCTACTTCTTGATTAAAATTGAGTCCAGACTCGGGAGCTAGCCATCACAGAAGCTGGTCCGGTGGCAAATGTCCTGTTTTGTTACCACCTTCTCCTCCCTGGATAAGGTCCTACAATATTTTAAAAAGGTTTACACCCAACACATTTTTTTGGGGGGCCGGAAGAAGTAGGGGGGCTCCTCCGACTGTTCATTCAATTCCACCCCCACAGGCTCCAGATAAAGCATTCCATGCAGTGGCAGGACCAGAAGAAGTTCGGAGGGTTCTATCCCTCATGGAGCCGCGGCAAGGGACGTGGCCGAAAGGGAAACTTCCGCAGAGCCAGCAACGCACCAGGTGGACCCACTGGTAAGTAATACCCCTTTTTTCCTACCAGAGGTGTGGGGAAGACTGCAGTGGTTCAGCCACAAGTGGGCAACCATTACCCAGAATACATGGGTGCTGCAGACTGTCACCAGATTTCAAATAGAGTTCCATGGAACACCACCCCAACTTTCACAACTACATCCTCTAGTTTTCTCACAGGAAGGGCACAGGTGCAAGACCATCTATGTAAAAGGTCCATTGTGCCAAGGATCCTTTTCCCCAGAGGGTTTCTCAGCAACATCTTTCTAGTTAAAAAGAAAGACAACGGATTCAGGTCAGTGATCAACCTTCGAGATTTCACTCAATGGGTGGTGCACCAGCGCTTCAAAATGGAGGGTGTCCACCTTCTCAGAGATGTTTTACTAGCAGATGACTGCATGGTATGGGTCATTCTAAAGGACGCCTACCTGACAGTACCAATGTTCCACCCCACAGATATTTCCTACAGTTTCAGTGGGGCAGTATCACTTACAAGTTCCTGTCTGCCATTCGGTCTGTCCTCAGCACGCTGGTGCTTTAACAAGCTGTTGAGGCCAGTCATGGAATGGCTCTGGGCACATGCATAGACCTCATAGTGTACCTGAATGACATCCTTCTGATGCACCAGGAGAGGGAGCTATTACTTACTCAACTCCAGATGACTCAAACCCTATTGCAGGATCTGTGTTTTATCTTGAACGATCTGAAACCAGAATGCATGCTGGCACAACACATGATGTTCCTGGGGTTGGAAATAGATACCCTGCAGCAATTCCTTTAGTTACCCCAACAGAAGTTACGCTTGATTCGTTGGGAACTATGCCGTACTTTGGCGAAGGAAACTTTTTCCCTATATCACTTGTCTCAGATCGTTGGCCTCCTTTCGTCATCGATTCAGGTGATCTTCCCAGGTCCCCTGCATTACCAGGCTCTTCAGCACCTGAAGACGCAACACCCACATCAAGGTCTGATGTACACGCAGGAGAGTTCCCTTTCTCAAGAAGATCACTCAGAGATCCTTTGGTGGCTCGAACATATGCAAGCTTAGAATGGGAGAGCCATTTTCGGCTCGGCCCCGGAACAAGTGATCGAGTCAGATGCCAGTTGACTTGGCTGGGATGCCTGTTGCGGGGATATCACTACAGGCGGTCAATGGTGAAAACACAAGGAGTCTCTCCACATCAATTGTTTGGAGCTTCTGGTCAGATCCTTCACGATTCGGAGCCTGGTGACCAACAAAGTGTCCTGCGCCATCTTGTTGTATATGGACAATATCTCTGCAGGGAGATACATCAATCGACTGGGGGGCACGAGGTCAAAATATTAGCGGACTTGGCCAAGGATTTTTGGAATTATTGCCTGAGTCACAATCTGTCAGTCACAGTAGAATAGCTGCCAAGGAGTCTCAATCAGACAGCAGACTGGCACTCCAGACACTTGCAGGACTTCAGTGACTAGAAGTTGAATCCCTTGGTTTATAAGAGTCTTATGACTCTCTGGGGTCCATGCCAGGTGGACCTCTTTGTGTCATGTCTCAATAATCAGATTCCCTGATTCTTCAGCTGGCATCAGGATCCACTCGCAGAAGCGACAGATACATTCCTGCAGGACTGAAGCCTGTTTCCGGGATAGGCATTTCCCCCTTTCTCCATGGTCCCAAGACTCACGGCATAGATCAGGTGGCAGAAAGCAGAAGTGATCATGGTGCATTGGAAATCTCAAGTTTGGTTTCCAGTTCTTCTGGAACTTTCTACGGATTTTCCAAACCAACTACCCCTGACTCCCCAACTGCTGATGAACTTGAGCGGCAAATTGCACCCTTTTGTTCAGGAGGGAACCCTAATACTCATGGCTTGGACGATTACAAGAGACTTTGGGAAATCCTGGGCCTTTCAGCAGGGGCTTCCTCCCTTATCAGGAAAGTGTGGGCAGACTCTACAGTCAAACGATACAGATCTGTGTGGCGAAGGTGCTCAAGTTGGTGTTTGATACAGGGTTTGGATCCTGTGGGGTCAGATATAGTACACATAGTCAATTGTCTGTCGGAATTGGTTGAGAAAGGTTTGGCTTATCGTTCAGTTATTGCCAGTAGATCTGCAATTTCAGTGGGGCATGTTCCCATAAATGAGATTCCGGTAGGAGAGCAACCGCTGGTATGTAGATTGCAGAGGGCTATCCGTCTGAAATTTCCTCCACGTTCGAAGTACCCTTCCATTTGGGATGTTAACGTAGTGCTCAGGCTACTGCAATCTTGGCAGGATAACCCTTAGCTTTCACGGAAGGAACTCACTGGCAAACTAGTGATCCTTCTTTGTCGGATCTCGTGTAAACGGTGTCGGATGTACGAGCTCTGGAAATCTCTTCATGCATCTTTACCCTGGAAGGGGTGTCATTTACGATTGCCTAGCGGAAGAAGTACAATACCAGGGTAGTTCATTATCTGGCTCTTCCAGATCATCCGAAATTGTGTGTGGTGTGATGCCTCAGGGTGTATGAGTCAATGACCAAAGAATATCGCCCTCCTGGTGTGTCGCAAATTTTTCTGTCACTATAGAAACCATTCAAACTAGTATATGCTACCACGATCGCTCATTGGGTGCGATTTGTGCTACAAGAAGCAGGTGTGGATACTGCGGCCTTCGTAGCTCTTTTCACCAGGGGAGCCATGGCTTTGAAAGATTTCTCTTTGGGGAGTCGTCTCAAGGACATCCTCAGGGCAGGGGACTTCTCCACAAACTCCACTTTTAAGGCTTTCTATTTCAAGCCTATCATGGGCATGGCCTTGCTGGTTGTCGATCAGCTTTGAACTAGTATAATCTGAGCCTCCGGTCCTGACATAGAATATAAAATTTCCTAGCTACTGTGAAGGAAAGTTTCAATTCTATTAAGGACTCGGAGGCAAGGATTATCCCCCCAGTTTGGTCATATATGCTTTTCTTTACCCTCACAGGATATACAGGAATGTATACGTTGGATAAGTATAACCGTTTCAGAGAGTTAATTGTTAACCCTGTCCGGGAATTACAAAGTTTACAATAATGGAGGGTTGTTTTTTTTTCATTGTATAATCTGATTACTCATTAAAATGTAATGTTGTCTTATGAATATTGTGGATTGAGGTCATAATTTATGTCTATTATGTCTGATGCTGGATACCCTTTGTTATTTACAGGGTCAGATCAGAAGCAAGATTATTGAGAGGAAAGTGGGATGATGCGTATTTCGCCCCCAAGAAAGAGGAAGTGCTGTTCCTTGATGTTGTTTATATTAGGGGTGGGCGGAATTTGCGTAGTCACGCTACGCAAAGCTCCGCGAAACGGTAAAAAATCTCTGCGAGCACACAAAAGTTCCGCGAACACGCGGAATTGCTTGTTCCGCCCGTTCGTGATGCTTTTTTCCTGTTCGCGAACGCTATTTGCGTGCTCGGGGAGAAATATCTCGCGAACACGCATTTTGAAAGCGCGAACAAGCAAAAAATTCCACTGAGCCGTGGATCGCGGAATTTTTGGCAACTCCGCGTTCTCCGCGGAACGCGAAATTACCCAAATTTCGCAAATTCCGCGAGCGGAACGGAATTTACCGCCCAGGCCTAGTTTATATGGGACTGCCTCTATGGTTGTTTTCTCTTATCAGTACAAAGACTCATGAGATATGCTGTCTTGTGTTTCTAATGTGTCGTTGAGGCTGCTGAGCGGAAAATAAAGGAAGAGATAAGCATAATCCTCGCCTGCGCGTCCTTAATAGAAGTGAAACTTTCCTTCATGGTAGCTAGGAAATTTTGTATTCTCAGTCTCTTCATTGTGTATAAAACACCTCCTAAAGCAAAGAAACGAAGCAAACTCTCTATAGATTTTATTATTTGCAAACATTGGTTAGCATGGGGCAAAAGCTAAAGATCTAATCAATTAGATATTGACATTTTTTTTTTACTTGGCTGTGTACTGAGCATTATGCAAATCTCCTTTTCCACTTGGTTCTTTTCCATAATCTTTTAATACTTTTAATCAGACATATTGGGCAAAAGATGCTTGGTCACTTGGACATTTATCATGTACATTAGTATTGCTGTAAATTCATGGCGAGGGTCTGGAATAGAAATAGTCTACTTAAATTATACTTGTAAAAATCTTCAGAAGTACTGACATAGGCAGTTTATTTTTGACTAAGTATCTCAGCTTGATCTATGCTAATACCAGGAGTTAGACCATTTCCTAAAGATTACATTAGATGTTTCCTTGTCCACGTGTGGAATTTTCTGACAAACAATCTTTAGGTAGCTTCTAGCTTCCCCACTTCCACATTTCTTTAACAATCAAGTTACTTGAGCGTTAAAGCGATGATTGAACGTCTACTATGCACTTTATAACTCGGCAACATGATTCTTCCTATTAATGTGGATCTCTGTAAACAGACGTATTTCAAAATTCGAATCCCTGAGTAAGATGTCTTGGCGGATACGTAAGTAAGATCCTTTGGGCCTCATTTATGAAAACTGTTGCATCCCGCGATGCAACAGTTTTCACTGCGCCCTCCTTGCGACATGATGGATGCGTCATATTAACTGTATGGCGCATCGTGTCGCAAGGAATGACAGATACGTAAGTATTACTGACGTATCTGTCAGCGCAAAAGTGATGCATTGCTGGGGTGTGTCTGAAAACTGTTGTGAGGCAGGCGTAAGATATTGACGCAATGGCATACTAGAACTGGCGCACTGAAATCTCATAGATTTCAATGCACCACTTCTACGAGGCATTTTTTGGGGGAACGCTCACCCTGCATACATTATACCTGATGCAGGTATAATGTGGCGCAGGGCTTTACAAAGTGACACATCTGCATAGATGCGTCACTTTGTAAATAGGGTGAAACGTGGCGCATATTTAACGCCGCCGGTGCGTCACAAAAAGTGATGCAACGGCGGCGCAAAGGTGACGCAGGGGCTCATAAATAAGCCCATTTGTATCCAGTGAACCTCATGAAATTTACAGATCTGCATTAATTTAGCATGAACGTATTTGACTTGGATTTAAAGAGATTTCTAAAAGACGAAGTCTAGTGACCAAAAAAAGTCCGAGCTAATACAGAAACACAAGTCACTGGCAGCTTTAATTTAATTTAAAACCCCTCTATGCCGGGTCTTTTATCATTTCGTCTGCCTATTTTTAACATAACGTAAGAATGACATCGAACCATACACTTGTTTTCACAGCTGTATTGTCATCTTCTGTGTCTAACCCTAATTCGTGTTAATCTACGACAACTCTAATTATTTGTTTTTATCATAAATGACTTAGTTTAGCTTAATTAAATATAAATTAACTTAAAATTAATGTTCTTGACCCTCAAGTTAGCCCGTTATCAATAACTCATGTCTGAATATTTTATATTCAATCATTTTTCATCAAACTAGAAATAACTAAGGAACTTCTTAAGTGCTAATAATAGTCCTAACGCTAAACAATCAATATACAATTAATCAAATCAAATTACAGTCAGGAGAATATTGGTAACATGTGGCGCCCATTAAACTGAACGTAATGCTAAGCCTAACACTAACTACTATTTATTATTTAATTTGCTTATTTCAATTAGGGTAAATTACATTTGATTACACTACACTGACTGTTAAAAAATTTTTTTTTACTATACCTTTATAAAAATACAACTCGTAGTCCTAAATCTTAACCCGTACAAAGGCTACTATATTTTATTGTAATTTTTTAACCGCCACACCTTGAAACCTGTTGAAATTTTTCAGGTGAAATTTGTGACAACCTTATAATTCAAATACTAGTGAAAACAGTGGTTTGCACGGGAGTCAGCATTTTCCAAGGCGTTTGTATTCGAGGCTTAAGTCTGCTTTCTGCCGCCTCATTCTGAGTTTGCCAAACACTGAAAGGGTCCTCGCCCCGCAGCGGTACATGCACAGATGGCTGTTTGTTTGCAGTGCACGAAGAAATTATGGTCTTCTTTAAAGCTTTGCAACCCTCTCGGCTCGGATATGAAAATAGCCAATACAATGTCTTGAGTTGCTGATTTATTTGCCACTATGTTTTATTGATTAAATAAAAATGCAGTATATTCCGAACAAAAGAACACCTGCCTTTCTAACTATATGCGAGAGATATTTTTGTAACTGGCTTCTTTCGTTCCTTGCACAATCTCAGCACATCTCCCGTAATCACCGGCTGTTCTGAAAAATAAACGATACTGTTAACCTTTATAGGCAAATAATGACAGATTTCCATTTAGCGATATTGTTTACCAGTTGATTTTAAACTAGGTCTATCTATGCCATGGTGTGTACCATCATCAGGTTTTGGTACACATTGATGAAGGCCAAGCATGCCTTACGGCAGCCACACTTGGAGATCACCCACAGAGAATCGAAATATGCTCACAAATTACAAACCTTCATTTTGTGTCTCCATCACTCCTCTATCCCATATGCCATCTGATTCATTTTGAATATTCGTCTTAAACAATGTGTCACTTCAAGTAAGTTTTTGAAAATATATTTTGCATCCAGTTTGAATCAGAGTGGAATATTATTTGAACTTGTCAAACAAACTAATGAGTAACATAATTTTGGACAGTCTTACCATGAAATATGTTTTCAGCTGCTATCACGAACACATACACGTGGATGAATAACCCTATCTCCATCTGGTGTGAGAGATTCAGGAGGGCATCATAAGTGGCAGGCAACGTTGAGTTCCCATAGGCTGCTTAATGCTCCAAGCTCTGCCTATATCACAGGAAATGCCTACCCCTCTTACAAAGAGAATGCCTCAGTCTCAACTAACCCTCTTTAACGTGCCATATGCACACAATCCTAAAAAGGATTTGCATTTTGCATCTGGCATGCTTTCCCAAAGCTGTGTCTTTTCTTCATAAGTCTTTTGAATAAGGATTCGAATCTGGAACTTTTCTCAAATCATGTTTTTTCAAACTGTGATATCTTCAGATGTATCTTTTTTAGGTCGAGCATTCAAGACCTCTTGTATATACTTTAGTATATACTTATATGTGTATGTACTTTGTGGGCTCTGGAGATCAGCCCTAGGACTTGTCTGCTTCCGCTTAGGGACTTTTTTTCTGTTCAACTGCCTCTATTTAACTGTCTTGATAGAAAACGACCAGTAGAGGTCAGGAAAATAGAAGAATTGCTTTCTGCTTGTTCAACTGCTTCTATTTAACTGTCTTGATAGAAAACGACCAGTAGAGGTCAGTAAAATAACAGAATTGCTTTCTGCTTAGGGACTTCTATTTTTTATTTTTCTGGCAACTGCCTCTATTTAACTTTCTTGATAGAAAACGGCCAGCAGAGGTCAGTAAAATACCAGAATTACTTTAGCATTCTCTAGATTCCAGTCCATAGAAATTGTCTTCCACGAGCACCCGTAGTCAAGAATATTTTTTCAAATCTTGTATTTTCAGTGAAATGACCACTGAAGGCCCTGATTTTATATTAAAAACAGAGCTTAGGACTATACCATTTCCCGCTGAAAGGCAATATTTCTCTCCATGTGTTCCCATACCTGGCGTGTCACGCATTTTGGTGCTTACTTTTACTCCATGTTAAAGAACAGTAGATGTTTCAGCACCCAGGCTAATGTGCTGCATAGCTAAATACATATAAGGTCCCAAAGGCGAGACCGATTGCATTGCAAATAATTGCGGCATACTCAACTACGATATTGTCAAAATGTCTATTGTAAGTAATTGTAACATTTGGAAAAGACCAACTTTTGTGTGCCATTTCTTAAAATGTTTTGTTTTATTTCGCTGAACGCGTTTTGGCTAGCTATAGGACTCTGCACACATTACCCCTACTCACGAGTAGAAAAGTGTTTGTGCTCTCCTTCCTAAACATGATGAAATTGGCATACCCCTAAATGGCACGTTTAATATTTATTGTAAGTTCTTACTATGTGGTACCCAGTTCCTGTAAATTAAATGCTGCTAGTGAGCCTGCAGCACTCATTGTGCCACCCACTGAGGAAGCACTGTAAAACAAGTCTCCAGGCCTGCCATCACAGCCTAAGTGTGCAGTATTAAACTTCCGTTTCGACCTGGCAAACTAAACCTTTTGCCAGGCCTAAACCTTCCTATTTAATACTGATAAGTAACCCCTTATTTAGCCACTAACTTCCCTAAGTGTATGGTGCATGCCATTTAAAAATGAGGACATGCATGTTTAATGTTTTACATGTCCCGACAGTGAAATTCTCGAAAGTCATTTTCACTGTGGCAAAGCTGGCTCTCCCATTGATTAACACTGATTTACACTATTACATTTAATTAGTGCTAAATTGTTTTTGCAGTGAGATCTGTTCCCCAAGTGCTGCCCAGTTCGTGGACCGCTGGCTGGTGTCAAAGTGTACTCCTCCTGTCCCCAATTGTCAAGAAACTTTTTGTCAACTTTCTGCCTGGAGAACCGACGGAGACTGGGGTCACTATCGAAGCTGCAGCCGCCAATGTTGAATAGCCACTCAGCCTCAACTTCATGGTTTGCCCTGCTGAAGGAGATCCGACTCCCAGAAAAGTTTCTATATCTGAACATAGGGGGCTTCATCAGGACGATATCAAGGAGCACTTCATTGGCGCCTAGGCGTTCTCGGGCATGGACTTTAGACTCTGCCTGCTTAGAGTGTTATATTCCATATAGGTACTCCAATATAGGCCCGGGTAACATCCCAACCTTTCACCTATATTCGTCACTTCATTACACACATAACGGTACTTAGGGACTGACCTTTTACCTAGATACGACACTGCACACAGAACACGGGATTTTCCCTGGTAAAAGCCTCATACATTATGCATGAGGATTCTTGGAAACTCAGCAGGACTACCATCTCCTGTATAATATCTATGTATAAAGTTCATTCCCGACGTCATCCTAAGTCCGACAATGGCACAGCAAGGTAGAACCCCTGGGGATACCTTTGGGTATATAAACATCACATCTTGCTGAGATTGAAAGAGGAGATCAGGACTTCCCTGCCGACACACTGACCCGAGACGCTGAGGCTCCCGCATGCAGATACTCCAGCTTGCAGTGGTCTAACATCCCTTACGGGGTGTCCAGCTCGACACCAAGACGGGGTCCCACAGTCTCTCACTTCAGGTAATGGGGTTGACTTTATCCTAGAGGGATTCTTGGCTTAACACCTACACACATGGAAGGTATACCTAGGTACATCTAGTTAGGGTAGCATCGTAGGAGTACGCATTTTATTGTCATGTATTTTATATACTGTATTCATGGTTACAGCAAAATGGTAGAAATCTACCATCCTTTTACTTTCCTAGTGCTTCTAATCATTTATATCTGTTTCTGTCTAGTGGTTGTTTCAGCACACCTATTTTACACTAGAATAACAACTGTTCAATAAATGCTTATTGAAAAACGTCCATACCGTTTATTCTGTGTATCTCTGAGACTAAGTGAGCACGAGTGACTGAGCAAAAAGTAGTACACTGTTTCCACGGTCCTGAGGGATCAGGGTTGTCATGTTGGATAGTTGCCAAGAGCTATTCTCTCCTTGGTAAAAGGAGTTTCTAGTGGCACTGTTAGCTAGCTGGTTTACAGACCAACATACCCAGTGGGGGTGTCTAGAATCAGTCTTACACCAATCCTACAGTGTATGTTGTCTAAACGTGCAGATCCTTTATAGGTTTTATAGGAACTACACAACACAAGCTTTCCCACTTTCGTTGATGGCTTCCGTGGGACCCCGCTCTTTAGCCACTCACTGTCATTGAGCCCTGCTTTGGATCCAACTTGCAGCTTTTGCCACTGATGATTCATCGACAACCACTTTTTCTTCATAAACGTTTATCTGTCAGAAGGTACATTCCACCAGGGCGAACCTGGTCCTTGTATTTGACCTGCACTCCATCGCAGTCAGCATTAACATTTGACTTTGACAAGGTCTGGTGCAACCAGATAACCTTGTTTGGTGTTTGTGCTATTTGGCGCTATTTTAAATTCAAATTTAAAAAATACTCATCTTCAGTTCTACTTATTGGATTTTTGTCATATTTTAAATAATTTTATTCATTAAAATATTCTCAATTTTTCTAAATTGTTTTGGGGTTTTTCTTGTATTGTGTTTTCACATTATTATTGTTTGAGTACTGCTACGTACTTTACACATTGCCTCTAAATTAAGCTAGATTGCTTTGTGTCAAGCTCCCAGATGGTTAAACAGCTTATTTTAGTGAATTTTCTGATTCACCCTGATAAAGTTTGTGGTTGTTACCTGAGTGGGGCTTCCCCTCTCTCAAGCAATAACCCAATTTCTTACATACCCTATCTCGAATTAAAGTTTCAAACGCTTGCTGTAGTCTTTCTATGATTGTCTCTGGATCATGCTATTCTGACTCTGATAATGCTGCAATGTTGGAAGTAGCTGTGCTATCTTGCCATATGCTGCTGTTCCACTGTATCTAGAAATTGCTCTTGTTCTCTTGTTCTTCCGACTCTGTAATTCTATAGTTTAGTAGCGAGAATGAGCATCAGATTGACTACTCAAAATTAGATGGTTTTCTTTCCCAAGACAGGTCTTATGCCTTATATTTGTGTCAGTGGAAATGTCTGCTGGCATGTATATCTGATGGTCGTCACATGCTTGAGGCCCATTCTTTTTTGTGACTAAATGTTTTGTTGGACTTGTTTGTAACATAGAAGGCAGGCAATAATGAGGTGAGAACGTTTTGTTTTCTCTGCATTCCTTGGTTAAATGCAGTGACCCTTTACAATTCCAGAGCTGGGGAATAAGTGAGTCTCATAAAAAAACGGGGAAAGAAAGTAGCCAAGAATTCTTCTATTACTGAATTTTCCAAAGTGTCAATACAGTTCTCTCATTGATCAATATATGATTGGACATTTGGAATGTCTGTTCCTGTAGAATGGATTTTAGCCGATATTGCCTCAAGCTTGTTCTCCCAGGCCCTGCCAGTGGAGTTCACCGCAATGATTTCTTTCTTTATATCCCCTTGTGTAAACTCAAGTGACTTTGTAGACTGTCATTTGACCTTGCTTCCCCAGTCACTGCTTCAGCGAAGAGGAACTGTCTGGATGTCCGGCTTTTGGCAACTGATGAACAAAGCTAAGGATTCAAACACCTATAAAATTCAAATGTGTTTTGTAGAGTCCTGGGTATTTGGCTTAATTTAGATAGTGTTTATATTAAAATAGCTGGACCCATACTTTACATGGTAGATTGCTCTTTTTGTATGATCAGTTCAATATATTTTCATTGGTTCACCTAAGATTCCTGTGAAGGGCTTTACTAATGTAATATTAATTACTCAAATGTGTAGAGCATGAGAGATTGCTTTTGATCTGTGTATTTTAAAGACAGAGCTGTGCTCCCTGTCTGCCCAGTACAATCTAAAGAAGACTGGTTCAGCCTTTTCAGTTACAGCCAACTTGCTGTTTAATTCCTGCCATAATGTGACTGCCATTTGTCTATTATTGACTTCACAAGTCAAAAAGACTCCTGTTTATGCTAACTATGCCTTAAGCCCTGCAGATATAGGGCTGTGCATATACATCTGTGATGTAGGAATTCATTTGTTTACGATTGGACAGTCACACGAATCACAGACCGAGATGAGGAAAATGAAACAAAAAGAAGCAGGAGACAAAGGAGAGAGGGCCAGGGCAGGAGGAGAAGTAGAGGAACAATCTGTGAGGGTAGCAAAGAGCAACAAGAAATACAGACAGACAACAGAACGGTAATACATTTAACGGGTGAGACCCTCTCAGAGGCAGAGACTGAAGAGTTACCAGTAGGGCTCTCTTCTTCCTGAAGATCCTGCCAGTCTAGGATTTGTTCAAATTTATAAGAAAATGTAAATTAATATAAGTGTACAAAGAAAAACCACCAATAGATACAGCATGAATATTGAAAGCAATTTGCTGACATCCGGTGTGGGTTTGAAGACTGGTTGGAGCAGTTAGAATATGAAATTGAAAATGTGTACGTAAATGTGAGTGAAACGGATATTGTCAAGATGATGCAGATAAAAACAGAGGTATTACTTTTACACCAACATCTAAACTTGTCCCACAAATGACACATGATTGTATCACTATGTTTTCAGAGGTGGAGATCGAGGTCTTACATGATATGCAAGTTAGAATGGCTAAGGAAACCTCACAGCAAACAGAAAGTGGAAGAGTGTATAGAGATACAATGCTGAAATAGAGCGAGAACAGAAACTGTGAGGTTTGAGGTTCTGATAAAGGTGAGAATGTGGTGTTGTGGCCCAAATCTATGCACATGAAAGAAGCATATACCCAAGTCAATGATGAGGAGTGCTATAAGAAGATGAGCAAATCAGATTATATAAGGGTAAAGGATGCATTTTTCTGTGAATTAGTTGCATGGCGAGAGGAAGGTTTACTGAATTGGAATGAATGCAGCTTCCTGAGGAATGACCACCCTAAGTCAGAGCCTCCCAGGATATTGTGCTACAATTGTTTTTAAGTTGCAGCATAAAATTAGACATTTTGGGGCACTAATTTGTGTTTGTTTGTGGCAATTTTGCATTGTTTAGTTTACTGACATTCCTTGTTTTACCATAGTTTAAAGTCCCGAAACCATTAACCCCTTTTACCTTAATCCTACCACGTGATGGAGCAGGGTAAACAAAATAATTTTGTACCCCCTTGGAAATTAATGAACTCCTAATAATTTAATAATACTAACTGTTTGAAAATGCATGTACTAACCAACAAATGCACCCTTTTTAGTAAACACTATATATGGATAACATGCGGATTTGTGCAAAATCTAATCTATTTACAAATGTGAAGTTAATTAACTTTAGTATTATGATTACGTACTAATTATAGTGAAATTGCATAATTTATGTTACGTAGTAGATTTGTATTGTGGCAAAGAATGCAGATGGTAAGTAAAATGGCTTTAAATGTCGCTTCTGCTAGGTAACATCTAACACGGGTCTTTAGAATGGCGGGTGGTAAACAGAAAGGCTTATTTTCTCTGTTTTAATTGTGGTTGTGTTTGTTCTTATGATAGTTCATTCGGGCCTGTTAGGCCATGCTTCGAAAATGGCTGCTGGAGAGGATGAGATCACGTGAAACGGCAAAGATGGCCTCTGCGCAGAAGCAATAAAGAAATCAAGTCACGTGAATGCAGCCTGTGCCCGGAGTGAGAGATGTCACGGTTGAACTGACCTACAATAAAGAGTGTGCCAAAAAGATTCAGCATGTATTCGTGGGAATGGATGAGAAAGAACCAAGTGACAATGGACGTACAAAATTGTGACCATCAAGATCGCTACAAAATGAATGGACAAGTTGGACTGCTTTTGACCCCAGAGTCACGAGACTCATTGTATGTTTTACTGTCCCTAAACCAGTTTGAACAAGGAGGGCGATGAGGTGACCATCACCACCCCTCAAATGGACCAATTAGCGTGATTCTTGCCCCTAAGGATTGCAACTTTTTGTGTAGTAAGCTAGAAAATAGGGTATAAGAGGGTCTACTCTCATGTGGGGTGGGCTGCTGCTGTGGTCGCTGCTATTGATGCTGCAGCTGCTGTTGGTGTTTTCCTGCCATACCGCCTCTTTATTTTTCATTTTTCCACCTCGATACTTCGAAAAGACTCTGTCATTTTTGGACTTTGAACTTGACTGGGGAAGGAACGAGATTGTTGCGGGAATTCTGCCCGGGAGGTGCGTCCGAGGAGGTTAGCGGGACAGTCAGTCAGTTTGGGAGTTCTATTCTGTGATCTGCGGTTTATCTTCTTTTGGTGAACCATTCCTGTCCGCATCCTAAGACTATGGGTAATGCATAATTTTCCATTCTTCATTAAACTTTTCTTAAATGTTTATTGATATATTAAATGTGTTTAATAAATATAGAATTTCACCTATTCAATTGAGAATTTAGATTAAAAAAAAAATATTCTAACTTAAAATGAGTCTGTGGTTCTTTAGTTCATTTATGATTGATAATGTTAAAAGGTTTTAATCGTGATTGAGCTGGTCTTAATCACCATCAACTTATTCTACTAGTTGGTCCATCGACCAAAGAGCGGAGTACCTTGATGTTTGGAACCGACAGGATCAAAGGTTAATGCAAATAATGTATGAGTTATTATTCTGTCAAATTTAACAAGGTATCCCGTTCGTCCAGCTGCACATTCTCCTTGGCGTGAAATCCAGTGATTGAATGAATGTATGTTATGCGGTGTCATGGGCCCCACCGACATAAGGTTTAATGGACAATAGGTTGCATAAATGTTTTACCTGGATTAGTGTCCTAAGGAGAAATTTATATTAGCCGCGCTGGATCAGATTTCTTGTTAGCAGAGTTATGGTTTCTATAGATTAGTTTGGTGATTATTGATTACTGATTTATTGATTTTTTCATGTCTAACACTTTATGTCGAGTTGTATTATGTTATGTGTAAGTCGGAATTTTGAAGCTTCCGTGAAGTAGGAAGTGGACACGTGTGGCAAAAGAAGTCACACGGAATTGTGCATTGTCTGATTTTTAAATTGGTGATAACACAGGATTGTGTTATGTTAGGGACATTTCATGTATGAAAAAGCGTTTGAGTGAAATAGCAACAGGTTTTCTTGTGAAACTCTGGCCTTAATTCTCAGGAGCAGTGTAGTCTCCACATGTGTTTTATCCCCAGAGAAACGGGTTCACTCCTTGCTTGAGAGAAGGGTAAGGTAGAGAGAAGTGCTACACTTATCGAACGAAACAGTATTCTTGCAAGTTAGAGCAAACTATTTTCTTTTGTTTAGCAAAACAGACAATGGTAATGTGTTTTACGTCGTAACTAATAAATTTTGTTGAAAAGAGAAGGTAAGAAAACTGCCGATAATTTTTGTAAAGGAGGGGTCAGTAAAGACAGGAGTAGAACTGACGTCAACAGAGACCGCGCTGGTATTGGCCAGTTGTGGGGGAGTGAAGAGCTTCTTGATTGGTGCGTTAGTGTGAAGACGCGCTGGGATTGGTTAGTGTGAGAGTGACGTAAAGCTTTCGGATTGGTGTGTTGGTGTGAGACGCGCTGGGATAGGTCCAAATAGCCGAGCAGTAGAAAGAACAGAGTGGTGAAGAATTTTCGTGTGTTTGTTTTGAGAAAAAGAACAGAGCAACATGGCTTATTATGAGTATGGTAGAGAGAAACCGTCATGGTTTGCGAAGATTAAAAACTTTTTCAAGAAAGACAAGAAGGTTGTGACTAGGGAAGGAGAAGTACTTCCTCCGCCGAAAATGCCAGCCTCTCATATGATGTTGAAATATGGCTATCATACTTGTAATTGGTTGGAAAATTGGGTAAAATATACCCAAAGCGATGGAGTATTGGCATTTCCAGAAAATGGTTCGTTTAGCACAGCTGTACTTCGAAATTTGAGAGAAAAGATGATGAAACTTGAACCGAGACCTAGACCAACACAGTTCGAAGCGTTAGGTGAATGGGAAGATGAGATGTATGAAAGAGAAAGACACAGAGGTGCAAAGAATTATAGTTTAGTCCATTGAAGAGTATGGGGATTGAATCATGAAGACAGGATGAGACGATGGAGGTATGCTAATATGACGGATGGTTTGTTTCCTGTCAGAACAGTTGAAGAGGTTACAGGGAGAAAGTGTACGGAGAAAAAGAAGCATGCAGTAACAGAGAGATATGGGTATGGAGCTAGCGAAACAGAGGATGAGTTGCTGGAGGACATTTTAAATAAAATACCCCCTCCATATCAACAGAATTCTGCGGTGGTGACTCCAAATGCACCACCAATGGAAACTGTAAGAAATCAGAGCCCTGAACGAAATTATGAAATAAATAGGTCCTTTGATAAATTAGAAACTTCACAGAATGTGAAGCACGATAATGGTAATACAGCTGAATTAGCCAGAACCACAAGAGAATTGACTGAAAAGATAAGAGAACTAACAAAGAATATGGAAGCTGTGACTGTGCCAGTGACGATAGGGCCAGTAATTACGGTATTTGAAAATCAAAGAATAGATGAGCATTCCCTGACAATTCCATTGAACTCTAGTATGCAAAGAGTGAGAGAAGGGATAATGCCAGAAAATAGAGAGACAAGAGATTCTGTTGGTTCATGTAGGTCGAGTCCACCTACAAATTTGACAATTAATGAGAGTCAGATAAATAGGATTCCTATGGGAACCGAGTCAGCAGCTGAGATCCCAGAGAGAAGTGCAAATTGGGCAGAGATAAATAATACCCCTGTGGGTCCGACTGCAGAAGAATTAAATGAGTGGATGAGGAACTTACAGAAGAAAGATGCTGAACCACAACCTTTGGATGTGATCAGATTAAAAATAGATATGGAAGAGTTGATTCTAGGGACTATTGGTACAGATCGATTGAAGTCCTACCAAGATGATGAGCTAATGTTCATGTGTAAAAGTATTACTTGGAGAGCTAGGAACTTGCATCAAAAATTGGAAGAAACAGCCAATGAACTAAGAGTAGAGTTTGGAAAAATCAGCGGATTGCAGAAACCGTACAGGGCAGACTTTAGTGAAAAGGATATAGAAAATCTGAACACTTCAGGACGATTAACACAGATAAAGGAACTGATTGTGTCATTGAGAAAATGGGGAGATGTGGACAGGTGGAGAAGCAGGTGGATAAGAAGAAAAGAGGGAACGACCAATACAGCTTCATTGGCTTTTCCGGTAAAGGAGAAAGAACCGATAGTAATGGAATATCCAATGAGGGAAACTCCAGGAGGAAGCTATGTACATGTCCCATGGTCCAGACAAGATATATTGTCATTTACAAATTACTTTCCAAGATTGATAGAGAAACCCGTAGAATGGTATATACAGGTGGAAAGGTTTGTAAAGGTTTCAAGGGTGTTGTGGGACGATTTGGATGGATTGTTTGAAATTGTAGTACCAGCAGATTTATGGACAGAATGTAAGATTACAATTGACTGGCCGAAGGAAGAATATCCTAGAGATGCAAAAACTGGAGCCCCAGGTTCAGAAGTAATGAGAAAATATGAACAAGCCATCACATTTTTGAAAAATAAAATCCCACCAAAAGAGACAGACTGGGTAAAGATTGATAGAACAACTCAGGAGAGTAAGGAATCTGAACATGCCTACTATGAAAGACTGCTTTTGGTCTTTAAACAGTATAGTGGTTATGAGAATTTGAGTGAAAAGGACATGAGTCATTTTGTGTATAGATTTGTATATGGCTTGAAACCTGAAATAAGTGAAATGATTAAGCAGCATATGTTGTGTTGGCAGAATAGCACTGTAGATGAAGTATTAAGGTATGCAAAATATTGTAGTGACGATATTGAGTGTAGACAGCGTAAACTAAAAGAGAAGGCGATGTGGGCACAAGTAAAGGTTGCAGAAAAACAAGAAGCTCAGATGAATAATCAGTCTAGTGATGCAGGACAAACTAAATTCAAACCGAATATAGGTAAAGAAAAAGGTCAAATGAGTATAGAAGAGGCCAAAAAGAAATGGCCCTGTCACAATTGCGGAAAATTAGGACATTGGAGAAACGAGTGTAAATTTCCTCAAAGGCTAATACAGAAAATCAACCATTAAATCCACAGGTGCAGAATGAGGTGAGTTACCAGCAGCTGCAACAGCCGCAGGTAGTTACTCAACAGTGTCAGGTGCCGCAACCACCTCTTCCAAAGAGTGTAAATCCTCAGAGATACAGTACAGAGGCAGGATTCTACGGAGGAGAGCAAGTAACAAAATTGCCGCGCGCAGCTGCAGTGTCGCAGTATTGGTTACGGCAGGATGGAAATGAATCGGATGAAAGCTTATGACGGTGCCTAGGAGAGGAAGAAGAGTGCGTGCTTGGCGCAACTCTAGAGGCAGATCAGTCAGGTCCATTTGTGGATGGAAAAGTGAATGGTGTAAATGTTACATTCCTTGTGGACACTGGAGCTACCCGTTCTACTGTTAGATCAGTGGAAATTCCAAACCTTCCTTTCTCAGGAGAATATATCCAAGTTGTAGGTGTTTCAAACAGACAGATTAAAACCCCTCTTACCAAACCAGTAGAGGTGAAAGTTGGACCATTCAAAGAGATGCATCGTTTTGTGGTCTGTGATTGTAGTCCTGTAAATTTGTTAGGACGCGATCTACTTTGTAAAATGAATTGCACCATCTACTATACCCCAGATGGTATTGCTTTCCAGACACCAGATGAGGATGTCCTGTATAAAATGACAATGGCAGAACTAGAACCAGGAGTGAATGACATGTTTCCTGTGTTTGATGCAGAGAAAATCCCTATTGAATTTAAAGGAATAGTCAGGTCTGATGTATGGGATTTCACAGGCGAAGATATTGGACTAATGAGAGGAGTTGATCCTGTAAAAATTACTGTAAGGGAAGGAACAAATTACCCAAATTCTCCACAGTACAAATTAACGCCAGAAATTATTGAAGGAATAACACCTGTAGTTAATAAGATGATTGAACAAGGAATTTCGAGAGAAATAATGAGTAGCCCATGTAATTCTCCTTTAATGGGATTGAAAAAGCCGAATGGCACATATAGGATAGTGCGAGACTTGAGAAAGGTAAATAAGATTGTTATTCCTTGTTGCCCAATTGTGCCAAACCCCACTGTAATACTGTATCAGATTCCACATGATGCAGAATGGTACACAGTTATTGATTTGGGCCATGCATTCTTTTCTATTCCATTGCACCCTGTCAGCCAGCCATTATTTGCGTTCCGGTTCGGAGAGCATATTTTGGCATGGTGCCGAATTCCTCAAGGGTATACTGAAAGCCCCTCAATCTTTATTCAGATCCTAAAGAAATCATTGGAAGATTTAAAAATGCCTGAAAAATCTGTGATGGTCCAGTATATTGATGACCTATTGGTGGCATCAAAGACCAAAGAAGCATGTGTTACGGACACAATTGCTTTATTAAATCATTTGGCAGAAGGAGGACACAAGGTGTCTCCATCAAAACTGCAATTTTGTCAACAGGAGGTACAGTATCCAGGTCATAAGATTGAGAAAGGGATGCGAAAGGTGACGACAGAAAGAATAAGGATTATCCAAGGAATGAGAGCCCCAATGATGCAGAGAGAGGTGAGAATGTTTCTTGGAATGGTTGGTTATTGTCGACAGTGGATAAGTGGATTTTCATTAATTGTAAAACCTTTACAGCGATTGACAAAGAGGGATGTCAAAGATCCGATTGAGTTGGATGAGGAGGAAATGAAGGCTTTCAAGGAACTGAAAACAAGTTTGTGTGAGGCACCAGCATTGGGAATGCCTGATTATGAAAAAGAATTTGAGCTGTATTGTAGTGAGAGAGATGGATGTGCACTTTCAGTGTTAGTACAAAGGCATGGAAAAATGAAAAGACCAATTGCTTATTTTTCAGCTGTCCTAGACCCGGTAGCAAAGGCGTTGCCTGGATGTCTGAAAGCAGTAGCTGCTACTTGTGTGAGTCTGGAACAAAGCGAAGGTATTGTGATGGGGTATCCTCTGAGAGTATATGTCCAACACTCCGTTGAAATCCTTCTGACCCGAACAAAAACCCAATTCATGACACATAGTCGGCTGACTAGGTATGAAAAAGTGATTTTGGGTGCAGACAATGTAACCATTGTAAGATGCACAGGTGTGAATCCCTCAACTTCATTGCCAGATGAAGTAAATGTAGAAGTCAAACATGATGTTGATCATAAGTGTTTGGATGTGCTTGAATTTTGCACAAAGCCTCGCCCAGATATTAGAGATGAACCCTTAAAAGAATCAGATTATGTGATGTTTGTGGACGGATCATGCCTGAGAACAAGTGAAGGAGATTTAAGTGCTGCGTATGCTGTGTGTACGGTGGCAACCATAATGGAAGCATCCTGTTTGAGAGGAATACGTTCAGCCCAAGTGGCTGAACTGGTTGCTCTGATTCGAGCATGCAAACTGGGAAAGAACGTCCGAATTACGGTGATCACGGATAGCCAGTATGGCTTCGGAGTGGTCCACGATTTTGGACAGATCTGGTCCCAGAGGGGTTTCCTGACTTCTGCAGGAACTCCTATTAGGAATGGTGAGTTTGTGAAGAAATTGCTTGAGGCGATACAGCTACCTAAACAGATTGCAGTGGTAAAATGCACTGCACACAAAAATGGAACCGATTATATTGCAGTGGGAAACAAATTCGCAGATGAAATAGCTCAATATTCTGCCAGAAACATGGTCGCACTGAATAGGAGAAGGGAAAAAGAGAATGTTTCATGTCCCTTGCTGTTTAGTAACACATTTGAAACCTGGGATGAGGTAAAACAATTGCAGGAAGAAGCAGATGAAGAGGAGAAAGATGGTTGGATAAAAGCAGGCTGCAGACAAAGAGAGGAAGATGAAGTCTGGGTTTATAGAGATGAAAGACCAGTTATGCCTGATAGCATGATCTCTAATATGGCACGGATGTACCATGGGCAGGCACACATTGGTAGGGATGCCATGATCAGACTTTTCAGACAGACCTGGTACAACCCAAAAGTTAGGGCTATAGCTGAAAGCCTTTGTCAAAGATGTCTTACATGTCAACAAATAAATCCTGGAAGGAAGACTGTAGTGAGTTTGGGAACAATAGGACGTGAAGGAGGTCCTTTTACCAGAATGCAACTAGATTTTATTGAAATGCCCCCAAGCAATAGATTGAGATATGTCCTTGTGGTCGTTTGTTTGTTTTCTCGTTGGGTGGAAGCCTATCCGACAAGAAGGAATGATGGAGTTACTGTGGCTAAGCTCCTACTGAGAGAATTCATTCCTAGATATGGCTTTCCAGTAACGATCGAAACTGATAGAGGACCACATTTCGAGAATGAAATAATACAACTGATATGTGAAGCACTTGACATTCAACAAAAGCTGCACTGTGCCTACAGACCAGAGGCTTCTGGAGTGGTAGAGCAAGTAAATGGAACAATAAAGAATAGGTTAGGGAAAATGTGTCAAGCAACAGGACTCAAATGGCCCGATGCCCTGCCATTGGTGCTGATGAGCATCAGAAGCATACCTGACAGAAAAACAGGTCTGAGTACTCATGAAATAATCATGGGATGAGCAATGAGACAAGCCCATGTACCTGTCAACAAACTGCTGACTATAACTGATGATCTCGTATTGGACTATTGCAAAGGATTGGCTGATGTGGTGCATTCTGTGTTTCATCAGGTTGGACTGGATGCGACCACTCTTGAAAGAAAACCAGCTCATGATTTGAGTCCAGGAGACTGGGTCCGCATTAAAGTCCACAGAAGAAGAAACTGCTTGGTTCCTCGCTGGGATAAGCCACGTCAAGTGATTCTGGTGACAACAACTGCCGTTAAATGTGCAGGTGTGAAAAATTGGGTTCATGCCAGTCATACCATCAGAGTTCCAGATCCTGAAGCTCGACCTGTAAGTTGACATCTGGAAATATCAGATACCAGCTCAGCATCTGAAGCAGAAGCTGAAACAAACAGAGTTCCAGATCTTGAAGCTCGACCTGTAAGGCGACATCTGGAAGAATCAGGTACCAGTTTGACAACTGAAGAAGAAACTGAAACGATCAGAGTTCCAGATCTTGAAGCTCGACCTGTAAGTCGACATCTGGAAATATCGGATACCAGTTCGGCATCTGAAACAGACCAACCTGAATCTGGTGAAAGGCAAAAGGAGAAATCAGGAAACAGAAGAACTGATACTTTAACCGGAGAAACCGAACCAAGAGACAGCGACAGTGAACAGCCAAGTACAAGTTTTGGGAAAATTCCTCCAGAGAACGTTGAGGTAACTGAAGAAAACTTAGATTCAGATAGAGAGATAGGGGAAAGTGCGGAAGAAAAACGAGGAGTAGTAGGGTCAGAACTACAAACAGAAGAAACACAGGGAAATTTAGATTCAGACAGAAAGTTTGGGGAAAGTGCGGAAGACAAACGAGGAGGGTTAGAATCAAATTTTCAAACAGAAGAGTCACAAGAAGATTCAGATTCAGACAAAGAAACTGAGATCAAAAGTACAAAGTTAGAGGAAGTGAAGTGAGGTCTGAGACAGAATCTGAAGAAAGTGAAGAAGAAAGAAAGCAAAGAATAGGACCAAGAAAGAGAACTTGGAGAACAGAACGAGAAGAAAAAGAAAACAAACTGAAAAGGCCAAGAAAAGGAGACAATTGGCCCAAGGAAATTAAAAGACTGAGATATAAAATAATAAATTTGAACAAAGATAATGCGGAACAAGTAAATGAAATAACAAGTCAGAAAGGACAAAGAAAACCAAATGAAAGACAGTTACAGAGACCAAAAAGAGTGAAGAGACCTAACTTGAAATATAAGTCACCTGAATGGCTATACATAGCATTGACCGACATTAAAGAAGTGGATAGCAGTCACGAAATCCCAGACGAAGACTGTGAACAAATGGGTGAGAGTGAATTGCACCAAACCTGAAAGACAAAGAAAGAAAACCGGACTTGACACCTAAACTGAAAAAGACAAGAAAAAGTTCTGAAAAGAACTGAAGAGAGCACCAAAAGAGACTAATTAAAGGGTAGAGTGGCTGAAAAGTCATTCTGAGGTGTGGAAACACATTTTCTCTACATATATATATGTAGCTAAATAGTATTACAACATGGTAGACACTGAGAATAGAAGATCCAGATGTGAGTTTTTAAGTAGATGATGTAGAATGTGTTTCTATTGTACAGGATTGCTAATGCTTATCTGGTTTATTTTAGCAATAATAATTCCACTTAGGTTAGTTTTAGAAAATGCATCTGTAATAGTGAATGACACGAATAATGACAAGAAAGCTAACATAAAGAACACTGCAGCATTAGTAGATAGTACTGATTTTCATAGGGATAAGTCAATAACTGATTTCTCCAAGAATGTCTTCACAAAACTGTTATACGAATATGTGGAGACAATGGATGTGAGAGATTGTTATGTCTGTATGCAGTTACCTGCGTCTGTCACAGAAGGTGTGACATATCATCACCTTCCTTTGACGTATAGGATAACTTGTAGCGTTTTAGCTAGCATATTTTATAAAACAGGTAGATTAGAATATTACTACACTGACATAGATACTGTTTTTGCTAAAGTTCCCGTAATCCCTGAATTAAATAAGGTAAAAGCTGCAAAGGTTTTTGGAGAGTTTTTCTTAGAAAATAAAGAATTAACATTAGAGTATATATCTAGACACAATCTTACTTGAGAGTTAAAGAAAGAAGAAAAGATTTTCTTGGACATGGTAGAGGACAGAAGAGTTAAGTTTCAAAGAAAGGTAGCAGGAGAAAAGACAAAAACCCCACCTTGGGCGTTTGAAGAGAGAAATTACGACAAAGGTGAAACAAATGCAGCTATGGTTCTGGATTGGTCCCAACAGGGAAAATTGTGTATTAGTAGAAGTAACACTATGTATGATAACTATTTCGTGGGTTCTAGTGAGTGCTGAGATACATACAAAATTCTAGGGGGATGGGGATTTAAAGGAGGAAAAGATCCTGTATTTCCAGGGATCTATTATATTTGCGGAAATAGAGCTTATTATAGGTTACCGGACCATTGGTACAGAACATGCTATCTAGGCCTGGTCTTTCCAAAGATTTTTCATGTGGAGAGAGGAACAAAAGGAATTCACGAGATAGGTAAAACATTAACACGTAGGAGGAAGGAAAGCTTCTCAGAAATAGTAGGTGATATATTTGGAGCATTGATACCAGCAGTGGGTATATCTTTGAATGCATACAAGATTCAGAAATTGTCTACAGTAGTGGATCGTTTATCAACGAATACTGCTGGAGGGTTCTTGATGGTAAATACCGAAATGGTTGCCATGAGAGCTATGGTAATGCAACATCGACTTGCCCTTGACATTCTTTTGGCTAAAGAGGGTGGAGTCTGTGGAATGCTGAAGGTACAACATTGTTGCACTTACATTCCAGACAAAAGTGAGAATATACAGAAGTATATAAAGAACATTACTGATTTGCACAAATAAATTGCCCCACTGGAGGGTGAAGGTGTTTGGGAGAGACTTGGTAAGAGTTTTTCCTCAATGAAGAAATGGTTCACAGAAATAGGTAGTTCTCTTATTGGGAAAATACTAATACCAGTCACAGTGATAATAAAAGTAATGTTACTAGTGAGATTAGCATATGTGTGTATTAAAAGAAGAAAAAGACAAAATAGAGTAAAAAGAGAAAATGAGAAAAATAAAGAAAGAGAACGGGAGATGGGAGAGATAGAATTGGAAGAGTTAAAAGAGAACATGTACAAACGGTCTAAAAGACAATATGAGAAAAACACAGTTGTATGAACTAACAAAAAAGCAAGTGGACAAGAAACATTTATCTGATAAATTGTAGGATAGGTCTTTGTGGTGATGTTAAAAATCACCAAAGGGGGAATTGATGGAGCAGGGTAAACAAAATAATTTTGTACCCCTTGGAAATTAATGAACTCTTAATAATTTAATAATACTAACTGTTTGAAAATGCATGTACTAACCAACAAATGCACCCTTTTTAGTAAACACTATATATGGATAACATGCGGATTTGTGCAAAATCTAATCTATTTACCAATGTGAATTTAATTAACTTTAGTATTATGATTACGTACTAATTAGAGTGAAATTGCATGATTTATGTTACGTAGTAGATTTGTATTGTGGCAAAGAATGCAGATGGTAAGTAAAATGGCTTTAAATGTCGCTTCTGCTAGGTAACACCTAACACGGGTCTTTAGAATGGCGGGTGGTAAACAGAAAGGCTTATTTTCTCTGTTTTAATTGTGGTTGTGTTTGTTCTTATGATAGTTCGTTCGGGCCTGTTAGGCCATGCTTCGAAAATGGCTGCTGGAGAGGATGAGATCACGTGAAACGGCAAAGATGGCCTCTGCGCAGAAGCAATAAAGAAATCAAGTCATGTGAATGCGGCCTGTACCCGGAGTGAGAGATGTCAAGGTCGAACTGACCTACAATAAAGAGTGTGCCAAAAAGATTCAGCATGTATTCGTGGGAATGGATGAGAAAGAACCGAGTGACAATGGACGAACAAAATTGTGACCATCAAGATCGCTACAAAATGAATGGACAAGTTGGACTGCTTTTGACCCCAGAGTCACGAGACTCGTATGTTTTACTGTCCCTAAACCAGTTTGAACAAGGAGGGCGATGAGGTGACCATCACCACCCCTCAAATGGACCAATTAGCGTGATTCTTGCCCCCTAAGGATTGCAACTTTTATGTGTAGTAAGCTAGAAAATAGGGTATAAGAGGGTCTACTCTCATGTGGGGTGGGCTGCTGCTGTGGTCGCTGCTATTGATGCTGCTGCTGCCATTGGTGTTTTCCTGCCATACCGCCTCTTTATTTTTCATTTTTCCACCTCGATACTGCGAAAAGACTTTGTCATTTTTGGACTTTGAACTTGACTGGGGAAGGAACGAGATTGTTGCGGGAATTCTGCCCGGGAGGTGCGTCCGAGGAGGTTAGCGGGACAGTCAGTCAGTTTGGGAGTTCTATTCTGTGATCTGCGGTTTATCTTCTTTTGGTGAACCATTCCTGTCCACATCCTAAGACTATGGTTAATGTATCATTTTCCATTCTTCATTAAACTTTTCTTAAATGTTTATTGATATATTAAATGTGTTTAATAAATATAGAATTTCACCTATTCAATTGAGAATTTAGATTTAAAAAATATATTCTAACTTAAAATGAGTCTGTGGTTCTTTAGTTCATTTATGATTTATAATGTTAAAAGGTTTTAATCGTGATTGAGCTGGTCTTAATCACCATCAACTTATTCTACTAGTTGGTCCAACGACCAAAGAGCGGAGTACATTGATGTTTGGAACCGACAGGATCAAAGGTTAATGCACATAATGTATGAGTTATTATTCTGTCAAATTTAAGAAGGTATCCCGTTCGTCCAGCAGCACATTCTCCTTGGCGTGAAATCCAGTGATTGAATGAATGTATGTTATGCGGTGTCATGGGCCCCACCGAAATAAGGTTTAATGGACAATAGGTTGCATAAATGTTTTACCTGGATTAGTGTCCTAAGGATTAATTTATATTAGCCGCGCTGGATCACACGCCATCACCCACCTGTCCTCCACATCATCACCCGACCTCTGTCATGACCCCATCTGCCAACACCATCCTTACCTTCCTCTCACATCACCCCTCCCACTTTTCCATCAGTCCTCTCCAAACACCCTCATGTGGTGTAGTTTTCTGATATGTCTGCCTCACTCTGAGAGACATGCTTTTGTGGTTCTGTTATCATGGGCGAAAAATCCTGGTGGAGGACCAGGATGAGGAAGGGGACACACAGTTGCAGCTGAGGGGACTCATGCCACTGGGTACCAGATGCGCAGGAGCCAAGTATGCCTGCAGGGGGACAGCATCGGTGAGCGGACCTAAGGGAAACATACTTACAAGGCCACAGTGCAGGGGGGCCAGAATGGCAAGGGGTAATATACAGCAGTGACTTCGACATTAAGGGCTAGACACACCAGCATGAGATAGATGGCGGCAGGGGGTCGAGGACTCCAGGGGGACCACAATCCTCTGTCAGTGAGCGCAGATGTCAGCAGAGATGGCATGCTAAAGGGGGGATGGACACATGGGAGAGGCTAATTAGCAGGTGTTGCATACACGCTGATCACTTTCTATATAATTGTAAATGTTTTGGGAGTGCAAGGCAAACCTTATAAAATAGACTTATTTTTTTATCTGTGTAGCTCTTATCACAAGGAGTCATTGTGATGTGCTAGCAGTACAAAGACAGGTCTTGGGCCCTTGCTCTCTCCCTCTGAAAATTTTCATAGTAGAGAGGAGGAGCAGAGGAAGGCAGTGTCTCGAAAGTCAGCCCTGCGTTCATATCGGCAGGAAGAACCGAGTCCCATATGATGTTGCACACAGCCAAATACATATGTTAGTCTGCCAAGTTTCTTTTTCTTGGCCTCCCTGAGCATGGTAACAAAGCCAGTAAATTAGGACAGTTCGGTTACTCAAGTGAGTTTATTTGCTCCTGTAGGGGTCAAAAGTTAAAATGCTTTTCGATGGGCGCCAAAGCCAAACTGGAAGCACGCATTGGGATGTTATGATGTGTTTGTTCAGACAACCACTGGCTAGTCAGCATAAAAGTAGAAAGGTACTGCAGGAATAATAAAATCAATCATTAAACAGAGATTTACCCTTTTTAGAGGGACCTATGTAGGAAACTGCGGATACAGCACACCAGTACAGATTTTGTTGGAAATTAGAATATACCAAAATCCCTAAAAGCTGGGAGTCTGCTAAGTTGCACATCTTTTAACCTATTATCAAGGAACATAAGAATGCTAACGACCCTCCTGGGAGGCCCGTAATAGCTGTGATTTATGGACTTTTTCAAAAAACTTCCAAGTATATTAACAGCTTCCTTAAGCCGTTGCTGATCACCTTAACCTTGTATCTTAAATATACCTAAAAATTTAAGAGGACATTTGATATCAGGTGGGAGGATGATATGCTGATGATGGGTTTGGATGTAAAATCATTGTATACAAGTATCCAGCATGAGAATGGCATTAGGGCAGTACCACATTTCCCAAGGGTGAGACCAATAGGGATTCTATAAGCACAATTGCATGCTCCTGAAGATAATTAAATGGTGCTTGACAGAGAACATATTCTTGTTTAATGACAAGCTTTTTGAACAACAGAGAGGGACTGCAATAGGCACCTGCTTCTCTGCCAGCTATGCTATTCTGCATATAGGCTGGTGGGAGGAGCAGGCGTTCAAGGGACCTGAGATGGAGAGATGATCTGAGTGCGTTATGTTATAGATCCGCTATATTGACGACCTGTTCATAATTTGGAAAGGTACCATAGAACAAGTAAACAGTTTTGTTAATGAAATTAGCAAGAATGATCTCAATTTGATATTCACAAGCACTATGACTAAGGTAGAACTTGAATTTTAGACGTCAAGTTGAGGGCGGGAGGACAGAAATTGGTCACATCTGTTTACAGGAAACCTACAGTAGGAAACAGTACCTTATGTGCTTGGAGTTTTCACCTGATAGCCCTTATGAATAGTATAATTTAAGCAAGGAGAATATGCAGTACGCAAGGGGTATCTGAGGAAGCACAAGAGGAGATGGTGTCAAGATTACGAGAAATATGTTACCCTGAAGATGTAATTACTACAGCTAAAAGTCAGATTCAGAGTCGAACGAGGGTAGCTGTACTGTTTGGAACCCAGAAATAAAAGAAAAAAGTGAACAAGTGTAAGTTTACGATCACATACAAAAGTCAACATGGGAAACTGAGATCCATTTTGAAAAGACACTGACACTTTATATTGAGTGATGCCATAATGGGAAAGAAGTGATGAGAAAACCTCAGATCACATTCAGGAGGAAACATACCATGGAAATGCACTGGTCAAATGTGAGGTTAAAGAGGAAAAGGAGACATGGTTGAAATTTAAGGGGAGCCTTACTAGGTGCAGTAAGTGTAAGGTGTGTTAACATAGTGACCAGTAACGAGATTAGAATTCCTTTAAATAAGAGAATAAGGGCCGGATGTACGACCATTTGGAACTGCGACTCGCAAATTGCGGAAAATAGAGAGTCGCAATTTGTGAATCGCAAATCCAAATCTACAACAATCAGAGACACTGTTAGCGATTCCCAATGGGGTCGCAAAATGCGAGGCTCATCAATGTTCATGAGGCACTCGCATTTTACGACCCCATTGAGAATGGCTGGCCCTCCCAGGTATGGTGGCCTGCTGGGTTCAGCAGACCACCATGTCCGGGACTGCTTTTAAATAAAGCAGCTTTTTTTTTTAAATGCAGCCCGTTTTCCTTAAAGGAAAACGGGATGCATTTAAAAAAAATAAAAATGAAACTTTTTCGTTTCATTTTTTAAGGGCAGGCAGTGGTCCCTAGGCCTACTGACTGCCCTTAAAAAATATTTTTGCATGCATTTGCAAAGGGGAAGGGGTCCCCTGGGGACCCCTTCCCATTTGCGACTGTATTACCACTTACTTGAAGTAGGTGGTAAATTGCGACTGTTTTGCGACCGCAATTGCGGTCGCAAAACAGTCATAGCTAGCGCTCAGAGCCTCAATTAGGAAGGGACACCTTTGAAACGTCCCTTCCTAATTGCGAGTCGCAAATGCTATTTAGCGAGTCGCAAATAAATTGTGACTTGCTAAATTGCGTTTGTACATGGCCCTATAGGGTTTTTGCATGCGCAAACGGGTCGCAGACCCGTTTGCGCATGCAAAAACGGGTCGTACATCTGGCCCTAAGTATTTAAAAGTGCACTGAATTATAAGGCCCCCCCTCAAAAACATTCACAGGCAATACTATTCTGCCTGCTTACAAATGGATTTTAGAGCACATTAGACTCATTACAAATACATATGCAAGCTATCCTGTGGCCCAAGAGCTCCTGGGATTCCTTAAAGGAGATTAGAATTCATTGAGAAATAGTGTGGAATTTGATACAGTAGAGTAGCGTACAGTAGAATAGAATACAGTTGAGTGGAGTAGAGTGGAGTAGAGTGGAGTATTGTACAGTGGAGTGCGGTACAGTAGAGTGTCATATAGTGGAGTGAAGTACAGTGGAATAGCATAGAGTAGAGTGGTGTAGAGTGGAGTGGTGTACAGTAGAATAGCGTACAGTGGAATGGCATAGAATGGAGTGGCATACAGTGTAGTGTGGTAGAGAGTATTCACGTACAGTGGAGTAGCATAGAGTGGAGCACTGTACAGTGGAGTGAGGTACAGGGTAGTGGCATTCAGTAGAAAAGCATAGAGCGGAGTGTCGTAGAGTGGAGTGATGTAGAGTGAAATAGCGTATAGTGGAGTGTTGTACAGGGGCATGTCATAGCGTGTAGTGGCACAGAGTGGAATAGCGTATAGTGTAGTGGCATAGATTGGAGTGGCATATAGTGAAATAATGTAGATTGTAGTGGGGAGAGTGGAGTTGCGTACAGTGGAATAAGGTAGGGTGGAGTAGCGTATAGGGAAGTAGGGTAGACTGGAGTGGCATAGAGTACAGTGGCTTAGAGTGGAGTGGCATAGAGTGGAGTTGATCCAGCGCGAAGAGGCCAGGGTTGGATATTTTACACATAAACTGAATTTTCAATGGGCTCATATACATTTATCCAAATATGTTCATTTGCATTCCCTGGCCAATTCGCTGGGGGGGTCAAATTTTATAATTCACTTAAGTTCTGATTAGTTATTTCCCTGTAACCACAAATCAATTGCAGTATCATTTCAATGGCTAACTAATCTTCACGAATCAACACTCTTCCTCTGGTCGATGGACCATTAGTTGAGTTAGTTGATGGTGATATTAACAACTTCTTAACTAAAAATTCTTAGTGAAATAACCACATACTCTGAATAATAATAATAATAGTAGGTTTATCTAAAATTTCAGTCTTTAAGTTGAACGCTCATTGTTAGAAATGGGATTTCTGGTTGGCTAGGGCTTGCGCCTAAGCCAGGCAGAAACCACCACTCTAGTCAGGGCAAGGGAGTTACATGCTGAAGATAACCCCTGCTCACCCCCTTGGTAGCTTTGCACGAGCAGTCAGGCTTATCCCAGAGGCAATGTGTAAAGCGTTTGAGCAACACACTCACACAGCAGCAACACACTAGGCACACCACAAAAGGAACTCCACACAAGGTTATATAAAAAATAGCCTTTGTATTGTCATAAACACATTAGAAACATAATCACACATTTACACTGTGCCAACTGGCACTAGGCAATATTCACAGGGGATTATATACAGGACAGGGCCAATCAGGCCACTGCCTGAACCATCAGAACAGGTAACTAAATATAAAAACACAACCAGTAACTACTGGTACCATAATAACCTCAGCATTATCACATTAGGCGTAAAACACATTATGAGCCAACCTCACCAGCATAAACACATTATGCAATAAACTCACAAGCATAAACCTCAGATTAGGGGGGGCACTAGGTGGCGCACGAGCAAGATGGCCGCACTGTAGTGAGGCTCCTGCAGCTCGGTGTGCTTATCCATTAAATTATCCTGTCCAGATGGACCCCATCATCAACTAAATAATGCTGTGTGCTGATTGAGTCCCTGCGCACCTCCGCTGTAAGTTGGGTGCGGCTCGAGAGTTTCCTGCCGCGGCTGTGCCGGTTGCTCGCCCCTGCCAGACGTGAGGGGACGTGCCCGCCTGGAGCTGGTGCTGGGCGTGCAGAGGCATGGCGACTCCGGGGCGCCCACGAGGCATCCAGGCCTGATCGGAACGGACGGAGTTTTCCCTAGTTGGAGGACGGCGGTGAGTGCGCGAAAACCCGGCATCAGAACATCCCGCTCTCTAACAGAAACGGAGCCAGGACGGCACTGCTTATCGGGCTTTGGCCCCCTGTGGCCTGAGGTCAATACGGCGGCGTGGGCGCGCCCCTCCCGCTACCGATCCCGGAGCACCTGGGGCGGTCCCGGCTGAGGCGCTTCGCCCGCTCGCCAGCACAGTACGGACCGCGCATCCTGTCACTGCAGCAACACTGATTTATTACTTTCAGAGCGGCTGGAGCCCCCTTGCGGGGGGCGCGGATCGCACAGCCGAGCGGCCCCGTGTCATCGCCGCATAGAGCCTGAGACGGCAGTGACTCTTCTTTTCCCTGCATGCGTGGAGCCTTTAGTCAGTCTTCTGCAGAGTGTAAGTTACTTGCCCAGTGCTACAGGGCCCAAGACTGGAACTCATCACGCTCGCTCTCTGCCCCAGCCAGTAGGACACAGCGTCACCACCACTGCTGCCACTACGCCCCTGACTTAGGCACAGCTATAGCGCAGAGCACCAGGCTGCACTGCTGGCACTGACTGTAGACAAACTTCTTTTAAGCAGCCTGATGCCTGCATCGCTCCTCGCCGCATTGCCTCCCTGTCCCTGATCATCACAGTGGGGCCGTGTTCAGTCTTGGGCCCACCTGCTGGAGCTGACTCGTGTGTGGCCCGCTGGGGTAAATGTGGGTGCGCCCTGTCCATGGTTGCAGCCCGGTGGGGAACGGCTACGTGGCTGACCGGACTTCGCGTGGAGGAAAACGTCCAGGACACCCCCGCCGACTTGGGTAAGCTGTAGAACTCAAGGAGAACCTGTGTTCTCTTCCTCACGTGTGAAGGAACTGCTGGACATGCGCTCTCTTGCTCCTGTTATTCACAGTCCTATTACGCCGCGCCAACAAATGGGGAAACCTGATGCAAGACAGCCACGGCTGACATTTGAAACGAAAAAAAAACGCCCGCGCTCAGCAACAAGAAACCGAGGGTGCTGGCGACGCGCCCGCACAAGGAGCGGCTCAGACAATGGCTGAAGACGTAAAGTCCATCCTCCTAGAGGTCAGGCAGGGCCTCTCCTCTCTCGCAGACAAGATGAATGCCATGACCACGCGAATGGATGCCATTGTGCACAAACTTGATGGCCACGAGGAACGCATTACGGAAACAGAGCGCCGCATATCTGATGCTGAAGACGCCACGACCCATATTCAGGCTAACGTTGCACAAATGGATAAACTGCTAAAGATAATCGCGGCGAAGAGCAAAGACATTGAAGCCAGAAGCCGGCGCAATAATATACGCGTCCTTGGCATTCCAGAAAGCACCAACACTGGAAAGATGGAGGAGTATGTCGAAAGAATGCTGCTGGCTACAATTGGAGCTGAAGTTCTCTCTTCCCAATTCATTGTTGAACGAGCGCACAGGTCACTGGGACCTCGTCCTCCGCCGGGAGGCACGCCAAGACCCATCATTGCCCGACTCATCAATTATCGGGATGTTGCCCTCCGGATGGCCCGAGAAAAACGGCAGCTTAACTTTGAAGGCAATGCATTTACTATTTACCCGGACTTCACAGCAACCGTGCAGGAAGAAAGGCGCAAGTTCCTCCCCGCGAAACAGAAACTACGACAGGCCCAGATAGATTATGCACTATTATATCCTTCTCAGCTCAGAATTACGCATCAGGGCAAGCAATTTTTCTGCACTAAACCGCAACAAGTAGATGAGTTTCTAAAGAGACTTCAACGCCACAACGCTGCCCCTGCCTCGCCTGATGCTTCATCCAGACCAATAACGCCATCCACAGAGTAATGGTTGACTGCGACACACGGGCCACTCTTCTCGCAGTGGCGGGCACGGCGCGTGGACGCCGCGCTGCTGTATTGCTGAACTGTGCATTGCCCAGAGTGGAGACTCTCTCAGACACTATTTGTCAGATAAGTAAAGTATGGGATCCATAAGATGATCAATGCTGAGCACCCCCAGCTCTCACAGAGGTCGTCAACACTACCACACTGACTCTCTGAGGGCGGGGTGTCACCGTGCATGACCCTAGACGTTTCCCCCTGAGGGTGTTCCCTCTTTTGGCTGTGTTGCCAAGTTGCACGCAGCTTGTTTATGATACTTTAGGGTAATTGGGTGGAGGGTGGGGATGGTACTTCTGGCATGTTTGGGATGCTCCAGTGGGAAGGGGAGGGGGATGTTCGTGTTTAAGTTTCCTTACACATATATGAAGCGACATGACAGGCAGACATGTGGTTATCTTCCGGCTCTCTTCATGTTTGTTACATCCACGATATGTCACCCGCTACAGGCATCAACAGCGCATGGCTAACCTGACACCTCACCAGAAATTACAGATCCTTACGTGGAATGTCAGAGGGCTGGGAGATCTGCGCAAGCGCCGACAGATATTAGCGTATATGGACCGGCATCAGATAAATATTGCGCTACTCCAAGAAACCCACATCAATCCCCGACATACAACCACCTTTGCGCATAGATGGGCTGACCACAGGGTGTTCTCCTCGTATTCCTCGTATGCTCGGGGAACAGCCATTCTCATAAAAAAGCGAACTCCCTTCGCTCTGGCTGGAACCGCAACCGATCAACATGGGAGATACTGTCTTGCGTGGGGGCGGTTGGGAGCAGATTCGATCACTTTAGCATGTTGCTATGGCCCCAATGTTGATACCCCAGAGTTCTTCACTACACTTTGGGGAAAGATTATGGAGATTGGCTCCATGCACATCATATGGGGGGAGACTTTAATGTGGCACTGAACCCGGCTATTGACAGGTCTAATCCAGCGCCGCACCACTACACTAGAGCGCATGCGGTGATGCAGGATATAGTGGGGGATAGCAGCTTACTAGACGCCTGGCACTATGTTCATCCCCTTAGTACAGAAGGCACACACTTTACGGCACAGGCCGCTTCCTGGGCACGCCTGGATTATTGCCTACTCTCACGTGGCTTGGGCCCATCAGTCCATGCAGCCGAGCATTTGGCCAGAACATATTCCGATCATTCCCCCGTTAAACTCACACTTGTTACCCCGGGTTACGGTGCCCCGCGCAGCAGCTGGAGGCTACAACCCTCAGCACTACTTGACCCAGCGTTCCATAATGAACTGGGGGAAGAGATACAGGATTTCTTTCAGCGGAACAAAGACTCAGTGCGCAGCGTTGAAACAGTGTGGGAGGCCTTTAAGGTTACGATTCGCGGATTTTGCATCTCGAAAGGATCAGGGGTCCTGCGGGATGTTCTAGGCACATTACGGAAATTAAAGGTTGAGCTCAAAACACTTGAGGGGCACCTTCACGCGGGTGGTACCAGCCACGCCCAAAGCGAATTCCGTGATAAGCTATCGGAATATACTGCCACAGCCGAGCGAGAGACACGCTTTAGGGGTAAGCACTGGATGGCCCGCCACTATGGGGAGGGAGAGCGACCCGGGAAAGCCTTGGCGGAAATGATACGTCCACCCCGCTTCTCTAATCACATTTTAGAGGTATGTGGCCCTGGGGAAGTAATTTATCGTGACACTTCCGACATCCTCAACACATTCACTGCACACTACACATCTCTCTACACGTCACAAAGGCGAGACAATCTGGAACTGGATGATTTCCTGGGAGAAGTAGCGTTAGGCTGGTTGGGGGACTCACAGCGGGAATTCCTCACCGCTCGAACTGGACGAAATACGGGAAGCCATTATGCATATGAGATCAGGCAAGGCTCTGGGTCTGGATGGGTTGCCCATCGAATTTTACAAAACATATATAGATCAATTGGCCCCTATACTCAAGGAAATTTTTGAGGATTCCCTCGAGACTGGCGCGCTCCCCCCTTCCATGAGAACAGCGCTCATTACCTCCCTCCTTAAACCGGGAAAGCCGCCACGACACTGTGACTCTTACAGGCCACTGTCACTCATTAATTGTGATACCAAAATTCTAGCCAAGGTTGTGGCCAACAGATTAAATCTGCTAATGGAGAAGCTGGTTCTCCCTGATCAGGCGGGATTTGTTCCGGGGCGTGCAACCACACATAATCTCTGCACCTTCTTTTCCATCCTCCATAATGTGGATCCTGAACTGCCGCTGGCGGCAGTGTTCTTAGATGCCACTAAGGCATTTGACTCTGTCGAGTGGGATTATCTACCTGGAGTACTACAGCGGATGGGCTTCCCTCCTCTGTTTCTTTCGTGGATAAAGTTGCTATACCACCTCCCCCCAGCTCACGTTCTAATTAATGGCCACTTATCTACTGCCTTTCCCATCACTAGAGGTACCCGTCAGGGGTGCCCACTGTCCCGCTTACTCTTTGCCTTGGCGATCGAGCCACTAGCAGCTAAACTGCGGCAACACCACCAGGACAAGGCCTTGCAGTGTAATCTGCGACCGATCCTCTTATCCTTATATGCGGATGACATCACTCTTTATGTCAGAGATCCACAGCACAACATCAATCCCTTACTGCGGGAATTAATTGTTTTGGGGAAACTGTCCGGAATCCACATTAACTGGGGAAAGTCACAAGTCTTCCCGCTCACTCCTGCGGTCACTCGGTTTCCGCTAGATTTCCCATTAGAGTGGTGTGATACTGACATGCGCTACTTGGGGATTCGCATCTCCAGAGATAGAGAAGAGATGATGCGCTTTAATTATGGCGTCACTCTAGATCGCATAACTAGATGTGTCACCCGCTGGATCCCGCTACCACTATCCCTAGCGGGACGTGCCTCCCTAATTAAAATGGTCGTCCTCCCGCAACTTCTGTACTTATTCCTCAATATCCCGTACCACCCTGGCCGACATTTTTTTTAATCGCTACGGTCCGAAATGATCAGGCTAGTATGGGGGGGCAAACAACCACGGTTACAATGGAATGTACTCACTAGGCCCTATGCGCAAGGAGGGTTTGACATTCCGAATTTCGAGCTTTATTATACATGCGCGCAGGCCCATTATGCCTTTTTTTGGTTCCACCCCCCTAGATATATGCCTCAGGTAGCAATGGAGCAATGGCTGGCAGACCCCATCCCTCTGGCGGGCGCGTTATGCGCAGACACTCAGCCTCGGGAAAAGGAGCACACCACAATTACATGCACGATAGGTGCTTGGCATCGCATTCAGGCTAGTCTACAACATCCTCCTCTGTATTCACCGCTGCTTCCCCTGCTGTATCATCCCCGTATGCAATTGCTCCAAGAGAAAGGGTTTCATAACCTTCTGGAGCAGGCCAAAATAGTCACATGGGGAGATCTCTATCACAACGGGATGTTCAGATCGCTCGATCATATGTTTCAAGAGCTGCAGCCCTCGCCACTAGACATTTTTCTTTACACACGACTTCGACAAGGCGTTAGATCTGTTACTCCGGAGTTCCCTCGGGAGCCCCCCAGCCTTGCCCCCTTGCATTTGATGTTGCAGGCCACCTCACCTGGCCACTTAGTCTCCACGCTTTATCATGCCATTCATACCCAACAGGAGGCATTACCGTGCCTGTCCTGGGCTCACTTGGACGCAGAAATAGGCGGTGAGCTGACTGATGAGCAATGGACATACTGCTGCCTACAAACAGAGCACATATCTTCCAGTAATATATTACGTATTACGCATTTTAAATTCTTACAACGCCTGTACTATACCCCTGTTACAATGTACAAACGCAAATTAAGGGTCTCGGATCGCTGTGACAGATGCGGTGCCCCGGGAGCTGACTTCCTTCACCTGGCTTGGGAGTGTCCGGGGGTGAGTGATTATTGGGAGCAGGTTTTTGAGGCCATGGAGCAAATGACAGCGATTCCCCTGGAGCGCTCTCCACTGCTAGCCTTATTAGGTTACACTAAGTGCATCCCCAAACCATACCCCCATTATCTTGCCATTGCCATGCTACTCGCTAAACGCCGTGTGGCCTGCCGCTGGGGCAGGGGACGCGCCCCTAAATTTAAGGAGTGGCTCAGGGACTTGATATATTGTCAGGAACAGCTTACTAATTATGCAGATACACTCCCCCTAGCTTCCCGACCCATGGACATCTGGGATCCTCTCAAAAACTATTTACTGGCGCACCTGCAGGATACCCCGGCGAACACTACAGAAACAGAGACAATATACTGCTGTCACTCTCAGGGTGGACAAGAGGTATATTTGGGGTAAATGTTGGAATAATCTGCTAACGTTCTCCTGTTTTCCTGTAACGCCTAAGGGGCATATTAACAAGGGCAAGCCATAATTATCGCTGGCCCCACATAGCGATAGAAATATTATCGCCGGCTATCGCAGAAAATTATCGCCATGATAACGCTATATTTACAATGCATAGCGCTATGGCGATAATATTTCAGCGATAGCGGTGTTTGCCATGGAACATCGCTGGGTTTCCAGCGATGTTCCATGGAAAACAGCGATAACATTGCTGATACGACCCTGTGGTCGTATCAGCATAATCCACCTACCATTATTAGTATGCCTTAGTCTGGAATTTAACAGACGTTAAATTCCAGCGTTAAGGCCGAGGTAGCGCGATTTTTGTTATCGCTGCACCTCCTTGTTAATATCGCGAAGCTGCCTTCGCGATATTTTCATGTGTTGTTTTCACAGCCACGCCTTCTTTGCATCTCATTAGCGATGCGAGGCGAGGCTGTGAAAAAACGGGCTCTACATCAAAGAAACACGCGCTAGCGTGTCCTTGATGATATTGGAATATACTTATCGCCGCTTATCGCCCGAAAACGGACGCTAAAGCGGCGATAATTATATCACCAGCCCTTGCAAATATGCCCCTAAGATTCTAAAGTGCTGCATAATGTACTGGGGTAACAATGTCACTGTCGGATGATGCAGAATTGTTAATTTCTTCACTAAAAATTTGAAGAATATCGCACGCATGGTCAACTTGTAATCTCTGACACGTTCAGGTGTAATGTATGTACAAAGCACACGCAGGTGCTGGTATCGACTGTACTGTTGCTTATTCACATGGAATCGCTGTTGTCAAGAGACAAGGACACTATCTTCATTTCAGTGTAACATGTCTGTCGCCAACTGCCAATATCAGTAATGTAATGTTTAAGTTGCAAAAAAATAAATAAACTGAGTTTAAAAATAAATAAATAAACCTCCGATTAGGGAATAACCTCCTAAACATAAACATCAGAGGCATACATCATGGTGCATAAATCACATTTATCCTAGGCATCACATAAATCACATTAGGGCCTGGCGCCCTACCAACCCAACTGACCCCCTGGCCAACTGGCCTTCTCAGAGGGCTCAAATGCCCTATGTCCCAAATGTCAGGGCTGGCTGCCACTGCAGCAGAGTCACAAGTGCGCAATTGCGCTGGCACCACTGTGCCTCCTGGGTCCCCACTGGGACTCCTCACAATGAACTGGCCTAAACGTTGCAGCTGCCACTAATTGCGGTGCAGCTGTGAAAATTACTGTAGGCCCTGGCTCTCACTGTGCCCTCTGGGCCCCCACTGGGGTTCTGCCAGGTAAATGCGCCCCAACGTTGCAGTTGCCCGCTACGGCGGCGCAACTGAGACAATAACTGTAGGCACGGGCAACTGCGGTGCCTTTGGGGCCCCACTCCGGGGCTCCTATCAACAAAATGCGGCCCAAAAACGAACTTAGCACTGGCACTAATGGTGCCTGAGGAGCAACCACAGGGGGAGGGCACCGACAATGTGCCCCGACACACCCCCTGGCTTTTGAGTAAAGACAAAGTGCCCCCAACATTGGAGCGGCCTGCTCTCCTGCGGGTCCGCTCAGAAAATGGGCACTGATAGTGTGCCAAGCAAAGCTCTCACTCACCGGGCTATGCTGGGGAGGCTCGCCTTTCTTCACTCCTCCGGGCCATTCTGGCCGCGCAGCAACACGCGGGGCTCTCTCTTCACCACGAGAGCCCTGCTGACCAGCTGCAGCACCTCTCCTCCCTTCCGGCGGGCTCCCTCGGTCTCGGGCGGCATGCATAAGGAGAGCCCCCACTCCTCGGGGACTCTCTCCTCCTCTGGCGGTGCACGCGGGGCTTCCCTCAGCTCACGGGAGCCCCGCCCGACCACAGGCTCCCACTCGGCCGCTCTGCCGTCCGGCCGCGCTGCCATTGGCGGCCTCGGCAGCCTCTTCCTGTTTTGGGCCTGGCCCAGAGTCAGGCAAGGCCACCTGGCTTCCTGGTCGCCGCACGATCGTGGCAGCCACTTCTCCTCTTCGCGGAAAGGCGGGGTGGGCACCCGCAACAACCCTCAAACGCGGGGTGGGCACCCGCTTGCCAAATAAATCATCAATGCGGGGTAGGTACCCGCGAAAGGCACCACAATGCGGGGTGGGCACCCGCCTCCAATTAAAAGTATAAAGTGGGGTGGGCACCCGCTCAGCTGCGCAAACTGCGCGGTGGGCTCCCGCTCCATACAGCAGCACGGGGGGAATCCCTACATCGGGGATTCCCTCTAGAGGTTGTGCAGCTCAGCGCTGCAGATGCAGGCAACCATGCTCCTCTCTCCTGGGAATAAAAGAAAAGCGCTCACGAGGCGCTAGGAGCCACAGCTCCAGCAGCAAAAGTACTTAGGGATCAAGGGGCATAGCGGGACCCACGGAGGCCAGCACACAGGGCTCTCCAGCAGGGAGGCAAGCCCTCGTGGCGGTTCCTCCTCGGCCCCCAGCAGCAGCAAGCCCCCAGCAAGTCCAGAACAGCACACTTCATGGGGTCACAGCCCCTATATTTATATTAGACATTCCTTTGTCTGCCCTGGCACAGGGCTTGGGGGAACCAGCAAAAACTGGTTCAGGGGGGAATTGGAGCACCCTGTTTACCAGGCTCCTCTTCCCCTTTGTCAGGTGGGGGCTCGGTGATCAGACACACCACAGGTGGCGGAGCCAGCATTGTACAGGGCAGGCACAATCCTATTCAGGGTCAGGGGACTACTCCTCCCACTACTCCAAATGCAGATGTCCCATTCAGCCTAGTGCTGACTCACCCTGCCCCTCCTGGAGCCACACACACCTCCCCACCCCTGTCACTCAAAAGCCAGACATGCAATTCACATCAGGCAGGCAGACACATAGCACACAGAAATGCCAAATTCTAAAAGTGGCATTTCTAAAATAGTAATAATAAATCTGCGCATACCATTGCACAGCATTTAATATTACCATTCCAAATATACTAAACTTGACCACGCTGCTCCTCTCATATCAGGAATTACCACTGAAACACTTATCAGGGAATCCCCAATGCATTCCTATGGGAGGGCAGCCCCACAGTAGTGAGAAACCAAAATGGCTGTTTGTCACTACCAGGACATGTCCCACACTTAAGGTACATGTCCTATCTTTTATCTACAATGCACCCTGCCCATAGGGCTAGCTAGGGCCTACCTTAGGGGTGACTGACATGTAGAAATAGGGGGGCCACAGACATGGCACACACTTTAGGTGCCACGTCACAGTGGCAGTAACACTGCGCGCACAGGCCCTGCAATGGCAGAGGCCTGGGATAGGTTTGAAAGGCTACTTTGGTGGGTGGCGCAATCAGCGCTGCAAGCCCACCAGTAGCATTTAATTTACCAGCCCTAGGAATATGAGATACCACTTTACAAGGGACTGACAGGTAAATTAAATAGGCCAAACAGGAGTAGACCAATCTTACCATGTTTAACACAGAGAGCACACGCCCTTTACACTGGACAGCAGTGCTAAAGTGCCCAGAGTCCTAAAACCACCAACACCATGTCAGAGAAAAGGCTAGGAGAAAGGCAAAAAGTTTAGGGATGACCCTGCAAAAAGGGCCAAGTCCAACACTCATCAAATACAGATACACAGTGCAAACTCCATCTTTCTTAAGTGAGAGAGAGAACAATCATAAATCATAATACATTCAATTACACAAACGTATTTAACAAATCAAACGCATAAGAGTGGATAGATGAAGAGACAAAGGCAAATTATAATACATTTGCAAAAAAATATGCAAATTTGGACGGAATGACATTTACCTAATAAAGATGACTGGAGAACCCCCCCCTCTGGCCAAAGGACTGGTGAGGGTCCCCTGACTTAGGATCAGGAGACAAAGATTATAGGCTAGGATTCAGGACAGGTATGATACTTACTAGACTTCTCTACCAACCCGACGCACCGGGCGATTCCCTCTCTTACACTCTCTCCCTCCTCGATATTCTTCCGCAATCTTCAAATCTAATCAGGCAGTAGTCTGGATCTTCCAAGTCTGCTCTCGTCTCTCTCCCTCTCTGCTCCCTCGTGCTCAGCAATAGTTCTCTCACAGCTCCATCAAAATCTCTGTAGCTCACCCTCGCTTAACTCAAGTCATTCTAGTTATAGTCTTTATTTCTTCATGTCCCACCCTCAAGAGTTGCACATTTTTCTAAAATACGGAATATGATTGGACGGGGTTAGGGGAGTCTTCATCACACCAGGCTGACGTATTCATTTTTATTAGTAAAACCTATTGTTTGCTAACCCTTCCCCTTCGATTCATTCATATATTTTGTTTTCAAATGCATATTTTGTTGCAAATGCAGTAATTTATTTAATACAAGCTTCATAGATGGGCGATACATCTTCTTCATTTCCCATCATTTCTGTCCTTGGATTTTGGCAGTTATTCAACTCTCTCTCGGTCACCGGGTCATTTCATGTATTCATTGAGCATGCGTAGCTTTCGCCATTTTTTTTTCAGTCATGGATCAACAGGCCCAAATGCACACTATTAATAAAAGAATCATAAACAGATGTTATTTTCTTAAACATGTAATTCTCACTGTTCACCACCCACTTCTACTCTATCCCATATAATTATTACTACTCTTGGGCTAAAGCGTTAATAACAGCAGCTTTCTTTAAATCGAGCCAGCATATACTAGGCATGCGGTACCTCAAGACCGCAAGTTAGTTTCTCCTGCGCATGCGCGAGGTTTTTCCCTCTCAAAGCGAGTTAGTCACGTTATCCTTACATAGTTCAAGTTTGCACATGCGCAAAGCATTTTTCGCAAATTAAAGCGGTTTTAGTCGCGTTGCATTTTATTTTTCATTAATTTGAAAATGTAAGCATGCGTAAGCTTTTCTCCCTGTATGTCGGTGTCTATTGTATATTATTTTCAATTCATCTACTAATTTAATGATTAGTGAAAGTTAATGGAGGAGTAATACGAGCAAGTTTCATTTTCTCGAATCCTTGTTCCATCAAACCCCCCTCTGATGGCATTTTTTAGCCATCATAAAAATACCCATCATTACTAAGTGCCAACTTTTATTCATTTAATTTTTAGTATCTTCCTTTCTTTCTTCTAATTCTTCAATTTTCCTTTTTATGCCTACTCCTTTCATTTTATCATATACATTTCCTTTCATTTCTTCTAATTCCATCTCTTCCCTGTTTCTCTTCCTTCCCATTCTTTTATTCTTTATTTCTGCTATCATTCTTGTTTTTGTTTTATTCTTGTAACATCCATATATTATTATCATTAACAGAGCTACTATTGTTATAGAAATTACTGGTATTAGGATCTTCCCTAATAGACTAGTCCCTAAAGTGGAAAACCAATTACCTATTGTGGAAATACTTTTACTAAGTCTTTCCCAAACACCGTCAACCTCCAGTTGGGTCAAATCGTCATGAATCTTTGTAATATTTTTAATATATCCCTCAATACCTTTACTTTTGTCTGGGATATATGTACAGCAATGTTGAATTTTCAACATGCCACAGACTCCACCCTCTTTTGCCAATAATTTATCAAGTGCAAGGCGATTTTGAAAAACCATAGATCTAATTGCAACCATTTCAGTATTAATCATTAAGAATCCCCCAGCAGTATCTGTCGATAGACGATCAACTACTGTTGTTAATTTACGTATCTTATGTGAATTCAGTATGACTCCAACTGACGGTATCAGTGCACCAAATATATCACCTACTATTTCTGAAAAACTTGTTCTTTTTCTTCGTTTTAGTCCTTGACTTATTACATTCATTTAATTGTTCTTAGTAATGTGGTACGCTTTTGGAAATACTATCCCAAGATAACAACTACCATACCATTGTGTTGGCAACGTATAATAGGCATACTTACCACACACGTAATATATTCCCGGAAAGACGGGATGAGTTCCACCTTTTAGTCCCCATCCCCCCATGATTAGGAAGGTGTGTTCACATTCGCTAGAACCAATGAAAATGTTGTTATAGTCAGTTTTTAGTCTGTGTAGACAGAATTTTCCCAACTTTGACAAGTCTAGAGACATTGAAGCATGAGTCTCGCCTTTTTTGTAGTTTCCCTCTTACTTGTCCATGGAGGTATATGTGACTTCTGTTCAACAGCCTTCTTTTGAAAATCCTGTCTTCTTTCCTCTACTAAATTTAGAAAATCTTTTTCTTCATCTCACAATATACAGGTTAAATTGTTCTTATGCGCATATGTTATGTCTATTGGGCTTGTTGTTAGGACGAACTCGCCCATAAATTCTGCATCTTTAGCACTAAGCACTGGGTTTAGGTTTCTTCTAATAGGAATCTCTGGGAATACTAATTCCATGTTAGAATAATAATACTGCAATTTGCCTGTTTTATGGAACAGACTGGACACAACACTACATGACACACCATATGTTAAAGGAAGATGGTTATAGGTCACCCCCTCCGAGACAGACGAAGGCAATTTCATACAAACATAACAATTGCTCACATTCATTGTATCTACATATTCATAAAGAAGTTTAGTAAACACATTTAATGACGAATCACTATTTAATCTACCATGTTGATACATGGTCTCATCCATTTTCTCTGAATTAGTGGTAGTTGTTCTTTTAGTACTTTCATTCACTTGATCACTTGTATTAGTATTATTTCTGTTGTTAGCTACCATTAGAACAGGTATCACGACTGTTAATAATAACCACATTAGTATTAGTATAAACATACTAGATGAACAATATTTAACACATCTTCGTTTTAAACTAGATTTCGGATGTTCGGTCACTTATGTTTCTACCATTTTGATTTTCTAAAATGTATTAATATCTAAATTTTCTTCTAAGTCCTAAGTTTATTTTAAAACTAAAATATATATATAATATCTTTGTGTGATCCCACACTTCAACAGCTTTTAATCTTTGATCCCCTTTTGTCTTTATTTTCTTTTCTTCATCTGGTTCTTTTATTCTCTTCTTTACTTGTTTGTAAGATTTCCACCTTCTGTGTCAAAGTCTTTTCTCTTAAGGTGGTCTCAATTTGTTTTCGTCACTTCTTTCATTAGTGACATTTTCTTGTTCTTCGTTTAGATCAAGATTCAAAAAGTCTTCAAGGATAATGTATGTCCATTCAGGAGCTTTATATTGTCTGCTCGGAACTCTTAGTCTTTTTGATCTTTGTAAAGGTCTTCTTCTCAGTTGTTCTTGCTCAGTTTGACTCGATACTTCATTTATTTGTTCTTGTTCTTTCTCTGTTCTTCTTTTTAGAATATATCTTAGTCCTTTCACTCCACTTGATCTGTGATCACTTTTTCTGACCCTCTTTGTTAGTACAGCCTTTTCACCTGCTTCACCTATTTCTAGTGTTCTTTTATTTTCCTTTTCTTTTAGCTGAGCTTGTTCTGGGCTTTCTAATTTTTGTCTTTCTGTCAATTGAATTTCTTCTTGATCTTTTAGTTCTTCTCTTTCTATTTCTAATTGAGTTTGATCTTGGTTTCCTGCAGCAGATTCTTCTGTTGACTGAATTTGTTCTGATCTTGTCAATCTCTCATTTTCTTCTTCTGATTGAGCTTGATCTGGATTTTCTGTTTCTATTCATTCTGGTCTTTCAATCTCCTGCTCTTCCTCAGCCTCTACAGCAGTCTCTTGAGACCCAGTATCTAGTGCCCACCCTACTTGACTTGTACTTGGTTGTTCGTCATCGATGCATTCTTCAGAGTCTGTTTCTCTGATTTCTTCGACTTCACAACTGTCAGCTTCTGGTTCTTCTCTTTGCTGTACCAGTTGCTGCTCTTGTCGTTCAGGGGGACTTGGGACTCTTTGTGTATGACTGGCATGGATCCAGTTTGGCAAGCCAAAACACTTCACTGCTGTCGTTGTGACCAATATGATTTGATGTGGTCCTTTCCACCTGGGTTCTAAACACGATTTTCTTGTGTGCTTCTTTATCATAACCCAGTCTCCTGGACACAAATCATGAGCTTGATTCGGTTGTCCTGTGGTTGCATCTTCTCCAACCTGGTGAGACACAGAACGTACCAGATCAGCTAGTCCTTTACAATAGTCCAATATTAGATCATCAGTTATATTCATCAGTTTGTTTCCAGGTACAAATGCTTGTCTCATTGCTCTTCCCATGAGTATTGCATGAGGACTCAATCCTGTTCTTCTGTCAGGGATGCTTCTAAGGCTCATCAAGACAAGGGGCAAAGCATCAGGCCATTTCAGTGAAGTGGATGCACACACCTTTCCTAACCTAACCATTTTATTGTGCCATTGAGCTGCTCAACCACACCAGAAGCTTCTGGCCGATAGGCACAATGTAATTTCTGTGCAATTTTTAGAGCTGTACAGATTAATCGAATTATCTCATTATTAAAATGAGGTCCTCTATCTGATTCCAAAGTGACTGGAAACCCAAATCTTGGAATGAGCTCCCTCAACAGTAATTTGGCAACTGTGAGGCTGTCATTCCTTCTCGTTGGATAGGCTTCCACCCATCGAGAAAACAGACACACAATGACAAGGACGTACTTCAAACCTTTACACGATGGCAGTTCCATAAAGTCGATCTGCAGCCTTGTAAATGATCCCTCTGCCTTTCCATTTTTTCCCCAACTGACAAGTGTCTTTCTACCTGGATTCTGCTGTTGGCATGTTAAACATCTTTGGCAGAGACTCTCTGCAATGAGTCTAAACTTGGGGTTATACCATGTCTGCCTGAAGTGTCTAATCATGGCATCCCTCAATGTGTGTAGTTCCATGATATACTCTTGCCATTTGTGATAATAAACTATCTGGAATTATGGGTCTACCATCTGGACACACCCATACTTCATCATCTGCTCTCCTTGTGCATCCTGTTTTGATCCAGAGTTCCTTTTCTTTTGGATCTACCTCATCTTGTAACTGCCTAACTTCATCCCATGTTTCAAAAGCAGAGAAAAACATTAGTTGGCAATTGGTAGGTTCTTTTTCCAACCCTCTGTTCAAAGACATTGTATTTCGAGCACATAATTGTGCAACTTGGTCAGCATATTTGTTGCCTTGTGTCACATAATCATTTCCTGACTTATGTGCGGCACACTTGACCACTGCAATTTATTTTGGTTATTGTAATGCTTCCAACAGTTCTTTGATATTTTTACTGTTTCTGATAGGAGAACCTGAAGAAGTCAGAAATCCCCTTTGCATCCATAATTGGCCAAAGTCATGCACAACCCCAAAACCATATTGACTATCCGTGAATATGGTTACTCTCAATTTTGTCCCAATTTTGCAGGCTTTTGTTAAAGCTACCAATTCGGCTATTTGTGCAAACTTGACTCCTCTTAGACAGGATGCTTCTTTAATAGCAGATATAGTACATACAGCATAGGCAGCACTCAGTTCTCCATTTTGTTTTCGCAAGCATGACCCATCAACAAACAATACATAATCTGATTCTCCCAATGGGACATCAAAGATGTCCGACCTGGGCTTTGTACACATCTCTGTTAGATCCAAACAATCATGATCAACTTCCTCTTTTATTTCTTCACATTATGGGTCAGGCAACAAGGTTGCTGGATTCACTGTGGTGCATCTTATCACACTTACATTTTCAGCACCTAGGATCACTCTTTCATACTTAGTCAGCCGACTAGGGGTCAAGTGCTGAGTTTGAGTTCTTGTTAAAAGGATCTCGACAGAATGTGGCACATATACCTTCAAAGGATGTCCCATTACAATAGACTCACTCTGCTCCAAACTCACACAAGTAGCAGCTACTGCTTTTAAGCAGCCAGGCAATGCTACAGCCACAGAATCCAGAGTGGCAGAAAAATATGCCACTGGACGTCGCATCAATCCATGTCTTTGGGTTAACACTGAAAGCGCACATCCTTCCCTCTCACAGCAGAACAAAGCAAATTCTTTCGTATAGTCAGGCATTCCTAATGCTGGTGCTTGACACAAACAATTCTTCAGTTTTATGAATGCATCCTCACTTTCATCATCCCATTCAATCGGATCAATCACATCCTTTTGTGTCAATTTTATTAGGGGTTTTGCAAGCAATGAAAATCCACTGATCCATTGACGACAGTATCCAATCACTCCCAAAAACATTCGTACTTCTTTCTTAGTTTTAGACAAATTCATCTGTCAAATCACTTTTATTCTCTCTGGTGTCACTTTTCTAACTCCTTTTTCTATCTTGTGTCCCAAATATTGGACTTCTTTTCGGCAAAACTGTAATTTTTCTGGTGACACCTTGTGTCCACCTTCTGCCAAATGGTTCAGTAAGGCAATTGTGTCTGTGACACAGGCCTCTCTTATCTTTGATGCCACCAATAGGTCATCAATGTACAGAACCAAAACTGAATTTCCTGGCATAACCAATGTTTCCAAATACTTTTTCAAGATTTGATTGAAAATCAAGGGACTCTCTGTGTACCCTTGAGGAACTCGGAACCATGCCAAAACACGGTCTACGAACCGAAATGCAAAAAGATATTGGCTATCTATGTGCAAAGGAATCGAGAAGAATGCTTGGCACAAATCAATCATTGTATACCATTGTGCATTCCAAGGTATCTGATAAAGGATCACTGCTGGATTTGGTACTACTGGACAACAGGGTACTACTATCTTATTGATTTTCCTTAAATCTTGCACTATTCTATACTTGCCACTAGGCTTTTTAAGCCCCATGATTGGCGAATTACAAGGACTGCCCATTATTTCTTTCAAAATACCTTGTTCAATCATCTGATCAATTACTGGAGCAACTCCTGCTTTTACTTCTGGACTCATTTTGTACTGTCGTGTGTTTGGATAAATCGCACCTTCTTTCACCATTATTTTAATTGGGTCTACATTTGCCATCAGACCAATTTCTTTTCCTGAAAAATCCCACACATCTGATCTTACTTTGTCTCTCAGCTCATCAGGCAGACTGCTTTCAGTCAGAAGTGAAAACATCTCATCGACTTCTGATCCTTGTTTTGCTAGCATCATCTTGAAAGCGATATCTTCATCAGGTGTTTGGAAAGCAATACCATCAGGTGTACAATAGATGGTACAGTTCATTTTACACAACAAATCCCTCCCTAACAAGTTAACTGGGCTTGAATCACACACCGCAAACCGATGCATGTCTTTGAAATTTCCGATATTCACTTCTATTGGTTTAGTAACCGGGGTTTTTATTTGTTTATTTGAGACTCCTACAACTTGGATAGTTTCTCCCGAGAGGGGTAGGTTTCGAATTTCTGCTGCTCTTACAGTAGAACGGGTAGCACCAGTATCCACTAGGAAAGTGATGTCATTACCTTCCACTTTTCCATCAACAAATGGACTTGACTGATCTACCGCCAAGGATGCGCCAAGCATGCATTCTTCCTCCGCCCTCAGGCACCATCATTGAGAAACATCCGAATCACTCTCATTACTGTGCATCCAATATTGTTGAACTGTTTGTGTATTCTTACCACTCTCTCCACGAAATCCAGTGTTCACACTGTATCTCTGCACTTGAGCGTTCATACAGTTGGGCATAGGGGCTTGTGGCACCTGTAACTGTGGATTAACTACCTGTTGCTGTTGCTGCTGGTTCACAATCACCTCATTTTACATCTGTGGATTTAAATTGTGATTTACCCCATTATTCTGTGGAGCGTTTCTACACTCTTTCTTCCAATGTCCATGCTTTCCGCACTCATGACAAGGAAACTTCTTTTTCGCCTCTTCTCTACTCATTCGTCCTTTTCCCTTATTTCCCTTCGATCCCTGACTATTCTGATTCTCGTCATTCGACTGGTTATCATTTTGAGAACCAGTACTTGCCTCTTGGTGTTCCGCCAACTTCACTTGTGACCACATCATCTTTTCTTTCAATTTCTTGTGTTTTGCGTCAATATCATCACTACAATGCTTCGCATACTTCAGGATGTCATCAATAGGCTTACTTTGCCAGCAAAGCATATGCTGCTGAATCATCTGACTAATTTCTGATCTCAATCCATACACAAACCTGTACACAAAATGTCCCATATCCTTATCACCAATATTTTCAAATCCATTATACTGTTTAAATACTTGTAAAAGCCTTTCATAATACGCATGAACTGACTCCTTTGTTTCTTGAGTTGTTCTATCTAATTTTAACCCAATCCGTTTCCTTTGGAGGAATTTTCCCTTTCAAGAAAGTAATCACTTGCTGATACTTTTTCATCACATCTTCCAAAGGTGCACCTGTCTTTGCATCTCTTTGATACTCTTCAGTTGGCCAATCAACCGTAATCTTACATTCTGTCCACAAATAAGTTGGTACTACTATATCAAACAGGCCATCCAAATCCTTTAATAATACCTTTGAAACTTTCACAAACCTCTCTACCTGCTTGTACCATTCAACTGGTTTCTCCCTTAATCTGGGAAAACCATTCGTAAAAGACAAAATATCCTGTCTAGACCAAGGAACATGAACATATCCACCACCAGGAACTTCTCTCATTGGATACACTCTTTCAACCTGTTCTGTTTCTCTTAATGGGAATGCAGATGCTTCCTTTGTAGCTGTCTCGTCCCTTTTCCTTGTCCATCTACCTCTCCATCTGTCTGCATCTCCCCATTTCTTCAAGATATTCATTAATTCTTTGATCTGTAATCTCCTTCCTGATGCATTCAAACTTTCTAAATCCTTTTCAGTAAATTCTGCCCTATATGGTTTCTGCAATAATTTCGATTTTTCTACATCCTTTCCAAATTCTGAAGCAACTTCTACTATTTTCTCATGCAGATTCTTTGCTCTCCATGGTATACTTTTACACAAAAACAACAATTCATCATCTCTGTATGTACCTAATCTATCTGGGCTTGTTGTACCAATGATCATTTCTTACAAATCCACTTTCAATTTAGCCACATCTATAATTGGTGTTTGGGGTTTCTTCCTGTCTAACCCTTTTGCCCACTCCTCTAGATCTTCTGGCGAAAATCCTTTAGAATTTCCTGCTACTGGAGTGACAATCAGTTCCTTTCTTCTTTTAGTCACTGGTGAACCTCTCTTCGGGGTTTCAGTCACTGTTTCAATATTAGGGAGATCTAGTAACAAGATATTTGAATCACTCTCACTTGTTAGTTCTTCTGACATTACTACCTCTTTTCTAACATTATTTTGTGGGACTGTCACTGTTTGTAATCTCGGGGTGTCTCGTTTATCCCCATATAATGGAATATTCAGACCTATTGTTACTGGTACTGTCAAGGCTTCAGCATTAAAACCCAACTGATTTATTTTCTGAATTATCTCTTCTTTTGTTCTATTCAATGCGTCCCTTTCCTTTTCCTGTAACACTTGGGTAACTGTTGGATCATATAAAACCTGTGGAACTAATGGAGTTGTCATCATTGGTGCACTTGGAGTTGCCTCTCCAGCATTTTCTTGATAAGGTGGAGGTCTTTTAACTAAAATGTCCTCTAATAACTCATCATCAGTTTCATCAAATTCTGTTCCTGCCATACCTGTGTGTTTCATTTTTTCTTTACACTTACTCCCTACTTGATCCTCAGCCATCAATACCGGATACAACCCTTCTGTTACTACCGCTCTCCTCCATCTTTTCATCTCATCTCCTCGAGTATCAAACGGATATCTGGGGAAAAATCCTCTATTTATTCTTCTACCTCCTCTGTATTTCTCTCGTTCAAATGCCTCAACTTCCCATTCTTCCAAAGCTTCATACTGCGTTAACCTAGAGCTAGGTTCTAATGAATTCATCCGATTTCTCAAATTCTGAAGAATCCTTACATTAAACGTACCATTTTCAGGGAAAGCTAGAACACCATCACCTTTCGTATACTCCACCCAATTTTCCAACCAAACACAAGTATGATATCCTTGTTCCAACATCATAAAGGAAGCAGGCGTATTCGGAGGTGGCATAAGAATTCCTTCTCTTGTTACTACACGTTTATCCTTTTTAAAGAAATTTTAGATTTTATTAATTAGCTTCATTCTTCCGATCCCTGTAACTAGTTGTTTCAGTAACCAAACTTAAAAACTCTTCCGTATTTTCTCGTATCCTATTCGCCAACTCTTGTCCTATACCAGCGGGGCTCACACCAATAGTCCAATTGAAGCTCACTACGTATTTCTTCCGCAACCAATACTTGCGCGGCTCTTGTCTGCCAACCAATCAGAGCTTTCCACACACCCACTTGTCTGAACAATGCCAGCGCTGCTTTTTATGACGTCAGTATTACTCCTACTACTGACCCTCCCTTTGCAATCAGCACTTGATACACGCCCGCTGTCTCGACCAATACCAGCGCAGCTCTCTGTGACGTCAGTATGACTCCTGCTGCTGACCCTCCCTTCACAAGGTAATACGACAATGTATTTTCTAAACTTTCTTAATAAATTTTCTTGTTAGTAACAGCGTAGAAACAGTGCTACTCTGTCTGCTCTGCTAATTCAAAGATAGTTTATTCACCTGCTTCAAAGAGAAAGTACTTCCTTACACTGCGAGTAAAAACCACTGTTTACCCTTCACTTAAGCTCGGAGGACCTATTACTCCTCTAGGGATACTCCTCCTTCGGGTAAGGCCAAAGTTTCACAGGTGGACCCTTCGCTATCACTCACTCTTGCTTTTATACGATATAGTCCCTAATATAACACCTACAGCCCTCCGTAGCTTTTAGGTATTATGACAACAGACGAGTAACCTTCTGCAGTGTGATTTCCTTACCACACTCTTCAAAATTCCATTCCCGGGATTCCCAGGTATCTCTGTACCTGCACTTCCAGACAACATAGAACAGGACACTAACTTTTCATGTCAAGAACGTATAGTCAATAATCAATAATCAATAATCACCAAACTAATCAATAATAACCATAACTCTGCTACCAGAAAAACTGATCCAGCGCCAAGAGACCAGGGTTGGATATTTTACACAAAAACTGAATTTTCAATGAGCCCATATACATTTATCCAAATATGTTCATTTGCATTCCGTGGCCAATCCGCTGGGGGGTCAAGTTTTATTCACTTAAGTTCTGATTAGTTATTTCCCTGTAACCACAAATCAATTACAGTATCATTTCAATGGCTAACTAATGTTCACGAATCAACACTCATCCTCTGGTCGATGGACCATTAGTTGAGTTAGTTGATGGTGATATTAACAACTTCTTAACTAAAAATTCTTAGTGAAATAACCACAGACTCTGAATAATAATAATAATAAGTTTATCTAAAATTTCAGTCATTAAGTTGAACGCTCATCAAATACAGATACACAGTGCAAACTCCATCTTTCTTAAGTGAGAGAGAGAACAATCATAAATCATAATACATTCAATTACACAAACTTATTCAACAAATCAAACGCATAAGAGTGGCTAGATGAAGAGACAAAGGCACATTATAATACATTTGCTAAGAAATATGCAAATTTGGATGGAATGACATTTACCTAATAAAGATGACTGGAAAACCACCCCTCTGGCCAAAGGACTGGTGAGGGTCCCCTGACTTAGGATCAGGAGACAAAGATTATAGGCTAGGATTCAGGACAGGTATGATACTTACTAGACTTCTCTACAAACCCGACGCACCGGGCGATTCCCTCTCTTACACTCTCTCCCTCCTCCATATTCTTCCGCAATCTTCAAATCTAATCAGGCAGTAGTCTGGATATTCCGAGTCTGCTCTTGTCTCTCTCCCTCTCTGCTCCCTCGTGCTCAGCAATAGTTTTCTCACAGCTCCATCAAAAACTCTGCAGCTCTCCCTCGCTTAACTCAAGTCATTCTAGTTATAGTCTTTATTTCTTCATGTCCCACCCTCAAGATTTGCAAATTTTACTAAAATACAGAATATGATTGGACAGGGTTAGGGGAGTCTTCATCACACCAGGCTGACGTATTCATTTTTATTAGTAAAACCTATTGTTTGCTAACCCTTCCCCTTCGATTCATTCATATATTTTGTTTTCACATGCATATTTTGTTGCAAATGCAGTAATTTATTTAATACAAGCTTCTTCTTTTCCCATCCTTTCTGTCCTTGGATTTTGGCAGTTATTCAACTCTCTCTCGGTCACCGGGTCATTTCATGTATTCATTGAGCATGCGTAGCTTTCGCCATTTTCTTTTTCAGTCATGGATCAACAGGCCCAAATGCACACTATTAATAAAAAAATCATAAACTGATGTTATTTTCTTAAACATGTAATTCTCACTGTTCACCACCCACTTCTACTCTATCCCATGTAATTATTACTATTCTTGGGCAAAAGCGTTAATAACAGCAGCTTTCTTTAAATCAAGCAAGCATATGCTAGGCATGCAGTACCTCAAGATCACAAGTTAGTTTCTCCTGCGCATGCGCAAGGTTTTTCCCTCTCAAAGCGAGTTAGTCACGTTATCCTTACGTAGTTCAAGTTTGCACATGCGCAAAGTGTTTTTCGCAAATTAAAGGTGTTTTAGTCGCGTTGCATTTTATTTTTCATTAATTTAAACATGCGTAAGCTTTTCTCGCCATGTGTCGGTGTCTATTGTATATTAGTTTAAATTCATCTACTAATTTAATGATTAGTGAAAGTTAATGGAGAAGTAATACGAGCCAGTTTCATTTTCTCGAATCCTTGCTCCATCAGAGTGACATAGAGTGGAGTGGGGTAGAGTCAATTAGGATAGAGAGCAGTGGCATACAAAGGAGAGGCGTACAGAGGAATACCGTATATTAGAGTGCAGTACAGTGGAGTCGAGTATAGTGGCGTGGTATAGTGTGGAGTGCTATACAGTAGAGTTTTTGTAGTGGAATAGTGTAGAGTGTATTGTCGTAGAGTGTAGTGATTTACAGTGAAGTGGTGTACAGTGGAATGTGTTAGAGTGGAATGGGATACTGTGGAACAGCGTAGAGTGGAGTGGCATACAGTGGATTGGCATAGAGGGGAGTGGAATATAGTGGAGTGTTGTAGAGTGGAATAGCATAGAGTGGAGTGAGGTACCATGTAGTGGCGTACAGTGGAATAGAGTAGACTAGAGTGGCATAGAGTAGACTAGAGTGGCATAGAGTGAAGTGGCATACAGTGTAGTGGCATAGAGTGGAGTGTTGTAGAGTGGAATACCATAGAGTGGAGTGTTGTAGAATGGAGCGAGGTAGAGTGTAGTGTGGTAGACTGTAGTGGAATACAGTGTAATAGTGTACTGTGGAGTGGTATAGAGTGGAGTGTTATAGAGTTGAGAGGCATACAGTGGAATAATGTAGAGTACAGTCACGTAGAGTGTAGTGGCGCAGAGCGGAGAGGCATACTGTGGAGTAGCATATATTGGAGTGGTGTAGAGTAGAATAACATTCAGTGTTACTGGTGTACAGTATAGTGATGTAGAGTGCAGTGGCAGAAAGTGACATAGCAAAGAGTAGAGTGGAGTGTTAAACAGTGGAATAGCATAGAGAGTAATACAGTAAAGTGGACTGGCATAGACTGTAGTGCTGTAGAATAAAGTTATGCGCAGTGTAATAGCGTACAGTGGATTGTCGTAGAGTGGAGTGGCATATAGTGCAGTGGTATTCAGAGGAATAGTGTACACTAATGCTAACAATAGAGTGGTGTAGAGTGGAGTAGGGTAGAGTGGACTGTTGTACAATGGATTAGCATAGAATAGAGTGGTGTTTAGTGGAGTAATGTAGAGTGGAGTGGCATAGAGTGTGATAGCATAGAGTGAAGTGGCATAGATTGTAGTGGCATACATTAAAGTGGGGGTAATTGAAACAGATGTAGCCTGAAAGTTGTTTAACAAATGTAGAAATAATGTGGCAGGAGAATAGATTATTTGGTGTAAATGGTAATTTTTGCTTGTATTTTGGTAGCATGTTTGCATAGTGTAAGTGTAAGTGGTGTTAGAGTTAGAATTTTTAAAATACCTCGGGCCTGTTTTAGATCTTGTCTGATGGGTTACTCCATCACAATGCTGACGGATATCCCATCCGTTGAAATATAAATCCCATAGGATATAATTAAGTTTATATTTCAGTGGGCTGGATAACCCGTCCGCCAAGATCTAAATCGGGCCTTTAGTTATTCATTGTGCCATTTTATACTGTGGTAAGTTTGCAGTATACTGCGGTGCATACGCATAATAATCCAGTCTGTGCTTGGTGCATGTGCATAATAAGCCAGTATGAGCTTGGCTAATGGCTGTGTTTACAAAATGCAAAAAAACAGGTATGTTGTTTTCAGCGCATTTTGTCGATGTTCTACGTTCGGTGTTTTGCTGCGTTCTGGGTTAGGGTCTTAGATCTAGGTAAGTAGCATAAAAATGCATTTATAATTTTCTATATATTTTTAAAGCAGTTTAGAGAGAACTGCTCATTTTTTAAACAGGTTTTGACATAGCGTGGTAATTTATAGGTATTACAGCGGGTCTGCATAGACTTTTACCGAAGATTTAAATATGTTAAAAATGGAAAATACACTCTAGTGCACTATATTTGTAAATAGCATACTGCAGTGTATGTTTAATTTTCTAACATATATATATATATATATATGTTTGTTTGGTACACCATACTCCAGAGGCAGTACTGCGGTACTCTGTAAAAATATTTTAAATATATAGAAACGTATAAATATTTTTCCCTACCTATTACCACTTTAGCAAAGTGGTAATAGGTAAGGCAAAAATATAAAACCTATACTTACATACATAGAAGGGCAACTTACAGAACACAAGGAAAGTGTGTCTCAAAACAACATGGTTGCCTTTAACTTTTGTATAGACAGTCATTATCCAATCACAGAATGACTTGCCATCACTATGTACCATGCTACTTCCGCGAAATAGCGCAAAATTTCGTGATATACTGCGACAACAGATATCACTCAAATAAAATGCCTTATGACTTAAAACATGCTTACCCTACTTACATGTACTATCAAAAGGATCATCTGGACACCATAATGTCTAATCTTGCCAAATTTCATGTAAATCCGTTCAGCCGTTCACACACTATGTCAAATACATAAGCTACAGAAAATGCATTGGTGGCAAAATGCGTTTTGGCACCTCCCTCTTAACTTTGAACCCCCTTGACCAATTACTGCAAAACTTTGCATCGTCTGCCAATGTAGAAGGAATACATGTGTCATCAAAGTTTCTTTGAGATTTGTCAAACGAGCGCAAAGTTTTTAATGGTGAAAAATCTGAGAAATTACAATCTCTTGTACGCCTAACACTAACTATAGAGTGGCTATTTATATATTCTAAATTCACTGAAAAAACAAAGGTTAATGCTGAGTTATACATAGGTCTTCTAATAGTAAAAACTAAATGTTATGACCTAAGTTTATCCCACACCACCATATATTTCAGATGTCAGTTATGTAATATGTGATGTGCATTATAGAGTTGCAAGTTAAAATGAGGTCATTTATGTATAACTGGTGAATTTCAGTAGATTCTTTGTTTTTAAACGTTTTCCTATTATTAGAAGACTTATGTAAAACTTCACTTTCAGTTTTTTTCAGTGAATGTCTATGTTTTTTCACCTAAAGTAACATCCCATTACAAAATGTCATAATAGACCCCTGAGATCTCAATCATCCCTTCTGCTATGTATCCCTCCCACTAGACAAATAAAATGGGGTGGATCGGCCTGCTCAGTATTAGGAGCTAGACACTAGAATGCTCTCCTGTTAGTCTTGAGAAAAATCCAGGATATCAAAAACCTTTCGTAAACATCTGAAGACCCACCTTTTCAAAGGCTAAGTTTTTCCGCCTGTCTTTTTTATCTAGCACCAGGACACTCTAGTAGTAAGGGTGGGCAGAGTTCGTGGAGTTTCACTCAGTGGAATCCACGGAGTTACTGGAAAACTCAGCAAGATTCCGTGGAGTTCCATGAGTGTGTGGAGTGTAATTAAATATATATATATATATATATATATATATATATATATATATATATATATATATATATATATATATATATATATATATATATACGGGGACAAAATTCGATGTTTGCTATGGTACCTTTGGCCACTAGATGACAATGTTTACAAGCGTGCCAGCTGGTGGTGCTCTCGTGCTGCTGTTGGTTCATTCATATGTTATGAAGAACAAGGGAACCCAAATAAGGTTGGTCAGGGACCTTGGGTAATCAATTATTTCTAAAGACAGTGGTCCCTGGACAAGGATTAATGAGAGCAAACAATAAATATAGACCCAATCAGTACTATATTTTACAGCTGTCCAGCCGGACAGGTGTTTTTAATATATAGTTGCTTAAATATACACAAAATTCAGCAAGAAACAAATAAAGTGGGACACAAGCCTGTATCCAACGTAGTGGGAAGGACGTACAACATGAAACAAAAAGGCTCAGGCAGAGTAAATTGTTTGTATAGAGACACATTTTGGTAGGACAAACAAATTATAGTGGAAACACCATTACACATAATAAGTATTAAATAAAGAGGTGTATATGGCGTACAACAAGTCGACGGCGTTTCGATCCTTACAAAAGATATAGGATCATCATCAGGACATTAACAATGGTATGCCTGTATACATTTTGCCTGTAATAAATAAAACCGTAGGAGGGAATAAAGGATGAAAAAGAAAAGAGACATATGAAAGTTAGCTCGGGCGGAAAACAATTTGAAAACAACTTGGGTGCTGGTGAGTGCAGTGTATGTCAGACCAACGTAAGAGGATCGCACGTGAGTACAATGATACCGGAGAAGTGAGCAGAACATATAAAATTGCTAAGCAAGAGTAAAAGAATTACGTAATAACGAGCAATGTTTGCTAAAAGTCATAGTCATACGCGTGCAGTGATAAAACGCACAATACAGTAGAGAGATTGGTGAGTGGTGAAAAACCTGCGAAACTAGCGGAGTGACAGTAAAGCGCCGGTGTTGAAAGCAAAATGGGCGTGGGATTGCGTAAGAGGAAAAAGGAATAATTTAAAAAGTGGCAAACGCATGCACTGGTGAAGCACGTGTGAAAACAGTGCCAGTGGCTAGAGTGCTTGAGGGCAGCGAGCGAAAGATAGTTAAAGTAATACCTAGATCCAGGTCAGAGTGACTTGGAGGAGGTTTGTTTCAGGCGAAGACCGAGTAGAAGTCCAGGCCAAGTACAAGGAGAGTAAAGGATGCAGACAGCCGCGGTCTGTGCAGTTGGATGCTGGGTCAGAGTCGACCTACGTGAAAAGTGACAAGTGATGTGGATCTAAGAGAAGATCGTAGAGATTGGCGGGGCGCCGAAGGAGCAAAGGAACTTACCTAATAAGGGCTGTAACAGCTTAAAGGAGGTGTTTGAAATGTTCGCACTGCGGAGCGGTCTCCAAATCAGAGTGGCCTAAATGAAGGAGAGTGGCCAATTAAGAAGGATGAGATCAAGGTTGGCGGGACAGTACCAATTGCAGGCGCAACGGGGCTTACCTATTGCAGTGGGCTGCTGTATATCAGGGACGGCAAGCCAGTAACCTGTGAGCCACGTCCGTGGTCTCAATTGACAAGGAATGGGGTCGAGGCCAATCTAAACAAAAGTTTGTGGAGATTTAGTATTCAGGTAATAAGGAGTTGAGACTAGGGGAATTGGGTGCAGGGCGCGCTTACCTGTGAATAACCTCTGTTATGGCATGTCTTGCCTTTTGGGATCGGGGATATGAAGGAAAGAGTTGCCGGTGAGGAGGCAGTTTAAATGGGCAGGGAGATAATTGGGTGATGAGGTCATGTGACAGAATCAAGAAAATAAGGAAAATAAAGGACAGACAAGGTTACGTAAAGGAGGCAGCCATTTTGTAGTGGTGAGTGAGAGAAGGAACTAGTATAGCGTGAATGTTAAGGAAGTGATAATTACGCTTAGATTTATGCGAGACACTACATAAAAGAGTCAGAAAGAGATGTAAGAAAGATGGAGGAAAAATAATTAACCACCAGGGGGTTTACAGAGCAATTACTGATATTGTACAGAGAGTTTGGAGTTATCAGAGAGAGGTGACAGAATGGCACAGTAAGACAGGTTAAATTAACGTAGTCCAATTCTCAAGACGATTGAGGCCAGTGTGTATGCTGCCAGTTCGTAAAATCCACTTGAGTTCCTCCTTGTTGAGGAGCTGTGAGAGATCCGCGCCTCTTGGAGGTGACTTGATCAGGCTGATGATGGTCCAATGGATGTCGTCCTCTGTATGGCCTGATGCCAGAAAATGTTCCACAAGGGGGGCATTTGGTGTTCTGCAACGTAATCGGCGGCGATGTTGGCAGATCCTTATTCGTGTTTTTTGTGTGGTTTGGCCAATATAGATTTTATTGCAGGGACATAGAATTGCATATATAACATTGCAAGTGTTGCAGTTCGAAAAATCTTTCAATACAATTTTTATTTAATACTTATTATGTGTAATGGTGTCTCCTCTATAATTTGTTTGTCCTACCAAAATGTGTCTCATACAAACAATTTACTCTGCCTGAGCCTTTTTGTTTTATGTTGTACGTCCTTCCCACTAAGTTGGATACAGGCTTGTGTCCCACTTTATTTGTCTCTTGCTGAATTTTGTGTATATTTAAGCAACTATATATTAAAAACACCTGTCCGGCTGGACAGCTGTAAAATATAGTACTAATTGGGTCTATATTTATTGTTTGCTCTCATTAATCCTTGTCTAGGGACAACTGTCTTTAGAAATAGTTGGTTCATTCATAGTCATACTTCATATGATTGCAACCATATTAGAAACAGAATAAGTGTTTTCTTTTACCTGCTCAGCCACAGCTCTGAAGACTAAGAGACAGGAGCCATCCTTGGCATCTTTCTTTTGGTAAGCTAGGTACCGGTCGATTCATTGCCTCTCTTGTCAGCTGTTCCTTTCCCCCTCCTGTGATCCTCTGATCTACCAGATAGGCCCGGGCACCTCCATCTGCACCCTGGGCTTCACAGACTCCCCGCTCACATGGTGCCGGGGCACATGCACCATGTCTACAGCCTCTCATGGCCGATTGCTGCAAGCACGCCTCTCTCCCAATTTCACACCGTGACAGAGTATATAATTTATGGGTGAGTAGACCTCAGTGGTAACGATGAGGCTGCCAGGCCCTGGGACACACCTTGCCTCATCCACTATAAACCGCCATAGTACAGTGGAACCGGCGGGATTATTACCCCAGATGAAGCGCGAGCAGTGGGTTGATCGCACGCTAGCTGTTCAGGAAACAGGACAGGAAGTTCATTTTCACTTTCCCAGACACACGAAGAGGGCGCCTTGGAAAATGAAGTCCTGATGAGGATTGCGTGTGCCTACGTACGCACACAGATGGAGGGCAGCAGGAGCCCAGTGGATTGGTTGGTGCCTTGTCCTTGGTGGGTGGCAAATTCCGCTTCGTGGGCAAAGGACAGAGCTTTTTGCCTGAACTCCGCGTTCCAAGCGGACCGTGGAGTTGGAAAACTCTGCAAGCTCCGCCGGCGGAGCAGAGATCATCGCCCGCCTGTATCTAGTAGTAGCCGTGCACTTTATAGGTCCATCCATTCATTCATTCAAAATGTCTGGGGCCAATCCCTGTCGAGCATTGCTTTTGGCCATGTGCCACTTTGGGTGAGCCAAAGGGCCTGACCTCCACCCATGCCCTGCATCCAATCCCATGCAGCACAGCCTTTGACCATGTGGGGCTAGTCAATGGGCATGAGCCCACTTCCCATGGGCAGCCAAGCCCTGCATGGGATTGACTGTAGGGCTAGGCCCGTGGACAGGCCCAGCAGCCAACCACCTGGGGACGGCCAACACACCCACAAGTGGCCAACCGGCCACAAACCCCCACCACACATGTTTTTAATGTTTTGTTTTTTATTTCAGTGGCACTCCTGTTGGAGTCTTACAAGACCACATGGGAAGGCGGGACTGTGATGACCCAAAAATGTTCTTTTCCCCTCTGAAACCACTCCAAGGCCTAGGGGTTCAGGGTATCACTACCCTGCCCCCTTCAATACTTTTTTAATCTGTTTTTGAGGACTCAGCTGCAACATTTCTCCTCATGTTGTGGTCAGCCAATCAGAGCTCTCGTTCTGATTAATCAGAATGCTCAGTTTTGTCATCTTTCCCCTTGGTGCTCCAGCAACAGACATTGCTATTTTTTAAACCTTAATATCTCTAAAACTGCTGAACAGAATTACTCCAAATTACAAAAAGCCCACTTTCTGGATAAATATCTAGCTTTCTGGTTGATTGTTATAATGATAACAAGTGTAACTGTTCCACGTTATTTTGTTTATTTGGGTGTTTATTAGAACCTGGGATTCTGGACCATCATTATTTAGATGAGTTCTATAAATTAGATGTTCTGATTGAACGTGGTCATGTGAACAAGACCTATACAGTCCAAACCATTTAAACTTAGACAGGATAAGGAATATAACTGCAAAGCATTTTAAAACTAGTTTTCTCAAAACTCTGCTTCAAACACTCCCATTCATAAGAAAGATGGACAAACTGACACAGAAACTATGGGCCCGGTTCACAGAACTAACTTAAGATAAAATCCTAAACTTACTACCATTTTGGTATTCACAGAAGGCACTTACTCATTTTGGTATTCACAGAAGGCACTTACTCATTTTGGTATTCACAGAAGGCACTTACTCATTTTGGTATTCACAGAAGGCACTTACTCATTTTGGCATTCACAGAAGGCACTTACTCATTAATGAGTAAGTGCCTTCTGTGAATACCAAAATGAGTAAGTGCCTCAGAAGGCACTTGCTCATTGATGAGTAAATGACTTCTGTGAATACCAAAATGAGTAAGTGCCTTCTGTAATGCCAAAATGTAGTAAGTTTAGGATTTTGTCTTAAGTTAGTTCTGTGAATCGGGCCCAACATGTTCAACATATTGTTGAAAAAGCATATGTTGTGAAAAGAAAACTCTTAATTTTGATTATGAATCAGATCATTAACCTTGACCATTTAATTTCAAGCTATCAAATACATAACTCTGAAAGAAACAGCTAACAAGACTCAATTTACAAAACATTTTCAGAGGCACTCGGAGACTTAACTTAAGCACTGTACCATACGTTCATGAAGAGAGTTACCATCAACAGACTAGTTGTGTGATTTCCATCACAAATGAAGGTTGGTGTTATGAAATCTTAAAAGAAAATGTAAAAGGCAAAGAACAATAAAACTATGAATGGAATTACACTTCTATTTGCATTACTAGAGATACATCCATTCTAAAGCTAAGGACATTTTTTATGATATATAAAAAATCGTCGCTACTTAAAAAAAACTACTACAAACCTTAAACATCTGCCCATTTCTGACCATTACTAACCTACAGGGACATTCTTTAGGTTGCCTCAGAAATTGCAAGCGTGACAGCACATTTCATCACATCAAGATGCTCTCCACATATTTTTCACCAATTAGAAAACTTGTACAGTCATTATACTTTGTGAAAACGCCATCATTATAATTACAACTCAATTATGCTCTACTCCACTTTAATCCAGTACAAGTCAACAGTATTACAGATTATATCTAATCTAAATGCTTAGATGGACTCTCTGACAACAATAATATAATTCTCCAGAGGTTGTCTTCACTCAGAATGATTCTGAAAATCTGTTAACCCCTTCCGTGCGCGCGGAATTTCTGCGCTGTGTGGGCGTTTCCATTAGTGGGCGGGGATTCGGACGGCCGGGGGCCGTCCTGCGCACACGCCCACCGTGACGCATGACGGCTCCCGGCCGTCACGAGCATGGAAGAGGTTAATGGACTTGCGCAATTACAAATTAGCTATTGTAAGAAATTGTGTAACTGGTTGGGGGGTGAAACCATAATCAAGCAGGAACAATAATCCTTGTCAGGGTTATTCACAGGCTGACCCTAAATCAACCTATGCTCAACCCTCTGGTAGGTTGGCATAGGGTAGTCAGGCTTTAGTCAGAGACAATGTGTAAGGTAGCTGTGCAACACTTCAAACAGTACCACAGTGAAAACAAACCACAAAAAGATCCTATACAAGCTTAGAAGAGTAATTTTTAATGAATAAAACAAGTCCAAAACAACAAAACTCTAAGCAGCAGAACCGGAGATATGCAGGTTTAAAGATTTCAGTGAAAATAACACCAAAAAACACAAAGTGCCATCTGTGGATATCTGGTCATGCCGGACTGGGACTAAGTCACCAGTGCAGGCTGACCGCGTTGAAGTAAAGGCCGGCTACACAGACCCAGTTAGTACCACAGAACAAGAGTGCCTGAAATCCTGGTTGCGAAGCATTGCGAGGCTCCGCATCAAGGATGCGTCGTGCAGCCGAGGTGATGCATCTGTCCAGAGGGGCTGAGGAGCTGCGTCAAGGATCCCTTTGATGAGGGCTTGCAATGCGAAATCCAGCATTGAGGATGCATCGCACTGTTGAGGCGAAGAGGTGGTTCCGAAGGCTGCAATGCAAGAGCTGGTGAGATGCGTCAATCCCAAAGTCGATGCATCGAGAAGCAAAGGCAATGCACAGGTTCTGCTGGAAATACGCTGTGCTGCGAAGGAGATACGTTGGTTCTGCTTAGTCCAGAGATGGGTTGGCAGAGCACCTTCGGGCCCAATTCCAAGGGTCCTGAACTGGGGTGGCACCACTTGGCAGGATAGGACTCACAGATGGCAGAGTCCAGGTGCTGGGTTAAAGGTTGTTGGAGCCTTCTACTCCTGAGGTCCTGGTTAGGAGGCAAGCCAACTAGCCCTTGAGGTCACTTTGGGGTTGTGGGTTCAACAGATGCAGAGTGGCAGTCCTTTCAGCAGCATGGCAGTCCTTCTTCCTGCCAGACTATCCACAGGTCCAGAAGTGTACTGAGGAGTTGGTGTCTGGGGTCGAATATTTATACCAGGGCCATCCTTTGAAGTTTGGGAAGCTGCAAGAGGTTTGCCTTTGATGTCCCCAGGCATCCTGCCTTCCCTGGCCTGGCTCGAGACAAACTACAGGGGGTATGCAGCCCTTTGTGTAGAGGCAGGACACAGCCTATTCAAGTGTAGGTAGAGGTGTGCCCAGCTCTGCACTCCTGCTAATGATGGCCCATACAGGCACACCTAAGCTCTCTATTGTGTGTGGCTGTCTAGGAGGAATATACAAATACGAACTGTCAGCTACACCTAGTCATGTGACACAGACACAGGCTGCAGGCACTAAATGGTTTAGGCAGGAAAATGTTAGCTTTATAAAAGTGGAATTTTCAAAACTGTAATTTAGAATCCAACTTCACCATAAGAAATGATTTTTCATTAAAATTCCAAAGACACTAAATATTAACTGATTACCACCTCCTATTTGGAAATCATCACTTATTAAATGTAATAAGGTAACTCTAATGTTATCCTTTTGGGAGAGGCAGGCCTTGTAGTTGTGAAAAATGAATTTTAGAGTTTTTCACTACCAGGACATGTAAAACCTTCTAAATACACTGCACCTTGCCCTCTGGGCTGTCCAAGGCCTACACTAGTGGTGATATATATGTATTAAAAAGGAAAGTTTGGGTGTCGCAAAACATTTATTTTGTCAGGTCGAAATGGCTGTTTAAAACTGGAGTAGTGGGTATCAAAAGGAGAGGGAGGAATAGAAAATAGGCTGGTTCAGTTCGCCTTGGTATGATATGAGAATCAAGAAGAACTAGCTATTGTTCAAAAGATTATAAAATTATAGTGTGTGTTTCGGCGTAATGAAAAAACATGTGTTTTTCATGCTAGGGACAAGACTTTTGCTTTTTATGAAGGCCCTCACCCACCAACCTAGTTGGTGGCATGCTTCATCATTGGGCCCCACCCAGGGCACCGAGTGTGCCTTGGGTGTGCTGCGACGACTGTTTACAGCGGAGCGTTTTTTTTGTGAGGTGAGTGTGTGGTGATGGTGTTATGAGTGTAAGTTAAAAAGCTGTCCTAAGGGTCCCAGTGTCCACAAGGGTTCATTTAATAATGGGCCCTTGGCAGTGTTAAAAGCAAGGCGGCGGATATGAGTGGAGGTAATTATGAGCTCCCACATCCAATGTGGTCAACATGTTTCAGCCAGGCCTCATGTTAAAACTGCCTTTCGTCAGGACCTTTATGTGAAGAGTGAGAATAAAAGTTGGTCTATCAGGTGTATATGGCCAACTAAGTGACGCACTCGCTAAGGTGCAATATGGGTAAGAGGATGTTTTCCTCTAGTTTCGTACTCTCAAGTTGTAAGAGAGAAACTCCATGAGTCCCGGGCAGGGGTCCGGCTTGTAGTCAAACATTCGTCAAAGCTCGCAACCCTCCGTGCAACCTACTTGGCCGGCATCAGGACTCCGATGAGCTGGACTCACAGGCTCCAATGGCAGACCTGAGGCACGTTTAAGGTGCTAGATAAGTGGGTGCCACAATCAGTGTTGCAGGCCCACTAGTAGCATTTTATTTACACGCCTTGGGTACAGGTAGTCCACTTTACTCTGGACTTACAAGTAAATTAAATACACCACTTGGGTATAAGTCAATTCTACTATGTTTTAAGAAAAGATCAGAAGCACGTTAGCACTGGTTAGCAGTGGTAAAGTGCGCAGAGTCCTAAAAGCCAACAAAAACAGTTTCAGAAAACAAGAGGATGAAGGCAAAAAGTTTAGGGATGACCCTGCAGAAAGGGCCAAGTACAACAGATTTTAGTCAAGTTCAAGACACAATTTTGAAAATGCATAATCATATTTGCATTTGTTGCAGAAGAGCACATTACAAGAAGCAAGTTTAAATATTTCAACGCCTTGACAAAAGAGAACATAAGGATAACTTGGCATGGAGAAAACGTACTCTCATTCAATTTATGGAAGAAAGATACAATGTATGGGAATATCATGTAATCTGCAATTGCTGCGTTGAAAAACTAGACTGTAACTTAACACCGTCATGTGGAATTCATAACAATTTGAAAATTAATCCAATACCATCAAAACTACAGTAACTGAATTTATATGTAAACACTTAAATTCAAACAGTCCATCCTTTTGAACCATTGTCAGATTGCAACCAACATCTGGAAAATTTCAGCAGTTTGAATTGGTATGTGCGCTAAAATTAAAAGTTGTTTTTCTACCATTAGATTTTACAAAAACATAACCCCTCTTGCAATAGTATGCAAAACAGAGAAACCTTTAGTGGTTTTAGTCAATGGAGAACATATAAAAAAAAATGTTTGGCAAGAATTATTAAGCATAGACAAAGTTCAGAAAGCAATCCATTACCTTTAGAAAAACAACATCTACTATCAAAATGTGGACATTGATAACTTAATCTCATCAACATACTTGTCACTTGGAAAAGATTATCCAGCCAGACAATTTGAACTCGATACTAAGAAATAAACAGGAAACATATATGAACATTACAGTACATACTTGCTATGCTCCAGGAACATGATGGGTGATGCTTTAGAACTGTATCATATGAAGGAATCTAGAGGAGAGTTGATTAGTGTCTGTGAAAAATCCTAGAAGCAAGATGTTATCCACATTTATCCCCCACTGGAAAAGTTGGATGATTGTTCAGTCCAAATTTCTGCATCTGAGTACTGAGCTACAAGATTATATTCAGAGGATCAAAACTTTCAGCAAGATTTTCACACTACTATATAAAAGTCAACTTTTAGTCACTTCCTATGCCGTTGCACGTTATGTGAACTGTAACTGGCTTTACTAACAGTACAGCACAGGATTTTGTTGAAAAGATGCATGACAAAGATGAAAATCTAGACTATAATGTTTAACATTATAGCATGTCAACAAGGGACAAATAAATATAGATTTCAAAGACACAGAGAATTGAAATATATGCTCAGATATTTAGGACCACCTATTTGACATTACTTTCAGCATGCTGTGTATGAATGAGTCCATTTGCATCCATTTCTTCTTAAGGCAAATGCTAATATTCCAGATATTAACTACAAAACACCCACTGAATTATGTTCTTTGGAGTCTGCCAATAGTTGCAAATATTTCAACTACAAATTTCAAACTATTCTTTACTACTTAAACAACAAAAAGTAAAATCCACGGAGAAGTCCTTGATTATTTTTGGAGATTAGAGCTTCAAGCAAAAGGTGCACCACACATTCATATCCTTCTCTGGATCAAATTTGTACCGTAAGTTTGGATATGACTCTGATGAGTCCATTCTACATTATAATGAATGTTATGTCACTTGCAAAATCCCCAAAAAAGAACAAAACAACAAACTATTTGAGCAAGTTCTACTCATTCAATCACATAAGTGTGGAAAATAAAGCTTAACAAAATATTGGAACAAATCTAAATATAACTCAAAATGTTGCTTTGGATTTCCATGACCAATTCTACAAAAAGGAAAAGTGGTGACTGGAAAATCACCAAAAAATATCGACAATCTTAGGAGACAACATTCATTACAATCGATCAGTGACTGCAACCCTTTAATTCTACATATGTTGGATGAAAACATGGATATACAATGTGTTGCAGTTAACTCTACAGCAGTTGCACATTATGTGACTTCCTACATCACAAAGGAAGAAAAACTGATATAAAAGAAGTTTGAGAAGAAATATCTGCTAAACAATCATTAAGTAAAGATTATACAGATTTAGCCTCCAAATCCTCTCTCACCATGAGGTCAGTAGCTATGAAACATGTGACCATTTTAGTTCATCAAGCTTATATGGTAAATAATGATCTATTATGTGGCTGTGTTTAGGGTGGTCATCGTCACACCAAAGAGTTTTAAAAAGCCTGTCTGAAATTGGATACCTTACACATTTTGTTCCCATTAAAAATACATTTTAATAACAAATATGTTGGACACATATTAACCAAAGAGAAGTCCATTGTTAGGAAGAAAATCCTTTTGCTCTATGAAACTGCTCAGTTTTACACATATAGAAATGTTATGGCAGAAGTTATTAACACTGGAAAATTTTGAGTTAAAGGCACCAATAGCTGCTTAATACGACATTGTAAACCTACTCTTACTAATCATCAGAAACTAAGTGGTGACACAGGAGAAAAGAAAGAACTCTACTATTTAGCACTTCTTCAAGTAGTAAAACCATGACCCACAGAACAAGATATTATAGGTCCTTTTGAATTCTATGAAGATGCATTAAATGTTTATAAAAATGAAATAACAGTGCCTCAATTTCAGACATACTTCCAAATGTTAGAACAAGAATTAGCAGTAAAAATTACATTAATGCATCAAATAATAATACTTCTACTTGCATGACTATGGACCCACTTGGACAAACAATTATTCATGAAGTCAAGGTTGCCATGACCGAGGTTCAACATGCATGGACAAAGTTAAAAAGGACATAGATAATGTCAATTACTTAGTATCTCCATTAAATTAGGAACAACTACAAATATAAAAAGACAGTGGATCATGGACTTCACCATGCAAATGGATTATGTAAATACTACTACTTCTTTTAAACCTACATTACAATATGTGAGCAGCCAAAGCTGGAACTGAAAAAAGCTGTCTTATGCAAGTAATTACTACTTATGTGCATCAAGTTACAACCTCAGATTTATCTTGTGCAGTTATGGCTTATACTGGCTTAGCAGCACATAACATCAAAGGAATTACTACATGAAAATAGATTATGTCAATTCTACTACTACTTTTAAACCTACATTACAATATGAGAGCAGCCGAGCTGGAACTGAGAAAAAGGTTCTTATTGAAGTAATTGCTACTTATGTGCGTCAAGTTACAAACTCTGATTTATCTTGTACAGTTATGGCTCCTACTGGCTTAGCAGCACATAACAATCAAGGAATTACTTAACATCATCTTCTATTACTGCCTGAGGATCATAATAACAAAGTAGAATACTTAAAATTGAACACTGATACTTGCCAAAAACTTGGAAGGGTTCTAAAATAATTAAAACTTTTGATCACAGATGAAGTAAGCATGGTATCAAACTTGATGTTTGTTCATTTGCGTATACAAGAGCTACTCACAACATCTTATAAAGTGCTCTTTGGAGGGAAACATTTAATTGTTTTTAGAGATGTATTAAAGCTAACACCTGTACAAAGTGAACTGATTTCCAAAAACATGTGCCTGATCAAACTCAGAATTGTTTGAGAAGTATAGGTAATGTCAATGTTTGTGTCCATTTCATGTATAGAGAACTAACACAGAATGTGAGGCAAGCTAACAATGAAGAATATAAAAAATAATGAAAGACATTCACCTTAGCATTGTGACAAAAAAGCAAAGATTATGCTCAAGAAACGAAATACAAGTAAATTGTAAACCATAATTCACCTGCTGAAGTAATGCATTATCTTCTTTCGCAATCACAACCCATGATTTGTTTAATGCCAGCCATTGAAGAATGTGCTCAATTAAATAATCAAATGCTACATCTTGAAAAAGAAAATTGTATGTTTCCCTTGTAAAGATAAAGTAGAGAAATCATGGACTAAACATACCTATAACCAAAATCTTAGCTACAATGAGGAAAAATCAGTTTCACGTACAGTGGGATTGGTGCAAGATTTACAGCTGTGTAAAAACATTCTTATTTTACATCACAATTTACATGTAGAAGAAGGACTAGTAAATAAAGCCATGAGATTTGTAGTGGACTGCATCACATCTGGAAAAAACAAAGAGATACAATTTATTGTGGTGAAGTTTCACCACATTAAACATCTACAACAAATCTCCTGGTGTTCAGCAAGATTCTTACTTCTCAAAGATTTATATATTCAAAGAGAACAGTTTCCTCTTTATTTGGCTGAGGTGGTAATGCACAAATCACAAGGACTAAGCTTAGATTATGCACTAATTAACATTGGCTCTACGGTATTCAAAGAGGGAATGGCATACGTTTCTCTGTCTTGTATTAAAAAGACTAATAGGATTTTATATTATTGATCTCAATGAGAGAAGAACTAATGCAGACAGTAGCTGTGTGAGAAAAGACATTTGTTTGCTAAATAAATGCAATCCTAATCTTTGTGAATATCCCATTTTTACAAAACCTAAACTGTCTTTCACAAGAAAAATTTAATCATACTACAATTACAAACAAGAATTGGAAAAACCTAAAAAAAACACAGAAAACAAAACACATCCAAATTACAGGACATCAGTTTAAACATCAGAATTGCATTAGTTGCTATAGTAATGTCATTGTTAATCTTATTTCTACCTAGCACCAATTAAACAAGAAATGAAACAAAAAATGTAGATCAACCTTTATTCAAGACCATGACAAATCTTCATCAGCAAATTCTGTCACACAACCACATATCCACTCTACACGTGGCATTATAGATATGGTAGCTATGTTTAGAGGCGCTATTTATATTTCTATAGATGAACAGCAAGATGCTCAGAAATTTATGTATGTCTGTTCTATAAATAATAGCTAACAAGACTAACCCAAGTCCACACATGTTAGGTGTAAGCTACTCATCGGAACAAGAATGCTTAAATTGCTTACATTTAAGCTCCACTCTTACATCATTTGAACAATTTGTATATATGCCAATACCTGAGTGCAAATAAATTCCATTAAAAAAATTAATATATAAACCTGTGCAACCAAACTTATGTCCAAACTGTACATCTGAAATATTTCTTGCCCTGAAATGTCGACATCTCACTAATATGTAGATTCACATGTTAAATTCTTCAGTTATCCTTTAAGCGTAGTCAGTTCCTCCAACATATTCAATCCATCTGGAAATTTGCTTCCCAAATCATTCATATATTTGCACTCCAATTGTCAGAAATGCCTTGGGCTACTAAGCTCAGAAGTTGGAACTGAGGCCTTTTACTCCTGATGTCCTGGGGCCTGACCTACTAAAGATCCTGAGCAACTGGGCCAAGTACCCATTTTGCACTTGGCTCTCAGTGGAAGTTGTAAAGAGCAGTTTAAGGCTCCCTTGGAGTGTAGGCGTGGATACAGATTAGTGAACACGGATCATAACTCAAAGAGCATGCAGCAATAAATCAATGTCCGGCTAAATACTTATTTTTCTACCAAAATAAATGTTTTATTTTTAACTCTAAGCATTCAAGGAAAAGTTACAGCATTCACCGACAGCAGCACATTTTCCCCTTGATGTTAGGGATCTAATGTTGCATTTGCAAGTCCCTGTCCTACCCATTCCTCACAATGTGATTAAGGGTATTCCCCGATCACTTGTGGCTGCATCTACGGAATGCTCACTAGTAGGCCTTCAACTAAAGAGACCACTCTGACTTCGATTACAGTCAAAAGTGTCTTGGTGCTGCAGCGCTTTGAGCAGTGAGACCCCCAGTGCCTGGAAAGCCCAACACAATTCTTACCCGATCTGGCAGGGAGGAAGCATTCAGAGTCTTGGAGGGTGCCACATCCATGGGCACTCTTAACAACCTTGGTCCTGCTCAGCAGAGTTGGCTGCACACAAGTGTTGCTGCAGCCCTTGGCAGGCTCTGGCTCTCCTCTGAGCCTGCGCAGTCATGCTCCAGCAGTGATCAGAGTTGTTTCTGGATTCCACCTGCAGAGTAAGTGTCAATGCACCCCAAGAAGCAGTACAACCAACGCGCTGATTCTTGATCCTGTTGAGACAGTGATCCTTTCATACTGCCGGCACTCAATCCGCACAGTCAGGTCGGATGCACTCCTTGTTCCTCACGGTGACCTAAGGGTCACTGTTGCTCACAGTTCACGGGCTCCTGCCCTTTTCACACAGCACAATTACGTCCAGCAGCCCCTCCTGGAATATAAGGTTCCACCCCACTGCAACACAGGGCTTCAGCTTTACCACAAGGCATTCCTGACCGCTGCAGCCCCTACTGATAAATTGGGTTGCTATTATGGCATCGCACAGACTTTGCCCTTTTTCCGCTAGGCATTCTTTTCCATGCCGGATGTTCCTGGCATATGGGGATCACCAACTTCAATCTGCACATGGGCAACAACCTAATTGGTACAGTAGCTATCCTCTCACACCTTGCACTGAGATTCCACTGGACAGGACTTCTCACTGGACCTCGCTCCCTCCAGTGCTCTCCTCTTCCTCACAAGGCATACTGCTCTTGGCAAGCAGGCATGCACCTGAGCTCCAGACTCCAGAGCAGGTGCTCTTAGTTTACCTTGATCATGTCCCCTCACCCAGTAGGGAGACTAGAAGGCCTAGGCCCCCAATACCAGGTCAGTGGTAGAAGTCTGGCACAGCATCCCCTCCTCAGACAGACTGCCTGACTGCTTGTCAGATGACAATTTTTAGGGTCTCAACCTCCCTTTCTTACTGTCCATTTCCAAACACCAAATGTGATTTTCGGTCTGGATCTTAAGAGTTTTATGTTGGGGCTATGCTTCTTTGAAATACATATTTCTCCTCCCCCTCTTCCTCTTGAAAAGCCTTCTGTCATAGCAGGAGAGACTCCAAAGCTGATAGTCCAAAAACACAGGTCATGGGAGTGACTGGAGTTAACACCTGGTTGTCAGCCACAGTGATATGTGCATCAAAAGGTTCATTTCAAGCTCCCAGCCCCACTCTTTATGATTCTCTTATCAGCCCCATCTCATCCCTGATATGTGTCCAGGCCCCTTCCGTGTGATCTCTCACTGAATCAAAGAGCACCCTTTGAAGTGTACATGGGGATCCTTGTTCTCCCTTATCCTGTGTGTCCCGCCCAGCTTACAGGAATGCATCAGTACACAAATGTGTGTAGGGGATTCCTCTGCCTCCTCATGTCTTCACCAGGCAGGCCTTAGCATCCCAAAATGGAACCCAGGGCCCTCTATATATGGTACCATTACAGGCACACTTGCACTCAGTGTATGCACACACACTATCCAGCACTGTTAACTTCATGTATTGTGCCACCACAGACACATATACAATCAGCACACTAATACACTCTACTTGCACTGCTCAGTACTGTAGCTTTTCTGTGTTGCCACTTGCAGGCACACATGCAGTCAGCACACACATTAACCATGCACTGCACAATGCTACACCCTTCATGTAGGGTGCTCCTCTCAGGTATTCATACACTCACTACATACACTCATCATGCACACACTGCCTAGCACTACATCTTTCATGTACTGTACTCCCCACAGGTACACAATCACCCAGTACATGCACTTACCATACACGCACTGCTCATCACTGCTGTATCTGTATATTTTACCCTTCCCAGGCACACCTACAACGAGTGCAGAGACACTACTCCTGCACTACATAGCAGTTCACATCTCACTGATGTAGACCAAGTGTGAGATAAGCATGAAGCAGCAGACCTTTAAAAAGTGAGTGAGCTTGTAGGCCTCACTCCAGTGACACAGGTTAAAATGGACCCGTTCACTCCTACTGATCACTACACGAAATGCTGCCACCACTGCTACCGTGCTGCTTATTTCCTGGGGAAAGAGGTAGCCTTTCACCACTATGTGGGTAGAGCTTTTGGCCACCCTCCCAATCCAATAAGACCGCAATCCGTGGGACAGGCCTAATTCATGATACACACGCATGATCTGTGTTTGCCTATGACAACACAAATCAGCATTAGGGATCCAGACAACAGTACAGTTGGGCACTCACGAAAGGGGTACATGCCCATTGTCATTCAGAGGGACATTCCCATCTCAACAACAATTTTCACAGGTTCATAATCCTCTCCCCTCCTTTCTTTACTTCGGAGGGTCTGTCTATGACAAAGAATGAAGATAAATCTGCATTAGACTTGTGTTCCTCTCTTAAATGACGTGCTACAGGATAAGTGCAAACATTCCTGCGTATAGGCCTAAGATGCTCCAAGATCCTTTTGTAAAACTGGAAAATGGTGCTACTGTTACCTCCCCCCAGTAATTTAGTATTGTGTAAGCTCTCAGCGACTTTGGCTACTGTCCCATGCAGAGTGAGTTGTTCTAACTTTCCTTATTCTTCCGGATATGATGACTGTAGCATGGTGCAACACATTACATAACACAAAAATGCAGTTATGGAGGTTTTCAATACCAATGATGAAGTGGGCCTTCTGAAGGTGAGTGCACAAACATAGAGAGTTCCCATGTGACTTTTAAGCACAAATTGTCAAAACTGGAAAACTCTGCCGAGCGGAGATTAGGAAATGGAGGGAGGCCTCCTCTCTGAGGAATTACATACAGGTGGAAAGAGTGCAAAGAGGACTGGGGATCTTTCTTGTGCCATCGTAGCAGGATCCAAAACCCAGATTATTTGAGGAGTGGGCAGGTCTCATGGCAGACACAAGTAAAACCATGATGCAACTGCTCATAGAATACTCTGAGTGGGAGTTAAAACAAATATGTAAGGAAATTGAGACCTTGAAGGAGGACTTGTGAGTTAATTATGAGAAAGAAATGGTGGGCAAAGCCTTATGTGAATTAGAAACAACATTGGAAAAATACAGGGAAGATATCAAGTCCCGTAAAAAGAGCATATTTTAGAAGGGGTGAAGGGATTATGGCCAGCGATATGTCCTGGCCTTTGCCAAATGGTTTTAGTCCATAAAGAACGGAAACAGGGACCTTGATCCAACAGAGACAAGAAATGTTGTCCACAAATCTAGCAGAGAAGATCAGTTCAAAGTTGGGCTCCAGTGAAGCTGACAACAGCACTGTGGGAATGATTCCAATGGGTCATTTATTATATTGAGTTTCACCTCCTACAGCAGGACAAACTATTGGAGGCAAAGCAAGGCCCTGGAAGGCCAAGAGAAAGAGAAGAAAACAAATGAAAAGGACGAGGTGCAGGGAGGGCGGATACCTGCAGGGACAACACACCGCTTGGGAACAGGATGGCATTACGGAAGGAACTGAATTGACTGAAACACATGATGAGAATACCCTAGCATTATTAACCTGTCAGACCATGTATTGACAGAAAAAGAGACACCTGTACTAGAATTGGGTTTGACATTCTAGACTATGTCTCTTTTAGAGTGGATCTGTTTCTTTTTTTTCGTAAGCTGAAACTTGTTATCATGCATAAGGGGGCAGAACATGATGAATTAGATCATTGCAATAATACCAGCACCACCTAACTCCTTTCTATTGATGACATTGAGGTTCTTAGATCACTGTACACACTAGAGATGGGGGAGGAATTAGGAAATTTTGCAGAAAGACAACTCCTTCTGGATATGTGGCTTGAGGTCAGTAGATCTGATCATAGCTGCTTTAGATCTCCCCCCAAATACAACTTCATTACAACTAAAGGTAATATTGACAAATGTCATGTACTTGTAGTACAGGAAGTGAGGAACAGCCTTTCGAGGAAGGAGGTGTTATGGGGAAGGAATATCACAAAGGGACAGAGATCAACAATCAGATCCTGACAGATAGACACAAACATAAGTATTTAAACCATCGGACAAGGGTGGGAATTTGGTCCTTTAGAGTATAGAGAAGAAGCTCATCGACAACTATTGGCTACTACATGTTATGAACAAATTAGTATTTCCTAATACATAGGCCATCCACACTTATCACAATTTACTATGGGAATGGAGTGACAAGGGACTTCTTGACCATGAGAAAACCTGTTCATTAAAAATGAAAAACCCACTATGCCTGTTTTTTTATCTTTTACCAAATGTACATAAGCTTCTTGAGAAATGACCAGGCAGGCCAATTTTGGCCTGTATTGTCAGCATATTGGAAAATACTTCTAAATATTTGAATCATTTCATGCTCTCATTTGTACTCAGCCTCCCTTCTTACTGTAGGGATACCACATATTGTATCTGTAAGATAACAGGAATACATTGGGAAGAGCCATACCTACTGATCACAGTAGATGTGAATCCTTATATATAAGCATTCAACATAGCTATAGCATTGCTGCCTGTAAATATTTTTTTTAAGAGCTGACATTTCTAATACTATGAGTATAATCATATGCTCCTAGAGATGATCAGGTTTTGTTTGCCTCACAATTGTTTCCTATTTAAAGATCAATAAAACAAGCAGACCTCAACCACTACATTGGACACCTGCTTTGCTCCCAGCTAAACATGTTTATGGGCTGGTGAGAAAAGCAGGTGGTCTTGACTCCCACTTCGGAACGCTGCAAGTCCCATCATCTTGTGAACCAGATATATTTACAAACGTTTTATTATCTTAGATGGGGTATCAGACATGGCGGAGGAGTTTATCAGGACCTTTGGAGGAAAACAATATAAACTAATACCAAACATCATGATTGCATCATTTTCTAAGTATCAGAGTAAAGGTGGAGGAGGGGATTCTGCAGACCTCCCTGTTTTGTAAACAGACTGTGGAGAATTGCATTTTGAGTGCCAGAAGTCAACAACCAAGTAAGCAAAAATTGAGTATCCTATATGCTGAATTAGTTAGAGCTAAGAGAAATTGCAGCACCCCTCAAGTGTTTGATCTTGAGTAAGGATATATGATCAGATAGTGGAGATACTCCAAAAAGGTAATCAATCAGGCAAGAGAAAAATCAGGAACACAACATGAGATTCTGCCTTGTACTCACATAGATCTAAAGAAACTGTAAACCCACAAGTGACCAAATTTAGTATCACAGTTAATTGCAGATATGTGCAGATACACAAAATGATGAACACCCATTGGAAAATCATTAGAAATGGCAGAGTAAATGGTGGGAAGGTAGGACCACATATTTCAGTTATCTAAGGAAGTCCAGATCCATAGGGGACATGTTAGCCCACAGTGACCTGAAACCCACAGTAAATACTAATTGGATGAGTTCAAGGAGGGAAATTGCAAGGTATGCAGATACAGTGGATATGTTAACAAATATATCAATACTCTGGGCAGAGAATGCACTATACAAAGGAGTTTAGCAGGTAAATCCAACCACAGTGTGTATGGCTTGTCTATTAAAATATGTGGGCAGCACTATTTTCCCAGTTCACAAAAGGATCTTGGAGCATCTTAGGGCTATACGCAGGAATGACCCCATTTATCCTGTGGCACATCATTTTAGAGATGATCACCAGTCTAATTCAAATGTATTATCAGCCTTTCACATAAACAGCGTACCTCCAGCAAGGAGAGACAGCAACAGGATTAAGAAGCTGCAAAAATTGGAGAACAAATATATCAATGAGTTGGGAAGCCAACATCCAGGTAGATTGAATAGGTGAGCCCAATGAGACTCTGAGAGGGGGGTCATGTGCCCCCCTTCCCTTTAAAGTACTTAAGGTCCTGGGGGATGGGGTCCCCAGGGCCTAAAGAGGCTCAGAGAGGTGGGCCATGCGGCCCCCTTCCCCTTTTAAAAAACGTGGCACTGAAGGATGGGGTCCCCAAGCCCTAATGAGGCTCTGGGAGGGGGGCCATATGGCCCCTCCTTTAAAATACATAAGACCCTGGGGAATGGGGTCCCAGGTCCAATTGAGGCTCAGGAAAGGTGGCCACACGGCCCCTCCCCTTCTTTATTGGTATGACTCCAGGGGCTGGGATCCCAAGCTACTCATAAGACTCAGGGAGGGGGGTCCCCTCCCCTTAGGTTTTAGCCCCAGGGAGTTGGAAGAAGGGCCAGGCTGCAACACAGGCCCTGTGGCTAGCCCCATACCATGCACTAGCAAAGGCTCTGTGCAGCTCGGAGTTGGCTGCCTCCGGGTGGCTGCTTGCAGGGAGTTGGACTCAAGGCCTGGCTGCAAGCCAGATCCTGTGCCAACCCACCCGGAGGTAGCTGACCCCCTGCAGACAGCCAACATCATGCTGCGCACTGCCTTTCATTGCATGCAGCTTGGGGTTCACCACAGGGCCTGGCAGCATGCTAAGCCCTGTTGATAACCCCCGCTGTACACAGCCAAAGGCCATGCACAGCATAGGGTTGGCTGCCTGTGGGGGTTTGGCACAGGGCTTGGCCACAGCCCAGACCCTGCAACCAACCTCCCACTGCACGCTGCGCACGGCCAAAGGCCATGCCCGGCAGGAGGTTGGCTTTACATATGGCAATAAAATATTACTTTACTTCAACCACTTGACCGCGGCGCGAATTCCGCCGCGGTGCAGGTGAAATAATGAGTGGGCGTGTCTCGGACGGCCCCCGGCCGTCCTCCGCACATGCCCACCGTGACGTCGGACAGCCAGGGGCCGTTTGAAGCATCGAACGGGTCAAAAAAATCCTAGCTATTCACTGAAAAAAACAAAGGTTAAAGTAACGTTATAGTTAAGTGTGATAAAAAAAGTCTATTTTTCTTTAAAAAAAACGTAGAAACTCACTGAAGAAACCAAAGGTTAAAGTAACTTTATACTTAGGTGAATATAGGTATAGGGGTATATATATTTGTTTTTCACAGCAGACAGCAAAAGTGCCTGTGTAGTTATAATTAAGTCAGAGTTTCTTTGGAAAAGGCATTTTTTGTTTTCCTATTATCTTAATTGTCATTTTATGAATCCGCACAAAACAGTCAAAAAAAGAAAGTACATCCAGGTTGGGTTCCACGTGGGAGGTTTAGTGCAGATCCATCAAGTGAGTGTGAAAAAACAGGAAGTCTCAAAGTGACATTTACCATTTAACCTCACGTAAGATTCTTTGTTCCTTAATACAGGCAAAAACCGGGTGAAAGTAATGGCATCAAACTTTTCAGGTAATTAGGACTTTACTCAAGGAAGTGCCTTTGCTTTGGTATATATTTGTTCAGTAGTTTTTGAGAAATTTGCATTTAAAAAGTGCTCCAATCTGGGCAGAAAGAGGTTACATTTTAGAGATAGCTCTTGACAGTTGAAAAGGTGTATTTTTGTTTTGGCTTCAAATATATAAAATGGGCACAATATTTGAAAAATGGTTAGTATTTTTAGCTTACTTTTGAAATTTCTAAATTTGTGCACATTTGTCAAAGGGAGCACAGCAAGAGTGGACAGAAATGTTTTTATTTGCTAATAAATATAAAATAATTTCATTAATCCACATGATGTTTGGAAGACATTTATTATATTTATAATTTGCATGAACTTTGACAGGATGTTTGCACGTTAAGGCTAGTGCCGGAACCTCAGGTTTTATATAGACCTGAGAAGGGGGGGAAATTTAAATGGAGGTCAAAAATCATTTAGGTGCTAATACATTTGGCACAGTTTTAGAAATCTGCCCAACACTTGGCAGACACTTGCCATGTTTTTTTTTCAAAACATATTTTATTGAAATTTTACAGTACCAGTCAGGCAATGGCGCGGTATAATCCACTCGTACACATCTTATCCAAGCGATAGCGACATTTGGAATAACAGTGGGTACTGATTGAATACAAAGCATAAGAAAACAAACTACAAACAATACGCAGACATCCCGCAACCCCGACCAAGGCAGGCAGATTTCAAGAAACACTTGTGACCAAGAAAAGGAAACAATATATCGTACAGTAGGGCCCACAAAACAAACATGAGACAATTTCTATGGGGATTGTGGGGGGAGAGGAGGGAGATCCATGCCACGATAAGTAGCCCACCGGGACCATATCTTTCTATGCTTTAGGGGGCAACCCCTCGCCTGGAACACCGCCTCCTCTGCACCCATACAGTTATCCAACTCTTTACGCCACTTCCCTACTGTTGGTGGCGAGGTTCCCTTCCACAGCTGGGCTATGTCTCTCTTGGCAATCGTAAGGGTGAGGAACAATAGATGTTGCTTGTAGCGATTCCCGCCGATGTCCTCCGTACTATGTAGCAGGAACAATCGGGGGTCTAAGGGTAAGTCCCAGGACAGCACCTCGCTAAGGCACGATGACACCCTACCCCAAAACGGTTGCAGTACTGAGCAGCTCCACGCTGTGTGGAGGAACGTCCCTTCTTCCCTTTCACAACGTAGGCACATGGGGGATGACACAGCCCCCATCTTCCATAGCCAGACGCGGGTATAATACACGCGATGCACATATTTGAACTGGATAAGATGGTATCTGGAGGCTACCGCAACACCCCGGGGGCTAGCAATCGCCTCTGCCCAGTCGTCATCGGTCAACTCAGCGATGTCACCTTGCCACGCCTTCCTTGTTATATGCAATGTAGAGGTGGAGTGTGTCATCAATGTCTGATATATTTGTCTAATTTTGTGTGCACCAAGATCGCCCATGAGAAGGCGGCCCTCAAGCGGATGAAATTCAGGAAGGTCAGTGAGATTCGTGAGCGTGGGGGCCAAAGCATGACGCAATTGAAGATACCTGTGGAACTGGGTTTTGTGGAGGAGGAACTCCTCCTGTAATTGTTGGAAGGACTTGAGGACGGTGCCTCGCATAATGTCGCCCAGTGTTGATATACCGATCTGATCCCACTGACGGAACCCCTTCAGTCCCTCTACCAATGGAAAAGAAGGGCGAAAGGTGGCCGGCAATGCGGACCGAGGCCATGGGTTCAGTATAAAGTAGACGTATGTACGCTAGGAAGCGTGGCCCAAAGTTGATCGCTTCTAGGAGTTGGAATAAGTACTCCCAGCTTAGGGAGTTGAAGGCCTTATCGATGTCGGCCAAGAGTAAGGCCGCAGGGCGTCCCAGCTCTGGGGCCATGGCCATGGCATTGTGGACGCATCGGATGTTATGCCGAGTGGCCCGTTGCAGCATAAAGCCTGATTGGTCCAAGTGGACCAAGTCCTGAATACAGGCCCGCAAGCGGTCCGCAAGAACCTTTCCCAATACCTTAGATTCAAAGTTTATGAGGGAGATAGGTCTATATGAAGACGGGTCCTCCGGCGGCCGGCCGGGCTTTAAGAAGTGGACAATTTTGGCTGCAAAGATTTTACAAGCAATCCAGAAATCCAGAACATCCCTGTAGGGGAAAATCAAGGAACTCAGCATTAATCGATCGCAACACAGTGTATATAGTCACAGAGGCTGAAGGACGAATCTCTGAAATGGATGACACTGTTTGCACACTCTGGAAAACTGTCACTCAAGTCTAGAAAATGGTCCATACACTGGAGGGCTGAGCCGAGGATGCAAAGGGCTGCTCCAGGCACAACAACATCTGTCTGGTGGGCTTTCCCGAGAAAGTGGAAAGGCTCAAGCACACACACTTTATCACTTAGTGGCTGAAATCCTAGGTACAGGCAGAGGAGCTGTCTTCATGCTTCCTGATGGAGGGAACTCAAAGGTCCCTGACACCCCAGCTCCCCCCAGCGGCTGCGCTGCATCCTATAATCGAACGCATCTTTAACTTTGCAGGCAGAGATGCAATCCTCAAGCACCCCGCAGGTGTGACACCCTCGATCACAACTCCTCAAAAATCATGTTGTTCACTGACTACACACTGCAGTTAAAGGTGCAGCACCGCTCCTTCCTCAGGGCCAAGCAAAAACTGAGAGCCCTTCAAATAAAATACATGTTGCCTTTACCGGCCCGACTCAAAGTCCTGTGTGCAGAAAAATCCTTCTTCTTTGACTCCCCAGAAAGTGTGTGGCACTGGGCCGAGGAGTGCCCTGACAGGCAGAGGTGGACCATTGAAAGTGGGGTGCACCAATCTTACGGAGGACCCCCCAGGGCCTGGATATGAATATCACGTCAAAGTCTAAGAAACAAAAGATGACTCCGTTCGGTGGAGGCGAAGCCGAGAGGACCCAGGTGAGGTGTGTCTCCCTATGGCATTGTGGACCTCACCAACAATATGTCTGATGCCCCATAGACTGCAAGCTTATTGCAGTGTTCTGTCCCTGGGCAAGCGGACTGCAGGCCAGGTTATTCTTATACTTTCCACCACAGTGGGTTACACATGACCAGACTAAATATTTGTTTTGTTGATGGGTTGCTTTCAGTCTTTGATAGGGCGGGAGGGAGCGTAGGTATGGTATAGTTGTTCAATGGCCCGGTTGGCAGTTGTCCCTACTGCTATCCATGACAGATACTTCTTCTTTTCGAAGTTTTGGGGAGCGGGCATGGGGGACTTTCCACACACTGCCCAGCAACTTTCTTTACCCTAAAGCACAGGCCTTGTCTGCTGTATAACATAGCTACTCTGGCCCTCTGGGCCCACCAAAGAATCCATTACACACATGGCATTCCTCTCAAGTGATAAAAGAGACCCCCCCAGTCGACTAAGACTAGCTGAAGCTCCTCCTTTGGAACATCAATGGTCTCCTGGGTACGGTAAAAGGAGAGGTGGTCCTAAAAGCTGCAAGACCCATGGAACCTTATGTGCTAATGCGTCAAAAGACTCACCTAGAGAGCGACCACTGTCCCGTCCTGGCCCATGCTGGTTTTTAAAGCAAACACAAGGAGATGATGGACGGAGCGCTGAAACTTTTCAGACACTCACCCCCAGTCACAGATCTGGGTTGAATCCATCATCGTTCTTTAGCTCACTTCGCCACCCCGTGCTCTCCATGCCACTGGAGTCAAGCTATCCTGGCTGCTGATGGGTGAAACCCTGAAACCGGTCCTAGGATGTTTGTTTCCAGTCCTTGGAGGATCTGGCCTGGCAGTTTGGACTGGACCGTTCCCATTGGGTGCAGGGTCAAGACTGATTTGCATATGGCTGGGTTCAAACTGGAATGGCATGGGGAGCAAAAAACTGTGGATTTAGGCCCAGATCTCTGTACTGGGGTGAATGTATGACATTGTTCTGCATTCTGTCCATCAATTGTTCTTTTTGCATTTGTCACCCCGAGTGGGATGGGTATTCCCAGGCTTGGGTCCCGTGCTCTCCATGCCACTGGAGTCAAGCTATCCTGGCTGATGAGGGGTGAAGCCCCACAACCAGTCCTAGGATGTTTGTTTCCAGTCCAGGGAGGACCTGGCCTGGCAGTTCAGGCTGGACTGTTCCCATTGGGTGCAGGGTCAAGACTGATTTTCATATGGCTGGGCTCAAACTGGAATGGCATGGGGAGCAATAAAACGATGGATTTAGGCCCAGGTCTCTGTACTGGGGTGAATGTATGGCATTGCTCTGCATTCTGTTCATCAATTGTTCTTTTTGCATTTGTCACCCCGAGTGGGACGGGTATACCCAGACGTGGGTCCCGTGCTCTCCATGCCACTGGAGTTAAGCTATCCTGGCTGATGAGGAGTGAAACCCTGAAACCGGTCCTAGGATGTTTGTTTCCAGTCCAGGGAGGACCTGGCCTGGCAGTTCGGGCTGGACTGTTCTCATTGGGTGCAGGGTCAAGACTGATTTGCACATGGCTGGGTTCAAACTGGAATGGCATGGGGAGCAAAAAAACGATGTATTTAGGCCCAGATCTCTGTACTGGGGTGAATGTATGACATTGTTCTGCATTCTGTCCATCAATTGTTCTTTTTGCATTTGTCACCTCGAGTGGGACGGGTATACCCAGAAGTGGGTCCCGTGCTGTCCATGCCACTGGAGTCAAGCTATCCTGGCTGATGAGGGGTGAAACCCCGATACCAGTCCTAGGATGTTTGTTTCCAGTCCTGGGAGGACCTGGCCTGGCAGTTCGGGCTGGACTGTTCCCATTGGGTGCAGGGTCAAGACTGATTTACATATGGCTGGGTTCAAACTGGAATGGCATGAGGAGCAAATAAACGATGGATTTAGGCCCAGAACTCTGTACTGGGGTGAATGTATGACATTGTTCTGCATTCTGTCCACCAATTGTTCTTTTTGCATGCTGGTTTTTCACAGGTTATTCATACTAGTTTCACATGAGGGTCCCACAGAGTTTCCATCCTATTCTGCACCGCCACCCCTTTCAGAAATCAAAGTTCTGATGGCACAAATGGGGGAGATACGTGGTAGTCTCAGGTCAACTACAAGGGATACACATCTCCTTCCTTAGCATTTATGCACCACCCCCGTTGTCTATAGAATTCGCTTGAACCCTTATTGGGATGGATGATTTAGTGAAGGACAGGTCTGCAAGAGCAGGCACAACCCAGGCCTCCCTGATATGCCTTGCCACCTTCCTAGACAATATAAAACTGACAGATGCCTGGCGACTCTACCAAGGCTACACACAAGGCTACACTTTCTATTTGGGTCAACACAGGGCTGTCTCTCAGCTTGACTACTTCCTACTCCCCTCCTCCAAGGCTGCCAGGGTTATGGACTCACCCATCCTGGCCCAAGGATTGTCTGATCACTCCTAAATTGAACTCACCCTGAAGCTCGGACTGTGGCAATCTAGGCCCAGATGGGTACTTAATGCTTGTCTACTCCAAATCCCAAATGCAAGGGACCTCTACGGCACAGAAATAGATCACAGCCTATCCAATAGCAGAGGGACCATCACCTCACACGTGTTTAACTGGGAGGCATTCAAAGCCACATTGAGAGGGATAATTGCGAGTTACCATTCTGGGGTGAAGCAGAAATCATGACAAGAGGTTGCAGAGAGGGAAATGCACTTGCTTGAATTGGAGCAGAACTACTCGACCTCCCCAAATCCAATCCTCCTATGTAACATTGCTTATTACCAATCCCTGTTGCGACAGACCCTACTAGACAAGCCATGAATGGTGTGGCTAGCCATGCAAAGTTGCATCTATCACTGGGGTGACATGACAAGCAAAATTCTTAATTGTCTTTGTTCCCCTGCTGCCACTCGCATGACAATAGGCTGCCTGGTGAATGACTCAGGCACCATCATTCACAAAGCATCAGCAATCACAGCCAATATCAGTGCGTGCCATGCCAGGATTTACTCCTGGGTGGCCAAACCTACAGACTATGATCTGACCTCCTCATCTCACCATTTTTTCAGGACAGGGGACTGAGACCCCAAGTCCAAGATGGCTGCCATCACATCTTTGGTGACATTGTAGGAGCCAATCAGATAATATCTAGGAATCTTGTGGCTCTGTGAATCCACCGCAGCGTGCAATATCTATATATTCTGGCCTGAATTTCTCGAAAAGTACTGAATGGAATTACACTAAATCACAACCAAGATCTAGCTTTCTTCCAAATTTGGTGTAATTCCATTCAGCCGTTTTTGCTTTTCAAATTTTGCCATTGAAAAATGAATGGGGAAAATACATTTTGGGACCAACCCCCACCCTCCCCCCCCCATTTTCTCACATCCTGCTATGGATAACCCCGAAACATTTCAGAAAGAAGCTGAGATGGATGAGACTTTGTTTTGGAAAGTCTCATGAAGATTCGTCAAACGGAGACCATAGTATGAGTGTAACAAAAATGATTTTTCTATGGAAGTGTGTGTGGAGAGAGAGAGAGAGAGAGAGAGAGAGAGAGAGAGATTTACACATTCCTTGGTTTGATTGCATATGTGTATTTTGGTTTAAACAAAAATGCCATTCAGTGCAAATGATCCGTTTGAAAATTCAGCACCATCCCGAGCTTCTGGATAAGTCAGGCTATTACCTGCCACCTACGCGGTTTGTCATAAAAATTGAATTGTCAGAGGGCCACGCAATAGTAGAAATATTTCAGTGTGCAAGCCAGAAAAGGTATCTGCTTTGTCCATGGCCAATCACCAATTTATCCTATAGCGGTAACGAGTCAAGCCATTGATAGGTTGGAGAACAGGCGGCAGGTGATTGTTAAGTGTCAATAGCAGCAAGTTAGCTGATAAGCTTCTTAAGTAGTGCGCTCTGCTAAGCAGGAAAAAGCAGAACCAGCTCTGGGAAGTTATCCTTAAAATTGCTTTGCACAGACACCAGCCTCCATAGACTAATTAGAACTCGCTGAAAGGAAAAGTCTCCTGTGTGTATTTTTTTTCAGGCAGAGCTGAGGAAACGTTGCCTCAACTGCAGCTTGTAGACAGATATAAATGTTTAAATGCTCAGTATAACAATTGTACAGTAACAAGGCATCTGAATGTGTCCAATGGAAGGTTTTGAGGCGTGCTGGTACGGCGGCCTGCAGGAAAGGGGATGTTATGCAAACACATTTGTAATGTGAACTGATATGTATGGAGCGTGAGGAAGCCTAGTGAAGGGGAAATAACCTAATGAGCATCATCACATTTCTCCGGCGTGTGCTTGACAGAAAAGCAATGCGGGCATTTTAATGCGGTGTTGTTAACATTCTGTGCATGAATTGTTATTGTTTTTGGGAAGGGTGAAGCATATTACATTTCTTGTGCATGAGTCTAGTACAAAAGATTGACAGATTTACCAATCAAGCCTAAGGGGGCCTCGTTTATTAATTGTGTGGGGGGATTATTGTTTGGTAAGGGACAGCATTGAAACCCATTTGCACTGCATGCATTGCTGAGATATGATTTTAGCTGAATAGAAGTATAGTGCTCTGATTGGTCGGCCTTATTAGAGCTCATCCATGTATAAATAAATAAATTTTTTTTCTCTTTTTTGTCCTCACTCACCTCAGAAAAGAAAAAAGATGTCAATTTTTTCTGCCCTTCTTATCGGAAAAGATACTGACCACTGACGGGCATACTACAATAGGCACCAGCCTTTCTGCGGCTGTCTCTCTCAAACGGTGTAAACACCGGTACTGCTTGGAATTTTCGAAGTGTGACGAAGCCCTGTAGCAGTCTAGGAGTTGTTAGCCAGTGTAATCATTGGACATATTTATGATCTTGTTCAACAATTATCCTTAAAACTTTATAGCAACCCTTCCGGGCTCTCCAACCATACTGATAGCAGACTCCAGAAAGCTTTCTTCTTAGACTTTTTCCCGGATAGATCCATCTTAGACATATATATGAGGGAATCCAGCCACTCTGAATGCTGTGGTGGTATATTACTCGCCCATTTACGACATATTTCTCTTCTGACTAGTAGCATTGCATAGAACAGCATATCTCTAACACTGCTCACCAGTTCATCGACCACGCCAAAAATAACCAAAGAAAGGCTTACCTTTATATGCTGACCCAAAATACCTGACATTGTCGTTTCCACTTTGTTCCAGAAATCGCTGATTGTGGAACATTGATAGAACATATGCACGTCCATTGCTTTTTCTAGCCCACATTTAGCACCGCTGGTTTGGCTTCCTTTCCCCGTCTTAGATAGTTTTTCGGGTGATATATTTGCCCTATGGAGTGAAAAGAGGTGGTTCCTTCTTAAAAAAGCAGGTTTGACAATGAGGTAAAGTGTGCGCACAGATACTTGCCAAATTTTCTGCAGCTGCTCCCTCGGCAAGTAATTTCCCCACAGCTCCTCAGCCAAAGTGAACTCTCCGTCCATGATGTCCTGAAGGTGCCAGTACCAGAGTGCTACTTCCTTATTTCCTGGTGGTTTGGTTACCAGTTGATCTTCTAAGATATTGCCTGCACCCAATGTCGATTTTCTACTTTGCTCCCAACTTTTTAATTGTAAATATTTGAACTTTGAGAGAGTCCCCTCCACCAGCCCGTTTAGATTGTACCAGGGTAATAGGTTTCCTTCTCTTGTCAAATCTCCCCAGACCTTAAGGTCAGCATCCTTAATTGGTATCGCCAGTTTGTCATTAAGACATTCTGGTGATCCTGGTGAATCCCAAATTGGTGCAAAATGGGAATAGTAATCCAATTTCGAAAGGCGTCTAATGTGATACCACATTATTGCCATCGACTGTAGCACCTTCAGTTTAACTTTCTTAAAAAATTTGGGATCTCCAAATTTGAAGAGAAATCCATCTGTATCTATTTTACACTCCTTTAACATTGCTGTGTACATTAGACCTATTATGGATCCATCCGGTATCTTTGTGAGCATTCTGGAGTTTTTTTATTGAAAAGCCCATGCGTAATATTGGATGTCTGGCAAGGTTAGGCCTCCCTTCTGCCTCCTCCTCCGCAGCTTTTTCCATGAGATCCTAACCCCTTTGTTAGCCCAGATAAATGAATTTATTGCCTGCTGTATTTTGTGTATAGTGGTTTTGTCGAAGTGTAGTGGTATGGAATCGAATATGAAAGTAATCTTTGGTAGGATAGTCATCTTAACCAAACTAACTCTCCCTAAGATCGTTAGCGGAAGGTGTACCCAGCTCTTCACTAGTTGGACGATCTCTTTAAACACCCTCCTTAGATTAATTTCTGCGATTACGTTGATATCCTGAACTATTCTTAAACCAAGGTATCGCATCTCCTTTTTAATTAGTGGATTACTACCTACTTGATTCCATATCATCACTTCTGTCTTGTGCTCATTCACTGAGTACCCCGACACTTCTCCAAATTCTGTTGCTATACATAGAATTGTTGGTAGAGCAACGTCCAAATCAGATGAGTATACCATAAGGTCGTCTGCATATAGCGCGACTTTCCTAACCCAGTCTCCCTGATAAAAGGATGGAATGTCAGTTGTATGTCTAATTCTAAAAGCCAAAGGCACCATGTAAAAATTAAACAAAAGGGGGGAGAGGGGGCAGCCCTGTCTTGTACCCCTATGGATTTTGAAGGGTGAGGATAGTTTTCCGTTCACCAGGACTCTTGCTACAGGTTCTTTATATATTAACCTTATGGCTCTACAAAAATTGTCTCCCAGATTGTATCTCTTTAGAACTAAAAATAGATAGGACCATCTCACTTTATCGAATGCTTTTGAGGCATCCAATGTTGTTATAGCTAAAGGGGTGTCAAAGGTTGTAGCAAAATCGATAGCCCCTATAAGCTCATACGTAAGCTCATGTAGATATCTCCCTTTCACAAAGTCTCTCTGATCTTCACGAATTGTACCGCCTGCAATTTTAGCTAGTCTATTGGCTAAGATTTTTGTGAAGATTTTATAATCTGAATTTAAAAGAGATATTGGTCTATACGACTCACATAATGCTGGATCTTTACCCAGTTTCAAGATGAGGGTGACTGTGGCCTCATTCCATGATTTTGGTAGTTGTATTCCATGACCCAATACCTCACTCATCACTAATGTCAACAGAGGGGATATCACCTCTGCTAAGATTTTATACAGCTCCGTTGGTATACCGTCAGGCCCAGCCGCTTTACCCCCTTTACTAGTTTGAATATCCTTAACAACTTCCTCCTGAGTGATCTCTTGATTTAAAATCTCTTGTTGATTAACATCTATGGGTTGAGTGGATTCCGCAAGCTAGCCCTCTATCTCAGTATCTACCATTTCTTCCTTCTCTTCCATATATAAATCACTAAAGAACTCCTTAAAGGTCTCTTTAATCTCGATCTCACTACTCAAGATGTTTCCACACCGGTCTTCCCTGATCTCCTTAATTCTACTCTTATTCCATTCTGTCTTAACTTTCCAGGCTAGGAGTTTATCTGCTCCCTCTCCGTACTCAAAATGTGCTAGTTTGCTAGCATCCCACCTTTTCTAATTCTTATTTGGAGGGTCTCTGATAGTTGGTTCCTCATTAGTAGCTGCTGCTTTTCTAACTCTACTTTATTCTCCTCCGAGTCTGATCTTTTATTTCCATATCTATTCTCTTCATCTCATCCTCTAGTCGTGAGATTTCTCTTTTATATAACTTATTTCTATAGCAGGTTACACCTGTGATCTTACTTCTGATGAAAGCCTTTAGAGTATCTCACACTATTCCATTTGAGGCTGAGCCGCTGTTAACCTCAATAAACTCTCTAACCTCTTCTTTAAGGGTTTCCATTGCTTCACTATCTGTTAATATGGTCCGGTCCAGAGTCCACCTATTCTCTACACACCTATTGCTGTTTTTAAGTGTTAAAAGGACTGCCGAGTGATCCGATAAGTGGGCCGCCTTATATTCTAAATCCGAGATATGTTCTCTAAGGCTCCAATCTACTAAAAAGTAGTCAATTCTAGACCTACTCCCATATTTCTTGTTATGAAAAGATGTACCCTGTGAAGTTCCCGCTCTTTCTCTCCAGAGGTCACACAGTGTATGCTGAGCCATCATGGTTTTTAGTAATGCACGTGAATTAGGTGTCGGAGTTGTTCTAGTTTTACTTGATTTGTCTAAATTGGGATCTAATACGACATTAAAATCCCCTCCCATAATTATTGGGCCCGGGAAATCCAAGAGATTGGCAAACAGATTTGTTAATGGTTCGCAATCATCATGGTTTGGGCCATAATAGCCTACAAGTGTTAATGGCCTATCATCTACTTTAGCCTCAGCTATAATCCACCTTCCCCCTTTATCTACTTTCGTTTGTGTCACCCATATTTTTGCTTGTTTTTTTCACTATTATTGCAACCCCTCTGACATTTCCACTCTGATCTGTACAGAAGACTTGTTTTACCCATCTTTGTTTCAACACATTCCTTTTTCAGCAAGTGTGTCTCCTGCAGAACTAAAATATGTGCGGGGAATCTCTAAGGTATTGAAGTAACCTATCCCTTCGGCCCTTCACTCGTAGACCATTAACATTCCAAGTTAGGATCTGTATGGACATGTCTTTATTATGCTAATTCTATTTACTAATACTGAGGAATCTGAGGAATTTTTTTTGTTTTTTCCCAAATGCTCCCCACCCTGTGCCCTTCTACCAACCCCCCCTCCCACCTTACCCTGGAGAACCCACCCCTGCTTCTTCTTCTTGGACATGGTGTTGGTCCAAGTTAGTCTTTTGCTCTGTTAGCTCTCAGCCCCACTAATAGTAACTATAAAATTCTGTATACGTGTCAAGTGGATGTCAACTTATTTTCTTACAACAACTACTTCCTTAACTTCCCCCTCCACCACCCTTAATACTTTCTAGTAGGTCATCTGCTTCCTTTGTGTTCCTGATCAAGTGCATTTTATTGTTGTACATTATACGTAGTGATGCTGGAAATGTAAGTTGCACATTTGCCCCAGCTTTTTTAAATTCATCCATGCGCTTACACAGCTCCCACTGTCTGTCTAAAGTGGCTCTTGATAAGTCTGATCTTATTTCGAAGGAAAAGTCAGGACCTTTTAGGGTTTTTAATTTTAGTGCAGATACCAGAATTTTTTCTTTAAGTGCATACGTCTGAAAATTAATAAGAATTCTTCTCGGTTTTGTTCGTACCGGGTTTTTTCTGAAGGGATCCCTCTGTATTCTTTGTATATCTTTAGCGATGTCCACTTCACTTTCCTCTATCTGGACCGAGGCTTTTATGAGAGCTACCACAAATGATTTTAAATCCTCTCTCTCTTTACCTTCGGGTACATTTAATATCCTCAGGTTATTTTTTCTGGAGTTATTTTCTAGCTGTTCAACTTTTTCCTGGAGGCCCTGCTCATCTCTACGCAGTGCCTGAAGTTCTGCTCTACTACTGGCAAGGTCTTTTTTTAGTTCCTCCACTGTACTTTCGAGGATTTCTGTCCTGTCGGATAGCGTATCTAATTTTTTTCTCCAAAATCTCACAAAATCCCCGAATTTCCCGCTAGTTTGCCTCTGATACTGAGAAACCTTTCCTGATGTCTATAGTTAGATTTCCCATGATCGCCTCTAGAGAGCCAGCTGTTGGTCCACCTGGATCCCTATTGCCATTGATTGTTATATTTGTATCTGGCATATCTGGCGTATCTAGCGTATGTTATGTTAAAAGTGCTTATAAAGCGTACGTACAGCGGTTTCAAGGCGCTGAGAGCAGAAGAGGAGGCTGCATTTAACAGCACAGTAAGCTTACTGATATGACTGAAAAAATAAAAAAGTCTTTAGCAGTTTCCTGAACTGCACATAGGGGGTTGCCAACCTCACTTCCATAGAGAGCGAAATCCCAAATTGCAAAGCCAAGACCGCAAATCTGAGCCCCTCAAGTTTTTTGCGTTTAAATGAGGGGGTAATCAACAGATTTGAATTAGAGGAGCAAAGGTTCCGAGAAGGAATATAATGCTGGATCCTCGAGGAAATAAAGCCTGGGCCATTCCCGGCTAAGGCTTTAAAAATGGTACATCCCAGCTTGAAGGCACAGCGTTTGGCCACTGGGAGCCAGTGTACACTCTTCATCAGAGGTTTGACATGATGTCGTATAGGCTGGCGGGCGATCAGCCTTGCCGAATGATTTTGCACCAACTGTAAACGATGCAGTTGGTATGCCGGAATACCGGCATATAATGAGTTAGCATAGTCAATGCGTGAGATTACTAATGCTAAGACGACCAGAGTCAAGGCCTCAGTGGTGAAGAATCTACTGATCTTACGGATTCTTCGTAGGTGGTAAAAACAGGCGGAGACCACTGAGCTGATCTGGGCCTTCATGGATAAGTCACTACTAATCAGGACCCCCAGGCTCTTAACAGAGCTTCCTGGGAGTGGGGGGCTGCCCAGCATGGAGGGCCAGAAGTTAGAATTCCACGGATTAGCAATTCCATCTGTGAGGATAAGCTCAGTTTTATCAAGGTTTAATTTCAAGTGATTATCATTCATCCAATCACTGATAAAACTCATGGTAGATTAAAAATTAAACACTGAGGAGGCGGAAGAATTGATGTCAAACACTAACTGTAGGTCGTCAGAATAGTTGAAAGTTTCGACCATCTTTCCGCGTAAGGACCGAATCAAAGGTAAGAGATACAAGTTAAACAAAAGGGGCGAAAGGGAAGACCCTTGGGGAGCCCCACAAGTTAATTTCTTTTTGTGAGAGGAGAAACTAGTGAGGCGGACTGCTTGGAATTGGTCACTGAGGTAGGAAGAGATCCACTTTAACGCCAGGCCCTGGATCCCGGCGTTGCTAACACGGTCGATCAGGAGACCATGATCGACCGTGTCAAACGCGGCCGATAAATCCAGGAGTATCAGAGCCTGGGTAAGGCCCTTGTCAGGACCAGGGGATCCGAATTGGGTTTTTTCAAGATGGGAACAATTTCAGCAATTTTGAAAGTACTGGGGACGATACCCAATTTAAGGGAATTGTTGAGAAATAAAACGGGAGGATCCGGAGAGTTGAGGAAAGCTTCACGTAGAATATGAGGAGGGCAACAGTCAGTGGGGGAACCAGATCTGACTCTTTTAAGTAGAGTGAAAAAAAATTCCTTTGAGATAGGGGGGATTTGGTCTAGAAAAAGTGGATTTTTACATAAATCTGGAGATGGCAGTGTAGACATAGGAGGAGAGATGCTAGCCTTGATAGTGGCGATTTTCTCGATAAAATAAGAATTGAGAGAATCACATAAGGCTTGCGATGGAACAGGTTTCATAGTGACTCTGTCCGGATTGGTGAGTTCGTCTACTATAGAGAAAATATCTTTGGACTTATTATCCGAGTTTATGATTTTTAAAGAGAATTATTCTGCTTTGGTCTGAAGAATGGCTCTTTTATATTCTCTTAGCTGTATTACATAGAGAGCTTTTTTGTCCAGGGAATAGTCCTGTCTCCACCGGCGTTCAGCTTGTCTTAGTGCCAATTTTTTAAATTTCAAGTCATTGGAAAACCAACATTGGGCATCATGTAGTCGCCTAATTCTGATTTTCTTGAGGGGGGCAAGATGATCGCTGGCAGATTCAAGCCACATCTCGATATTTTTAGCCTGAATGTCAAGAGGCTCCTGTGCCGTAGGGGCAGTGGCAGTTAATAGTGAACAGAAGTCACAGATGTTGACACGGTTCCAATTTCTGGCCAAGTGATTTCTTTCCTGTGAATTTTTGGGAGGGGAAATACTAGATATCGTAAATGAGATAAGATGGTGGTCCGACCAAGTACAAGGGGAAATTGTGAGCTTAGAAATTTCCAAATTAGAGGTCCAAACTTGATCTAGAATATGCCCCTTTATATGGGTAGCTACCTTCATATGTTGGATGCAATTCATTCCAGAAAGGAGATAAGTGAATTCTAAAGAATCAGTACTTTCCCGTACGTCATTGGGCCAATAATTGAAATCTCCAATTATGAGAAGTCTGGCATGGTTTATAGCTAAGTGTGAAATCATTTCACCTAACAATTGAGGGAATGTGGGCATATGATAAGGAGGTCTATAGAATAAAGAGCAGATAAAAGAAGACTGGGATGATTCGAATTTCAGTATTAGACTGTCAACTGAAGGGATGCCTATGATCCCCAGTACAGTGAACTGAAGTTTCTGGTGAATAATAGCTGCAACCCCACCCCCGACTTTACCCGAGGACCTATTTGACTTAAGACTGTAGTAATTATCAGGTACTGCTGCCAAAATGTCGGGGGCAGATTCATCAGAGAGCCACGTTTCTGAGAGTAGGAGGATATCAGGTTTGTCAGAGTCGATAAGCTGAAATATTTCGAGCTGATGTATGCCCACCATAATCCTTATATCCCTTATCCTGGGTGTCCTGAGAGTTATCGCCATTATGGTTTATCATTCTGTCAGAAATGATAACTTTTGAACTTTTTTCAGCATTGACCTGACCACCACTCTCCATAGAGGGGGCTATGGTGTCTATAATGGCTGTAGGCTCCCATATGGTTTTATGGCCCTCTAGTTCGGTTTGTGGTGGTCTTTTTAATGTGAGCACTGGTGGTTGCACTTTGAAAAAAGAACGCAATCTATGGACTCTCCTTTTTTCTTTTGTTTTTTTGCCTTTCTTTTTCACTTCTTGCCTTGTTTTTTCTCTAGGGAGGCGTTTGTGAGGATGTATTGGGGATTTTTTGGGGGGAACTGAGTCGGAACAAGCAGCTAAGTCCTGAGCAAGAGTCTGCTCTTCTATATCCCCAGTATTCACCTGTCTTTCAACTTGAAGCTCCACTGTAGTCTGCCCTTTTAGCCCTCTTTGCCTGTAGAGAAAGACCCCCGCATTGGCCCCCCTACCTCACAAATCCTGGCGTCCTTCATCGCTAGTGGCGGCCGGCTGCTTCGCATGAGTTGCAATCTCCAATCCACCCGGGCGTGCAGCCGCAGCATATGTGCTGACGCTGTCACTACTCGCCCGGAGGTAGCCTCGCGCTGCTGCCCTGCGGCTCTTCCTGAGCTCCAGGGCGGCCGTGACACAGCGCGGACCGATGTCCAAATTCAAGCAACCCGGAGTCGGAGTCGGCAGTACCGAGATGATCTCGGCGGTCAAACACATCGAGGATGAGAGAAAACACCCCAGGTAAAATGCGCGGCGTTTAGGGGTTGATACCGGCAAAACTAGACGTAATTATCCACGATTACATCGGCTGAGAGCTGAGAGCCTCCGGAGCTTGCGACCTGTGTGCTACGCGGCCGCCATGTTCTCCCAACAGTGCATATTTTTGCTCCATGTAGTTTTGGCACCGTTTGTAGTGTGACTTTATGCTTCTTTAGACTCAGGGACTGTGCTGCTAAAGCAAAAAAACGAAAAATGGCAGCAACATAGCACTACGGCTGTTTTTTTCACATTTACGGTGCTTATCCTGCGTGGTAGGGGTTTGAGAATGTGTTATTCTTTTACCAGGTCACCTATCCTGCAAAGAATGTTGTGGGCAAAATATGCCTGAAATTGTTATCACAACTTTTCACTACTAATTCCAAAACAAGGTGTTACTACCGTAACATTTAATGGGAAATTTTATTATCAAAGAACTGTTTGTGAACTACGATTTTCTCAAGAAATGCAGTAATCTGTGTTTAACCAAAATTCTAAAGGCTTATAAAACGCACTGGCTATTCGCTTTACTTTACATAAAGTATGCCAGTATGCCAGTATAACACCTGGGGCAGATACTAAACTGTCACCCAATGCAGCGCAGCAGCCAAAAATGATGCGCTGCGCTGCATTGCGTGACAGGGAGGGAGCGGGAGAGGGCCACATCGACACAGAGATGGCACTCTCCTCCACTCTTCCACTCTTCCTAGCGACGGTGCAGATTTTTGCTGCTGTGCACCACACACACACCTTTGTGCCATAGAGCAAGGCTGTGTGCAAGAGTCTAGCATAGCTTTTTTTGTACTGGAAGAGTTCCCTTCCAGTGCAAAATACCATGCCTAGGAAACCTCTAAAACGTTTCCTACTTTGTATGTGTGCTGTACAGTGCAGCACACATGCAAAGTCAGAAAAGAAAGGAGAAATGAAAACATTTCTCCTTTTACAGCCTGGTTTCAAAAAGCATTATTTTTTTAGGCAAAACTCTGTCTCTCATTTTTAGTAGATAGGGTTTTGCATCAAACAGGGTGGGTCATTGCATTGGAACGCCAGTATAACGCCCCCTTGACCCTAGGTATATATGCCCGCCTTCTGCTGTTTGTGGTTACTAATTTTTATTTGATTGGTTATGTCACGTTTCTCCTGTATGCCTTCATTATATGCTTGCTGATTCACATTATATTACTGTGCTGTCAGGCCTCATCCAGTGAGTTACCATGCGCATTAGTGCATAATAGCAACTCATAATTAAATGTACAGCACTCGACTGCAGCTTATTAGAGGAAAAAATGAGTCCTAGTCACTATCTTCAGTCCTTAGATCCAGCATTCTTCAATCTTACTCTCAACACTATTAATATTCTTCTTCCCTCAAAAACTTTGGCCTCTGCTTAGAAGCTGACATTACGTAATCTCCCCAAACAATTTAGTTACTCTTAACATTTGAATAAGTTTTAATGGTAATTCACAAGGGACTGTGATGCCATCTTCCTTAGATTGAGTCTTGACTGGTCTTCCCTTTCTTCCTTATCTAGGATCCAGAGAATTCAAAACACTAAGGTGCACCTCTTGCTCCATAAGAATGTAAGAACAACCTTTTTCTCCATCCACAGTACAAGTTACACTGGATGATCCATCACCTAATGTGCATTCACTAGGCCTGAGCGGAGTTCACGGAGCTCCGCGTTACGAAGAGTTCTGCAAACAGAAGACTGAATTAGGTCGTGCCTTTTGTGCTGAATTTAGCGCCGGGTGTTTGTCCCACGCTGGATAATCAGTGCGAACGACACTATGCGTAGCGCAAGAGGGCGCTGCTTCTTTCCACGGCTTGAGTAGATGTTCTACTCGAGCGGCAGCTTCCTCAATGCAAAATGAAGGCTTCCTAATGCGGAGGGTGTCTGTAGTAAGATTTTCCTCGCTTGCGCTCACCAACTTAATGTTGGTGAGCGCGAGAGAGGAAAAAAATCAGCTCCATTGCTTTTTTGAAACTCCGCGTACTACGGGGATCGCATAGTGGGAAAATCTCTGCAAACCCCCCGAGCAGAGTGGAATTTCACGCCCAGGCCTTGTTTTCACAAGCGAGGTCTGACTTTCATTGTGACCAAATTCCAGCACGACAACACAGTCAGAAGTTCCACTAATCAACCAACATCGCACTGTATTTCCATCACTACTAGAAGAAACTTTGTGATCCATAAACTTTCATTGTCCGAGCTTCATTACTGTAGAAATTCCTGTTTCCATTGGTCAGAATATCACCAACCACAGGGCCTTCTGTAAGGCCGTATAAATGTAACTCTTTGATCTGGACTAAGTCTCAAATCTCCTCCTTTACCTTCCAATTTTTCAAATATCAGGACACGTTATTAGTGGAATGTTGCCCTCTACACGTGCTTAAAATACGTAAACAAACTAAATAAAATCATTTAGAACTTGAATACATTGTATTGCCAGATTTAATAATATGCAAAATTCATTTCTGCATCTTTAAATGTAAACGCTCGAAGGAGAACTCCCGGTTAAAAGCATACATTTGTTATTGTATATTGACAGTGTTAATGATGATACCTTTATCATCACCAGAGGTCAATCATTGCTTCATTTCTCTGTGTAACTCTTGAAGCCAGGATTGGATTATTAGCTCACACCCCACCTAAAATATCCTAAAACAGAAAAATATAATAACACAAAATAGCTTCTTAGCAAATGTACATCGGTGGCACTTTTATCATGTAGAGAAGTTCTAAGGATAAAATGACATAATGTGCCAATTTATTACTGAAAGAGGCTAAAGATGGCCTTTCTACATCTCCAAACACACACGTTTTAAAAGTTATTTGTGAGTTAATTTACATAAACATGGAAAACATGTGAATACCACTACATTAATATAGCATACTATACCCCTCTTACCCCTTCCACCTCCCCTTTACTCACCCCAAACCTTCTACTGGTATGATCTCCTGAAAACACTTTTCTAGACCCTTCCCTCTTTTATCCCTCCGCTATCCTTTTCAATCTAACTAACAGACTCACATGTCCATCGCTCAAATTTATTTAATATTTCCCTATACTAATTCCCATCTAATACTGTTTGGGTTCCGAAGTAGCATGCTACTCGCAGAAAAGCGATACAACACCTCATCAGGGGTAGCAAGCACTATATAAATTCAAACCCTTCCCTCTTCTATCCCTCCACTATCTTTCTTCAATCCAAATAACAAACTCTCATGTCCACTGTTCAAATTAATTTCATATCTCCCTATACTAATTCACCACCAGGGCCGGACTGGCCTTAGCGGGCACCGGGCGTTTCCCCGGAGGACCGTCAGGGTGGGGGCCGGTTTTGGGCCGCTGGGGGGCCGTTTTTGGTACCGGGGCCAACAATATAGGCCCCCTGTAACAAAATCGACCCAAACCGGCCCTTCCAAACAGCTCGGCCGCACCCCCGCTGCCCCCCAAGGGGGAGGGGGGGAGTAGCTGAGCAGTTTGCCAGGGCCTATTTCGGTTCCCAGTCTGGCCCTGTTCACCACTAATCCTCTTTGGGTTCCGGAGTAGCGTGCTACATGCCGAAAGCGCTTCGACGCCTCATCAGGGGTAGTAAGCGATATATATATGCAATTATAATAATAATGATAATAATACCTTATTTGCCTTTTCTGCACGGCCACGTCGGATAGTTTACCAGTACTAAAGAGTGCATTAGTGTGAGTGCTCTGTCCCTAAAAGGCATTGATAAATTTGATTTCACACAATCGGTCCATTTAACTCTTCTGTAACACCATTTGAAGTGGCACAGAAAATACAGGGATGACTTAGCTGCAGTGTGTGCTTCCACCATCTATGTCCACCAGGAGTACACTGTGCTCTGGCTCACCTTCATTTTAAACGCACTGCAGTGACACGTTGCACTGAAAAGCGCCTTTGATGTGTATCAAAAACTATTTTACACATTCATAAGTCACCCTTAATACTTGCCTTGTAAGAACACATGACAGAGTGCTGAAATATAATCATAGGGCCCACTACAGAGTAGCGATAGTGCACTCTAAGGGGTATATTCACAAGAACGTGCGCTAAACATCGCCAAAAAAGGTTAACGCAACTTTACACATCGCAGTCTATCGCGGGAAAATAACCCCGTGTTAACATGGAATTCACAACACGGCGGTACCATGCGATAGTCTCTCGAAACCGCGGCCAATGTCCGCGATACAACCACCGCGACGGAGATGAAAACACAAACCCCAACGCATAAAAAGTCACGATGGGCCCAAACGCGATAAGAAAACAGTGATAACCAGCTAGAGGCCAGCAATACCCACGCGTAATGCGGGAAAAAGCACAAGAACAGCATACGGAAAATGCCACTAAAAAGGAAATGAACTGCGGAGTACCACGGATGCACCCTGACCGACTGCAGAGGACAACATGAACCCCACAAGCCCCACGGAGGAACAGCCAGGAATCCAGGGGTCGTGGAATGGCAATGAGAAGAGGAAGAGGAAGACGGGGTACAGTCTGCAGGAAAACCCGATTATCGTCACGGATGAGATAGAACACCACCACCAACTGTACGTCACCTCCAACGAGTCATTGGAAACAAAGAGGCAAAGATGGCACACCATCTTGGACCATGTGAATGCCGTCGCAGCGCCGAGGAGGACAATGGAAGAGGACAAGAGGCGCTGGATTGATGTGAATGGCAAAACCAAGCAGAAACTCGCTGCCAACATGAAAGCAGCAACGCACTTCGGAGGAGGGGGGCCAGCAGAACACCAGGAGCTGAATGACATGGAGAAAATGGCGGCCACAGTCATCAGTCGGGAGACAGTGACAGGAGTTGGGGATCCGGACACTGCTCAACATGACCCGACACTACATCAACAGGGTGCGTACCGACCAGGGAGTGGGGGGATGGGGGGAGATGGGCACAATGGCACACATGCACAATTAAGCAGAGCACACTGCACACCCACAATGACTCTGGATCATGTCCCTGATCCCACGGGAACACTTCAGCACACACACAAACACCAAGTAGTCCCACGTCCACCATGTGCCCAAAGGGGCCCCCACCCAACCCATCACCAATCACACAACCAACACATGCACACGTGCAAAACACAGCAAACATGCATATACGTCAGCCACACTGACAATGCAAGAGACACCAAATGACGAGTAGCATGGCTGCAGTCCAATCATCATGACAATGTGCATGCCACGACACTGAGGTGGCTGAGTGCGGACCACAACCGGAAAGGAGCAGGTCACACTCGGACACATCCACCTGCACAAACAACCCCTGACATCAACAACACATCTGCGGACATACCATGCCCAAGAGACACAACTCGACAAAGAGCACAAGTTACCCAAGTCTGCAACATCTCAGCACTGTAGAAGCACAGAACTGAAAGGCACACTGCATGAAAGGGATAAGTGGCAGCCAAATCAGAGCTGCAGGAGCGACTCACCCACCGTGCAGCATACGCACATAAGAATAAGGGCACCTCGACACTGACAACATCATGGTGCAAACAGCAACACCTCCACAACAGAACACAGGACACAACTGGTGCCGCATATGTGCACAACATGGCCAATCACATCTGGCACAGCAGGAAACTGTGACATGACAATGTACGAGTACAACCTGTAACCTGCAATTATTTTTTATTCACACATGCTGTGCCTGTGGACATTTTGTACTGTCCCATGATTGCCAGGGACGGTCACTATGTGACGTGCTCATGTGAAGAAATTGGCAATGAGGGTGTTCCTACGGGCTATTCCTGCCACTGCTGCAGTGGGATGTGGGCCACCTGCCCCATCGTCCTCATCATCGTCCGGTGCTTCTGGCACTTGGATCCATGGGGCATTGGTGCGTACACAGATGTTGTGCAACACACAACATGCAACGATCATCTTGCACACGATGTCTGGCCTGTACAGGAACCTTCCACCTGTGACGTCCAGGCACCTGAAACGTGACTTCAACATGCCAAACGTGCGTTCCACAATGCCCCTGGTGCGTATGTGGGCCGCATTGTACTGCCTCTGGGCGGGTGTGTTCGGGTCTCGGAGGGGTGTCATCATCCAAGGGCAGAGTGCATATCCTTGATCACCTGTGACAGTGCAGAGAGAAAAGAGTCAATACTTGGTTCGGCATGATGTGTTGGCAGGCCCACTGGTCCAGTGATGCCTGTGCTGGCTGTGTGTGGGGTGAGTGTAAGCTAGCCCTCAGGGAGTGGCTGGTGCTGGCAAAAACTACAACAGTCATCAGGCACTCAGAAATGCAATGTTCGACCAGCAAGGGACCATGACTTGAGTTGCACAGAGTTAGGGGCCCCGGATGCACAGCGGCCGACACGGGCCTACCGCCACGGGACGCTGACTTGCGGGGCACTGGGGTAGGGTCATGAGAGCAGAGCAGGGTCTCGTAGGTATCAAAGGTGGTTTTCGCTGAGTGTCTCGGGGGAGAGTGGAAGGTGTACCCCCAGGGCATGATGCAGAGGGCACATACAAGCTATGTCCGGCAACATGGCGGATATGAATGCCACAGACTCATGCCAAACACCAAGTCCGTACCTGCCAGTTGCTGATGACAACCCCCAGGCCACAGGCTCAGACACCAACAATGTTCTGCCGGAGGCTGACAGTGACTCACGGCGCACAGGGTTAGTGGCACCAGGTCAGTCCTTGCTAGTGGTCGACCTCCTCCGTAACGGTGATCCGTGTTTCCACCGGACTGAACTCCATCTTCCTCTCACTCCTCTCCCTGCGTTCTCTGGCATGAACTCTGCCATTGATTAATCAAGACTCAGTTATAGATGTGGGACCTACTGGACTGCAGTGTAGGCTGGCTGCAGCGGTGGAGTATGCCAATGAATAAGGACTCCTGGGGGCCTGTGTCACGGAGGACAGCGATGGTCTGAGGAGGCTGCCAAGGTCGCGGGCATGGGGTTTGGAGCTTGCACCGGCACGTGGTGGGCCCTCTTTGACACATGTCTGTGTCGGCAGGTGAGCAGTGCGGCCTGGGTGCGCTGGGGCGGGCAAGCCGGGTCTGGGGATCAGTGGCCTGGGGTACAGCAGGCGCACAGGCTCGCAGGCCCAGCTGCTCACGGCGTCGGCCTCGTGGCGGGCTGAGAGGCACAGCCCTGGCAGTCACGTTGGCCATTCCGGGAGAGCACCACGCTCAGCGCCACAGTGTTTTTATCCACACCCCTGCGGAGGCCTGGTGTAAGCAGGGCCAACCCACTACGCTCACGCACACAGGGGGGGACGCAGCGAGCAACATTTCCACGATCTACCCCACAGCCTGAGGTGATATGGTTGCGTCCACTGTCCACTACTCTCCAGACACCAGCAGTTAATGTCTGCATGGACATATCTGTGCATTGCATACCCAGGTCTGTCCAGCACATTCACGCCACACTTGTCGTTGTGTACATTCCGATTCATGGGTCACTTGCCTCCTTCGCACATGCCTGCTTTCCACCTCTCCACACGTTCAGCTGTTGTGTGGCTGTGGTGCCATGATCTAGCTGGCTTGTGTACATGGGAAGCCCAGGATCCCAATGGAGTTGTGTTGTCGTGTCTGGTAGGTGGGCATGTTGATTGACATGTTGTATGTGGTTTTGTCACGTGTGCATTCCCACAGTTGTGCGTTGTGTGATGATGGATTTGAGGTGTGTGGTGTGTTGATTTGGTACTTACCAACGAGCAGTGCATTTCCATAGGTGCCATCCTGGAAGCGCTGGTTGATGATGGACTGTCGGAAGATGTAGGAATCGTGCACACTGCCTGGGTAGTTTGCAACGACATTGGTGAACATTCCCCGGTGGTCCACTATTGCCTGCACATTGATGGAATGCGTGTTCTTTCTGCTGCGGTAGATGTGTGCAGTGTCCGCAGGGGGCACAAGTAGGACATGTGTGCAGTCAATAGCCCCCAACACGAGAGGGAATCCAGCAATGACGTAGAAGCCTTGCTTGGTCTCCAGCTGTTCCTACGCAGTGTGGGGGAAGTGAAGGTACTGGGGTATGAAGCTGATGATGGCATCCAGGACAGGTGTGATGGACTTTGATAAGGCTGGCTGTGAGACTCCTCCGACTCTGGCCATTGTTGGTTGGAAGGTACCAGAGGCCAACATGTGCAGCACAGCCAGCAGCTTTGTCTGCGGAGGGATGTTGGTTGTCCGCTGTGTTGGGACCGTCAGCCTGTGGCCGATGTGGGTCATGATGTGGAGGATGGTTGTCCTTTTGAGCCTGTAGTGGGCAATGACTTCCTCGGGCGTTAGGTCTGTGAGACTAGTGCGTTTTCGGTAGGTCCGCTGTCTTACTCTGCGCTGCCTCTGTGGTAGTCCCCGGGGGTGCCGGTCCGGGTCCTGGGGGTGGTGGCGGTCCTGGGGGTGGTGGCGGTGGGTGTTGTGGCCCTGTTGGGGCTCCAAGCTGCATGATGAGTAGCTCCATGGCATCGGTTGTTCTTCGGGTGTGGCTGTGGGCAGGGCTCCGTTGCCTACTGCAGGTAGTCGTCCTGCTTAACACCAACAATAAGCAGGTGTTAAATACCTGCTGCTACCGCGGCTTATCGCGTGGTTTTGACTCGCATTGCGGATCTGGCAGTTTGTTGTGAATGTGACGAAGTGGTGTTTTCGTGTGTTTTTGCACGGGAACGCCTACTCTGCATCTCATTAGGGTTAGTTGGTGGTGTCACCCGTGGAGATAAATTTGGCGGCTCTTATCGCGGGAATACTGGCGATGTCTGCAGTTTGCACCCGCTTTTGAATGGGGCGATAATTCTATCTCCACTTTTGATGCGCTAAAGTGCCGATAACTCGGCGATAAGTCCTTGTGAATATGCCCCTAAGAGTAAAATAAAACCCAAAAGAATCTTCTCTGTGCAGGCTTCACTTAACTTTCCCTAAAGTGACCTAGATGGGATTAAAATCTTTGTTTACTTTCGCCACCTAGGTAACTGTTATATACATGCTTAATGGTTGTCTTTTTTATTTTCACAATGTCATTTAATGGCAAAATATGATTTTTGATGACGTAAGTGGAAAAGTAACATTATGACTTTGTGCTACTTGACCCAAAATATTTTTTGCCATTCATCCCTTCCATAGGCGAAATTCAAATTCATTAGCTGAGGGAGTTATGGCTTGTCAAGAAGCAATAGCCTGCCTCTGTACACAGGAAGAAAAGATAGGCGTTAACTGCTGACCACTTAGAAGAGTCTAGCTGTCTGGGAGGAGTCAGGAACAGTTGGTATAACAATGGAAAGTCTTAGTACTACCTAATTTGACATGGAGATGCCAGGGAGTGCTTCTGCTATTCATTACCTGGATCCTTCTAGACAGCCAAGCACTAGTCACTTTGATGGAGACAACCAGTTTGGACTCTGTTAAGGGGAAGACAGTTCATCTAAGTAGGGGAGTCACCAAGGAACTAAAGAATAGCCTGTCTGGTGGCAAAAGGGTTCTGCCATATTAAAACAGGGTCTCCTTAGCAATTGTACAGTAAGGCTAAGAGGACATGTTGCAGAATGAGGTAGGGAACTTTGAGAAAATAGGATTGGGTGGTAGAATTTCTCTAATCACTGGCTAGTACACAGGATAGTCCTGGCACTATTTTCTCAGAAAATTATTAGACCTCAGCATACTCCACTTAAAGAAGGCTCTGCCAGAAGAGAACTAGAGACTACGGCTGGACGAAGAGGATTCATTCAAGCAGGAGTTTTAACTAGAAAGAGACCTTAAGTCTAGAAGCCTTCCCTGCGGAGCTGGAGACTGGGGGTCTGACAAGAAGAATATTTCCAAGCAGTTTAAGGATTCTTGCTTGCTACAGATACTAGCCTTGCTCTGCTGTGGAATTTTAACCAAAAAAATGACCGGAGAGAAGCATCAAATCTTTCCAACCTAGCAAGTGACATCAGTGAATAAGATGTTCAGATTTGTCCCACTAATAACGTTTGGTGCCACATCCACCTGCTTCAATTGGAGCTCACAACAATGAATCTGACTTAAAGGGTCGCTGCACCAGTCACAACATTGGACCTTGGCCTACCGGAAGATTTTGGCTGCCAGTTTATAGACTTAGACAAAAATTTAAATCTTTGACTGTGACAATCCGCTTGGTATATCTGGCCTCTGCTCCATCGTTGTCGGCCTGAAACATGTCAGGATCCTGGTCAACTCCTAGCTGTGTTCATTTGAGCTTTACTTTTCCTAGGCACATTTGGCTTTGAAGTATCAAAAATGTATATCTTCGCTTATCGATTTTGATGCTCTAGATATGTTTTTATTAATTAAATTTGTCTTTCTTTTTCTAAATTTCTTAGGCAATTTTATTGAGTTCTCACTTTTAAAATTAGTGTTGGTGTTTGAAATTACTTTGCATTTCTCCAAGCCATTGCCTGCTGATTGTGCCACACTAGCAGGCATTGAGCAGAGATTCACTATGGCCTTTAATTTAACTCAAGAAGAGGGGATTGATTAAGTTGGTAGGGGATACCACTCCCAATTTAACAACCCCATTCCTGAAATATGACCTGACTCCACTTTTAACTTCATTCTTGTTGTTTTGTGGGAGAAACCAGGTAATTAAATAGGACTTCTACTGTGTTATTTATGGGAGAGACCTGGCAATGAAAGCTGCCACTAGTTACTAAGACACATTTCTATGTGTAATTTACAACTGTATAAAGGAACATAGAACTTGCACTTACCTTATTATATTTATTACTATATGAGGCCTATATAACATTAGATACCTTTACTTTGGTATTCATATCATTGTTATCTCTATACTCTCTCTCTTTTTTGTTTTGGCCTTATGTTCCTGGATGGAACTGAGATTCCATAATCTATAATTAATATTTAAGACATGCAACATGCAATTAGAATCCATCATTAAGGAAGCTATAATTATACTCTTCTTCACAGTAAACAAGGCCTTCCACCTATCAGTACTATTTTGCTGCAAAGACCAATAGCACACTGAAGATCTAATTTCTGAATACAAAGGGCCTCAGTCACCCCATCAAAAGAAGGAAAATGTCTGATTACCGTTGCAAACTTAGCAGAGACATTCTCTTCCTGCAGGAAGTTGGACGTGGGTACACAGAGGCTCGGAGTATGAAGAAATATTGAATCCAAGAGTTCACTTGCTCCCCAGCAAACAAAAAGAAAAATGGGGTGCTCACACGTATATTGAAGAGAGCAGCTGGTTCATTTACTGACTCCTCACACAACAGCGAAGGAAGATGGCCTATTACTAAATTAAAGACGGTCTGGACTTTTAGATAATTAACATTTATCCCCTGACTGGTGACATCCCCAAGTTCTGGATTGACATAAAGAAGAATATTGCCGAACTACCAAATGATGCTTGTATAATAGAAGGAGGTGATTTTGAAATGCTGGGGCACATAGCATTAGGTAGAATCTCATCTTGTACTTATAGATCAAATAAGTCCCATGTACAAATGAGGCAACTCTGGAAATCAAACAAACTGAATTACGTTTGGCACCAATATAACTAAGCCCGGGTGGTGAACTCTGCAGAGCTAGAATAGCAGATTTTTTTCATCGCTCGCCAACTGTAAGATGGAGATCACGAGTGAGGAAAATCCAAAGGTAGACCACTTCCCAGCGAGATTTCTCAATGCGGGCGGTTGCGGATGGTCGCTACCGCTTACGTTGAGAAACCTTCCGTTCTCGTTGAGGAAGCTGCCGCTTGAGTAGAACTTCTACTCGAGCAGCAGAGAGAAGCCCTCTCATTGTGCCAGATGCCGTTCACACTGATTTTACAGTGCAGGACAAACACCCGACACTAAAAATCAATACGAACGGCGCAAGCTAACCCACTCCGCCACTCACAGAACTCCGCATAGCTTGGCGGAATTTTTTTGTCACTCCGCAAACTCCGCCCAGGCTTAAATATAACTCTATGGGTAGCAAATTTACTTTTTACTTCCATCCCCATATTATACTAAAAAAAGCAGACTACTTGCTAGCCAACAATTAAATAACCTCCATTTACTCCTAAAATTGAAGCTTTTCTGGATTTTGACCATTCCTGTATATCACTTGCATTAGAAATCACTATGGGCTTGATTTTAAGTTTGACGGATGGCACTCCATTCGGTGGCAGAGATATTACGTCCACCATCCTGATGGACTACCATAAAATTTTGAGATGACTTCCTGCCCAGTAGTCATTTCTCTAGCTTGAAGGGCACGGCTGTCACAGCATTCCCCCTGAAGGTACAAAGATTTTGGTGGATAGGCACTATTAGTATTGACAGCCATCAACCAAACTTTCCACCTTTTTTATTTTTCAAAAATGAGGTCCCAAGTGCTCGTTTAAAAAAAAAAAAAAAAATCCCACATCTTGAGAGTTTTTCTCCCAGGGTGTGGGGCATCTTATTGTTTTTATTGTTCTGTCCCTCACCGCCAGGTTTTTCCTGACTTTGGCAGGACATTACATCGATCACTCTAAATAGGTGGGCAGTGTAATGTCCTTACTTCAATTACCCCATTAGAGGAAGCTTTCCATTAATAGATGTAAAGGGGGCTCCGTCAATGGAATTCTTAGAGACTACCTGTCTCTAAATGAGATGGGAAAACCAAGTGTTTAGAGGACAGGGAACTCTCTTCCCAAATTCTAAATATGGTGCTAATTTCCAGCTAAAATGTAGGACCTGAAGAATTAATGATGAGGTTTTAAATGACCCAGATATGAAAGATCAAAATAATTTCTATAACTAAAATCAAATAAAAGACCTGACTCAAGAGCAATTGTGGAATGCAGTTAAAGCAACCATAAGAGGAATAATGATTAGCATCATGGCCACCAAGAACAAGAACACAAACTTAAAGCTCAATGCTCTTGACTTAGAAATAAAAAAAAATAGAGCACCACTCAACTTGCATCATAGATGCAATGATCTTATGCAAGTTGAAACCCCTAAAGTGGGAATATAATAGTATAATTAGTAGCAGAGCTCATACACAGGGTAATAGCTTCAAAGAAAGGAATATTCTCAAGCAAAATATAGCTGGGAAGACCCTTGCCAATTACCTTAAAGCCAAAGGCAATAAATTACCTACTGTTAAAATGAAATATAAATCTGGGAACACCCAAATGAATTCCAAAACCATCCTGTACTGCTTCCAGACATTCTACTCAAATCCCTGTAACCCTGGGTATCACCCCGATAGAAGATTGACAGAAGTAACTATCCTCACTAAATGAATAAACAAATCTAGAGTATAATAGAATAGGGAAATCAGACATAATAAAGGCAATCCAATTGCATAAGCTATCATCAAAACTGCCAAAGCAGTTTATTAGAACATATGGAATAATTATTTTCCTAACTTTGAGAACAAAAGGTGCATTGGTGGGACATGCTCCAAACCTACCATAGTAGTGATACATAAGGGAGAAAAATACCCCTTGGAATCCACAAATTGCAGACCTAGTTTGTTATTTAAAGTTGACTGTAAAATATTTTCAAAAGTATTAGTCTTAAAATTAGAGACAGTCCTGCCAACAATAATATAGCCCACATAAACGGATTTTGTGAAAGGCAGACTTGCATCTAATATATATGACTATTTGAACATGCATTAGAATTGGCCAAATTATTAACCTCTTCACAATGGCCATTGCAGTAAATGTAGAAAGAGCCTTTGGCAATGTCTCTTGGACCTTTCTGCATTTGGTATTAGGCAAGTTTAATGTAGGGGCTTGAGTGCATGGTGCTGACCCTATATGCGCAACTCTCAGATCAAGTCAGGGTATTTGGGCATACAATCGGAGAAATTTAACTTATCACGAGGAACCAGACAAGGATGCCCTCTAGCTATGTCCAAAATTCTTACAACAAATAAAGATTATGAAAAAGTTTCAGAATACTCAATAAATCATGGGAAAACATACATTTTCCCCCTAAGCAACATATGTTTCCTGGCTGTAACTGAAACTACAAGTCTCAAGTCCAAAGTAAACAGATAAGCTATCTTGGAATAGGGTTCAAAAACAGTCTTAAAAACTCAAGAGAAGACACTGAAAATTGCTTATAGTCCAAAATAAAGAAAATGACCAAATCCTAGTCACCAAAATGTATAACATTTTGGGGCAGAATAGAATGCAGATGATGATTGCTTCCTAAGTTACCTTTATCATTAGCATGTTGCCCCTACAGCTATCCATAACATTTTGGATAAGCTCAGCTCTCATTTTGTTGGACTTGGCCCTCTCTTCTCCCTGCCAGTTTTGCTGAATTCATTTTTGTTGGCCTTAAAGTGCTATACTATATACCCAGGACTAGTAAATTAAACACTACTAGTGGGCATGCAGCATTTGTTGTACCTCCCACTTAAGTAGCCCCTCAAAACATGTCATAGACCTGCAAATGCAGCCTGTATGCAGTATTGAATTGCCAATAAACCCCTTGCTAGGCCTAAAACTCCCTTTTTGTTACATTTGACAGCCCTAAGGTAGGACCTAAACAGCCTATGGGCCAGGGTGCATTGTTTTAAAATATTTAGACATGTATTTTAAGTTTTACATGTCCTGGTAGTGAAAAACTCCCAAATTCGTTTTTCATTACTATGAAGCCTGCCTCTCCCTTAGGATAACATTGAATTTCCCTATGACATTTAATAGGTGATAACCTTTGTTAGGGAGTGGATAGAAATACCATGTTTGGTGTCTAATAAATTGCAATTTAAAATCCTCTATAATGATAGCATCAAATTTTAAGTCACAATACTAAAAAATCCACTTTTAGAATGGTTCCATTTTCTTGTCCTAACCATTTGGTGCCTGCAGCCTATTTCCTGGGTTACATGACTATGTATAGTTGGCAGTTGTCCTCTGTGTATTCCTTCTAGACAACTACACAATAGAAGGACTGAGTGCTGACAGGATGGGCCATCCAAGCAGGATGGGGGCAGAGCTGTGCACACCCCTACTTGCTCTTCAAAGACTCTGCCTCAGCTAGCACACAAGGAACTTCACATTAGCCTGTTGTGCCCACAGACACACTGGGACCAGGACAGAAATTCCAAACAGTTCTGTGGGGGAAAAACATTATAATTTTACTACTCTTCGAAGCTGGTGTCATGTATAAAATCTGACCCTCAGACCCACTCATCAGTGGACTCCTGGAGCTGTGGGTGCTATAGAAGAAGGACTGCCCTGCTGTCTGAGTCCTGTTTTGCTATTTGAGAAGCAAGACTGGACCTGCATCTGAGGCTACCTTAGTGGCTTCAAGGTTCAGCTGACTGATCTACTGTTCTGAGCTACAGGGACACAAGAAGCGCAAAAGGCCTCCCTGCAACAGCCCAGTTGCCCTGCACGGGACCTGCCTGGACCTACAACTGGACCTGCCTGAGCCCTGTTGGCCTCAGTTGCATTGAGATTTTAATCCCCACGTGATGTCTTCCCAGGTCCTGGGCCCTTGGCTGGCATCAGAGAGAGTTCCTCCTGGCCTAAATGAAGGTTCCATCATATCCGGCGCGAAGCTGCACGAAACCCTGCAAAGCCTCGCTGAACAGCTGCAAGCTTAATCAGAAAATACGATGAGTGATGCAAAGCCCCGCAAAGCCTGGACGCACAGCTTCCGGTATCATCAGAACCAACATAAAATGACGCTAACCCCACCAAGCCCCACCACATAGCTTCATTGGAATCAACACTGGACAAGGCAAAGACTCATAAAGTAATGGTGCACAGACCATGCACCAAGGACATAAGGTACAATGCTCAATGGGCCAAAGTTAGTCCTGTGCCCGGCCTGTGCCCAATCGTGGTCGGAGTGAGCTTGTGACTTTGTCCTGATCCAGCACGACCAGATACCTTTAGTTGTCGCATTGCAATTTTTAGCGCTACTTTTATCTAAATCTTTAAAATTCAATATCTTCAGTTGTACTGATTGGATTTTTTGTCATTTGGATAACAAATTATTTATGAAATCATTTTTCTAAATTGGTGTGGAATTTTTCTTGTGTTGTATTTTCACTTTATTGCTGTTTGTGTGCTGCATAAATAATTTACACATTGCCTGTAAGCTAAGCCTGCTGCTTTTGTGCCAAGCAATCAGCTGGTTAAGCACAGGTTAATTTAGTGACTTATGTGGTTCACCATGAGAGGGATTGTGGCTGTTACATGAGAAGAGTTCATACTCCCCTCAACCAACAACACAATTTCTCACATTGGTGCTCAGTGGTGGGATCCAGTACTTGTGTTTGTGCAGTACCATACAGTGATTAGTGTAACACACACAAAATCCCTTTCAAATAATTTGATACCAAAGTCAACTTATTTATTGTAATTCTTCTTGATTGGCCTTTTTTGCCTTTTCCAAGTTCTCTCCCCTTCTGCCTGACTGTCTGTACCTGTGACTGTGTCTGCAAGCATGGAGTTTTAGCTTAGCAACCTGGAGAGCTACACTGCAGCTGAGCTCAGAGGATTTTACAAGGTGAGGGGGCTTCGAGCAAACAGGAAGAGCTCCAGAAGCTGCTAGGGCCTATGAGGAGGCCCACAAGTTGCAACACACAGCAGAGGAGAAGGAGGCTATGGAGGAGCTGGAGGAGGACCAGAGTTTAGGTCCTGAGCTGCTGCACTCAGAGGAGGAGGACAACTCACCCCTAGGAGTGGAGCCCCATATATGGGCAGAGAGTCTTGTGTCTTCCCGTGGTCTGTCCCAAGAAGAGCTGGAGGACAGAAAAGCTGAAAGGGAGTTCAACCTGCAGCTGGCCAAAACAAGATTGGAGGCAGCCAAGGAGGAAGTCGCTTCCAAGAGGGCCCTTGAAGAAAATATGTTGGCCCTGGAGGAAAGGAGAATGGCTCACGAGCAAAGTCTCAGAGAGCTGGACATCAGGTCAGGGCCAAGCAAGTGGAGTCCAGCAACAATGTTGGCAGTGCACTGCCAGTGTCTCCTAGAGAGATGAGAGTCTGCAAACCACAAGACCTGGTACCTAAATATATGGTGGGAGATGACATAGACAAGTGGTTATCTGCTTATGAGGTAGCCCTGAAGATGCACAGGGTGCAATAAGAGAATTGGGGGACTAACCTATGGGAACACATGCCCAAAGTGTGAAGGGACACCCTTCTTACACTAGAGCGGGGGACCAAATGAAGTATGCTCCTATGAAGGACATTCTTGTCTCCAAATTTGGTCTGACCCCTGAACTGTACCATCTCAGGTTCAGGGACAGTCAAAAAACTCCCAAACTAGTCTTGGGCATAATTCCTGGACTATTCCAGCAATGGACTAAGTGGTTGCGTGAGGTGCAACAAAGACGATGATTTTACTGGGCTGTGCAACCTGATTCTAAGGGAGCACATGCTCAATATCTGTTTAACAGGTCTGTGACAACACCTGGTTGATAGTAAGCTCCCTGATCCCAGGGAGTTTGCAAAGGAGGCACAACTCTGAATTAGTACCAGGGTGTATAAACAGGTACCTGGGAGTGCATCAAGAAGGGTGGTTCAGTTCCCCCAGCAGAGTGAGTGGGAGATCAAGGAAGAGACAGTCAAGTCCCAGAATATGGTGGGGGAAAAGGGTTCCCATGCCCCTTCTTAGAAAGAGTGAGAAGGTTTTGGTGGGCAGTAGCCCAGGGCACCCGATTTTCAGCCCCAATGCTGTGATTGTTCTGTGTTAGGAAGCAAGAAGTGGGACTCTAGCCTAAAAAACCACTCACTGGTGGGAGTGCACAGGGGTGGCTAATGTGGCCTTAGGGGCAAATAGTCCCAGGAGCAGGTGTTGGAACATGTCTAATCTCCCTTATTTGGGAGATTGACACAGGGGTAAGAGTTGTCACTTCTACCAGATCACAGTGAATAGGATCCCTGTCACTGCTCTGAAGGATACCGGGGCCAGCCAGAGCAGGGTAGTGGAATGATCAGTACATCAGACAGGTGAATAGGGTAACTCAGGCCCAGGGGCAAGACTTTTCCTGCCCCAGGGCTCTGATATCCCTGGAATGGGTTGGGGAGGTGACTCAGAAGAAGGTCATAGTTATTCCCTGGATGTCCATTGACTGCATTCTGGGGAATGCGTTTTCACCAGTAGTAGAGGAGCTGGGAGGGAAGGCCACCCAGGGTGCCCTGAAAGCTCAGACATCTGGGAGTACCACTCCCAAACAGAGGGTAAAGAGGCCCAGATGGAAGGGCAGGGGGAGGAAAGGTTCACCCCTGACCCTTGATCAGCCCCAGGGTACTGACCCCGGGTTTGGAGAACCAGTCTCAGGCTATCACCCCTGGACTGGTGGGAAGGAGAGTGGAAGAAAAGTACCTAACACCCGGGGCTGTTGCCCCTACTTTGAGAAACCTCAGAGGGCAGAGAACTCTGAATGGCCTGGGGCCTGGCTCTTGACATGGACAGCTGTTAGTGACCTCTATTGGTGGGCAGAGTTTTCCTTGGGTTGGGACAGAAGTCTGATTCTTTGTTGCCCATGGTAATTCTGTCTGCCTACTGGGATGCATCTGTGAACAGGTTATGGTTAGGTGCCTCACAGATTGGGTCACAGGTGAGGAGAAGGGTTCCCCGAGTATAGACAGAGGAATCCAACTGAGTTCAGAGGAGTACAGATCTGGTAAAGGCCTCTGCAGTAGGGGCCATTGTCCATTTTTTCTCACTAAGCAGGGAAGCCCACCAAAGTTTTGATTAGTCTCCCCTGGCTTGGCCTGAGAGTGGACATGTTGCACTTGGCCCTCTTTACAGGGTCACCCCCAAACATTTTGCCTTCTCCTCTCCTGTAATGCGGAATTCATTTTTGTTGGCCATTGGACTCTATGCACCTTACCACAGCAAGCCAGTGCTAATGTGCTTGTGCTCACTCCCTAAACATAGTGAGATTGACTTACATCTGATTTGCAAATTTAATTAATTTATAAGTGCCTTGTAAAGTGGTATACCATATATCTAGGGCTAGTAAATTGAATGTTACTAGTGGGCTTGCTGCACTCAAAACATGTCCCAGGCCTGCCATTGCAACCTGAATGCAAGGTTAAACTGCTAATTCGACTTGTCAAAGTAAACCCCTTGCTGGGCCTAAAACTCCCTTTGTATTGCATATACAGGTAGGCCCTAGACAGCCCATAGGGCAGGATGCATTGTATTTCAAATGTTGGACTTGTACTTTTATGTTTTTCATGTCACAGTAGTGAAAACTCCCAAATTCATTTTTCACTACTGTGAGGCCTACCTCTCCCATAGTATAACATTGTTACCTCATTACATTAATAGTAAGTAGAAATGCCATTGTTTGGTGTCTAAGAAATTGCCATTTAAAATCCTCTTTAATGGTAAAATCAGACTTTAACTGACAATTCTGAAAATGCCACTTTTAGATAGTTGGTATTTGCTTTTCATAGCCATTTGGTGCCTTCAGCCTCTTTCCTGGGTTACATGACTAGGTGTAATTGGCAGTTGGACTTTGTGTATTCTCCCCAGACAGCCACACAAAGAGGGTCTGGGTGTTGGCAGGATGGGCCATCCAAGCAGGATGAAGGGGCGGAGCGGTGCACATCCCCATTTGCACTTCAAAGACCCTGCCTCAGCTCACACACAAAAAGCTTCACACTAGCCTACTGTCAATCCAGACACACTGGGACTAAGGCAGGGAGGCAGGTAATTCCAGGCACTTATGTGGGGGACTGGGGGGGACTAAACAAGTTTCTTTCACTTCAAAACTGTCATCATGTATAAAAATAGGACCATCAGACTTTCTCTTCAGTAAGCTCCTGGACCTGTGGATACTACAGAAGAAGCACTGACCTGTTGCCAGAGGTCTCCTCTCTGCCTGAGGCCTGCACTGCTGCCTGACAAGGAAGACTGGGCCTGCTCCCTTCATCCCAGGCTACCTGAGTGACTCCAAGTGTCAGCTGACTGACCTCTTGTTCTGAGCTACATGGACACAACACGCTCCAGAAAACTCCCTGAAACTGCCCAGCTGATCTGCTGTAGCGAAACTTGCTGGACCTGCAATTGGACCTGCCTGAGCCTTGCTGGCCTCTGTTCGAGTGGGTCCTTGATCCCCAGGTGATGCCACTGCAGGTCCTGGGCCCTTGACTGGCATCAGCAAGAGCTCCTCCTGGCCTAACTGAAGCTTCCACTAAATCAGGCACAAAGCAATGCGAAGCCTCACAAAGCCTGGCCGGACAGCAGCAAGCTTCATTGAAACTGACGCTGAGTAATGCGAAGTCGTGCAAAGCCTCGCCGCACAGGTGCTAGTCTCATCGGAATCGATGCCAAGCAAAGCAGAGCCCCACAAAACCTCGCCGCACAGCTGCCAGCATCCTCAGCACCTATGCCGAGAGACAAAAAGCCTTGCTACACAGCTAATCGGAACCAACGAGAGTGATGCAAAGCACTGCTAAGCATCGCCACTTAGCTTCATCGAAACCAATGCTGGATGACGCAATGCCTCACAAAGCAACACCACGCAGGCTGGACATATGGTACAATCCTCAGCAGGTCAAACTTGGTCCTGTGCCCAACCTGCGCTACATCGTGGCCGGTCTGAACTTGTGACTTTGTCCCGGTCCAGCGTGACCAAATACCTTCAGTTGCCGCTTTGCAACTTTTGGTGCTACTTTTATCTAAATATTTACAATGAAATATCTCCAGTTATACTGATTGGATTTTTGTTGTTTTGGTTTCCAATTATTTATTCAATTGCGATCTATTTTTCTAGATTGGTGTGGGATTTTTCTTGTGCTGTGTTTTCACTTTATTACTGTTAATGTGCTGATTAAGTACTTGACACATTGCCTCTATGTTAAGCTTGCCTGTTTTTGTGCCAAGCTACCAGAGGGTAAGCACAGGCTTATTTAGTGACCTATGTGGTTCACCCAGACTTCATCTGGAAAAACAAAAAAATAGGATCTCTTTTATTATTTTATTACAAATGTAGCATATATTCTCCTACTCATTTTTTTCAATTATTGTGTTCTTTATTTTAGCTGGACAAGCTACATGGTGGATACAAATGGATAACGTTATTCTACCATCGTGGGTGTGAATGACGCTTACCTATTAGAACCTCTTATCCATATTAAGCATTTGACAATGAGGAATATTAAGATTACTTACTTGTATAAAATGAGAAAAGACTGCATATTTGCCTTGAATCTCCTAGACCAAAAGTTTCCAAACAGTAATTATGGAACATATGATAATTTATCTTTTACTCCCTCCTAATTAAAATACCCTTGGAGTATTATGAAATATCACTGACAAAGATATTGGTGACAAAAATATTGTTAAAGAAAATATTGATAACACAATAATCGACTTTACATACTTTATCAACAACAACAATCTAGAAGTCCACAAAATTGTCATAAAATATGCAAGTATATTTGTAGTAACGAAGGTCCACGCAGGTAGGTTATCTTAAGGTGATTTATTCAAGCAGGTAACAAGTAGTATAACAAGTAGATAAGTTATAAAGGAGAGCCCCACCAGGAGCAGCCTGTGTGCTGCTCAGCCCATGCCTAACTGTCACTTCACCTCTCTGAGTCCCAACATTCCGAGGCTCATCAGACTCCAACATTCTATTGTGATCAGATCACAGGCACTGGCTAAGCAGGAGGTGTAAAATACATTACACTACATATGCAGGATACTACATATCCCTTTTCCTTCCAACAGAAGAACGAATGCAATATATGATCGAATATAACGAGTGAGAACAAGGGACAGAGAGCTAGTAAGGAACAACGGAGTGACAGAGAGAAAGTGAAGGAACAGAACAAGCAAAGCAGAGCAAGGAGATAGATGGGAGAAGACAAGGAGGAGAAGGTACAGTGTAAGAAGCAAATAGAAAAAACCCATCCACAACAACAGCGAAATAGAACGTAAGAGACAGCGAGACGCAAGCGAGGAAATAAGAAATAGCGAGAGACAGACGTGCCGAAGGCAACCCCCAAACATACCCACTGGCCAGGCAGGCAAGAAAGGAAGGAAGAATAAGGCATGACGCAAGCCAGACACCAGCCTACACACAGACACAAAGAGGAGGGAATAACGGATCTCCTCCTGAACAGGGAAGAAATAGAATAAAAAATGCGAACGAGGGAAGGCTGGAGACAGAGGATGACAAACAAGAAATGTAACTCCAGAAACCAAGAATGAAAATAAGTAGAACATCACGAGGAAAGCTGGACATAAAGGAAAACAGAGAAGAGGCAAAGTAGATACATACAGTATAACTAATACTTCCCCCATTTTCAATTAGACAATAACAATACGATATAAGTGTAACATTGCGTTATACAAAACAGCAAAGTAACTGAATGTAGAAAGACAATATCAGCCAATGGGATTGAAACCCATGACCGTCCTCTACTCCTATGCAAGAGTGTGAGGAGCAGTGTGAATGGGACTGTGACCCATAATGTGAAAGCCCGTGAAAGGACAACCCTCGCGTAGAGGTACAATGCAGTGCAGAGTAGAAATGGGTCTAAAACCCATAAGACGCACCCTGTGTGAGGGTGACTGTGTGAATGTAAATGGGACTGTGACCCATGAGACGGTGCCCTGCGTAAGGATACCTGTGTAAATGTAAATGGGACTGTGACCCTTGAAACGGTGCCCTGTGTAAGGGTGAAAACCATGTGTAGCCTATGTAGGCAAATGTATGTGAGAAAATGGGGCTAGAACCCATTCCCATCCCTGTGTAGGGAAGATTAAAGTGTGAAACGTAAACATGTAAATAGAAACATGAACCCAATGAAGGGTAAGAACCCAGAGTCCATACATGCAAGATATAGCCCATGTAGGCAATAGTGTAGAAAACAAGTGGCGCAAGTACCCACGGCCACCCCTATGTGTATGCATATGGTGAAAACACCCAATGGCATCCCTGTGTAGGGAAGAGATATGTGTGGGGTGAACACATGCGAAAAGGACAGAACAAAGAACCAAGAATAAGTGAAACATTTTATGTCGGTTATGTACGAATAATGTGCCACCAAATTACAATGCACTATACTTAGAAGTATATGTAGGTAGTTATGTAGCTTTTGATACAATTCAAGGTGAGTAAGGCAAAATGTGGCAAATATACATTTAGCGTCACAGAATGTGCCGGGGAAGTTTACAACCTCTACTTATCGTCAATCTTCTCTCCTGGATCGTTTGTGCTGGAGCGTGAAAAACTGTAGATCTTTACCAGCATTATGGAAACACGAAAACGTTTCCAAAGTGGGTATAAGTCCAGTTCCATTGAGATATGACCGAAGCCAGAGCAAGTAGAGAATGATGCCAGGGAGGACATTGCTGAGGAAGACGAGATTGTCTGGTAGCATTGCAAGATGAACAGAGGAAAGCTCGTCATAGCACGAGCCACGAAATTCTTCAGTGTTGCACGATAGCGATATGGGCTGTCGCAAACTCTTACTATGAAGCATAACAACATATGGAGACTGTCACATGAGTCTGCACAATTTGAGTAAGTTCCGTTGGATATGAGCAGAAGGAGAAAACAAAGCTAGTTACTACCGCACAATTGCCAACCAAAAGATGGCGGCACGCACGGTACGCAGCGCCGGGTGGCTCCCTGCACGCTCGTGCCCCAAATGTAGTCACTGAGCGTGGAGAAACGCCGTTGGAGGTCGTGACATCACACAGCATCCTGAGGAGATCCGCGCGGCAAAGAAGATGAGGTAAGCTGCGCGCAGAGTCTAACGGCAAAATAACGGATTCAACAGCCAAGCAGAATGCTGGACGTTGAATCCTGAGGAGAATCCATGTAATAGGAAAACTTACCACAGAGGCGATGTGAGGGAAAGAGTCATGAGGGGCTATGTGGGCATGAATGGAAACAGCAACTAAATTACCTGGAACGCCATGGAAACAATCAGCAATGTCTCACCTCATACAAAAACCCACATAAAGAATACATCAGCTGGACGTCTCCCAAACACCAGAACACTGTGGGCGAAGGGTTTAGGCCAGCGAGATGTATAAGGTGATAGTTGATATTTTGTCATAATAGATGTTGCCCCCTCAGCAATACGACAGACAAACTCAGTAGACCAGATTAGTACATCTCCTCATAAAAGTCAGCAGAATATGTTCAGGATCACACAGTGCAGGAAGCGCAAACCAAAAGCGTCAGCCACACAATTCCTAGTCAGACACTGGAAACTCCCATACTGCTTGATGTAGAATGAAGACAGACCTTCCACGACCACATCCACTTACCACTCTTCTGGAAAAGTGGTGGAATTGACAAATGACTGAGAGTTGTAGAAGGCATACTGTAGTGGTAACTCCAATGTCCAAATTATGTAGTCTAGATGAGCACTGCACGCCTGGGCTAGGGCTGGCCGATGGTGAGGCCACTGGTGGGGCTGAACGGCGTAGTGCTTCATCTTACTTGTGTTGCTGTCTTCTTTTCTTTTCTTTTTGATGCTTGTTACTCGCTTGTTGTCGTCGCAAATGTAGATTTTTGAACCTTCTTGTTTCATGTTGGCACCTTTACGTTTCCTTAAGATACCTCCGCTTTTGTACATTGTGGTAGTAGCCACTGTAGTTTCTGTAGATTGCGCAATCTCCAGGTCCACCTGTGTTCGCCAGGTACCTAAGATCCGCTTGTTCCACGTAGGTACGTCAACAACTCGTCGCCAAATTATGTAGTAACGAAGGTCCACGCAGGTAGGTTATCTTAAGGTGATTTATTCAAGCAGGTAACAAGTAGTATAACAAGTAGATAAGTTATAAAGGAGAGCCCCACCAGGAGCAGCCTGTGTGCTGCTCAGCCCATGCCTAACTGTCACTTCACCTCTGAGTCCCAACATTCCGAGGCTCATCAGACTCCAACATTCTATTGTGATCAGATCACAGGCACTGGCTAAGCAGGAGGTGTAAAATACATTACACTACATATGCAGGATACTACAATATTGTATTCTGAATTTATATATAATATCAACTTAGTATAATACACTGGTAATAAAAAATATATTAAAAAGTATAACATACAAACAAAATCAATGTATACTTTAAAGTAATTCCCAAAAAATAATAAACATATTTAAAAACTACTATTATGTAATATAGATAATAAAAAATACTAAGAACAACTGTTTAAAAGGACAAAGACTAGATATTACAAAATGAAACTAAAAACTAAACAAGACTTGATAGTACCAATCTTCCTCCCCACTCAGGCCCGGTCATAGAGAAGTGACTAAGCCTGAGCTACCACTTTCGAAAACAGGAAATTGCTGGTCCCAGGCATGTAGGGGAGGCCTCCCCAGGCCCCCAGGACCCCATCCCGGGATGGTTGGACACAGGATGGGGCCCAGAACTGGAGGCCCCTATCCCAGGGTCGGAGCTTCTGAATCCAGCTAAGCAGGGTAAGCCTCCCCGGGCCCAATAGATGCCTGTTGCTTGGAAATTGGCAGTGCAGCAGGCCGGATGACGGAGCCCAGGGAGGGAGGGTTCCTGGAACTGGGCATGAAGGGGAGGCCTCCCCAGGCTCCAGGACCCTATCCTGGGTGCTTTGACAAATAGCGGGCTGCAGGACAGGGGGCCCACACCCTAGGGCTTCTGACCCTGGCCAAGCAGGAGAAGCCTCCCTGGGCCCGATGTACCCCCATCCTGGGCCCTTGGTGGTGCAGCAGGCTGAGGGGCGGAGGCCAGAGTAGGCCTGCCCCATGCCCCAGCGGGGCCCTGGGGCTTAGTAGGAGCTCCTGGACGCAGGCACGCAGGGGTGGCCTCCCAGGGACCCCATCCCAGGTGCTTGGACATGCAGCAGGCCTGAGGACGGGGCTCCAGATGGCGGGCCCCATCCCAGGGCCAGCCGGGGCCCCAGTCACAGATTCTGAATTCAGTCACGTGGGGAAGCCTCCTCAAGCCCTATGGACCCCTGTCCCAGGCCCTTGATAGTGCAGCAGGCTGGAGGATGGAACCAAGGGTGGGAGGGTCTGCCCAGGGTGTCCAGTCTGATATTCTGGACCGGGCCATGCAGGGGAGGACTATCCAGCCTGCGGTACACTGTCCCGGGGGCTCTGCCACACGTCGAACCAGAGGATGAAGCCCAATATGAGGGGCCCCCATACCCCAGGGCCCACAAGGGTCAGGGATGTGGGCCATCTGGTCACTGGCTGAGACTGCCAGACCACAGTCACTAGTAATCTGGAGGATGGCTGCCCTCCTTTCTTGTAATCCATGCACACAGAGTGACGGAGGGGACTGAAGGCATGGATGTACTTGTCCTCCTGGAGCCCTGGCTGGGCTCCAGGAACCAAATGGGCCCTCATCAGAACTTCCGGGGCAGCCCGGCCATCTGGTCGCCTCATTGAAAAGCATGGCAGATTGCCAGTCTAAAGGGACCCTGCCGCCTGTGTGCTCTGAGCCCCACCTAACCCTCAACCAGGGGACTGCAAGAGGTGCCCTGACGGATCTCCGACCCTGAGCCCATGGGCACCTTAACGCACAGGTGAAGCGGGGGACCAGATGGCCCAGGACAAAGGCCCAGGACCCAATCCCCAGGACCTAGGCCCCAGGACCCAAGCCGCAGGACTCAGGATCCAGGGCCCAGGTCCCATGACCCAGGCCCCATGATCCAGGCACCAGGACCCAGGACCCGGTAGCCAGGCCCCGCGACCCAGGCACCAGCACTGAGGACCCAGAACCCAGTCCCCAGGACCCCACGTCCCCAGGCCCTTTGGCGGTGCAGCAGGCAGGAGGACAGAGCCTGGGTGGGAGCATCTGCCCTGGGGCCTGGAAGGGGGCCCAGTCAGAGCTCCTGGACCCAGCCACGCAGGGGAAGCCTCCCTGGGCCAAGACAATTGATAATAGCACATGTTCTACCATTTTTGTTCCCTTAGATTTTGTACCCTAGCACAGCCAGCACCTAGGGAAATGTAGCCAACCTAGGGCTATCCAGGGTAGGCTGACTCGATTGGCTCTCAGCATGTTTTATTAACCAGAATCTCTTGCAAACCTCAAACATTGACTATAAAAACACATTTTCCTCACATTTCTGTGATGGAAGCTTCTGGCATCTGCAGGGAGCCACAAACTTCCTTCCACCCAGCATTTTCCCAAGTCTCCCGATACAAATGGTACCTCCGTTGTGTGGGTAGTTTTAGTGCCCGCAACAGGAAACGGCCCAAAACGCAACTTGTATACAGCACATTTTTCCACCAAAAAGTGACCCTTTTTTTTCCAATGAGCCGATCAGCTCATTTCACTTTCAAAGTAATGACATCAGCGCACCTTGGGCGCCGATCATCATTAAACTCAAAAAATAAATTAATAAATGCCTTGGGTGGCAGGGGAAGCTCTTCCCCTGCTCCCAAGACTGAAAAAAAGGAAATCCTTCTGCTGTAAACAGCAGAGTGATTTTCTGGACATGTGCAGAGGGCATAACGGTTACGCAGCCACCGTGGTGGAGGACGTAACCATTACGTCCTTGAACCAGAAAGGGTTAAATATGAAAGAATGTGTAAATAATACATTTCTAGTGTATGTATGTAATGTATTATTTACGCATTCTTTTTTTTTTCAGACAAAATACCGTCAACAGAGTTGTGAACAACACCGCACAAATATTGCATTTAACCACTGTAGCACACTACATATCAATGTTTTCTTTTACAAAAAACATGAGTGTCCTTCGAAGTTTGAATCTGTGAACAAACTAGCCACCATTTTGAGTGGTGGTGATGCACTAAACAGTCACAAACACACTAGTTGACCTTCTGAAATGACGGGTCCCTAACCTCGCTGTCTGGACATTCGTAATCAGACATCCGCGGTGGAAGTTCACCCCAGAGTGGGTATTCAACTCCACAATGGACACAGCCATAGGGTAATGTGTGTGAAAGCAACGTAGAAAGGCCAATGGCTGTGTTCGTCTCCACTGATGATCGCGTATGTCCTGTACATGTATGAGGGGGTTCCTAACCCTGCAGCCATCAAGTCCTCCTTCACTTTTGCTGCAGTTTGTGACCTCTGGGAGCAACGATGCCAGGTTGTACAGGTGAGAGGGCCCCTGCCTTCTCATCAGAGGAGCTGGAGTTGCTAGCACAGGAGGTCCTGTCCCTGTATGGCCAGCTATATGGCTCACCAGAGAATAAGGTACATGTTTGAAATGTATATGTGAATCTGTCTAACTGTTTATTTCCCATTAATAAACAGGCTACAATGTCCCTTTGAGTCCCAGGGGAAGTGTAGTGATTGATGTGAAGTGTCATATATTTTGTTCCTTACATAGGACAATGATTTTGGGGATTTGTAAGCACTTCACAATGTTAAAAAAACAACAACATTAGTATGTGTTGTGTATTTAAAGCCCTAGATTCTATTTGGTGTGTATGTAGAGAAATACAAAAAAGAGAGAATTCCCTTTTTAATGAGTTCAGATTTTAAACAAGATGAAATTACAAGTGGTTATAAAAACCTACCTCCAACTTGGACCATGTGATATAGATGTTAATATTAACACAAACAAAAACTTCAGATATTATAACAACAAAGAGGGGACAGGGAAAACCACCCACAGATTTTTATCCACGTTGCTAAAATATGTCTCAGTAATGGCTAAAAAATACAATCACTACAGAAAACAATCAACAATCATGTACTCATACACAAGTTATTTATTTAAAACCATAATACATACATATAAAAACCAAAATGGCTTATTTAAAAAAAACATTTCAAATATCCATTTGTAAAATACAAATTCATGTATCTATCAGTGCGTTTTATAAGAGAAAACTTTTTTCTTGATTACATAAATTAAATCTATATTCATTTCGTTGTTCGAAAACAAACTATCAAGTACAAATTAAAATTATTCCAAAGAATAAAAATGTTGTCGGAACGGCGTTACGGCACAAAGTTTGTTCGCCTTCTTCAGGACAGAAAATATTTCAATCTTATCAGATAAAATTCAGAGACGCAGAAGAAAGTTGTCTCTTGCTTAAATGGCAATAATAAGTGGAGGGGAACTGTATTTTTCTCCCGTAGTCCACTAACCATAGGAATCTATGTGGTCGTCTCTCAGTTGTATTCGACTCACACTTTTGGCATCGTTGTTAAATTTCCCTGATTTAGACGTGTATGGTAGAGCGTAAAGATTGTCTGGCAATTCCCGATATTGCCGCACTATCGCCTTTCTTTTTAAAATTGCTATCAGGCTCAATTGTAGTGGCCCAGGTTAAGTAATTACTGGACACAGTATGTTCAACTTTTCACTCTACCAGCCTTCCGTCTCACTTCTTTCTTCCAGTATGACAAAAATAGTAGAGAAATATCTATGTATATGTTTGATTTATATATGAAATGTAGAAATCTCACATCATGTAAATTAGAAAACACATTATATTGTCTTTACAACTGTACATATATGCGTTTTGCGTACAAGCCAAATGAAAATGATATTTGCTATGTGTATCATCCCACAAATCACTTAGCTTAGATCAGGGGCCGCCAAACAGTTGATTGGGAGAAACCAGTAGGTCCCAGACCCCTTCCGTGTAGCACACAGCCTTGAGGTCAGTTATTCAATGGGCACAAGGTCATTTTTTCATATAAAGGTTAAGGGAAGGCTATATTAATGTGACATCATGATCATCAGGCTGCAGATAGCAGAGCCTGACAGTGAGCAGTGCTCAGTCAGAATCATGGGCCAGACTGGGGCTGTGTCACGGTGGCAAACAACTAAAGCACTGAGGTATATCTGTCATAAAAATATTTCCTTGTCAACTTAAATTTGAAGATGTGCGCAAATATATACCCTGAATGCTTTTAAATGGACAAGAATTGAAATGGAGAGTGAACTAACTTCTTGAGCTAACACTTCATTTAATTTTACTCTCATTTCAAAGTGTTTCATTTACAAACTGCAGGCCCCTTACTCCCAGTAGCCAGTATTCACTGTGCCATAAGAATTTATGCAAGATACAGCCCTTTTTTACATGCAAGATTTTAAAAGTGCAGAAAAAGGTTCCATGATATGAAGTGTTTGGTAGAATATTTCTTTGCACTTTTAAATTCCCTCAATTCAAAAGGACATAAAATTGTTGTCATCCATGTAACTGTGCCACATATGGCAAAAAGGATATCCTGTGCTACAAGTACATACCACACAGACTCTGTCACCTGTACAATTGTATCCCATTCATATGTACACATGTTCAAACATCCCCAAAGAGCACGCTCTCAATGACACACATTGCATCCCTTTCATAGTGCCCTCAATCATAGTATGTAGTTAAAACCATAGTATCTGGCTCTGTGGACTTTAGACATCAAGTCAATGAAGCTGGCTGTGAGGGTGTCTGGTAACAATGCGCAAGTTGTTTAGTCTTCAGTAGTTCACAATGTTTTGCACTGATCAGAAGTAGCTCACATCATTGAAATGTAGGAGCCCCCTGGGCTAGATGATGTCACTGGCCTGGATTAGAGAGATGAGGACCTGACAAGGGATGAGGGTAGTCAACAGGTCACTGAAAAAGTGTGTAGTAATATATTTGTTTTGGCCAGCATCTAAAAATACACGTTATATGGTAACTTTCACATGTTATATGTTAACTTACAAATCATGCTTGTGATCGATATAGTAAAATTGTGTTACATCAATACAGACAAAAAAAAACATTATTTTTTTCTTTCATTTCTTTTCTATACAGGTCAACACTCATCAGAAGCGGGATCTGGAAGGCCATTGCCAGGAAGGTGCAAACCGTAGGGGTCTACAAATGGCGCAGGTTCCAATGCAGTAAAAGGTGGGAGGACCTACAATGCTGGACCAGAAAGTCAGCCGAAGATCAACTCAGGCAGTCCTCCTAATGTGGGAAGCACATTCGCCACACCCTTACCCCCTAACGTCCTGCATTCTTGCGATGGCCTGTCCTTAGCTTGATGGGCAGTTGAGAGCCCAACAGCAGAATGAAGGGGGTAACTTCTTAATTGAGTTTCACATGTTAAATGGCAAATTGTTTTTTACAGCCAAGATATTTCCCATCAACATTAAGGGGGACCCACGTCCAATGCACAAGAAGTGTTCTTGAAGGTGTAAGCTTTTCACAATGTTTATGATGATGTGCTTTGTCTATTCATTTTTTGGAGACGATCCCATCTGATTCCTGTTCAATACCAAAGGACTGTTCTGAGCAGACATATGGCTGCTTAAACTACACATATATATCAGGTTGTTTGATGTCATGAGGGACAGTGGTACCAAACAGGCCAATAGTCTTAGTTATGTCAGGTGTGATTCTCCTTCACTATTGTGGATAATGTAATAGTAGAACAATTACATGTGACAAGGCATAATATCCACTTATAGTACAGTGGATTCTCCAAACGTCACATAGGTAAGTTGGGATTTTACACAAACGAGAGTGAGCAGGTGAGCCAAAATCACTAGTCACATCAGAATTAATGGATACATTTTAGAGTCTACACATATCCCAACTGAGTTTAGCATCAGATACTCTGTTTCATACATGTTAAAATCGAATGTTTTTGCATGATGTATTACTCCTTCACAAATGTGTATGTAAGCCAGTGTGTTTTTGTCCAAATACTTGAGATAGGCATACAATTTTTGTAGAAACGCAGACAGGAATGTGTACACAATGGTGACAGAGTAACACATGCTCCAAACCATTTTTCAATGCCCTTTGTTCTGTCCAGGAGAGAACTCCATGCTGAGGAAAAATGGGATATTTGAAGGGATTTTGGCAGATTGCATGTTCCATCACCTAAAGGTTGGAGTATCCCATCTTGAAGACTCAAAATCAGGGCCAACTCAAGACTAATTTGGAACATGATGAAATGTATCAAGGTGTGATCTGTTTCATCTTGTGAATTGTATTTGATTCTTTGATGTGGGTATCATATGTGAATCAATGTATGTCATATTTACTGTGATTTACTGTGATGCGGTACCACGTTTTGCTCAAGGTGACAGCCACCATATCTTGTTCAACAATTTCACAATGGTGAGACAACATTGAAATAATCGAGATATTTTGGAGTCAAATCTGAATAAGTGGTTGCTCTGTACTAAAGTGGAAAAGAAATGTATCATGCGCTATGTATTTACTTATGCTATTGGAGTCATTTGTCAATACACAATAACAATATGTCTACATTTCTTCAACAGCATAGGTAAATACGTAGTGTGTGATACATTGATAAGCTACTTCAGTACTGAAACCATATAATATGTGTTATATTTGTACTATACCTGGGTTACTTGAGGTAACTGCTAGCATTGTGAAATGGTCAAACGAAGAAGACAGGCTTTCAGTTTCTACAAATATTGGTACAACATTGCAGTATTTGTTGACACACATTGATTCATATTTTACTTTTAGTGTATATCATTAATGTAACTCTTTTGACCTTGTACACACAGTGTGCAAAGGTATTTTAGGTGTATGCCCTTCTTGGTGACATACGTTCACTATTCTGGAGCACAACAGCCAACCATTCAGAGAAATGAATATGGTTGACACAAGATCATATATGATGTAGGAGCTATCATGGGGAATTACAAACTGTGACCAAAGGGTTTCAGAAGATGTTTGTGAACCTTTTAGCAGGTGCAATATGTAAACTAGGAAAATGTTTTGTGCTCAAAGTATTGATCAGTTCTATTCACACGGCTACAATAAAACTATTGTATATGTACTTTCAGCATCATCTGGAGCATGCGAAAGTGACGTTGGCTACGTAGGCGGGGAGCAGCTGGCCACTGTGTCTCATCTGGTGAGACCACAGACACTGAGGGACACAGTGCCATGGAGGGTGAGGAGACTGGCATGGAGGCCACCAGCTTGACATCTTCTTCGGAGGCCTCCTCAAGTAACCAGACCCTAGTATTGGCGGACCCTACTACTCCAGTTACACCAGCATCATTGTCCGCCACATGGATATCCATTCCCACCCTCCTTCCTGCTCCACCCCAATTGGCCTACACTGCCCCCCTAAAAGGGCTGGGGTCTCCTTTGGCCAAGGCACTTCACCCCCGGCCCCTGTCCACAATTGACCTCCTCTGCAGCATCGCTGTAGGCCAGCCTGCACTCCTGAATGCCATCCAGGGTCTTAGTTGCCATATGCAACAAATGCTAGCTTACCTGGAAGGCATGGTATGTCTGGCCTAAAGTGGCCTTTTCAAGGTCTAGCCTCCGCACTGACAGCAGTCTTCCAACCATCCCAAACTTGTGCCCCACCTCCCGCCCCCTCCACATCCCAATTCCCTATTCCAAGCTCTGTCCAAAGCACGCTCACACCTTTGCATGCACCCACTTTTAAACACAGAGACAACAACAAACACAGGCACACACCCATGCTTACAAACACCACACCCATATGCACAGACACCACACCCACCACATACACGCATGCACCACTCCCACCACCAGCACATCCGTAGACACCGTACCCACCACTACATCCACATGCACCACCATCTGCACACCCACAGACACTGCATCCACCACCACACACACATGCACCACCCCGGCATGGCTGGTACAGGTAAGAGCAGTGGGGCGGGTAAGGAAGTTGACATATGACGGGATAGGGAAAACAAAATAAATTAATAAAACCACTCACTTTGTGCTCACAGCATCGCCAAGTCGGGGATGGGGCGAGCACATGGTAAGTGGTTTTATTCATTTATTTTATTTTCCCTATCCCGTAGTATGTTTACTACCTCTGCCCCGCCACTACTCTTACCTGTACCGGCCGTGCCTGGCTCCACTCCCTCCACCAGCACAGACACTGCACCCACCACCATACCCACATGCACCACCACATCCACATCCACATGCACCACAACCAGACCCAGCACCTACACAACACACCCAGGCATCCACACACACACATACATTAGAATGCATAGCCACAAAACACAAACAACAGACATCTAGGAAGCAACATACCACCAAAAGTGCACAACATACACCAGACCCAATGGCACCTGCACCCTCAAAAGACACATGCACATCAGTCACCGCCACTCCCTCTCCCTCCCAAATCTAACTCCATGTCGAACACCCTACCAAATTTCTCCCATGAGAGTTTATTGTTTGAAGTTGCCTTAACCACTTCCAAAGCCCAAACCATCTGTTAGAACCGGGGTCACCGATTCCGACACGGTAGCTTGGCGCGAGGCAGGAAGGCACTCGAAGGCAATGTGTTAAGCACTTGTGCAGCACACACTCACACTGACTCAGTAATGCGCACACAATAAGGGAGACACCACACCAGGCTTTTGTATTAAAACAAGATCCTTTATCCAAGGTTAACTCAGCAATAGATGAGGCAGGTAATCTTAGGCAACATTTCAATTCATTTAGCTTCTTAAAACCAGTGCGTATATTCATCTAAGCACATTATAACAGTAACACGTTACGCCATTAGGAGGCAGTAGCAATAACCTCATTGAAACGTAGGTAACACTGTAGGTCATAGATTGCAGGTCAAGACATAGACTTCTATGCATTTAGCGACATTCAATTAGTACGAACTTAGATGCACATAACACTGTAAATGAGGAGGAACCTGTATCACCCTAGGCGCAACCACATTCAGTACAGTGGGTGTCGCAAAGCAGGTAGGCCTACAACATAGGAACACTTTAACTCTTGGCAGGTGAACACAGGCTCAATTCATGTAGGTACATTCAATTCATTAAAGACCTTTATGTAGATTAACCACACACCATTGTAACCATTTCCCTCCTTAGGAGACGTGATGCCAATACTTCAGCAAATAATCACGACTAGTATGCCTCACATCACGGTACCTTTCAAGGCACAGACGACCTGACAGCAGGCCGGTATCATCAGAGGCGACTCATAGCGCCTGCGGTCCTAGCTACCCTCACACCTGTGTATTTAGGCCTCAATAGGGCAGGAGGGCGCAAGGGGTTGGTAGGCCCGGCCCAGTCTCTCTACTTCCGGGACCAGCCTTAGGCGTAGGGGAGGCAGTCCGTATGGCAGCACGGGGGCCCTGGCCCCTGCTATTCCACTCGGGACAGTAGGCGGGGTGGCGCTGCTAATGCGAGGCCTCCCGACGGCATAGAGTCCCTCCCAGGGCCTCCCGGGCTCACCTCACTGCTCCGGTATGCGTGTGGGCCTCTGGCGCCTCCTCCTCGGTCAGCCTGCTTCTGACGGCATGTGGGGCTCGGACCGGGGGAGGTGGCCCGCGCTCTTGGGCTCTCCGTGTTCCTCGCGGCCTCGGGGGTGATTTGGGGGCTCCCGCTGGCAGTGGAGCCCCTCCGGCGATGTTCTTCCCTGGGCTCCGGGCCTCCATCGGCCTCCGGACCCGGGAGCCAATCAGTGTGCGGCTTTTCGGGGGCGCGGCCTCTGACGCGGACGTCGCTCTCGTTGCTGGGCAACGCCTCCCGCCCTTCTCTCAGGCCCAGCGCGGCCTTCACTTCTCCTCAGCGCCCAGGCGGCGGCGATGATCCGGCTACGGCGGCACTTCCTCGGAACGGCGCCTGGGCAGCGCCGATGATCTCGGCAGTCGCCGGGGTTCCTCCCGCCCCAGCGCAGGTGGGCCGCAGCGGGGGTCGGGGAATGTAGCGCTCCTTCCCTCATGGCGCTGGAGGCCGCAGCCTTGATCTTGGGCAGCAGTGCGTCTTCGCAGGCAGCGCTTCTCTGAATCACAGCGCTTCTCCACACGCAGCGCTCAGCTGCCACACAGCGCTCACAGCAGGGCAGAGAGTTGGCACGTAGCGCTTGGAAGGGGGTGAAGGTCCAGTGCTTCTGGACAGCACAGCGCTAGAGGAGGACAGCGCTTGCAGCAGGACACACAGGGTGAGGGTCCAGCGCTTAGAGGCATGGCGCTTTACCTGGTGATCCCCAACAGTACCGTTTAGACGTTGGTGTGCTTGGTTGTAGTTTCTTGGTTGCTGGATCAGTGCTTGTAGTTGCTTGGTTGCAGTAACTTGGGGGAAGGGGGTTGAGTTGGTGGGCATAAAGGCAGGATGGTTCCCTGCAGGCACACTGGAGGTAGTTCCCTGGGTCCCCTCACACTGGGCAAGGTCAGCAGGTGGAAGGTGTTCCTCAGCTATCTTGGTACAGCCGTGCCTAAGCCCAGTCAGTGCCAGTAGTGTAGGTTTCCCCCCTAGGCCCGACAGCCTGTACTCCGGCAGAGGTTCCCCCAGGTCCAGTGGTGCCCCAACTGACTAACTAGGTTTCCCTCCCAACCTCTTATACCCCTAGGTCAGGTGACCCTCCTGAAAGGCAGCAAAACATAACTCCTCCCTGAGCTGGAAGGTTCTAGAAGCTTCCCTCATGTCTGGCTATGAGGCCCAGAGGCGGGGACGGCATGGATACTGTATCATTATGTCCCAGCCTGATCCTGACTACTAGTATGTGCATGCGCAATGGCCACTCCGCAGTAGCAGGGGCCTGTGGCAGCCATCTTATTAGGAGAGAGCACCTGCACCTCAGCATTGTTTGGCAGTGGTAAGGCGCCCAGAGACCTAGGTTCAACAATAAGGTAGTGGCAAAAATGAGGCGCAAAGAGAAAAAAAACGGGGTAAGACCACCCTAGGGCTGACAGGTCTAACACGCGTCCCCCCCAGCCAAAAGTGGTGAGAGCTTCCCAACCTCTAGGGAGTTCTCATCGCTAAGGCGGAAAAACCGGGAGAGACCGTCAGCGTTGGCGTGGTCTACTCCGGGTCGATGTTCCACCCGAAAGTCCATCCCCTGGAGGGAAATGGACCACCTCAACAATTTGGGGTTTTCGCCTCTCATCTGCATGAGCAAGCGAAGGGGTCGGTGGTCGGTTTGAATAAGGAAGTGAGAGCCAAAGAGGTATGGCCTCAGCTTCTTCAAAGCCCAAACCACTGCGAAGGCTTCTCGCTCTATCGTACTCCACCGCTGTTCCCGGGGGAGTAGCCTTCGAGAAATAAAGGCCACTGGCTGGTCTTGGCCGTTATCATTCAGTTGGGAGAGCACAGCTCCAATGCCATGCTCAGAGGCGTCTGTCTGCACGATGAATTCTCTTCCAAAGTCTGGAGTCCTAAGCACCGGAGTGGTGCACATCGCGTGCTTCAGAGTGTCAAACGCTTCTTGACAGGCAGCCATCCGGATTACTTTACTTGGCTGCTTATTGGATGTCAATTCAGTCAGGGGGGCTACGATGGTCCCATAGCCCTTGACAAACCGGCGGTAGTAACCCGTGAGGCCAAGGAAAGCCCGGACCTCCGTTTGGGTTTTGGGGGGCTCCCAGGCCAAGATGGTCTCGATTATGGCCTGGAGGGGTTGTACCTTACCCCCGCCCACCAGGTGCCCCAGGTAGACGACAGATCCCTGTCCAATCTGGCACTTGCTAGCCTTGATGGTTAGGCCAGCCCGCTGTAGAGCCTGCAGCACCTCCTGGAGATGCTCCAGATGGTCCTCCCAGCTGCTGCTGAAGACAGCTATGTCATCCAGGTAGGCAGCAGAGAAGGCCTCTAGGCCGACAGTACCTAGTTAACTAACCGCTGGAAAGTGGCCGGAGCATTTTTCAGCCCGAAGGGCATCAACCGAAATTGAAAGTGGCCCTCGGGGGTGGAGAACGCTGTCTTCTCCTTCGCTCCGTCCGCCATGGCAATCTGCCAATATCCTGACGTCAGGTCGATGGTACTCAGATACCGAGCTGCTCCCAGTCGGTCAATGAGCTCATCCGCCCGAGGGATCGGGTGAGCATCGGTCTTGGTCACGGAGTTCAGACCACGGTAATCCACACAGAACCGAAGTTCTGGTGTGGTGCCCGGTGGGGCCGCTTTCGGCACCAACACCACCGGACTAGCCCAAGGGCTGCTGGAAGGCTCAATCACTCCCAGCTCCAACATTTTGGCCCCCTCACTCTGGATGCTGGTTCTGACTTTGTCGGACAGCCGGTAAGACTTGGTTTTCACAGGCGGGCTGTCCCCTGTGTCCACATCATGGGTACACAGGTGCGTAATCCCAGGAGTGAGGGAAAACAACAAGGAGTACCGCTCCAATACCTGGCGGCAGTCCCCCTGTTGCTCAAGGGTCAAGGATGGGGAGAGAACTACTCCCTCCACCGATCCATCCTTCTTGTGGGCCGCCAGAAGGTCCGGAAGAGGCTCGCTCTCCTCCTCTTCACTTCCATCCATCACCATCAGGAGGGTAAGTTCTGACCGCTCCTGGTGTGGCTTAAGGCGGTTGATGTGGAACACCCTGTGGGGTTGTCGAGGGGTCTTGAGGTTTACTACATAAGTGGTCTGGCCTCTTCTCTCCAAAATTTCATACGGTCCAGTCCACCGGTCCTGGAGGGCGCTAAGCTCTCCGGGCTCCATGACCCACACCTTCTGTCCAGTATCCAATTCCACCGTCCGAGCATTCCGGTCATACCATTCCTTCATGACGGCTTGATTAGCCTCCAGATTGTCTGAGGCTTCCTTCCACAGCTTGGCTATCTGGCTGCGGAATGCCAGCATGTAGCTGACCACATCACGGGGGAGCTTCTTAGAAGACTTCTCCCACCCCTCCTTCATGAGACTGAGGGGCCCTCTAACGGGGTATCCATAGAGCAGCTCAAAGGGGCTGAAACCGACCCCCTTCTGCGGCACCTCTCGGTAGGAGAAGAGCAGACAGGGTAAGAGGACGTCCCACTTCCTTCTCAAGTCCTCGGGTAGGCTCCGGATCATCCCCTTCAGGGTCTTATTGAAGCGCTCCACGAGCCCGTTAGTCTGGGGGTGGTAAGGAGTGGAGAACCTGTAGGTCACTCCGCACTCCTTCCACATGGCCTGCATGTAGGCCGACATGAAATTCGCCCCCCTATCTGACACCACGACCTTGGGGAATCCCACACGGGTAAAAATCCCCATCAAGGCCCGCGCCACCACAGGTGCAGTGATGGTCCTCAGAGGGATTGCCTCCGGGTACCGGGTGGCGTGGTCCACCAACACCAAGATGAACCTATGTCCCGAAGAAGTCGGCGGGTCCATTGGCCCGACAATGTCAATTCCTACCCGCTCAAAAGGGGTACCGACAACCGGGAGTGGTTCCAGAGGGACCTTCAACTTAGTCCCTGTCTTGCCACTCGCCTGACAAGTCACACAGGTCTTACAAAAGGTGTCAGAGGTAACTCTCATCCTGGGCCAATAAAAATGTGGGACCAATCGCGCAAATGTCTTGTCCTGGCCCAGGTGTCCTGCCAGTGGTATCTCGTGTGCCAATTCCAGCAGGAAGGCTCGGTAGCATTGGGGGACCACTAAGGCCCTTGATGACCCATGCACCAGAGCCCTAGGCTCACTGTAGAGGAGACCATCCTCCCAGTAGACATGATAATTACTGGTCTCTTTACCAGTTGCTTGGGCTTCGGCCTGCTGCCGCATGCCTTCAAGCGTTGGGCACTCTCTCTGCGCCCGACAGAATTCCTCCCGGGTAGGCCCTCCTTCCACCTGCCACTCTGCAGGGGTCGGCAAGTCCCCCACGGGAACGACATCCACCTCAGCGGACTCCGGGGTCACCTCCGCGTGCTCCCCATCCATCTCGCAGGGTGCATCCTCAAGGATGTCTTCTTGTCCAGCAGTGGGCTGGGCCATTGTTTCAGGCTCCAACCCGGGTTGAGTTCCTTGCCGGGCAGCCATGGACCGCGTGACCACGCAAGTCCACCCTGGTAATCCCAGCATCTCAGCGTGGGCGTTGAACTCCACCTCCTTCCAGGCAGTATGTTCTAAATCGTTTCCGAGCAGACAGTCAACTGGCATGGCAGGGCTCACCGCAACTCTCAACAGGCCTGAGACTGCTCCCCACTCAAAGGGAACTTGGGCCACGGGGTAATGACCCAGGCTATTATCAGCCATGACAACCGGGTGGAATACTTCAGGAATCACCTGCTCTGGGGACACCAGCTGACGTCTTACCATCGTCTGGCACCCGTGTCCCTCAGAGCCTCCACCTCCTCCCCGTTCACCAGGACCCTCTGCCGGTACTTGGCAGTGTTCGAGGGTACCTGAACCCGTGGGATCATCTCTCTATCCCCCAGGGAAACTAAGGTCAAGCCTGTCCACTCACCTCCCCTACCTAGGGACAACTCCTCCCCAAGCGCTACACTGGCCACCCCGGGGCTTTTACCTCCTGTGGGGGCTGGGGTCCTTTTGCGACACTAGGGATCCCCCTTGTAGTGTCCAACCTCCCCGCACTCGTAGCACCGGACAGTTCTGGGCTGCTGACTCTTGTCAGGGTAAGTGGATTTCTGGAATCCAGATTGGGGTGGGGAACCTACCCCTCTCCCATGCGGTCTATTTTGGGGGCCTTTAAAGAACTCCTTCTTTTTATCTCCCCCCTCTCTCTTCTGGGGAAAACTCTGTCCACCCTTCGGGGGTCTCCCCCGGATCCCTTGTGGGACACCCGAGTGCTAACCCAGGTATCCGCCTCCTCCGCAAGTTCCGAGGATCGGTCAGCTTGCGGTCCACCAGGTGTTGGCGCAGCTCTGGAAAACTCTTATCAAGAAGGTGCTCTCTTAAAAATAGATTGTACAGCCCTTCGTAATCACTCACTTCGCTGCCACGCACCCAACCCTCCAATGCCTTACGGGCATAATCAAAAAAATCCACCAAGTTCTGTGTGGGAAGCTTGTGGCTGTTGCGGAATTTCTGGCGATACTTCTCTGGAGTGAGGCCAAACTTTTTAAGCAGTGCCTCTTTCATGACACGGTAATTTGTCTGATCACCTTTGTCTAAAGTCAAGAGTGTGTCCCTTGCCAACGGAGGTATGTACCTATACAGGCCTCCCCCCCAGTACTTCTCAGGCACCCCATGGGCTACCAAAGACACCTCATACACCGCCAACCACTTATCAATGTCATCCCCTACACTGAAACTGGCCATCACCTCCTTAGGTAGGTAAAGCTTAGGCTCTCGTGGAGCCTCAGCGGGTACGCTGCCACCATTCAAGTTGCCCTGCGTCTCCATCTGCAAGGCTCGGAGCTCTAATTCTTTCAGGCTAAGCTCATACAGAAGCTTCTTCTCTTCCATGGCTAGCCTTGCCTGTTCTCGCTCCTTGTCCATCCTAGCAAGCTCTAGCTTCAATTGCCTCTCCTCCCTCCTGTCCTCGTACTCCTCCCCAGACACACTGCTCGCTGACACACAACTGCCTGCCCTGGAACGTCTCCCTGGCAACACATTCTCACTGATGTCTATGTGCAGTAGGTCTAGCTCTCCTGGAGCCTCCAGCTCCCCCTGTTCCTCGACCACTCTCCCTTCCAGATGGGCCAATACCCATGCCCTCAAGACTTTCAGAAGCTCCTCTCTCTTGGCGCCTCGCTTGACGGGCACCCCCATCCCCCGACAGAACTCCCTCAGCTGCGCCACCATATACATTTCAAGGTTGGCCAGCTCGAACTCCATCCTGACAGGTGGGGCCCCAGACACAAGGGAAAAGACTCTAGGACGTAGGCAACAGGTTAACACTGGAGTCTGTACAGTCAGGTAGTGAAGGGCGAATTGTTAGGCTTGCATACAAATAGGTGTCCAATTGCGGCGCACACTGAATCCCTGTAGGGTGCTGCACAAGCACAAGTCCTTATCCCACCGCTGAACACTAATGTTAGAACCGGGGTCACCGATTCCGACACGGTAGCTTGGCGCGAGGCAGGAAGGCACTCGAAGGCAATGTGTTAAGCACTTGTGCAGCACACACTCACACTGACTCAGTAATGCGCACACAATAAGGGAGACACCACACCAGGCTTTTGTATAAAAACAAGATCCTTTATCCAAGGTTAACTCAGCAATAGATGAGGCAGGTAATCTTAGGCAACATTTCAATTAATTTAGCTTCTTAAAACCAGTACGTAAATTCATCTAAGCCCATTATAACAGTAACACGTTACGCCATTAGGAGGCAGTAGCAATAACCTCATTGAAAAGTAGGTAACACTGTAGGTCATAGATTGCAGGTCAAGACATAGACTTCTATGCATTTAGCGACATTCAATTAGTACGAACTTAGATGCACATAACACTGTAAATGAGGAGGAACCTGTATCACCCTAGGCGCAACCACATTCAGTACAGTGGGTGTCGCAAAGCAGGTAGGCCGACAACATAGGAACACTTTAACTCTTGGCAGGTGAACACAGGCTCAATTCATGTAGGTACATTCAATTCATTAAAGACCTTTATGTAGATTAACCACACACCATTGTAACCATTTCCCTCCTTAGGAGACGTAATGCCAATACTTCAGCATATAATCACGACTAGTATGCCTCACATCACAGTACCTTTCAAGGCACAGACGACCTGACAGCAGGCCGGTATCATCAGAGGCGACTCATAGTGCCTGCGGTCCTAGCTACCCTCACAACCGTGTATTTAGGCCTCAATAGGGCAGGAGGGCGCAAGGGGTTGGTAGGCCCGGCCCAGTCTCTCTACTTCCGGGCCCAGCCTTAGGCGTAGGGGAGGCAGTCCGTATGGCAGCACGGGGGCCCCGGCCCCTCCTATTCCACTCGGATTAGCAGCGCCACGCTGCTAATGCGAGGCCTCCCGACGGCATAGAGTCCCTCCCAGGGCCTCCCGGGCTCACCTCACTGCTCCGGTATGCGTGTGGGCCTCTGGCGCCTCCTCCTCGGTCAGCCCGCTTCTGACGGCATGTGGGGCTCGGACCGGGGGAGGCGGCCCGCACTCTTGGGCTCTCCGTGTTCCTCGCGGCCTCGGGGGTGATTCGGGGGCTCCCGCTGGCAGTGGAGCCCCTCCGGCGATGTTCTTCCCTGGGCTCCGTGCCTCCGTCGGCCTCCGGACCCGGGAGCCAATCAGTGTGCGGCTTTTTGGGGGCGTGGCCTCTGACGCGGACGTCGCTCTCGTTGCTGGGCAACGCCTCCCGCCCTTCTCTCAGGCCCAGCGCGGCCTTCACTTCTCCTCAGCGCCCGGGCGGTGGCGATGATCCGGCTATGGCGGCACTTCCTCGGAACGGCGCCTGGGCAGCGGCGATGATCTCGGCAGTCGCTGGGGTTCCTCCCACCCCAGCGCAGGTGGGCCGCAGTGGGGGTCGGGGAATGTAGCGCTCCTTCCCTCGCGGCACTGGAGGCCGCGGCCTTGATCTTGGGCAGCAGCGCGTCTTCGCAGGCAGCGCTTCTCTGAATCACAGCTCTTCTCCACACGCAGCGCTCAGCTGACACACAGCGCTCACAGCAGGGCAGAGAGTTGGCACGTAGCGCTTGGAAGGGGGTGAAGGTCCAGTGCTTCTGGACAGCACAGCGCTAAAGGAGGACAGCGCTTGCAGCAGGACACACAGGGTGAGGGTCCAGCGCTTAGAGGCAGGGCGCTTTACCTGGTGATCTCCAACAGTAGCGTTTAGACGTTGGTGTGCTTGGTTGTAGTTTCTTGGTTGCTGGATCAGTGCTTGTAGTTGCTTGGTTGCAGTAACTTGGGGGAAGGGTGTTGAGTTGGTGGGCATAAAGGCAGGATGGTTTCCTGCAGGCACACTGGAGGTAGTTCCCTGGGTCCCCTCACGCTGGGCAAGGTCAGCAGGTGGAAGGTGTTCCTCAGCTATCTTGGTACAGCCGTGCCTAAGCCCAGTCAGTGCCAGTAGTGTAGGTTTTCCCCCTAGGCCCGACAGCCTGTACTCCGGCAGAGGTTCCCCCAGGTCCAGTGGTGCCCCAACTGACTAACTAGGTTTCCCTCCCAACCTCTTATACCCCTAGGTCAGGTGACCCTCCTGAAAGGCGGCAAAACATAACTCCTCCCTGAGCTGGAAGGTTCTAGAAGCTTCCCTCATGTCTGGCTATAAGGCCCAGAGGCGGGGACGGCATGGATACTGTATCATTATGTCCTAGCCTGATCCTGACTACTAGTATGTGCGTGCGCAATGGCCACTCCGCAGTAGCAGGGGCCTGTGGCAGCCATCTTATTAGGAGAGAGCACCTGCACCTCAGCACTGTTTGGCAGTGGTAAGGCGCCCAGAGACCTAGGTTCAACAAAAAGGTAGTGGCAAAAATGAGGCGCAAAGAGAAAAAAAACGGGGTAAGACCACCCTAGGGCTGACAGGTCTAACACCATCCTTCCCAAACACAAAGCTACCCATTCCACACCTCAACCCACTCCTTCCACATCCCAACCCACCCCTCCCAAAACAGATATCATCTCTACAAAAACCAAAAGTACCCCCTCCCAAATGCAAACCCCCCTCCCAAACCCAATCCTATGCCATCCTTCCCAAACCCAAACCCCCCAAGAAAAATCTCTGAGGTGCCTGCTCTACCCACTAGATGCCCTTTCCTGAAGAGGTTCCCCTTGGCAATGTATTAGGAGTTAAGCTTTTTGCCACGGCACAACAGTGCACAGGACTTTATGGACTGCCATTTGGCTTTTGAAGTACATTGAGGAACTTATCTAATTGTTTGAAATAAATCCATTATTTTGATTTCACAAGTTTGTCCTGGCATTAATTTTCTTTGCAATGGTTTCATTCCTAGCAATGTTTCTGACTAAAATGTGAAGTACTTATTTTTCTTTACCATGATGGCAGGTAAAACAACAGATTTGTTTAATGTCTACTTTGTTAAGTGCATAGACTGGTTAACACTGTATGTGATGCTCATTTGAATTTAGGTGCAGACATTCATCATAGTAATGGCCACTTGCACCAACTAATTGATGTTAAAAAATGTTTGGATGTGTTACTACAGGTGTGTTTGTTTCACCTTGATTACTGATCATTACGAGCATATATGCATTAAACCTTAAAAAATATTGTGACTATTGAAATTGGATACAGTACAGGACCTGCACTAGACAAGGGGAAATGTTATATGGATGTATATATTTGGGACTGACATTGATTTTACTGATAATTTCTAAGGTAAAGGTTACACCTTATCTATTGCAATTTCTACATCATGTTATATTGCACTTATCCCAAAGATGTGTGTTGCATATGTTTTTAATGTGACAATTTTCAAAATTTATATTAAAACACTTGTATGGTGACTTTTTGATTTGTGATTTGATATCCTTTTTTGTGCAAGTGTTCATTTTTTCTACGGCAGCTTGCACCAATTCTATACATACAATGCGATCATACAGGTGTGTTCCTTTAAAATTCTTAAACGTCACCATTACAGACATATGCATTACACAGTGGTATGTGTAGGAAAGTGCCTCTTTTGGACATGGTTAGCCCCCCATTTTTTTCATGGAAAATGATGTCGTTTTGACTGGAAGTGCACATGATCTCTGCCAGATCTCCTTCCCTACACTGTGCCTGTCATTTCTAAAATTGGCACCCCTTTAGCTGACATGTAAACCCCTAGTAAAAGGTACCCCTGGTACCAAGGGCCTTGTGGGTGAAGAGGGCTCCTAAGGGCTGTAGCACAAATTGTGCTGCCCTAAGGGACCCCCCATCATGCACATGTACACTGCCACTGCAGCCTATGTGTCTTGGTGCAGACAAAACTGAAGAGTTGACAAGGCACACATCCCTGTGTGCCATGCCCATAGACACTGCATGAGGTGTTGGAAAGACACCACTCTAGCAGGCCTTAGCCCTAAGGCAGGGTGCACTATATCAACTATGAGGGCATATCTGCTTGAGCAGATCTGCCCCTCTAATATCCTTGTCTATTACTGGATATTATAAGTGACCAGGGAAGCCTTAGTAAGTGTATGGGCTAGACACTAGTCGTTATGAATTCCCCATCTCCATGATAGCTTCACTGTAATATAGGATGTTTGGTACCCAACATCTTAGCATAATAAACCTGCTCTGATTCCAGTTTCCGATTAATTAAATATTGCACACTGAGGGCCCTTTAGAGATGTCCCTGAAATCTACCAATCCTTGGTGTGGTCATTGATTTGGCCTGAGCCAGCCTGCTACCACCAAACAGTGTTATGACTTCATGGGGAGACTGCCTGCATGCTCTGAGATCAAGAACAATGCCTTTTCTTGGTGAAGGTGTTCACACCTCTTCTTGGTCAGGAAGAGCCATCCGTGGTGGGGAGCTTCAAAGGCTTAGCCACCTTTGTGATGCAACCCCAGCCTCTCCTGTTAGAGGAAGCAGGCCCCCTTCCTTCCCTTTTTGGCGGGAGGTCAGGCGGGAAAACATAGAAAGAAAAGGAGGTGTGTCCCTCTCTGCCAATTCCACCCCTCAGGCGCTGGAGGCGTGGTAAAGTACACTTTTCAGTGCCCACCATCTTCAAGATGGTAGGACTTATCCAATCAGGGCTAGGACTATAACCCCCTCTCTCAGGAGGTGGACATAATAGAGGGTGTAGACACCCCAGGTGAGAGGTCCATTGGCTTCCACCTCTCACTCCCTTGTAACCCCCTTAAATCTAGTATTTAGGTGGCATCCACATACCCTAAACTTCAGCTAGCTGTGGTGCGAGTGATGCAGTGATGATTTGTAAGCCAGACAGAAAATAATTATGGAGAGATTTATGATGGCTTAGATGAAATCAGCCCAGAAAGGATTTCAGGTAGTTAGATGATGCAGGGTGGGACTGGTGTCCCACTCAGTAGAGGACGAGGAATGCCTGTCGACCCAAATTTGGAAATGGATAAAGCCATGTAAAAGAAAGCAACACCATGTCATTATTGCAATAGGCTGGGGCATTGGAAGTGTGAGTCCCATTCAAATCCAAACCAAGTACAATTTGATGGACAAGGGCCTAATATAAATTAAGCCAGCTCAAAATATGCAAATGCAAAGACCCATAATCCTAAGCCCCCTTGACGCAGCATATCTTTAATATCTGGAAAATTAATGCAAATACTAGTGCCTGAGTTCCACAGATCCCTTTTCAGAGTCCAGATACTTTACAAATGTTTCCGGTGTTTGACACTTTTGGTGATCCAGGGTCTAATCAATCAGAATGATTGTGCCTGAGAGTGGAGGAAGATAGCAAACTTCGCGCAATCCTAGCAGTAGACCAGAGTGGTTCATATGTGGAAGTAGTGGTGAATGGTCACCCCGAGTCCTTTCTCATTGATATTGGTGCTATCCGTTCTACTGTAGGTCCTGTCTCGGTAAACAAATTCAAGTTGCTGGCATTGCCAATAAGAAGATGATTAATCCTGTTTCAGCTAAAGCACCTGTGAAAATTGGTCCCTTCAAGGAATACCACCAGTTTGTAGTCTGTGATTCAAGTCCAGTGAGGTTTTTGGGGAGAGAACTTTTGTGCAAGATCAACTGAATTATTTACTGTACCTCATTTGGGGTTGAACTTAAAACTCATGATGAAGACACAGATTTTAAACTGAGCATTCAGAAACATATTGTTGTGTTATTCTCCATTCTTACAAAGAAATATTTGCCATACAATTTGATTGAATATCTAAGGGAGGAAGACTGGGATTATACTGGCAAAGATATTGGCTTGATTAAATGTATTGAACTTGTAAAATAACCCTCAGAAAGGATGCTGTATTTCCTCGATGCCCCAGTACAGCTTCTCATCAGAGGTGGTGGCCAGAATTAATCCTGTAATCGAATCAATGTTAGAGCAAGGCATCCTAAAAGAGATCCTAGAATTTCCATCAAGTCTCCAATAATGGGGATACAGAAATTGATCAAAAAGTGGCAGGTCGTCCAGTACCTGCACAAGATTAGGGTCTCATGTTGTCCTGCGGTATAGTCTACAGATGTAATTCTATTCCAGATCCCTTGTGACACAAAGTGGTTCACTGTAATCGATTAGTGCCAAGCATTCTTTTCCATTACCTTGCACGAAGACAGCCAGTTCCTCTTTGCATTCCAGTTCAGAAGAAGAGTACTGGCATGGTGCTGAGTTCCTTGAGGGTATACAGAAAGCCCCTCAATCTTTAAACAGATCTTGAAAAAGAATCTAGAGGCACTAAAGTTGTTGGGTAACTCTGTCCTGATCCAATATATCAATGAATTGATGGTGGCCTTGATAATGCAAGAAGCATGCAGGCAAGGAACAATAGCACTGTTGAATCACTTGGCTGAAAGTGAGCATAAGGTATCCCCAGCCAAACTACAGAATTGTCAGAAAGAAGTCCTGCATCTGGGAACACCACACTGAAAAAGGAGCAAGAAAAGTGTCCCAGAAGATAATTTCTGCCCTATTACAGATGAACCTTCGCAAAACTCAAACAAAAGTCAGGATGTTTCTGGGACTACTCTGGCATTACTTTTAACTAAACAATTATAAACATAATAGAAGGACACGCATAGTTCAAAACTGTAATCAGTTGCCATCTTAGTGTGGCCTTCAATACATGGTTTTACACATTTCTTAAACTTATTTTTGTGATTGTTCGATAGTTTGTATGTAACAATTAACATTACTTCATTCCATGTCTATTACCCTTAATAATCGTTTTTCTATGATATAATTCATACATTGGATATACCCATATAGACACTCATAGAGGCCATACTTAAACACGTTCTTACGACCTGCCCCAGTTGGCTTATGTAAACATTATAGAAGGACTGCCCAAGATCTCATCAGTCACCTTCTCACAGTGACCTTCAATGCATGATTAAACCTAGATTCTTAGATTTTAATTCAATAATTCCTGTCATTGTTCAATTGTTTTCACTTACAAATGTATGTTAATTCATTACATATGTTTTAACCTCAATACTCCTTTTAACTTATGGATATACTACATAGATACGAACTGTACATTCAGACACTCACAAGGGTCATATATAATTCTTCCCTTTGTATCAGAATCCCGCCCAAGTGGGCTCAAGGAATTTTTATCATGACCAACTGTCAAGTTTTTTGTTAATCTTTACCCTCTATATAGAAATATTTCATTTATCTAACAATTCTGTATTCCTTTTACATTGATTCTACTTAATAGTAACACTGATCAGCTTTTAACCAAATGTAATTGAACCAGCATCGTTGCTGTGACACTCCAGTAGAAGTAGTCTCTATATGTGGCCACTACATGGTTCTCAATGCTGCTACTTATTGCAACTTGTCCTTCGGTAAACAAAATAAAAAACACATTTAGATGTATTAAAAACTTACTCTTTGGATTTTGGTAAAAAAAAACTCAACATGATCTCTTAACTAACAGCTTCTATTCATTGACAGCTTTGACTCATAGGTGGGCGAAAAGCTCTTCATCAATGTTCAATCCTAGCGGCTCCATCCAATCCATTTCATTTCAAGGATATTGCGTGATTCAAGTCTCCTCAGCTCTTTCTCTCTGTCCCCTTCTCTTGTTTTCTTCTGCACACAATCAATCACACTATATTGCAACTCCTTATGGTCCCCTCCGTGTGCTTTATGAAAATTTCATGCCACTGGGTAAGTGCTGTCATTGTTCTTTATTGCTCTAAGATGCTGTAGTATTCGCTTTTGTACAGATAAAATGGTACTCCCCACATACCATTTGGGGCAGGGACGATAGGGCATATACTGCAAATTCTGTACTGCAAGACAATTTTTTCTTTATTTTTATTACTTTTTCGAATGGAGTTTTCAATTCAACTAAGTTCTTAGCATTCTCACGTGCCTTACATTTAGTGCATTTCTTAAAGCCTGGTTTGGGTCTGAGCCAAGGATGTGCTGGATAGTACCTCATTCTTGACTAACAAGTCTCTCATAGATCTTGTTTTTCTGTATGTAACCTGCAGCTTATTTGGAATACTCTTTCCTATGATTGAATAATTTTTGATTAAATGCCAATGTTTGGCAAATGCCTTTCTAAGCATGACATGTTTCTCATTGTATGTGGTAATAAATCTCACCCCTTCTCGATCACTTTCTTTCTTCTTCTTTGTGATATCACTGATCATGCCATGAGTGATATGTGAGGTCATAAGCATTGCATTGGGGGGGGGACAAGTTATAGCTAGCTCAGCTGTCTATAACTGCTGAATTTCACTGGTTTTGTATGAGTGAAACCTGAGCCTAGCTGTAATGTCCCTGTAACCTATGTTTTTTTCAGTGAATTTCTAAGTTATTTTAAATTTCATTTCCTAACTATAATGCCAGTCAATCAATCATCAATAAGGAGGGTTGTAAAATGCGACAACTCACCAGCAAGGGCCTGAAAGCGCTGTGGGGGGGGGGCTGCTCTTCCATTGCAGGCCCTGTGGTTCAGTCGAAGAGCCAGGTCTTGAGGTCCTTCCTGAATTGAGGCAGTGACAGTAATTGCCTGTGGTGGAGAGGCAGGGTGTTCCAGGTCTTTGCTGTGAGGTAGGAGAAGGATCTTCCAACCGGTGATCTTGTAGATACATGGGATGGTAGCCAGGGCCAGTTGGGTGGAGCAGAGGTCTCTGTTGGGCACGTGGAATGCGAGGTGTTGGTTGAGGTACGCAGGTCCTGTGTTGTGAAGGGCTTTGTAGGCGTGTGTGTGTGAGGAGCTTGAAGGTGATTCTTTTGTTGACTGGGAGCCAGTGGGGGTCTCTCAGGTGGCTGGTGATGGAACTGTGGCTGGGGATGTTGAAGATGAGTCTGGCGGAGGCGTTCTGAATGTTCTGCAGTTTCTTGAGTAGTTTCTGGTGATGCCGGCATAGAGTGCGTTGCCGTAGTCGATTCTGCTACTGATGAGTGCATGGGTGCCTGTCTTTCTAGACTCGGTGGGGATCCATTTGAATATCTTTCAGAGCTGGTGTAGTGTGTGAAAGCAGGATGATGAGACGCATTGATCTGGCAGCTCATAGTGAGCGAGGAGTCCAGTATGATGCTGAGGTACCGGGTGTGGTCTGTGGGTGTGGGGCGGTTTCAAGTGCTGTGGGCCACCAGGGGTCGTCCTAGGCAGAGGGGGTGGAGTCCATGATGAGGACCTCAGTTTTCTCTGAATTGAGCTTGAGGCAGCTATTTTTCATCCAGGTGGCGACAGCCTTCATCCCATCGTAAAAGTTGTTTTTGTCCACTGTGGGTTCGTTAGTGAGGGAGAGAATCAGCTGGGTGTCGTCGGCATAGGAGACAATGTTGAGTCCGTGTTTTCTGACGATGGGTGTGAGCAGGGCCATGTATATGTTGAAAAGAGTGTGGCTCAGGGAGGAGGCCCTAAGGCACTCCGCAGCTGATCTCTAATGGGTTCCAAGAGGAACGGAGGTAGTATGACTCTCTGTGTTTGGCCGATGAGGAAGGAGCCGATCCATTCCAGGGTTTTGTCGCAGATGCTGACATTGTGGAGTCTGGTGCATAGGGCGCGTTGAGAGACGGTGTCTAAGGCGGCCAAGAGGTGGCAGTGAGGAGGGTGGTCTCTGTGCTGTGGTTGCTTCAGTAGCCGGATTGGGAAATTCCCAGGATGTAGTTCACTTTAATGAACTTGGAAAGTTGGTCATTGATGACCTTCTCGATGACCTTGGCTGTGAAGGGGAGAAGAGAGATGGGTCTGAAGGTCTTGAGGTCCGTCGGGTCGGTAGAGGGTTTCTTTAGCAAGGGGTTGATCTCTGTGTGTTTCCAGTCTTTAGGGCAGAGTTGATGAAGCAGTTGATGGTGCTGCAGAGTTCAGGAGCAATGGTCGTGCTTGCTCTGTTGAAGATGTGATGTGGCAGGGGTCTGAGGGTGCTCTGGAGTGGATGCTCTTCCTGATCTTGAGGGTGTCACCTGTGGTGAGGGGAGTCCAGCTGAGGAGGGTCTGTTGGTGTCCAGCGCCGTAGGGTGCGGTGGTTGCGGTGGGGTGGGAGGGTCTTGGGTATCGAGGCTGTCGAAGCTGTCATATACCTCCTTGATATTGCGGTGGAAGTAGGTGTTGAGGTTGTTGCAGAGGTCTTGTGAGGGGGGATGTCAGCTGTCTCTGTGCTGGGTCAGGTGAACTCTTTGACCACAGTGAAAAGTTCTTTACAATTGAGTGCACTGGCGTTTCTTGTAGGGCCGCTTTCTTCATTGTTCTGATGAGGTGGTGGTGTGCGATGACAGCGGTCTTGAAGGTTGAGTGGTCTTCCGGGGTTTTTCTGCTCCTCCATCTCTTCTCAAGCCTTCTACAGGTGCGCCTGGACTCATGAACAGTGGGAGAGAACTAGCTGGCTTTCTTAGAGTGTTGCTTGCTTGGGGCTTTCCTTAGGGAAGCCAAAATGTCAGTGCAGTCGTAGCTCCATCGGTGGAGGTTGCATGCTGAGGTGCTGGTGTCTGTGGATGTTAGATTTGGGGGTCTCTAGTTGGCAGAGGTAGGTACCTTTGTCCAAATAGGGACCCTTGAGTCTAGTCAGGGAAAGTAGGTACACTCCTGAAAGAACCCCTGCTCACCCTCTTGGTAGCTTGGCATGAGCAGACAGGCTTAGTTCAGAGGCAGTGTGTAAAGCATTTGTGAACACATACAGTAATCAAGTGACAACACTACAAATGGACACCACACAGGTTATATATTTATAAAAATAGGTATACTTTATATAGATTTATCACAAGACCATAAACGACAAAAATAATCCACAATACTGTCAAGAGTGCTTAGTTCTGATCAAAAAAGGCTTAATTCAAGGTTCTGTGCGAGTCGGTAGCCTCTTCCGGCTACGGCGATGTCGAGAACAAACAGAGTGTAACAAATCCAGCTGACCGCGTCGAGGCGGGCCAACACAGCGTAGACAGACTCGGTCACAGTACCTTTTACTTGAAGCGGCAGGCACGGGCGTGCGAGCCGGATGGCTGTTCGTCGCAGTCGCGATGCAAAAATGGAAGCATTGCAGGACGCGTTGTCCCTCGATGCGGTGCAGGCAGCGGCTCGTTGACGTCGTCGAGGCGGAGTCGGTGAGACCAGGGCCGTGCGTTGCAGGGCGAGACGGTGCTTCGGTGCGGTGCTGGCAGGTTGCGGTGCGGCGATGGAGCCGGATTCAGGAGCTGGCGTCGATCAGTCCGGACAGCGGTGCGAGTCGGGCGGTGCGTCGCAAAGCGTGCGAGTGGGGCCCAACTCCGGTGCGGTCACAGGACTCGAACTTAGCAGCAGTGACCGTGTCGGTCGGACCAGTTCGATTCGGCGTAGCGAAGCGTTGCAGGACGCGTTGTCCCTCGATGCGGTGCAGGCAGCGGCTCGTTGACGGAGTCGGTGAGACCAGGGCCGTGCGTTGCAGGGCGAGACGGTGCTTCGATGCGGTGCTTACAGGACACCGAGTCGGTCGTGAGAGTCGGTCACAGCTCCCTACCTCTGTAGCCACTGAAACAGAGTTTCCAGCAGAAATTCACAAAGGGGGTGAAGTCCAGTGGTCCTGGGACTTCGGTCAGGGGGCAAGCTCTCTTCCAAGCCCTTGGAGATCCTTCACAAGTTGATGAAAGTCACAGCAAAGCAAAAGTTCCTTTCTCCTTTCTTTGGCAGTCAGGCAAACCACTGCATGCCAATCCCCCAAGCAGCACTTCAGGCTTAGGGATAGACTCTCCTCAGTTTCTTCTTGGTTCCGCTCCTCAGCAAAGGTTTCTTCTTGTTCCCAAAGTGATCTAATTTTCCTGGGGTCTGGGTGCCCCTCTTATACCCTGATTCTCTTTGTTCTCTGGAGGCAGAGAGGCCTCTGCCTAGTCCAAAACCAGTTCTGGTCAGTCCTGGAGCACTTTGTTTTCTGACTCCTTCTTTCCTTTCAGAATGTGGGGCAGAGTGCTCAGCCGCCCGGCAGGAGGTGGAGCCAGCATTGTGGAAGGCAGGCACAGCCCTATTCAGACCCAGGTGCAACTCCTCCCTCCACTCTGGATGCAGATCTTTCTATTCAGCCCTGTGCTGACTCACCCTGTCTCCTGTAGCCACCCCCAGCCCCTGTCACTCAATCTCCAGACAAGGAATACACAACCTAGCAGAGGCAGGCTTGGATAGTTAGGCAAGAAAATACCCACTTTCTAAAAGTGGTATTTTCAAACACAGAATGTTAAAACCAACTTCACTAAAAGATGTATTTTATCATCCTGAGTTCAGGCATACTAAATTCGTTTTTCTACCATGTTCCCTGGGTCAGTTCTGACTATAAGGTGTTATAGTCAGTCTGCCCATTCTGGCCTATGGGGAGCAGGTAGCCTTGCAATAGTGAAAAACGAAAATGGCTGTAATTCACTATTAGGATATGCCACACACACCAGGGCATGTCCTACCTTATACTTACAATGCACCCTGCCCTAGGGCCTACTTTAGGGGTGACCAACATGCAGTAAAGGGAAGGTTTAGGGACTGGTAAGTGGGTGCACTCACCAAGTCGACATGGCAGCCCTAGGCTGTACACAGGCTCTGCAATGGCAGGCCTGAGACACACTTTACAAGCTGCTTCTGTGGGTGGCACAACCCGTGCTGCAAGCCCACCAGCAGCATTGGATTTACAAGCCCTGGGCACACTCAGTGCACGGTACTAGGGACTGACAAGTAAACCAATCATCCAATCATGGAGTCACTAATACATACATCAATTCACGATAGGGAGCACTTGCACTTTGACACTGATTAGCAGCGGCAAAGTGCCCATGAGCATCTAGTCCAGCAAAAACATATCGGCAACAGTGGAGGCCTTACGAAAAAATGGAAGGGAGACCCACGCCAAGGATGCCAGGTCTAACACGTGTCCCCTCCAGCTGAAATGTGGGGAGAACTATCCTACCCCTAGGGAGTTCTCATCGCTAAGGTGGAAAAATCTGGACAGACCGTCAGCATTGGCGTGTTCTGTACCAGAGGCGGTGTTCCACCGTAAAGTCCATCCCCTGTAGGAAATGGACCACCTCAACAGCTTTGGATTCTCACCCCCTCATCTGCATCAACCATCTGAGGGGCCTGTGGTCTGTCTGAACCTGGAAGTGAGTCCCAAACAGGTATGGTCTCAGCTTCTTCAGAGCCCAGACCACAGCAAATGCCTCACGCTCAATAGCACTCCATCTCTGTTCCCGGGGAAGTAACCTCCTACTGATGAAGGCTACCGGTTGGTCTAGGCCCTCCTCATTGATCTGTGATAGAACAGCCCCTACACCATGCTCTGAGCGTCGGTCTGAGACAATGAACTCATTGGAGAAGTTGGGTGCCTGGAGCACAGGCGCCGTGCACATGGCAGTCTTCAAGGTGTCAAAAGCTTTCTGACAGGCGTCAGTCCAAATCACTTTCCTGGGCTGCTTCTTGGAAGTCAGCTCCGTCAAGGGAGCAACAATGCTGCCATACCCCTTGACGAATCTCTGGTAATACCCGGTGAGTCCTAGGAAGGCTCTCACCTCTGTCTGGGTCTTGGGGGCTCCCAAGCCCGAATGGTATCAATTTTCGGTTGGAGGGGCGCCACCTGGCCGCTCCCAACCTGGTGTCCCAAGTACACCACAGAACCCTGCCCAATCTGGCACTTACTCGCCTTGATTGTGAGGCCTGCCCTCCGCAGCGCCATCAACACTTCCCAGAGGTGACGCAGATGTTCTTCCCAACTGGCACTGAACACTGCGATGTCATCCAGGTAGGCCGCACTGAAATCCTCCAGTCCAACCAACACCTGGTTGACCAACCTCTGAAAGGTGGCAGGGGCATTCTTCATCCCAAAGGGCATCACCCGGAACTGGTAGTGTCCATCTGGTGTGGAGAATGCTGACCTCTCTTTTGCCCCATCAGTCAAGGTGATCTGCCAATACCCAGACGTTAAGTCAAACGTGCTGAGGTACCGCGCAGCCCCTAACCGATCTATGAGCTCATCAGCTCTGGGGATGGGGTGGGCGTCAGTCCTGGTGACGGAATTGAGTTCCCTGTAGTCCACACAGAACCGGAGTTCTGGTGTGGCACCAGCGCGGCAGCCTTTGGAACCAAGACCACTGGGCTGGCCCAAGGGCTGTTAGAGGACTCAATCACCCCTAGCGCAAACATCTTGGAGACCTCCTCCTTGATGCAGGCTCTGACCCTGTCAGTCACCCTGTAAGCCTTGTGCTTCACAGGAAGACTGTCCCCAGTGTCCACATCATGGACGCACCAATGAGTGACACTGGGAACCAGGGAGAACAGGTCAGGGAACTGTCCCAACAGTTGGCGACAGTCACTCTGCTGCTCAGGTGTCAGGGAGGTAGAGAGGTTTACTCCCTCCACTAATCCATCTTGCTCTCGGGCTGACAGGAGGTCAGGAAGAGGCTCGGTCTCCTCCTCCATTCCATCATCTGTAGCTAAGAGCATGCCCACTTGGGACCTCTCCAAGTGGGGCTTCAGGCGGTTCACATGCAGGACCCGCAGAGAGTTCCTGGGAGACTGCAAGTCCACCAAATAGGTAACTGGACTCTTGCGCTCCACCACCGTAAAAGGGCCGGTCCACCTGTCCTGGAGCGCACAAGGCTCCACAGGGGCCATGACCCACACTTTCTGACCAGGTTGAAGCTCTACCAGAGTGGCATTCTGGTCGTACCACCGCTTCATCTCCTCCTGGCTGGCTTCCAGATTTGCCTCAGCAAGTTCTCTGAAACGCCCTAGTCTGGTTCCTGAAGGCCAGCATGTAACTGTATACATCCTGGGGAGGTTTCCTGGGAGATTGCTCCCAGCCTTCCTTGACCAAACTCAGAGGTCCTCGCACCGGGTGTCCATAGAGGAGCTCAAAGGGACTGAACCCTAGAGACTTCTGTGGCACCTCCCGGTATGCAAACAACAGGCATGGTAAGAGGACGTCCCATTTACGCCTCATGGGTTCTTCCAGACCCATAATCATGCCCTTGAGGGTCCGGTTGAATCTCTCAACCAGCCCATTTCCTTGAGGGTGGTAAGGAGTGGTGAACTTATAAGTTACACCGCACTCCTGCCATAGGGACTTCATGTGCTTGGACACGAAGTTGGTACCTCTGTCAGACACCACCTCTTGAGGGAATCCCACACGTGAGAAAATTCCCATCAGTGCCCGTCCCACCACGGGCGCCGTCACTGTCCTCAGAGGATGGCTTCAGGGTACCGGGTAGCATGGTCCACCAAGACCAGGATAAACCTGTTGCCCATGGCTGTCTTGGGGTCCAGTGGCCCCACAATGTCAATACCCACCCGTTCAAAGGGGTGCTGACCACAGGGAATGGCTGGAGAGGAGCCTTGTGCTTCCTCCCACTCTTTCCACTTGCCTGGCAAGTCTGGCATGTCCTGCAGTGAGTGGCGGCACTGCGCATCTGGGGCCAATAGAAATGGGTAACAAGCCTGTCAAAGGTCTTGTCCTGCCCCAGATGTCCTGCTAACAGTACATCATGAGCCAACCCCAGTAGGAAGGCTCTGAAGCGCTGGGATACCACCAGCACACGGGCTGACCCAGGCTCAGCAACCTTAGGCTCTGAATACAGGAGACCATTCTCCCAGTAAATCCAATGTGATCCAGACTGATCACCTGCTGCCTGGTCTGTGGCCTGTTGCCTCAGACCCACGAGAGAAGGGCATGTGTTCTGCTCCTCGCAGAACTCTTCCCTGGAGGCTCCTCCTTCTTGCTGCCAATGGGTCAGCTCAGGTAGGTCCCCCAGTTCAGCTACCTGTTCCCCTGTAGGCTCCAGGGCATCCCCCTCAGGGCCTGCCTCCTCCTGGACCGTGGGAACTTCGGGGGCCGGTTTCCCGCGCCCCCTGCCTCCTCTCTCTCTGGCAGGCACCTGGGCCTCCCTTTCAGGCTCCAGGTCCTCTTGAACACCTTTCGCTGCCATTGACCGGGTGGTCACACATGCCCAATCAGGCAAGCCCAACATTTCTAAATGCGCACTCCGCTCCACCTTAGCCCAAGGTGAGCTCTCCAAATCGTTCCCTAACAAACAGTCAACAGGCATGGCTGGCCTCACAGCTACTTGAAGAGTACCCGAGACCCCCCACTCAAAGGGAACCTGAGCCACCTTGCAGTGACTCTCTGTGTTGTCAGCGGCAACAACCGGATAGAATGCATCAGGGATAACCTGCTCCTTAGACACCAGGTGACACTTGACAGCTGTCACACTGGCTCCTGTGTCTCTCAGAGCCTCCACCCTATGGCCATTGATGGTCACCCACTGCCTGTATTTTTAGTGTTATCAGGCAGCTGGGTCCTAGGGACCATCTCAGAGTCTCCTAATGAGACAAGGGAAAACACTGTGGGATCCCCCCACCTTGGGCACCCAACTCCTCCCCCAGGGCTACACTAGCCAACTGCCGGGGGACTGCACTAGTGGGTGCTGGTTTTCCATGCAAAGGGCAACGAGGATCGTTTGCCTTGTGGCCAGGCGCCACACTTGTAACACACCAGTGGTCCCTGGTGAACAGGGGGGCCTGTCAGGGCCACTGGCTTCTTCTCAGGGGAGGCTGGGAACCTTTCCCTTGGTTCCCTTGGGGTTTACTTTGGGGCCCTTTATGGAACTCCCTCTGTTTACCCTTGTCCCCCCACTCTTCTGCTGGGGACCCTGCCCACCCTTGGCGGAGTCTCCCACGTGACCCTTGTGGACCTGGGGACTCACCCAGCGGTCCGCCTCCTCAGCAAGCTGCCTAGGGTTAGTCAGCTTAGTATCAATCAGGTGCTGGCGTAGCTCAGGAAAACAATTACCGGACAAGTGCTCCCAGGCAATCAAATCAAAGAGCGCCTGAAAATCAGTCGCTTTGCTACCCTTTACCCAACCATCCAAGGCTCTGCAAAGAAGGTCACATATTCAACCCAGGTACTGCTTTCAATCTTACTACAGTTCCTGAACCTTTGCCTATAAAGCTCAGGGGTCAAACCATACCTAGTCATTAAGGCATCCTTCATGTGGCTGTACGAATTATAGACTTCAGAGGGCAAATCCAACAAGGTATCCCGCCCTTCACTGAGGAACCGTCCCCACAACCCCGCTCCCCAATCCTTCTCAGGGACCCGGTGGGAAGACATGGCTACCTCATAGGCTTTGAACCACTGCCCTATGTCATCATTTTTTAAAAATTGCTTAACCACATCTTTTGGAATATACACCCTAGCTTCAACAGGCACAGGCGGTACAGTGCCACCAGAGGGAGTAATCTCTAAGCTTTTGGCCTTCAATTCCAACTCCCTCAAAACTTTCTCATGTTCAAACTGCATTTTCTTTTCCTCTAGGGCTAATTTCCTAGTTTGCATTTTGAATTCTAACTGCCCATTCAGCTTGAGCTTGGTCAGCTCCATTTCGTGCATCCTACTCTCTTTCCTGTCCTCCAACTCCTCTGGAGACAGTCCTCTGGCAGAAACACTGCTACCTACTGGGAAGGTGGTCTTCCAGCCCCTAGACCCAATAGCCCCTCCAGCTGCCCTTCTGCATTCTCAGCCCCCTCCACAGGGGCAATCCTTGATTCGACCCAGGCCCTCAGCGCCTTTTGGAGGTCCTCCTTCCTGGAGAGCCCGGTCATGGACACTTTAAACTTTTTGCAGATTGCCTGAGCTGCTTGAGGGTGTAGCATTCTAGCCTCTCTTCTTCCCAATCACACTCAACAGAGGCTACTGACGCTTGTTTCTCCATAGTGATTAAACTTGGCAGTTGCAAAAATAGGAAATCCCAGAAAAAATGCTATAAAAGTATGTGGTTGCGTTTTGGTCTGCACTCACTAAGTAGTGTTCACCAATCACTGTACATGAGTCACAAATGCAAGTCCAGAATCCTCACCGCTGACCACCAATGTTAGATTTGGGGGTCTCTAGTTGGCAGAGGTAGGTACCTTTGTCCAAATAGGGACCCTTGAGTCTAGTCAGGGAAAGTAGGTACACTCCTGAAAGAACCCCTGCTCACCCTCTTGGTAGCTTGGCACGAGCAGACAGGCTTAGTTCAGAGGCAGTGTGTAAAGCATTTGTGAACACATACAGTAATCAAGTGACAACACTACAAATGGACACCACACAGGTTATATATTTATAAAAATAGGTATACTTTATATAGATTTATCACAAGACCATAAACGACAAAAATAATCCACAATACTGTCAAGAGTGCTTAGTTCTGATCAAAAAGGCTTAATTCAAGGTTCTGTGCGAGTCGGTAGCCTCCTCCGGCTACGGCGATGTCGAGAACAAACAGAGTCTAACAAATCCAGCTGACCGCGTCGAGACAGGCCAACACAGCGTAGACAGACTCGGTCACAGTACCTTTTACTTGAAGCGGCAGGCACGGGCGTGCGAGCCGGATGGCTGTTCGTCGCGGTCGCGATGCAAAAATGGAAGCGTTGCAGGACGCGTTGTCCCTCGATGCGGTGCAGGCAGCGGCTCGTTGACGTCGTCGAGACGGAGTCGGTGAGACCAGGGCCGTGCGTTGCAGGGCGAGACGGTGCTTCGGTGCGGTGCTGGCAGGTTGTGGTGCGGCGACGGAGCCGGATTCAGGAGCTGGCATCGATCAGTCCGGACAGCGGTGCGAGTCGGGCGGCGCGTCGCAAAGCGTGCGAGCGGGGCCCAACTCCGGTGCGGTCACAGGACTCGAACTCAGCAGCAGTGACCGTGTCGGTCGGACCAGTTCGGTTCGGCGTAGCGAGCGTTGCAGGACAGCGTTGTCCCTCGATGCGGTGCAGGCAGCGGCTCGTTGACGGAGTCGGTGAGACCAGGGCCGTGCGTTGCAGGGCGAGACGGTGCTTCGATGCGGTGCTTACAGGACACCGAGTCGGTCGTGAGAGTCGGTCACAGCTCCCTACCTCTGTAGCCACTGAAACAGAGTTTCCAGCAGAAATTCACAAAGGGGTGAAGTCCAATGGTCCTGGGACTTCGGTCAGGGGACAAGCTCTCTTCCAAGCCCTTGGAGATCCTTCACAAGTTGATGAAAGTCACAGCAAAGCAAAAGTTCCTTTCTCCTTTCTTTGGCAGTCAGGCAAACCACTGCAGGCCAATCCCCCAAGCAGCACTTCAGGCTTAGGGATAGTCTCTCCTCAGTTTCTTCTTGGTTCCGCTCCTCAGCAAAGGTTTCTTCTTGTTCCCAAAAGTGATCTAATTTTCCTGGGGTCTGGGTGCCCCTCTTATACCCTGATTCTCTTTGTTCTCTGGAGGCAGAGAGGCCTCTGCCTAGTCCAAAACCAGTTCTGGTCAGTCCTGGAGCACTTTGTTTTTCTGACTCCTTCTTTCCTTTCAGAATGTGGGGCAGAGTGCTCAGCCGCCCGGCAGGAGGTGGAGCCAGCATTGTGGAAGGCAGGCACAGCCCTATTCAGACCCAGGTGCAACTCCTCCCTCCACTCTGGATGCAGATCTTTCTATTCAGCCCTGTGCTGACTCACCCTGTCTCCTGTAGCCACCCCCAGCCCCTGTCACTCAATCTCCAGACAAGGAATACACAACCTAGCAGAGGCAGGCTTGGATAGTTAGGCAAGAAAATACCCACTTTCTAAAAGTGGTATTTTCAAACACAGAATGTTAAAACCAACTTCACTAAAAGATGTATTTTATCATCCTGAGTTCAGGCATACTAAATTCGTTTTTCTACCATGTTCCCTGGGTCAGTTCTGACTATAAGGTGTAATAGTCAGTCTGCCCATTCTGGCCTATGGGGAGCAGGTAGCCTTGCAATAGTGAAAAACGAAAATGGCTGTAATTCACTATTAGGATATGCCACACACACCAGGGCATGTCCTACCTTATACTTACAATGCACCCTGCCCTAGGGCCTACTTTAGGGGTGACCAACATGCAGTAAAGGGAAGGTTTAGGGACTGGTAAGTGGGTGCACTCACCAAGTCGACATGGCAGCCCTAGGCTGTACACAGGCTCTGCAATGGCAGGCCTGAGACACACTTTACAAGCTGCTTCTGTGGGTGGCACAACCCGTGCTGCAAGCCCACCAGCAGCATTGGATTTACAAGCCCTGGGCACACTCAGTGCACGGTACTAGGGACTGACAAGTAAACCAATCATCCAATCATGGAGTCACTAATACATACATCAATTCACGATAGGGAGCACTTGCACTTTGACACTGATTAGCAGCGGCAAAGTGCCCATAGCATCTAGTCCAGCAAAAACATATCGGCAACAGTGGAGGCATTACGAAAAAATGGAAGGGAGACCCACGCCAAGGATGCCAGGTCTAGCAGTGGATGTGGAGGTTTTTTTTTGAGGGAGGTGGTGAGCTGTTCTTCGGTGACCTTGATCCAAGTTCTGCAAGGGTAGCGGTTGGCGTGGTGGTGTGCGGTTGGTTTAGTGAAGGAGAAGTGGATGCAGCGGTGGGTGGTCCACTGGAGCTTGGTAGTGTGTCGCTGAAGGGGATGTTGTTGCTGGCAAAGAATATGGGGTCAGTGTGTGTCCTGCCCAGTGGGTTGGGGAGGTGACCATTTGCATAAGTCTGACGGTGGCAAGGTTCTCCACAGGGTCGAAGTGTTTTTGTTGTTGGAGTTGTCCAAGTGAAAGTTGAGGTTGTCGAGGAGGATGAAGTCTATGGAGACGAGAGTGTGGGGTGAGATGACATCTATGATGGAATCATTGAAGGGTGGGTGGGGTACAGGAGGTATGTAGAGGAATGTGCCACAGAGGGTGGTGTTCGGATTGGTCTGGAAGTGGAGGTGCTCCATGTTGGTCGAGAGGTCACCCGCGTGGGTGGTGAGGTGGAGGGAGCTTTTGTGTACGATGGCAATGCCTCCCCCTGGTTTGTTGACGTGGTTCTTGTAGATGATCTTGTAGCCGTCCGGGATGGCAGTGGTGATGTCCGGGTTGGAGGTGGAGTTCATCCCAGTTTCCATGAGAAAGGCAATGTTGGGGTCGACAGAGTCGAGCAGATCCCAGATCTCCATGGTGTGTTTGTGGAGAGAGCGTTTGCTGAGCAGGATGCAGTTGAGGCAGCCGGGTCTGGTGTTTGTCGGTCGTGTGGTGGGTGGGGCTGGAGTGCGGTGGCAGGCCAAGGTGCAGCTGCAGTTCCTGCAGGAAAAAGGGTCTTGGGTGTCCATCGGCAATGTACGGCGGCAGGCGGTGTGGTGTCTTGTGTTGAGGGCGTGGAGGGTGCTGGCATCGTTTCAGTGGATGGTCCAATAACCAGGGGTCCATGGCGCTGGGCGCAGTCCAGGCATGGATGGGCACAGGCGGGCTTGCCTTTGGCGTGCCAAAGGCACACTAGTGGCGCACCCACTGCCCGCCACTGCACAGTGGCCACCATAAATAGTGTGAGGGCGATGGCATGACAGCTGGGAGGCGGGAAAGCGGGATGTGGGAATCGGCACTGAAAGGGGACGGGAACACGGGGGACGGGCAGGAACACAGAGGTAAAAGGCACAAAAATAGGCAAGAGAGGAAAAATAGAAAAAAGTGAAAAGAAGCAGAGAAAAGCAAAGAAAAATGAAAAGGAGGGAAAAAGAAATCAGAGGGCAGAGAGACAGAGGCCAGAGTGGCGGCAGAGCAGAGACACTCTACCACTGGACTACCAGGGTTGAGGCGCAGGCAGGAGCCTGAGGGAGGAGGAGGGTCTCGAACCACTGACCAGAGGGTCAGCAGCAGCTATGGGGGCAGCAGCTACCAGGCGGAGCTGTGCAGGGAAGGAGCAATCCGCTGACAAGATCAGTTACATCCCTGTAACCTTTGTTTTTTTCAGTGAATATTTATAAATGTATATATAAACCTTATTTTTGGCAGTCAAACGGTTACCTATCTGAATATATATATACATATATATATATTCAGATAGGTAACCGTTTGACTGCCTAAATAAGGTTTATGTACTTATATACTCATCAAAATGACAACATTAAATATACCCCCACTGCAACAGATCAACTTCACCCGACAGGATCTAAATATGATATTAACTCTAGTAACTCTAGATTTGTTTCTTAATCAGCAATGGTGGTACAACAGTTAAGAGAAAAGTTAAACTATTTTTTTTAGAAATAAGTTGCATTTTCAAAATCCCTTTTGTGTTGTGATTACGTCATTGTTCATGTTGGTGACTTCCATATGGGTTGTGCAGCCAACATTTATTTTCACATTTCTACGGCTTGATATCTAGGCGTTCACAGAAAACGCCTTTCAGAGCCAGAGAGACTGGCGAACAAATGCAGATCTGAAATCACCAAGAATGGTCACAACATTCTATTTTCACTCTGGCATGGCTTACATTAAGAAAGAAAGCTGGCACTCGATGAAATCGTACACCAAAGATGTATTAACTTGTCTAGGTAGAAATGTGCAACCTTCGCTGAGACCTAGCACCGAAGCAACGGGCAAAGCGACCTCTTCTCTGTGAAACGCTGCCAGCGAGCACAAAGGGCCATTTTACTTTCGCTTCCGAGTTCTCCCATTGTGACAGGAAAGGGCGCGCTCCGCGGCACAGAGGGCACAATAGGAGCAATCCAAAGATAAACCCAGCAGCACAATACGAAAAGCTGCGATCCAACATTCTTTTCGTTGAACCCCCCTCAGTTCAATACCTACCTGTGCTCATTACTCTTAGATCTTTGTGAAAAACGTCTGTCACGATAAAGATCCAATGGAGGCCCTAAAGGCCACCTGCTGGGAAAACATGAAGATTCTGCCCACAAAGAGGAAAATGGCGCCTCCAAAAAATAGATGTGAGCTGTGTGCTTGAATAACTCTTTAGGTTTTTTCCTCTATATGTAGAAATGTGTGTTATATTACCTCAGATGTTTTAGTATTCTGTTTTTTTTTACAGAAAAGTGCAATATTAAGTAAAAGCTTTTGGTACAGCGGACACTGATTTGTATTTATGTAGAAATCCCCTCATACTCTGTATAACTTTGACCATGGCACAGAGGCGACAGTGCAGTGCGGAGGACAGTTTGGACTGATGATTTCCATTCATGTGTAATCAATGTTGCAGTTCAACCGGTCGAACAGTAAAAGGGAAGAGATAGTAGATTTTTTCCCCCAAGAAGTCGATATTGTTCCATAACTGAACGCTTTGCAAAAGACCTTGTCGGACTTGAAGGCCAAAGGAAGATACCGACTGTTGCTTTTTAACATATCAAATACGACAGTAACTTTGAGACTCTGAGGGGCAGATTTACAAGCCCCTTGCGTGACTTTTGCGCTGCAGTTGCGTCACTTTTTTGACGCAACAGCGGCGCAAACAATGCGGCCTATTTACAACGTGACGCATCTAGGGAGATGCGTCACGTTGTAAAGCCCTGCGTCAAATTATACCTGCGTCAGGTATAATGGGGCAGATTTACAAGCCCCTTACGCCACTTTTGCGCCGCCGTTGCATCACTTTTGTGACGCAGCGGCGGCGCAAATCATGCGCCATGCTGCAGGGGATTTACAACGTGACGCACCTAGGGAGAGGCGTCACGTTGTAGAGCTCTGCGCCACATGAAACCTGCGTTAGGTTTCATGTGGGCGTGCCGGCGCAGGGGGCGTTCCTGCGCAAGGAAGCCCCGTAAAAGTGACGCAGTGAAATCTACAAGATTTCACGGAGTCACTTTACGTCCTGCTGCGTCAAATCCTTACGCCTGCTTCAAGCAGGCGTAAGGAGTGACGCAGCATGTTAGGTATAGGGCACCCCTGAGCAGTACTGGAGTTACGTCGCACTTGCGACACGACTCCAGTACTGCGCCACCCTTCCGCCGACAGATGCGTCACGCATCTGTTTATCCTGCGCCATGATGCGCCGCATTGTAAATGCGGCGCATCTGTGGTGGCGCAAGGGTAAACTTGCGTCACGCATCTTCCTGGCGCATCCCTGCTGATTTGCAGGGATGCGCCAGGGAACGTAAATCTGCCCCAATGTATGCAGGGTGGGCGTTCACACGCAGGAAGGCCTCGTAAAAGAGACTCAGTGATATCTACAAGATTTCACTGCGCCGCTTTTAGGACGCCACTGCGTCAAAACCTTACGCCTGCTTGAAGCAGGCGTAAGTAATGGCGCAGTGTAGTGGGAATAGGCCTCAACACGCATTGCTGGAGTTGCGTTGTGCTTGCGACACAACTCCAGCAATGCGTGACTTTTCCGCCAACAGATGCGTCAGAATTTGACGCATCTGTCAATCCTTGCGCCATAGTGCGACGTATTGTAAATACGGCGCATCTATGGTGGCGCAAGGGTTTCTAAGGGTGGCGCAGGGAAAGTGACGCATCTGTACAGATGCGTCACTTTCTTGTAAATCTGCCCCTGAATGGGGGCGGGCCATATACACATGAATGAGAGCAAGGGAGAGAAATGCGATAGATGAAGTCAAGAGACTTTGTGGTGGGAAATTGGCTGGGGGACTACGATTCCTGTCTGTCAAGTATATTTCTCATGTGCGACTTTTAGAGGGCGCCCCTGGCACACTGCGCATTCTAAAGTAACTGCTGCAAGGCCCTAGATGTACCCACTGTTCTATACAACCGCATTATACTTCGAAGTAAGGAAGTCCTTAACAACAACACAAACTCATTGATCTTTTTTGCCACTGTCCCTACATGCTCTGCTTTTGACAGAGAAAGCAGTACTCAGAAATGCTGAACGATTGCTCCCTGAGCACTGGAAAGATTGAATAGAAAAAGGTTATTATATTTTTGTGTAGTAAGCTGGCTCTATATATTGTGTACTAAAAGGAGTCCAGTGGCTCCCTCACTGGTACACAGAGGCTAAATTAGATAATACTAATGATCCTTTGGTGGTTGTCTGGGCGAGCAGTGAGGCTTATCAGAGGGTAGTGCTGAGCATTTGTTGTACTCACAGAGGCAATAAATGAGATACACACTCAAGCATAAAACCAAGACCAATTTATAAAAATAGTATTCATTTTTACCTCATTTTTAAGCTCAAGAACTTGGGGGCATATTAACAAGGGCATTATCTCCGCTTTTTTGGCTTTAAAAGCCAAAAAAGCGGAGATAATCTTTTCGCCCTATTAACAAGGCAGTGCTAACATGCATTAGCGCATGTTAGCAGCCTTGTTACCGACGCTCTCGCTTTGCATCTCTAATGAGATGCAAAGTGGGCGTCACTGGGCAGTACAACCTTGCAAATATCGCTGATGTGCACATCGCAATATTTACAAGGCTGCCCTTAGCATTTAAGCAGACGTTAGTTTTTGGAGAAAACAGCTGTTTTCGCCAAAAACTAACATCTGCTAAAATTCAGACTTACCTATCCCTAACATTGGGGTGGATTATGCTGATACGACCACAGGGTCGTATCAGCAAGGTTATTGCCGTTTTGCAGGGAACATCGCTGGAAAACCAGCGATGTTCCCTGCAAAACGGCGATTTCCCCGCTATCGCTGGAATTTTTATCGCCCTGGAGAAACGCGATGTTAATAACGCGCTACCAGGGCGATAAATTCCAGCGATAGCCGGCGATATGGGAAATAGCGCTAAGCGCGCTTTGCGATAGTTATCGCAAGTTCTTGTTGATATGCCCCTTGGTTCTAAGGTAGATACTTTCTGAGTTGCAATTTTTCAAAGTTTGGAAAATATATCACTTTTGTGCGCAATTACACACCATTGAAAACAATGGGGAAAGAGCAGAAAAATTCATATAAAATTAGGCAATGCTTTCACGAAGTTCACCTTCTTGTTTTAGGCAGATGTCGGGATCAGGTCCAAAGTTCCAGCAGGAGAAGTTCTCGAGAGTCCTGATTCGGCATTGTTCAGGGTGCTGAGGGTCTTGGAAGCTGATGTGCAGAGACGAAGGGGGCCACTTGAAAACACACTGCAAAGGAGGACGTACAGGTAAGTTTGATGGGTCTCCTTGGAAGGAGGAGGTTGCAAGAGCTTGAAGACCATCAGAGCACAGCTGGTTCATCCTTTCAGGGGCCGGGTGCAGGGTAGATAGGTCAGGCGGGCTTTGTGCGTCTTGAGGTCCTCGCAGTCAGGAGCAGGCAAATTGGAGAAGAGATCTCAGGACAGTTGGGCCATTCAGTAAGTGGGTCTCAGGAGTCTGGATGTTCCCTTAATGGGTGCTTGCTTCTGGAGTCATTTGAGTCTGGAGTGGACTCTTCTTCTTGGTGTTCGCCGTTGTGGGTCCAGTACTCTGGGTATCGGTACGCCGCGACTCCGGAAGGTCCTGGTGTTTCCAATCTTGGCGAAGACACAGATCTGACCCTCTGGAGCTGTTGTAGCTTTTTTTGGTTCTGTGCTACTTCGAGGTTATCGTGGAGCAGCAAGTTGACAAACCGGACATCAAGGGTTTGCTGCCTTCTGGTGCACAGGGTAGTTATACCTTTACTCCAAGGGATCTTCTTGGTGATTTCTTGAAGTCTTGAAATCTCCAGCACTCTTGGAGGCCTCACAGTCACAGGACAATACAGCAAACCACCACTGTCAAGTCTTTCATGCAGCAGGCAGGGTTTGATGCTAATTTCTTTCCCACGAGGGCGTCAGTCTTCGGGCAGCAGCTCCTCTTTGTCCTTTTCTCTCTCTTGTCCATTGAACCTGATGTTCAGATCTCAGGGTGCCACCTAAATACTGAATTTAGGGGCGTTATAAGGGAGACAGGTAGTAGCCAATGGGTACCTACATTTAGGGTGTCTGCACTCTCTAGTGAGTGATAACTTCAAGTGGGAAGAGGCACTACACTAGCCCTGATAGGTTGTTTGTCCACCATCTCAAGATTGTGGAATTTCAGAAGAGGGGTTCACCTGGCCTGCCCCACCCTAGGAGTGGTGTAGGCTAGGTGGGGACCCTCCTCCTAATCTAACTAATTGTCCTGCCTTTCCTCCTGCCAAAAGTGGAGCAGGAAAGGGGGCTTGATCTCCCCCACTATCTAGAGGTTCCTGGGTTGAATTAAAAAAATTGCAAACTCTCCAGAAGGCTGCTGCCCGGTTCCTGCTGAAAATCCCTAAATTTCAATCAGCGAAAGCGGAAATCAGTAAACTGCACTGGCTGCCAGTTAGGCAACGTATCAGCTTTAAAGCCTTATGCACGGCCTACAGGACCCTACATGGGCAGGGTCCTTCTTACTTTAAGAAAACTCTGAGATAGTACACGCCTGGGAGAACTCTGCATTCCAGTTCTGCTAAACACCTAGTGGTGCTATCCTTTAAAAGCTTCTCCCGGGGTGGCAGAAGTTTCTTTAGGTCCATGGCACTACTTTGGAACCACCTTCCTTTTGAACTTTAAACAGCTACCTCTCTTTCTAGCTTTGGAAAGTCTTTGAAAGCATGACTTTTTGTCCAGCAATAGAATAACTGAGTCCCACTATTCCTCATCTCAAATAGAACCAAATCGCCTTCGGGCAATCATTCGTGATTATGCAAATTTAGAGGCCCGCCAGCAAAGTACCTGGAGGGGGCCCCCATGCTCCTGGCCCAGTCAGGAGCTCTCAGGCCAGGGGCCTGCTGCCTGTGCACAGTGCCAGAGGGGCCCCCCTAATGCTCGAGGAGCACTCCACACCGCGGGGACTGCGAGAGCTAATGTTACACCATTATATTTCACTTAAAAAGAATATTTCCAAGAATTTAACCACACACATTTGATCTGATATAATTTCGATGCCTATGTTTTACATGTAACACTATCTGATTGGTGGCCTGTTTCCATAGTTACATCATGGCCTGCAACTGAGTCCAGGGTCCGGGGTGCCTGTGCTCAATATGGAGGTGAAGACCTCAGAGTAGCTATTGACATCTGCATGAGCATGCAAGAAACAACATTGGAGCATTACTCTTCATAAAATATAAGGGTGTCTTGCTGTGTGGACTGTGGTGTGTGTGTGTGTGTGTGTGCGTGCGTGTGTGTGTGTGTGTGTGTGTGTGTGTGTGTGCAGCCAAGTTGTGTCACCGTTTACACATTTATTTATCGTATTCAACACTACACATCTACACCATGCAAAGTCAACAAAGTGGAATTTGTATCTGGGCCATTCTCGTCCACAAAGTTCTGCTCACTGCTATTGTCTGCTAATTATCACTATATTAATGACTGTTGAACTTAATGCAGCACTTTCAACGTTACTGGTTCACAGTGTCTCACCCAACAGAGTTTACCATTCTTCATATAGGCAATTCCTTGGATTAAAAACACTCATTGCAGGGGTGTAATGCTGTCCTCTTCAGTGCTGGGGGCCCTCAACCTTTCAGAGGCCCCCAAACATTCAGGAGCCTGCCATTCAGCCTACGACCAATGAATACATGTGAGATATGGGAGAATCAGGGGCCCTCCTCACATTCTGCTGGGGGTCCCTATCATTTTGCCTTAAATCACTGATCATTGGAGAGGTTTACTAGCTTGACTAATTTTGCATACATTATTTTAGATTCTAGGTTTAACTGCCTTTCATCATAACGTCCCACCTCTACTGTTTTTCTTACCTTCTTCTGGAGAACCAATAATCAGGTGGGCCAAGTGAAAGAGGGTTTTATTCCTGTTATATGACTGTCTGTGGAGCCCTCCCTTCTAATGCAATGCATTGCATTTGAAGAACATGTTGTTTTTGAAAACTTTACACGGTTGGTAGAAGAATATGTAGATAAAAGTAAAACCATGAACAAGTACCAAATATGCTTTAGGAAATTGGACAAACATTATTTGCCGAAAGTATAAATTGTCTTAGAAAGAAGTCATTTTTTGATGCAAGGGCAAAGGGGTTGGTGAGAGTGTGGAGACCTTGTCACTGTGCTCAGGAAATTAGCATTCTCATGACAATTTGGACACAGTCGTGATGAGACAATTAGAGATCAATTTATGTTGAAGTATAATAATGATAACATAAGGGAAGAATTAAGACTCAAGGACGATCCAGTCTTTAGTGTTGTCATAGAAACAGCAAAGCTATTGGAACATTTCTTAGCTGGGGTTGAGGAGATAAACAAAGACTAAACCGCTATGTCAAAGGTAAAAGCTACTGAGGCAATGTTTAGAGAAGTAATTTAAAGTAAGGAAGTTAAGAAATGCTAGTTTTGTGGCAATGGAGTGTACGTGGCAAATTATAAATATTATCCTTCTGTCAATATGTTTATGTAAGTATTAGAAATTGGGTTATTGGTTGACTGGGTTTTGAGCCCTGGTCAAGCAGCAACCACAATCCTAGTCAGGGTAAGGAACAAGCAACCCCAAATTAACCTGTGTTCACCCTCTGGTAGCTTGCCACAGAGCAGTTAGGCTTAACTTGAAGGAAATGTGTAAAGTATTTGTGCAACACTTCAAACCGTAAAACAGTGAAAACACCAAACAAAAATTTCCCACACCAAGGGGGATATTTACAACAAAATATCAGAGCGTGGTGTTATGCCAAAATTGGTAACACCGCACTCTGACATTTTTAAAACATAGGGATGCTCCGTAGTTACAAAAATACAGCGCACTCCTGTCTTTCCGCTAGCGCTGGCACTAATAAAGCTGCCTAGCGCCAGTGCAGGAACCCTTGCGCCATGATGCAAGGGAATCCCAACTGCAGGGGCGATTGTTTATGTGCAAGAAGGGAGACCTTCCTGCAAATAAACAATCTTGAAAGGCGATTTGCTCCTTCTATGTGTGCTGCAGAATGCAGCACATGTGGAAAGAGCAAAAAACGAGAAGAAATTCATCATTTCTCCACGTATCGCCAGTCTAAGACCAGGTATTCCCTGGTCTTGGTTTTTGGCGCTGCCCCAGCCTTGTAAATATGGAGCAGCATCAAAAAGCAATGGGTATTGTGGCGAAACACCCACTACAACACCCATTGCAAGCCCCTTTCAATCAAAGTGAAGTGTGAAAAGGGGCCTTATTTACAAGGCGGAGTTAAGCCACGTTAAGTGGCTTAACACCGCTTTGTAAATAAGGAGAAAGGGATATCGCCACCAGAAAGTCACTAAAAGTGAGGTCCAGGTGGCGACATCCCCTATAAATATGCCACCATGTTTAGAAAAATAAAGTGACTTTTAATGAATAAAACAGGACCAAAAACAACAAAAATCGGATTAATAAAACCGGAGATATTCAAATTTAAAGTTTTAGGTGAAAATAGTGCAAAAAGCACAAAGCGCCAACAAGGAAAATCTTGTCACGCCATACTGAGACAAAGTTACAAGTTCCGGCCGACTGCGATAGAGCAGGCGCTGGCTACAGAAACCTATATAGGTCCACTGGACAAAGTACCTTAAATCCTGGTTGCAGAACGTTGCATGGATCAGGTTGGAGAAGTGCCTCGCAGCAGAGGAGATGTATTGGCTCCGAGATGCGGTGAAGCTGAGCTGTGTGTTGCGGCATTGAGGATTCCAGTGATGGGGCTTACTATGCGAAGTCCAGAGTCACGGATGCGTCGCACAGCTGGTGATGTGTCAGTTCCGAGGATGAGGAGCTGTGAGGCTGCGATGCAGATTCCGGCGTTGTTGTCGAGGCTACCATTGATGAGAGATGCAAAGACCTGGGCCGAAGATGCACTGCGCTGTTGGCAATATGTCTGCTCCGAGAACTGTGAGGGCTATGCAGGTCCTCCGTGATGGGTCCAATCTATGCAGCAGCGGCAATGCGTTGGGACTGCTCGAGGATGTGCTGCTCGAGGATGTGCTGCTCGGACGAGGAGATGTATCAGTTCTGCTCAGGGATGTTCTCCTCAGCAGAGAAGGTGAGTCCGTTTCACTGGTAAGCAAATTAGACCGACTTCCAAGGTACCAGGACTGTGGTGGCACCTCTTGCCAGAGTAGACTCCCAGATGGTAGAGTCCAGGTGCAGGTGCATGGTTTTTGGAAGCCTGTTATGTCCCTGAGGCTTCAGATCAGGAGGCCAGCCAACTAGCCCTGGGGGTCACACTGTGTTCTGGGTCCAAGAGATGCAGGTCCAGTCCTTCTCACCCAGGCAAGAGGGCAGCAGGCAGCAGGTCAGCACAAGGGGTGAGACGAACATAAGAACTCTGTGAGATTCCGTAGAGTTCTGCCTACCTCTAGTTAGCAATCAGCATACCTTTTATGGCACATTGGTGCAGTGAGTGAGTTACTCCAGATAACGCAATGAATCCCAAAAGCTCTGGACCAGTACCAAGCAGAGCTGATGTTATGTATAGGTAGACACAGCTGTGAAGTATTCCTAGGCTGCGTGCACCCTGCCCACTAACCATGCATGGTTATTTTGCAGGACATGAAAAACATGTATTCACAAAGAGTGAGGGAAGAGGGAGAAACATGGAGACAAAAATAAAAGAAAAAGGAAGACAGTTTTTTCATAAATCCTGATGTTTTCTACAACTTGAAATTGTTTCAGGCAGTTTAAATCCTGGTGACATTTTCAGAATTACGTTAGCACTAGCGCAGTATATGTACGGAATCTACCGGTCTGCATATGAGTCATATGGTTAGCCTTTCTGCAGAAGCTGCCAACAGCTCTCATTCGCTGCACGAGCTGACCAGGCCTGCTGTAATGATTGTGGTCCATGCTGTCCTGCACTTCAGGAGAGGGGTAGAGGGGCATGCACAGAGAGACCCGCTCCAGGGGGCGCGAGGAGGCTCAGAGGATACAAAGGCACAGTTGGAGTGACGTCGGCACTCATGACATGACCCAGCAGAATTTAACAGTGAATGGCAGGTGGGTGTGAGCAGGTAAGGGCCAGGGAGACTCATTCTTTCAAGGGGTGGGAAACAATTGCTTGTAATGCCATTGCAGGTCTGGAAACAGGTTGTCCATGGCCTCAGCTGAATCTTATAGGGAAGTGGATGTGAGCGCAGCACCCTGTGTCTGTGGAGCCTCGTTGTATAAAAATTATCTTAATGCAGCTGCCGCAAATCCATTGCAAAAAGTCTCCAATCCTGTGTGGCCCTCTACGGTCCCGTCACCAACATACTATTGATGTATATTTTCCATACAATGGTGCACAGAATTAGGATGTGACACAAGTGTCACATGATGTTTGCATTGTTTCTGAGGGCCATTCCTCTAAGGGGAACAGTCTCTCTACCTTCTACGGGGCTTCTGTTGTGTTGGGTCTGTGTGCAGTGACCACTCCTACGCTGGTGAGTACTGTGGAGATCATCGCACACTTAGGAATAGGGTCGGTGCCAATAAACTCCTCTACACAGCAGTTGGCAGAGTTTCTGACGAACTCCATGAGGAACGTGGAGGGGCAAAACTCTATGAACTCCGCCGGCTGTGTGGAATTTACCACCCACCCATAGTCAGCACAGCAAAGCAGGTGTCCAAAACAATAGCAGTCCAGCAGAGTGGCAGTCCTTCAGCAGCACAGCAATAGATGTTCCTGGCAGAGTATCCACAGGTCCAGAAGTGTACTGAAGTGGTGGTGTCTGAGGTCCTTCTTTTATACACAGTTGTGCCTTTGAAGTAGGGAGAAGCTTCTAGAGGCATGCCTTTGAAGTACACAGAGTCCCTGCCCCCCATGCCTTGTGTCCAGCCTACCTACAGGGGGTAGGCAGCCCTTTGTGTGGAGACAGGTCACAGCCTATTCAGGTGTAAGTGAGGCTGGGTCCTGCAACTCACTCCCATCTGTCAGTGATGGCCCATTCTATCACATCTAAGCTCCCATTGTGTGTGGCTGTCTAGGAGGAATACACAATGGCACAACTGCCAACTACACCCAGTCATGTGACCAGAGTCAGGCTGCAGGCACCAAATGGCTAAGGCATGAAAATGCCAACTTTCTAAAAGTGGCATTTTCATAATTGCAATTTAAAATCCAACTTCACATTCGGATTTTAAATTGTGACTCCAGAGACACCAAATTTGAAGGGTTTATCTCTACCCATTTGGAAATTACACTTATAAAATGTAATAAGGCAACTCCTATGTTATCCTATGGGTGGGATAGGCTTGCAGTAGTCAAAAACAAATGTAAGTGTTTATCACTACAAGGAAATGTAAAGGTTAAAAGTACATGTCCAATTTTTTTAATACATTGCACCCTGCCCTTCGGTTTATCTAAGGCCTACCTTAGGGGTGACAAATGTATTAAAAAAGGAAGGGTTGGGCCTGGCAAAGGATTATTTTGCCAGGCTGAAATTGCAGTTTAAAACTGCGCACACAGGCTCTGCAATGGCAGGCCTTAGACATGGTTAAAGGGCTACTTAGTGGGTTGCACAATCAGTGCTGCAGGTCCACTAGTAGCATTTAATTTACATGTCCTGGGCACAGATAGTGAACTTTACTAGGGGCTTATAAATATATACATTTTGCCTTTTGGGTATTAGCCAATGTTACCATGTTTTAGGGCGAGAGTACAAGTACTTCAGAAAAGATTAACAGTGGTAAAGTGAGCAGAATCCTAAGGCCAGCAAAAATGATTTCAGCAAAAACAGGAGGTCTGAAGGCAAAAAGTTAGGGAGAAACCATGCCAAGTATGGCAGGTCTAACATGTGTCCCCACAGGTAAAAGTGGGAGAACTAAGGAACCCCTTGGGAGATCTCTTCACTAAGGCAAAAGAACCTGGAGGGACCATCAGCACTGATGTGATCTTTTCCAGGATAGTGTTCCAACCTAAAGTTTATTCTCTAAAGGGAGATGGACCACCTCAACAGTTTGGGATCCTCACCCCTCATCTGCATTAACCATCTGAGGGGTCTGTGGTCTGTTTGAACCCAGACGTGAGCACCAAACAGGTATGGTCTCAGCTTCTTCAGTGCCCAAACCACAGCAAAGGCTTCCCTCTTTATTGCACTCTACCTCTGTTCCCTGGGAAGTAACCTGATGAAGGATACAAGTTGATCCAGACCCTCTATGTTGAGCTGTGAGAGCGCCGCCCCTATGCCATGCTCTGAGGCATCTGTCTGCACAATTAATCTTGTCCCGGAGGGGCTGCACCTTGCCTTCTCCCACTTGGTGACCCAAGTAGTCCACTAAACCCTGCCCTATCTGGCACTTACTGGATTTTATAGTCAGGCATGCTCCTCTGCAGAGCCAAAGGCACTTCTCTGAGGTGGCACAGGTGCCACTTCCAGCTAGAACTGAAGACTGCAATGTCATCCAGATAGGTGGCACTGAAGTTCTCCAGCCCAGACAGGACCTGGTTGACCAACCTCTGGTCAGGGCGTTCTTCAACCCAAAGGGCATCACCCACATCTGGAATTGCCCTTCTAGAGTGTAGAACACAGACCTCTCTTTGTCCCCCTCAGTCAAGGCAATCTGTCAGTATCCAGACGTTAAGTCAAACCAGCTGAGTAACTTGGCAGCTCCTAACTGATCTATTCGCTCATCAGCTCTGGTGATAGGGTGTGCATCAGTCTTGGTGACTACATTGAACCAAAGGTAGTCCACACAGAACCTAAGTTCTGGAGTAACACCTGGGGAGCCAGAACAGGGCACCAATACCAATGATCTGGACCAAGGGCTGTTTGAGGTCTCAATAACCCCAAATTCCAACAACTTGGAGATCACCTCCTTAATGCTGGCTCTCACCTTATCAGAAGACCTGTACATTTTATTCTTCACAGGCATGCTGTCCCCAGTATCAACATCATGCGTACACCATGTAGTGAGTCCTGTGGTAATTGAGGTTAAGAAGCAAACTGCCTCAGCTGCCTGGGTCTCGGCCTGCTGGCTTAGACCCACAAGAGTAGGGCATTCCCTCCATGACTTGCAGAACTCTTCCCTTGTGGGACTTCCTTCCTGCTGCCAGTAGGCCAGGAAAAGTATAGGCAAAACTTCAGTTCAATTTGTAAGAAATTAGGGAATTAGTTGAGGAGAGTGATTATCAACCCTAAATAATATCCACAACCCTTAAAGTTACTAAAGTAACCTGAGCTCAACCCCCTTGTAGTTATGACACAGAGCCGGCAGGTTTTTACTTAGAAGCAATGTGTAAAGTATTGATGCAGTATCAAAATAGTAATAAAGTTGAAACACAATACAAGAAAAATCCCAAACCAATTTAGAAATATATAATAAATGCTAGAAGAAAAACAACACCAAAATGACAAAAATCCAATAAGGAATTGCTTAAGTTTAAATGTGAAAATAGCACCAAAACGCATTAAGCACCAACTGCGGTCATCTTGTTTGCCTTGACTGGTACCTAGACACAAGTTAAGTCTGACTACAATTGAGTGTAGGTCAGATACTGAAACCAGGGTTCAACCCCATCTGAAGTTTAACCCTTCTCTTAAATGGAAGTCAGAAATCCTCAGCGTGTCAACGCAGCAGGCTGTGACCAAAGAGGGCTTACATCATCGGTTAGCCTTTGTGTGAGGTATTGGTGAAACTGTTGACTTTTGGAAGGAATCTCTGCACAGCAAATGTTTGAATTTCGTACCCAGAAAAGGTCCCTCGTTGGCCAAAAGCTTTTCCTGACTTTGCCCAGTGAACATTTCTGTTTGGACTTAGTTACTTTTTTGGAGCTTGGATTCTTCCAGCAGGGCAAGGCTGCAGGCTGTAGTCAAAGAAGGCTCCACAAGGATGAATACCCTTATTAGGTGGTGATGCTGAAAAGTGGTTTGTCCTGTGGAAAAAATCTCAGTGGGAACTAAGTCACTCTTTGGCCCAGCTGCAACGCACCTTCGTCAGATCTGTTAAGCAGGATTGTCAAGGACCTCCAAAGGTCTTTAAAGCCAAAAAGGTATGAAGTTCCAGGCTTTAGGAAAAGGTAAGAGGAGTACACTTTGACACCAGCCAAGGGTCCAAGACCTTGGGGACAGCACTTGGGGGGAGGGGTCAAGACTCATGCCAGCAGAGGCCAGCAGCAGTTCCAGGGCTTGTCAAATTTGACCTGGTCAGCTGGGCAGTTGCAGAAAATGCCTCTTTTAGCTGTTTGTGTCCTTGTTGCTTGAATTGGAGGTCAGCCTTCTGACCCTTGGAGTCTACTTGTTTGTCCTGGGTACCAGAGGGAGAGCAGGTCTAGGCTTCTAGGTTCTTCTCAGGTCACAGACAGTAGGTTCAGTCTTCTCCTGCTCCTCTTCAGTTCCAGAAAATGTTCTCAGCAGGGTACTGTGGGCTCAGTAGTTCTGCCTGGCACCAGCTCATGGGTGAGGGCAATTTCAGGCACAGTCCTAACCAATGGGGTAAAAGTTCCCAGGAGTAACCCTACCCGCTTTTGCAGCATTTTCTATGTGCACTACTGAAAACAATCCCACAGTGCCCCTCTCTATCGAAAACCAATATGGCAGAACCTATTTTCCCCTGTGCAGAGCTCCTGTGCCCACCCTAGTGGTGTAACCAATGAAATGAACAACCCCTCCACTGTGGTCACTCAAAATCAGTTCTGGAGCAGCATCTCTTTAACTGGGGTTGGTGCCTAGCTGACTAGAGGGAGAAAGGTGGGGGCAGGCCAAGGTGTTAGTTACATCTGCTTGTGACAGGTCAGGTCTCTTTGAAGTTAGTTTCCTTGGCACAGCCCAGATGGCCACTCACCTGGAGGAGCAAAACATCTTCCTACATCCAAGGTGTTTCTCTCAGTGATAGGGGGGAAGGTCCCACCCCATCAAGTGAGCTATTCAGCTCCAGGGTGACAGTGAATGATCATGCAAATGGGTATTTAGAGGCTTTAGACAGGGAAATGGTAACTTTATTTTTCCAAAATATTTATTACAAATTCAACATCATCATTGAATTGGGCTTGTAATAAACATTTCAAAAAGAAATTTGTAGCTTCTTCCTAGCCAGAGATAACAATATTAAATTTAACATTGTATCCTTATGCTTTCCTATGGAGCAGCCAACCCTGCTACAATGATAATAGCTTGCAATACAGCTTTTAATTAACAAGACCTGTAAGGTTGTGTTGAAAAAGATAGTTGGTGGGGTGATCATCTAATGGTAATGAAACAGTTGATTATGTATCAACAGTTGTGGCAATATAGGTGATAAAGTAATGTTCTAGCATATATAACAACATTCGTTAGTAAGGGTCACAGGACTATCAATGTAAGGAAGTAATACTAATGCTATGTGACAACCTAAAATAAAGCTAAAGAACAGGCCTCTATGAAAAAGCCAACAATTTGGCAATAATATCCATAGTTCTAGTGTAGCAGAAATTATATTTTTAATATAATATGTAAACATTGTATGGCTGGATGGATGGTAGTAAAAATGAAAAGATATGTAATAAGCAGGATCTGGAGGGATATCAGGTAGTGTGGCCCCTTTCCTGGGAGCTGCGGAACCTCTAGCAGCCCCCAAACACACTTTTTAATTTGTTGTTAATGCCTCTGCCCTTCCTGGGGCACCACAAGAAGGCATATGCAATTTTTGAAGCCCTCACAGGCAAATGAGTGATTGGGGGCATGCTTTTTTCTCAATAATGCAGCCTATCATCATGACTTTTCCAAGACTGGGTGCCAATGCCCACCTGGGCACCCACGTGTTGTACTTTTGGTTGGAAGCTATAGGAGCAGCCCCAAGGATCCCGTACCACCTGCACACAGGTGGCCCTCCTTTTATGCCCTGCACAAGTGTTGTCTGAATGTTCTGTGCTCCCATCCGCTTGTGTCAGTGCAGGCAGGAGCAGAATCCATTATGCTTCCCACCTTCAATGGCTGCGGGTGGGAGGGTTAATGCTGGGTGTGCCCACTAGACATGAGCACGTGGTGGGTGGAGCACCCCGGAGTCTCCATGCTCTCTTCTGTACCAGGGAGGTAGGATCTCCTGGGACACTTGGAAATGGGTCAGGCCTGGGAGATAGGCTCTCTAGGGCTGAAAGTGGCTTTGGGGAGGGAGCCCCACACATGGCCCCAACTCATTTACATATAAAAATTAGGTTGCTCTGTCCCTTGGAGGCTTGGCCAACCCTTGCTGGTTGTTAGAAATCCCTGTGATGCTCTATGCGCTCAGCTTCCTGGCAGTTCCCCCAGGAGATCAGGCTTCTTTAGAGATTTTCGCCATCCTTGGAGGGCTGATTGTAATGATTTTGATCCTGTTTTGTTCCTGGTGGTCAACACTGGTGACCAGAAGCATTTTTTTCAGTCTTCCTGGCCTCTAAAGGACACTTAGTTTTTGTGGAGAGTTTCAATTTTGTTGTTCCCTTATCCAGACCTGTCCTCTGCCTTGGCCCCTCATGCTTGCTCCTGCTTAGGGTGGCATTTTCCGCAGCCCCTTGAAAGCTAACAAGCAGAACAGGCCCCCTGCCACACTGCCCCATTTCCACATTCTCCAGGCTACTATTAAGGCAACTGTGTGTCAGCCGAGTCACAGGGCACTCCACTGAAGTCACAGGAGACCCCTCCAGGGTGCCCAAAAAGTCCATTCATCCTAATGTTCCTCTTGGGGCATAGGAGGGCCAGCACCACTGATCCTGGAGAGAGCCATCCTAGTCCTGTTTGCCTGCTGGAGTTTAAGTGTTTCAGTCCATCTTATCAGTGGGGTCAGGTGTCTTTTTCTTCTAGATGGGTATTCTTTCACAGTCATCGCTCTCAGGTCCAGTGTTTTCTCATTTGTCTCTCCCATGTGCAGGGGTTTTTAAGTGGGGTGTAAAGTTCTACAAGGTAGGTACCTATGCCAAATACTGGGGTCTTTCGTCATTATGCCACCCTTGCCGCAACCATCATACACGGCATCCTTGAACATTCAAAAATGGCAACTTCAAATGCTCTGTGAAAAGACCTTCCCTCTGAGCCTCAGTTGCACTCTCATCTCCCACAACTGCCTGATGCCTTCTCCCCAAACTTCTAAGGGGAGCTCTTCCTGTATTTGTCTCCAAAAGGCTGGCCTTCCTCCTTTGTTTACATGGGCTTGTCCAAGCTAGGTACAGTGTGAAACAGTTAAAACGTGCTGATTTCTCTCCCACCCTTTCCGTTCCCGGGCACTGCGTCAAGCCCTGTTAATAGCTCTATTTTGTGGGGAGGCCTTTGATCCTGCTGCTGGCTAACAGGGTAATTTACTTGGTCCAGTAGGAGGAACAAGCACTGGAATGTTAATATGACAATTCGCAAAGTACCAAAAGCAATGTAGCATTGATAAAAGTGACTGTGGATCGACACTCAGGATTGATGTTTACCTTAAGACAGATGCCTTACTGGACCCTGTAAGCTCAGGCCTAAGTGGGGCAAAACTGTACTTTGGTGCAGAATTCGTCCATAATGTGTAATTTAGTTCAGCACTGCAGGCTTTCAGTAAGCAGTACAGATCTACACTATGAATCTGTGAATTTCCACCCACATAGTAAGGCCTACACCCAGTCAGAACCAATCCCTGAAGCGTTCTTGCTGTGACAGGCTACCAGTGCACAGATACCTGACTGAGCAGGATGGTAGTCTCACACGCTAAGCCCACACACGCCAGTGTGCACATCTTTAAATGTGCACACTGGCGGTTAACACTCTCAGTCAGTTTCCACAGAACTTACGTAAGTGAGACTCATATGGTGAGACTCGCTGTTGGAAATGGCCCTTTTTGCAGGGTCACCCTAAACGTTTTGCCTTCCTCCTCCTCCTCTTTTTGCTGAATTCTTTTTGTTGGCTTTAGGACTCTGAGCACTTTACCACTGCTAACCAGTGCTAAAGTGCATGTACTTCCCCCCTAAAACATGGTGACATTGATATATACCTGATTGGCATATTTGGTCTACTTATCAGTCCCTTGTAAAGTGGTATACCATATACCCAGGTCCTGTAATCTAAATGCTACTACTGGGCCTGCATCACTGATTGTGCCACCCACACAAGTAGCCTTTCAAACCTGTCTCAGGTCTACCATTGCAAGGCCTGTGTGTGCAGTTTACAGCCACTTTGACTTGGCATTTAAAACCACTTGCCAAGCCTTAAACTCCCCTATTATTATATGTAGGTGGCCCCTAAGGTAGGCCCTAAGTGACCCTATGGGCAGGGTGCTGTGTAACTAAAAGGGAGGACATGTACTTTTAAATTGTACATGTCCTGGCAGTGACAAACAGCTAAATTAGTTTTTCACTGCTGTGAGGCCTACTTCTCTCATAGGCTAACATTGGGGAATCCCTAAAACACTAATTCCTGAATAGAAAGGAGTAGCTACATCAAATTTCATATCTTTGAAATGGTGGCGATAAATCCGCTTTAGTGGTAAAGTTGGATTTGACATTGCCATTTTAGAAATGCCCTTTTAGAAAGTGGACTTTTCACTGTTCTTAACTTTGTTCTGTGTGCTTGCAAGTGCAACCTGTGTCCAATACATGTCTGGATTGAGTGGCAGTTACACTTTGTGCATTCCCTCTAGACAGCCACAACAAAGGAAGGGCTGGGTGTGAAAGGGAATTAATCTGCATTCATCTGCATACTGATAGCCTTTCTGGACAGGAAGGGGGAGAGGTGGCTTACATTTACATCTGAATAGGTTGTGTCCTGAGCTTACACAAAAGGGCTGGTTTACTCCCTACTGGTAGTCTGGAGCTAGGGCTGTGCTGAAAGGGATCCCTGTACACTTCAGAGAGTTCCTTTGAAGTCACCCCCTACATCAAATGCAGTTTTAGATTTAAGTACTATGGCTCTGGCCCTACCAACGTAAAACACTACTGGGCCTGGGAAGAACTCAGCTGGAGTAAAGACTGCCGTGCTGAAAGGATTGCCACTTTGCTGTGACTGACTGTTCTGAGGAACTACTTCTCTGCTTTGCTAAGCTGCCGTGCTCCCTGCTAATCTCTGCCCAGCGCACGACAAGGATTTGACCCTCTCGCTTGAACCCAGAGTGACTCCAAGGGCTTGCTTTCCTCCTGTTTTCAGAAGTATCAAGAACACAAAAGACTTCCTACAATCTTATTGGTGCTGCTGGACTCTGCTTTCTGTGAATCCTATTCTTGCCTAAGGTTCCCCTCCAGTCTTCGGCCTCAGAAGTGGGTTTGTACAGTTTTTTCCTACATCGATGTTGACACAGTGGTGACTTTGCGCTGGTTCAGAACCGACCCATCGCCTTCAAAGCCAAAGCAGCAGTCGCTCGATGACAGCAATTCTACATCCAGCGCAGCTCTATGAGGACGGACAGCGTGGCTCTGAGCAGGACATTGGAAAACAAGATGAAGATTTTGCAGCTAAAGCAATGGATACTGGGACCAAAACATATGGATGGGCATACACTTGGGGCCAGATGTACAACCATTTTTTGCAGTCGCAAAAGTAAAATCAACCCGTTTGCGACTGCAAAAAATGGTGGTGGTATGTACAAACGCTATTTTGCGAGTCACTCACTCGCAAAATAGCGTTTGCGACTCGCTATTAGAAAGGGGCGTGCCGAGGGCGTCCCTTCCTAATAGCTAGTCCAAATGGCATGTACTATTGTTTTGCGACCGCATTTGCAGTCGCAAAATACTCGCCGTTTACCACCTACTTCAAGTAGGTGGTAAACCACTCGCAAACGGGAAGGGGTCCCAAGGGGGCCCTTTCCCCTTTCTGAGTGTTTACGAAAATATTTTTTAAGAGCAGGCAGTGGTCTCAGGGACCACTGCCTGTCCTTAAAAAAGGAAACTGAAAAGTTTAATTTTTCTTTTTTAAATGCATCCCGTTTTCTTTTAAGGAAAATGGGCTGCATTTAAAAAAAATGCTTTATTAAAAAAGCAGTCACAGACATGGTGGTCTGCTCACCTCAGCAGGCCACCATCCCTGGGAGTGCTAGCCATTCCTAATGGGGTCGCAAATTGCGCTTGCCTCATGAATATTGATGAGGCATGCAATTTGTGACCCCATTGGGAATCGCAAACAGTGTCTGAGACACTGTTGTACATTCACTTTAGCGAGTCGCAAATTGCGAGTCGCAATTCAACGCAATTTGCGACTCGCTAAAGTGAATGGTCGTACATCTGGCCCCAGATCTATCATTTATGAATTTAAACTCAGTGACAATTAAAATCAATCATGCCTATCATTTGGTGAGACCATTTTGTAGTGAATTTATATTTTTCTCTCGTAGGTGATGTGCCTGGCAGAAAGAGCTCCCCTCTTGTTGTTGAGAGACCTTGGAGGAAAGTTAACTCTGCCCTTTTTACTAGTAATTTTAGTTCCCCCATGTGACTAGGGAGGAGTCCTCCGTTGAAAGTGCAATTAGTGAGCTCATGACTGCAATGTCTGTATCATTGGATGTCTGTGCCCCTGTAAAGAAGAACAATCCTTCAAATACCACTATCCGAGAAGTGCTACTTAAGTGAGTTAAGGACAATAAAATGAGATTGCTAATTTCTCAAGCGTAAGTGGTGGTGCACTAAGGGAACAGTGGACTGGGTGGCCTAAAAAAATACACTCAAAGTCTATCATAAACAGTTTAGACACGATAAGAGGCAATATTTTGCAAAAAGACGAGGTGAATAGTGGTTCAGCTAGGGAACTACTCAAGATAGTTAAAGAATTAGCTAATCCAGACACTTTGGATCAGACAGCTGAAGCTTCTGTCTTTTTTAGCGAGGAATTGGTTTTGTTTTTTAATAACAAAATTGAGACTATCTATTCAGCCTTTGGTGATCAACCCCCAGTGGGGGAGGACCTTTTTAAGGATGTCAGTCCACATCTGAAAGATGCCTCCAACAGGGGTTGGTTTGCAGAGCTATCAGTGGACATGGTGGAGGAAATTATGGTAAAGGTGAAATCAGATTCCGGCGTGGACCCTTGTCCACACTTTATTTATGCTCCCCTGGCCCCTATCCTGGCTCCTTATGTGACATCACTTTTGAATAAATCTCTAAAGGAGGCTGAGTTCTCTGCAGCCTGGAAACAGGGCTAGTTGGTGCCATTGGTGAAGAAGGCAGGTGTGGATGCTTGTACACTGTTCAATTACCGGCCTATTTCAATGTTACTGTTGGAAAGACTAGATAACATCCAACTAACTCAGTATTTAGAGAGTAATATCTTGCTGGACCCTTCACAGACATGGTTCAGAGCAAAAAACAACACCAAGTCTACTCTATTGGTAGTGCTGGACAGTTTCATGTCACTAGGAGATCAGAGCAAATCAGCAGCCCTAATTCTTTAGGATCTTTTGGTGGCTTTCAACACTATGGGGCCGATTCTGATGCGGGTTGGAAAAGCTTCCTGACCGAATCGGTTGGGAAATGGTGTCCGACCCACTCGGATCGGGAAAGTCCGACCGGCGGAGTAGGATGCATCCGGATGCTTCCAGATACGATTTGGTTGAACTCCCATTGACTTCAATGGGAACATTTGTTCCTAACCGCATCAGTATTGGGCCCTCGGTCGGGAAGCTTTTCCAACCCGCATCAGAATCGGGCCCTATGTCTCATTGCCTTTTTCTCCACAAGGTGCGTGAAATTCATCTGCATTCTTCTACCTTGAAGTGGTTTGGCTCATTTCTAAGTACAAATCCCATTCGGTACAACTGCCCCCTTTCAGATCTAGCGCTCGGAAATTTCATTGTGGAGTTCTTCAGGGATCTTATCCGAGTACCACCATGTTCAATATCTATTTGACACCTTGGGTGAGCATTGTCAGGGAATGGGGTTTTGAGATCGTTACATATGCAGATGGCACCCAGCTAATTATTTCCATCAATGATAAGTATAGTGAGACACAGGGAAACTTAGTTGGTTCAGAAATAGCAGAGTGGCTGCAGGCACATTGTTTAAAACTTAACACCGGCAAAACAAAAGTACTGCTTTTTGGTGGGACCTGTGAGGTCTGGAATTATTCTTGGTGGCCTTTGCTGTTAGGTCCCGCACCCAGGCTTAAAAGGATGGCCAAGAACTTGAGTTTTGTAATTGATGATTCTCTGTCTTTGCAAAAACAAGTCAATAATGTGTGTAGGAGCTGCTTTGGTCTCCTATGTACTCTCAGCAGATTATTTCAGTGGATCTCAGTGACATGGCGAAGGAATATTGTTCAAGCTTTGATCATGAGTAGGTTAGATTATGGGAGTGCGTTATATGCGTGCATGTCGGATTATTTGTTCACGCGTTTTCAGACTACTCAAAATGTGGTGGCAAGATTAATCCATAACAGGCCTAGCAGGAGCTCTAACCCGGCCTGTCTTAATCATCTTCACTGAGTTCCAGTCTGCAATTTTTCAGCTAATGTGACTCCGGATTTGTTAATCTTTCAGAGAATGTTGAAATCTGATTGTTTCCGCTCTAATGTCTTGGTTGGAACTGGACAATTATGAGGTCTAGTGTCAGGATATCCCTTTGGGTGTGAGGGTGCCCTTTATAAATACCTTAAATAAATAAATAACTGCAGTTGGTGGTCTAATCAGCAGGTGAATTTGCTTAAATCTGGGCTGCGTAACGTTTGGTCTTTGTGCAATGTAGTGCTGCAATTTTTCAGGCAGCTCTCACTTGCATCAAAGATAGAAATGTGGTGTGTTTGTTTTCTTAAAAACATGCAATAACACATATGACAGATTGTTTCAGAAAAGGAAGTTGTGTCTGTGTATCCACTAAGTAGCCACAATGCTGGAGTGGGAATCAGTTCACAAATTTTAAAGTATCTCAGTTTACCAAAAAAACGGGCTAATTCCCACTCTATTAGATCGGCCTCTGGTCATATGAATCTTTGCTGTTTTTTTAGAGAAGGAGAAAGAAATGCATCACATAAATTACCATCACAATTACTAGTCTAATTTTATTCAATAAAGAGAGTTGGTATATGTTTATATAGTTTTATGAATCAAATCTTTTAGCAGATCATCTTTATTCCAAATCACAAGTGAAATTCAGATTAATCTCAATTGTCGATATATGACAGAAATATAAAATCAATATTGGTTAATCAAATCATGTAATAAATTCATTACAACGTGTTCCATAAAGGAAAGAATCCCTATTCTAAGAATCGGGTGAAACGTGGGTTAGTCAGAACCCATAAAGTGTTCTAGTCTGAGAGAGTGAGAGAAAAGCATAAAGCTTTGGTATTTAAATTAGCTCAAAAAGATCAAAATATTAAAGCAGAACTTCCCATAAAGGAACTCAGTAGAGTCTCAAACAAAGCAGTGTGACATAAGATCTGGGTAAAAGGTCTGGAAAATGGGCAAAAAGAAGTGTGGTAAGTGGTAGCCTATTCTAGAAACACCCACTATTATAGACTACACATTTCGCAAAGCTTTTCAATAGGTTGCTCTTTTCGTTTCCCGCCAGCCAATCAGCGTCCGATGCTCTCCTGGAAACCGGATCACTCCTCATCTTCTCACTCCAAAAAAATAGTCCTCTGACTGCAATGTTGCGTTTACAACTAAATTATAACAACTAGGGGCCTGATTCACAGAACTAACTTACGTCAAAAACGTAAAGTTAGTACTTTTAGTATTCACAGAATACACTTACTCGTTTGGTATTCACAGAATGAACTTACTCATTTCGGTATTCACAGAAGTTAGTAGTCCTAACTTTAGGACTCCTAAATGCCTTCTGTGAATACCGAAAGTCTTAAGTTAGGATTTTCTCAGTTTAGGAGTAGTAAAGTTAGGACTCCTAACTTTAGGACTCCTAAATGCCTTCTGTGAATACCGAAAGTCTTAAAGTTAGGATTTTTCTCAGTTTAGGAGTAGTAAAGTCTCCTAACTTTACTACTCCTAACTGAGAAAAATCCTAACTTTAAGACTTTCGGTATTCACAGAAGGCATTTAGGAGTCCTAAAGTTAGAGTCCTAACTTTACTACTCCTAAACTGAGAAAATCCTAACTTTAAGACTTTCGGTATTCACAGAAGGCATTTAGGAGTCCTAAAGTTAGGACTACTAACTTCTGTGAATACCGACATGAGTAACTTCATTCTGTGAATACCAAAATGAGTAAGTGTATTCTGTGAATACCAAAAAGTACTAACTTTACGTTTTTGACATAAGTTAGTTCTGTGAATCAGGCCCTAAGTGTTCACATGGAGTTGGCCTCATTCAGTCTTACTTTCCCACATATACAGTACATCTTTAACCTTCTAATATAGATTATCTAAACAGTAGTCTACTTAGAAGTTGAAACATCTGTACTAATGAAAAAGAAAACATTGTGCAGAATCACCATTGTTGGGGGAAAAACAAGTAGGTTAGAAAGTCAGGTTCACGTTTTAAACCCTGCATTTCAATATATGAACTCTTCATTACCCCATTAAACGACAACATTTAGTCACGTGTAAACAATGGGCTTTGTGTAAGTAGAAACATTCTGTGGAAATGCTTGAAACTATATAAGCAATTTGTTAATTATAAAAAACGTGCATAGAGAGGTAAATAATCATACTTTTATGCGTATTTAGCATTTTCTATTCAAGCTTGTTTTTCTAGCAGCGTTGCTTTAGTTATTTTGAAGCCTAGTATGAGTAAATAGAACAGCTTATAATTTGGTGCATTTGAAACACATATTTTTATCAAATCTTGCATGCTAATTCTACACATTTAATTATAACCAGTGTTATTTTCTTGTTAATTTAGAACTCTCTCTTTCTCAATCCCCCAACTGATGGTTATTTTAACCATCACTTTATCGTCACAATGAATCTTTAGAGTTCACTTTCAGTTGTGTCATTTCTCTTTCTTTTCAAACTCTCATATTGTTTTGCCTTCCTGTATTCATCACAAAAGCAATCACTTAATGCTAAATCCCTTTGCATTTGTTTGTCCCTTTCTCTTATTTTTCTTCTTATAATATAAGATCTACAAAGTTTATAAATTACAAACAAGGTCAGTATGCCAAACCCTACAAATTAAATTAGCACAAATATTGCTCTAATAATCGCCTTTCCAGCTGTTGAAAACTAATTTCTGATAGCAGAAACTCCTGTGCCTAGATTTTCACAAAACACTAAGGGACCGATTACGAGTCTGGTGCTCCGAGGACTGCCAGACCCTTGGTGGCTCGGCAGTGGTGGTCTTCCCGATTACAAGTTCGGCAGTTGGACCACCCTGGGACCACTGATGTCACCAGGGCTGGAGGTGGTGTGGCGGTCAGAGGCCACAATATGCTTGGCGGGACTGCAGTGGTCTCACCAAACATATTGGGAGTTTCCTTTCCTCCAGGGTTTACATGGCGGTTCCTCCTTCATATAAACCTTGGAGGAGAGGAAACTTGTGCCTCCTCCTCTTGTGCATGCACACAGGGGGGGCATAACATGTGCCCCCTGTGTGTGTGTACAAAAGTTCCTGCATGGCATGGACTTTCGATTCCATGCCGTGCAAGAACCTTGAATGGCATTTCTATTGTGCTGCCTTTAAAAGAGGCACTGAAATCCAAGCCACCTGCCAGACTACAAATAACTTGTAATCTGGAGGGCGGGTGGCGGTGAGTCTCAGCAGTGCGGTGGCGTGTTGGTTAAGTACCACCAGCCCCTGCACCGCTGAAACTCCTAATCAGGCTCTAGGTGTCGCTAATGGTTCTAATTTAGGTTTCAGGTCAGAAATGTTCTTTGTGACTTCTAAAAGTTTCTTACTGTCATCAGGTATGTATGAACAACAATGTTGAACTTTCAGCATCTTGCAGACGCTGTCTTTCTCTGTGAGTTAAATGTCGAATGCTAGGTGATTTTGTAAAACCATGGATCTAATAGCCACTAATTTTGTACTTACCATTAATAAAGCTCCAGAAGTACTGGTACCCAATCTGTTGACAGCTGTTGACTGCTTTCTAATCTTTTGTCATTCAGTATGACTCCTACTGGTGGTATGATTGCACCAAAAAATTCTCCAACTAGTTGTTTTCCATCATCTATACTACTTGCGTGACTATGTGATGGTGTCATTGTTAAAGCCTCTATACTATATACATGATACATCTTAGGAACTAGTAAAGCTAAATAGCAAATACCCTCCCAATCAGCTGGCAATTGAAAATAAGCATCCTGTTCACAATTGAAGAATGACTGTTTCTTCTACTTGTAAAATTTGCCATGTATCTCCTGTAATTTGAAATGTGTTTCCACAGCTACTAATTCATACATGTTTAATTCTACTTTGAGGCCTTCTTTTGTAAGCACATATTTTCTATTTCTGTCTTCTATCTAATTTCAAATTTGAGTAGATCATTTTCTTTTTTAATTTGTCTTCTTTCTTCCAAACGTTTTTCAAAACATCTTCCTCTCTGTTTTTACTATGTGAAATGGTTGTGTTTCTTCCCTCTAATGTTATGATAAATACCTTTTCTAATGGGCCCATTAAGTAGGTTAAATTGTTTCCATATGCTTTAACACTATCTATAGGCATAAATGGTCTAAAATAATACAGGCTGTGCCCATTTCTTTTGCTTGTGAGTGTAAATTCATGCTGTTCACTAATGGAACTATAGAAAGAACCAAATCATAATTCAAGTAAAAGTACTCAAAATGTTTTTGCCTGTATACTAAGGCAAGAAAAATGCTGTGGGCATTAAGAAGTGGGGTTGACTCATCTCATTCCAGTACTTGTCCCATCACTCGGATCGTCTGCTTGTATTGGTACGGTCTCAACTGTTCTCTCAGGTTGAGATCTTCTCTCTTCTTCTTTTTCAGAGACTTCAATGCCACTTTGAGAAATCACAGTAACTTCGATTAGTGCGATTGTTTGTAGTTCACCCCTCTCTCTTCCTTGCTGTTGTGCCTCTTGTGGTATTGCTCCTTGCAACTGTTCAACTTGTGAAGGTTGTGCCCCTAGTGTTCTTTGTTCTGGCACATAGGACACTATTTTTTCATATGAATTTCTTACTCTCTGGGTATGTGATGCATGCACCCAATTTGATATTCAGGCACACTTAACAGCAGTATTCCTGATGAGGATCACTTGGTAGGATCCTTCCCATCTTGGTACCAGGCAAGACGTCCAAAAATGCTTCTTGACCAACACCCAGTCACCGGGACTGAGGTTGTGGCACTGTTCTTAATGTGAATTTAAGATGACTGCTTTAACTTGGTGAGAGACAGGACACATCACATCAGTCAATCCTTTGCAGTAGTCGAATATCATCTCATTGGTGATATTCAAAAGTGCAATTCCCAGGACAGCAGGCAGTCTCATCGCACACCCCATCAAGCTTTCATCTGGGGAGAACCCAGTCTTCCTGTCAGTAATGTTTCAGAGACTCATCCACACCAAAGGTAAATCACTTGTCCATTTCATTGATGTAGAGGCACAAAATTTTGCCAATCAGAACCTAATAGTTCCGTCTAACTGTTTAATGATTCCAGAAGCTTCAGGTCAATAACCACAGTGCAATCTCTGCTTAATATGCAATACTGCACAAATTATTCTCTGGACCTCATTAAATGTGTCCTATGATCTGACTCTAGAGAAACCAGAAATCCGTACCTTGGGAATTAACTCTCTCTCAACAATAGTTTAGCTATATTGAGACTGTAATTTCTCCATGTTGGGTAGGCTTCCACATCGAGAGATAATGCACACTATAACTAGGACGTATATCAACAGGCATCTCAAATAAGTCTAATTGCATTCTGTTGAAGGGTCCACCTGATCTTCCTATGTGTCTTAGTGTTATTGGTGTCCTTTTCCATATGTTCATCTGTTGGCATGTCATGTCACACAGCGATAGCACAATTCTTCTGCAAGCATCCTAAATCTGGGATTAAACCAATTCTGTCTGAATATTCTCACCATTGCATCTCTTCCTAAGTGTATTGAACCATGGAAGTATTGTGTCATTGGAAGTAACAAACTGTCTGGCAATACTGGTCTCCCATCTGCTGACAAAAGTTATTTGCATTTTTCTCACATCTTGCTCTAATCCAATATTGTTGTTCTGCCCCTAAAACATCTTCCTGCAATCTTCTACGCTCTACCGAGGTATAAGCCACTGACAGCAACATTGAGAAACAGTGTCCTCTTCAGATTAATTTGAGTAAGCCCAGTTAAATGTGCAAGCCACATGTGCACAATACTGTGCAACTATGTCAGCAAATGTGTTTCCAACAGTGACATTTCCAGTGTCACTTCTGTAAGCTGCACATTTAACAACAGCAATTTCTGTTGGTTTCTGCAGTGCTTCAAATCATTTTTTCATATGTTCCCCATTACGTATTGAGGTTCCAGATGAGGTCATAAAAACCTCTTTGTGACCATAACTGTCTAAAATCATGGACAACACCGAAGTCATATTGGCTATCTGTTAATATAGTCAATCTCAATTGGGAAGTTAAACTGCAAGCTCTTGTAAGGGCAAATACTTCTGCAACTTGTGCTGAAGTCACACCTCGAAGCCAGGAAGCTTATATAACTACTCAAATTGCACAGACAGTGTAAGCAGCTCTCAAGGTACCTACATCATTTCTCAGACATGAGCCATCAACAAACATTACAGAATCAGGCTCAATCAAAGATAAATCATTTGTGTCTAGCCTTGGCTTGGTGCTTAAGTCTGTGACATCGAGACAATCATGCTCAACCTCCTCTACATTGTAATCTTCGTTTACAGGCAGTAATGTGGATAGATTTAGAATTTGGCAATGCTTTAATGTTATGTTATCTGCTGTTAAAATCTGTTGCTCATTCTTAGTAAGCCTACTGGTAATCGTGTACTGGGTTTTTGTTCAGATGAGCAAACCTTCAACAGTGTGAGGGACCATAATACTTAAAGGGTATCCCATCACTATATTCTCACTCCTCTTGATACAAACTTTAACAGCGGCCACTGATTTAGTGTAGCCAGGCAGTCCTGTTGCTTCAGGGTCAAGGGTAGTCCAAAAATAAGCCATAGGTCTTCTTGCATCTCCATGCATCTGAGTAAGCACTGAGAGATCACAGCCCTACCTGTCACTGCAAAACAATGTAAACATCTTATTGTAATCAAGCATTCCTACTGCCGGGGCATGACAGAGACTTTCTCTCAGCTCTAGGAAAGCTTTTAAGCCCTCATTCTCCCATGGAAGCGGATCAGGCACATCTTTGTGTGTCTGCCTCAGCAAAGGTTCAGCCACTAGGGAAAAGTTCAGTATCCACTGTCTGAAGTAGCCAACCACTCCCAAAAACTTTCTGACTTCTCTTTTTTTTCTGGGTGGGTTCATCTCTAAAATGGTCTCAACTCTCTCGGGTGATACTTTCCTTGCTCCTTTTTCAATGATATGTCCCAAATATTGGACCTCTTTCTGACATAACCACAGCTTACCTGGAGACACTTTGGGGCATATTCTCAAGGACTTATCGCCGAGTTAGCGGCACTTTATCACAGCCAAAGTGGTGATTGATTTATCGCCCTATTCACAAGCTGGTGCTAACAGCCGATATCGCCGGATTACCTGCGACAGCAGCCGCAAAAAACATCGCCACGGATGACACCGGCAACTAACGCTAATGAGATGCAGAGTGGGCGTTCCTGTGCAAAAAGCCGCGATAACACCACTTCGCAATATTCTCTACGACCAGCCAGATCGGCGATAAGATCCCAAAAAAGGCGATAAGGCGCATTAGCAGCAGGGATTTAACACCTGCTCTTACCTGGTGTTAAGTCGGACGACAACCTGCACCACAAAAGGGAGCCCAGACCAGAGCCACACCTGAAGAACAACAGATGCCATGGAGCTACTGATCATGCAGCTCGGAGCCCCAAGAGGGCCACAACACCCACCGCCACCACACCCAGGCCCGCCACCACCCCCGCACCCCCCCCGGAACCTCCCAGACTACCACAGAGGCAGCGCAGACAAAGACATCAGATATTCAGAAAACGCACCAGCCTCACAGACTTAACACCAGAGGATGTCATTGCCCACTACAGGCTCAAAAGGACAACCATCCTCCGCATCCTGACCATCATTGCCCACAGGCTGACGGTACCAACACAGTGGACAACCAACATCCCTCCGCAGACAAAGCTGCTGGCTGTGCTCCACCTGTTGGCCTCTGGTACCTTCCAACCAACAACTGCCAGAGTCGGAGGAGTCTCACAGCCAGCCCTATCCAAGTTCCCCACACCTGTCTTGGATGCCATCATCAGCTTGGTACCAAAGCACCTTTACTTCCCACACACTGCGCAGGAACAGCTGGAGACCAAGCAAGGCTTCTACGCCATAGCTGGCTTCCTGCACGTGTTGGGGGCAATCGACTACACACTCCTCGTGCCCCCTGCCGCCACTGCACACAATTACCGCAACAGGAAGCACACGCATTCCATCAATGTGCAGGCAATAGTGGACCACCTGGGACTCTTCACCAATGTCGTCGCCAACTACCCAGGCAGTGTGCATGATTCCTTCATCTTCTGACAGTCCATCATCAACCAGCGCTTTGAGGCTGGCACCTATGGGAATGCATTGCTCGCTGGTAAGTACCAAATGAACACACCACACACCTCAACTCCACAGTCATGCAACTCACGACTCTGGGAATGCACATGTTACAAACTCACATACAACATGCCAAACAACATGCCCACCTACCAGACACAACAGCACAACTTACTGTGGTAACCTGGGCTAGCCATGTACACAAGCCATCAATGGCATGGCACCTCAGCCACACAATAGCAAAATGTGGGGAGAGGTGGGAACCAGGCATGTGCGAAGGAGGCAAGTGACCCATGAATGAGAATGTACACAATGCCAAGTGTGGCATGGATGTGCTGGCCAGACTGCAGACTGCAGCATGCAGACCACAGACATGTCCATGTCGACATATACTGCTAGTGTTTGGAGTGTAGTGGACAGTGGATGCAACCATGTCACCTCAGGCAGTGGGTAAGACCTTGGACATGTAGTTTTGTCCCCCCCCCTTTATACGTAAGAGGAGTGGACTGGGCCGGCGTACGCAAGTACAGCATATGGGTGTGAATGATTGTCCCGGGGCTCTGGGCGTGCTTCAGTACTGGAAATGTGAAAATGCATGTGTCTCTGTCACTGTGTGGGTGTCCGTTGGGGAGTGCAAGTGGTCCCTGATGGGAATTAGACACCCGCGTATGTAATCTAGTTCGGCTGCCATGAGGTCGAAACCCACCCGCACCTGTTCAGCCGCCTCCTTCTGGCAGTCTAACACCTGGCCTTGGAATGTGATGTGTGCTTCGGTGAGGTGCTGGGAGCCAGCCGTGGTGGTGGGTGCTTCCTGCTGTGTGGTCTGTGCAGGGGTGGGGTCTCCCCGATGCAGCTGGGCTGCCCTGCTCATGGAGGTGGGTTGCCTAAGATGTACATGAGCGGTTGTAGGGCGTCAGTGTCGAAGGTGTGGAGGTCCTCTTCATCATCACTGATGAGTTGTCTGGTCTGTTCTGCAGGAGGTGTTGATTGTCCCTCTGCAATGTGAAGGGGAGATGCATTTTAACATTGTGTTGACATGTATGTTGACGCATTGTTCTAGTTTACATACAGACTGCATGACAATGGACATTGGGACTGTTTGGGAGGAACTGACTATTTGATGCGGGACAGTGGACATTTGAACTACATCACGGATGTGAAGTTGTACACGTACATTTTCATCTCACAGTTTCCTGCAATGCCAGATGTTATTGGCCAGTTTCTACGCACAAGCGGAACCAGTTGTGTCCTCTGTTCTGTAGTGAAAGTGTTGCACTTTGAACCACATTGTCGTCAATGTTGATATGCTGTTATTGCTATGTGTGTGTGCTGCATTGTGGGAGAGTCGCCCCTGCAGATGTGATTTTGCTGCCCCATGTCCCTTTTAGGCAGTGTGCCTTTGACTTCTGTGCTTCTACAGTGCTGAGATGTTGCAGACTTGGCTAATTTTGGCTCTTGTTCGTATTTTGGACTCTTGGGCATGGTTTATCCGCAGATGTGTTGTTGACGTCAGGGGTTGTTTGTGCACGTGGATGTGTCAGAGTGTGACCTGCTCCTTTCCGGATGTGTTCCACACTCAGCCACCCCAGTGTCGTGGCGTGCACCATGTCATGATAATTGGACTGCAGCCATGCTATTGGTCATGCAGTGTCACTTGCATTGTCATGGTGGCAGACACGCAGCTTTGCTGGTTTTGACACGTGTGCATGGGTTGGTTGTGAGATTGGTGCTGTGTGGGGAGGGACCCCTTTGTGCCCATAGTGGACAGGGGCCTACTTGCTGTTTGTATGTGTGCTGCAGTGTGCCAAGGGGATCAGGGACATGATCCAGAGTCATTGTGGGTGTGCAGTGTGCTCTACTTAATTGTGCATGTGTGCCATTGTGCCCATCTCCCCCGTCCCCCCAGTCCCTGTTCGGTACTCACCCTGGTGCTGTTCTGTCAGGTCATGTTGAGCAGTGTCCGTACCCCCAACTCCTGCCACCATCTCCCCACTGATGACTGTGGCCACCATTTCCTCCGTCTCATCCAGCTCCTGGTGTTCCGCTGGACTGCCACCTCCAGTCTGCATTGCTGCCTGATGGTTGTCAGCGAGTTTCTTCTTGGTTTTGCGCTTCGCATCATTCCAGCGCCTCTTGCGCTCTTCCATTGTCCTCCTCCTCACTCCGACTGCATTCACCTTGTCCAGGATGGACTGCCATATTGCATTTTTATTTGCCAATGACACGTTGAGGGTGACGAACAGTTGTTGGTGGTGTTCTATCACCTCCGTGATAATGATCCTGTTTTCCTGCAGACTGAACCTCGTCTTCCTCATCTTCTTCTCCTTGCCCTTCCGTGACCCTGAGGTCCCAGGCTGGTCCTCCTGGGGGCTTGTGGGGTTCTGGTCGTCCTCTGTACTTGCTCCGGCTTCCTCCATGGTGCTACACAGTTTGAATTATTTGGTTTGTCTTTTTCGGTGCTTTTATGGTGCATTTTCCCGCATGACACGTGGGAATTGCAGGCCTGTTGCTGGTTATCGCAGATTTTTGTATCGCGGTTGGCCACATCGCAACTTTTTTCGCGTTCGTGTTTCGCATTTTTCCGGCGTCGCGTTCATTTTAACGCGGTCATTTGGCGAGTTATCGTGAGACTATCGCATGGTGCCGCCGGGTTGAGAATACAACGTTAACACAGTGTTTTTTCCCGTGATGGACTGCGATGTGCAAAGTTGTGTTAAGCTAATTTTGCGATAATTATCACACGTTCTTGAGAATATCCCCCTTTGTGTCCGTTCTCAGAACGAAGATTTAAAAGTGCAATTGTATCCTGTTTATAGGCTTCTTGTGTATCTGATGCCATGAGCAGGTCATCAATGTATTGAACGAGAACTGAACTGTAGGGCATCTGCAGAGATTCAAGATCCTTTTTGAAAAGCTGGTTAAAAATGGACTGGCTCTCTATAAGCCTGTGAAACTCGGCAACATGCCAAAACTCTCTCTAGACATGAATGAGAAAAAGAACTGGCTGTACTCATGCAATGGTACAGAGAAGAAAGCCTGACACTAGTCCACAACAGTGAATCATTTTGCAGTGCACAGAATTCGGAAAAGTATGGTGGCTGGATTCGGTAACATGTGACAGCATGCTGTTAATCTTTCGGAGGTCCTGCACAATCTGATATTTACCACTGGGCTTCTGTAAACCCATGACCAGAGAGTTGCAATGGCTCCCAACAATTTCTCTTAAAATCCCTTTCCTCCACATGTCCTCGATTACTGGTGTTCTTCCTGCAATTGATTCTGGGCTCAAATTGTATGGTGGTGTTCTAGGATACACAACATTAGGCTTCGCTGTAACTCGGGCATGTTCTACACCTTTATTCAGTCGATATCCTTTCCTGTAAAATCCCACACTTCTGGGTTTACTGTCTCTTTTAAATCTGGTGGCAATCCTTGGATTGTTTTTCACAGGATGCAATCTTACAACTGTTTCCTGTTGGCCCATTTTAAACTCTGTGTCCTCATCATGTGTGTGAAATGCAACACCATCTGGTGTACACTTAATTGTACACTGTAACTTGCACAATAAATCTCTCCCTAACAAGTTTACAGGACTAGAATCACAGACAACAAACTGCTGATTTTCTTTAAATGAAGCAATTTTTATAGGGACTTTTTCTGAAACTGGGTTGGTAATCTGTTTATTTGAAACTCCTACTACCTGGATCTTCTTTCCCAAGAGGGGTAGGTCTGGGACTTCCGCTGTTCTAACAATAGATTGGGTAGCACCAGTGTCAATCAAGAATGACACTTGGTGGCAATTAACTTCACCATCTACACATGGTTCACTCTGGTCTACCTCCAAGACTGTGCCAAGCATGCAATCTTCCTTTCCCCTCAGGCAGCGTCATTGGGAAATGTCGGAGCCAAAACTGTCATTGTATAAAATTGGAAACTATTGAAATGGGTTTTGATTCTAAAATGGATTTAGATTTGCTTTGGGCATCTGAATATTATTAAATCTAGGATTGCCCTTGTTTTGTGGGGTCATCTGGGCTTGCAGAACCCGCATTATTGAAACCTGTTTTTGCATTGGCATTTGCATCTGCTGAACCGATACGTTCTGCATATGCACCTGGTTTCCTCCTTGCGTTTGACCATTTCCACGCATTCTACCTGAGTCTACACTCCCTCTTCCAATGCCAAATTTTATTACAAAGATGACAAGGGTTCATTTTCTTCAGTTTTACAACATCTACACCAGAATTTAGATCAACTTGAACATCTCTACCTCTACCCTGTGAAACACCAACTCCTCTTTGCACATTTTGAGTCCACACTCCAACAACTTGCATTCAACCCTGATTGCCTGCAAAGTACTGATTTGAAAACCCTTCAAATCAAACTTCACCTGGGCCAACATGAATTTCTCCTTAAACTTTTTTCTGCTTCTTTTCTTGTTCATCATATATCTCAGTATCTCATTTAACGATTTTGTCTGCCAGCAAATCACACTCTCTGGTCTTAACCCAATAACAAACTGAGAAACAAAAAACCCCACATCACTTGACTCAGGATATCCCCTTCCACTGTGCTGTTGAAACACCTGAAGTAACTGCTCATAGCACTCATGCACTGATTCTTTTGGTTCTTGTGAGGTTCGTTAATCTTTACCCAATCAATACCCTTTGGAGGAACCTTGCCTTTCAGAAATGTAATCACTGCTTTGTATTTTTCCATGACTACATGAGAGGGTACGTTAGTGTGTGCATCTTTTGTTGGCTCTGCACGTGGCCCTTGTATAGCAACATTCAGCCCACAAATCATTCAGCACTATAATGTCAAAGAATGTATTCAAATCAATCCACAGCATTTTTGAAATCTTAACATATCTGTCAAATTGTGTTTACCACTGTAAGGGCTTGTCTCTCAATTTTGCAAAATTATTGGTAAATGCTGCAAGTTCTTTCCTGCTCCGAAGTAAATTAACATTTGCTCATACTGGTATTTGTCTCAAAGGATATGCAGAAGCTTCTCCTTCATCTGGGGGACATGTTGGTGGTCATTATTTGCTTCATTTTTCTCTGACTGTTTCTTTTTCTTTTCATTCTTTGCCTATTTGCTCTCTAACTTATCAAATTCACTCCATTTACGAATGCATTTTAATAATTCAGTAATGTATAATCACATCCCTGAAGAACGCATTGTCTCAATAGCTTTATCATCCAATTGCACCCTAAAGCTTTTCTGAAATGGAACACTTTTGGAAATATCGACTTCATATTTTCTGGCTATTTCTGTTAATTTATCATGAGTAACTGCTGTGCATCTGGTAATTTCTTTTCACAAATTTATCAGCTCCTACTTTTGGTACTAGTTCACATACTCAAGATCTAAACATCCTCTGATAATGTTGTCTAATTCTATTTTTAATCAGTAGCGGCTCCTCAGATAAGGCGGAGGAGTGTTGCCCCACTGCTCTCGGAGCAGTGTAAAAGGAAAAATATAATGATAATAACAGAAGTTATCATTTTATTTTTAGTATCTTTCAGCCAGGTTAGGGCGGGGAGGGGCGGTCCTGGGCTCCTGTGATGTCGAGGGAGGAGGAATGGTTGCTGCACCTTAAGTATGCATGATGGTTTGGCAGGCCTACTTGAGCCGGCCAAATCTCCATGCGCACTTTGCATTTTTTCCACTGGGCTGTAATGCACAGCCGGGTGGAGAACATGCACAGGCTGCTAGTCCCTGTCTGAGAGCCGAATCACCGTGCTCGGACCATTCATGAGGCTGCTGTCGTGTTGACAGCAGTGTTGTGATTGGCTTAGGGGAGACGGGAGACCGGGTGCTGCTGGGAGCAGCAGAACAGCGAGGACGAAGAAGAGGCTGGGGCTAGTGAACATCGACAAGGAGGTAAGTCTTTTTTTTTCAAACCCCACCTCCCCGCCCCCTACCATCATTACCTACAAGCCCCATCTGTTTTTAACCTCGGGACATTCAATGATCTTTCCTTTTCTGTCTTCTGTGGGAACCTGAATCTCTGGCTTTTTATTCTCTGCCATTTCTTCAAACCAAGGGAGAAAAAACCCATCCTCAAACAGTGTAGTCTCACCCTGTATTGTTGGTGCTGAAAAGATAATCCGTCTCCCTTCTCTCAATGACTGAACTGTTTATGGTGGTGTCCAAGCTACAATCTGTGAAAACTGGGATAAAGCCTTTGACAGGTGCTCCTCCAACTGCTCCATGAGCTACTGTATTTGGAGCAATATTAATCGGAGCAGTCATTGTGCAAATCTCTAATGGCTGTGCTGTTACAACTCTAGTAATGGGTGCAGGTACAGTTACAACTAAAGCAGTAACACCTGGATGCATCACAGCAGGAATATCCTCAATTTGTGCAGGCACAATATTTGATATAACAGGTTGTACAACAGGCTGTGTCATTTGAAATGGTCTTTCAATCTGAATTGTATTCGGCTCAGCAGGGGCTGTAGCCACTGTTACATTAGATGTAGAAGTATCATCAGCATTTGCTACAGGGGCCACATAAGGTGGTGGACGTGCCGCTAACAAGGCATCCAAAATGTAATTCCCTGAATCACTCTCAGAATTCTGAGGCTTGTCAGTAGTCATGTCTGGATATGGTATACTGCCTTTAATGGCAGCTTTTCCCCATCTCTGTTGTTGCTCATCCTATTGAGCATCTGCATAACTGTGCACTGTTCTTCTATATTTATTCTGGTATTTCTCTTTAGCATGTGCTGTTTTCTCACAAATGTTTAATGCTTCATATTGTGTGGGACTAGGTGGTGGCTTAATCTCATATAATGTTTCTCTCAATCTTTCAATTACTCTTAGTTCAAATGTACCATATCTTGCAAAGCTCAAAGGACTTTCCTTTTCACTGATCTTGCACCATCGACAAAGCCACAAACATGTATGTAACCTGACATTTGTTGTCATATGATGTGCTGGTGTACCTTCGGCAGGCGCCTCTTCACCTTTCCATACTGGAATTGTCATATCTCCTCTCGAAAGACTCTTAAAATCTTTAAAATATTTCATGATTTCAGATTATTTAACAATTTGCAAACCACGCAATTCAACTTCACAAACTTTCTGATTCTATTCCATAAACGTCAGAATGTTTTCTCCATAATGTAAGAGCTTTAATACTTGAAGACTCATTAACCAGTCTCAATGCTGCACTTACACAACAATTGACCTATCACAGTGCAGTACTCTGTGTCATCATCAATTAATACTAGAGCAACTGAACACTAACCAACCGATCACGGCATGGCACATTATGACCTATGATCTCACTCCTTGCAGAGGCTCACCCTCCTTTACAACTTCTCTGATGCACTCGATTTCTATAACTTTAAGCAAACACAAATAAACAATATTTGTCTGCTCCACTTAAGAAAGCAAAAGTAATTCAACAATTTGAATATTAAGGTTTTTACACCCTCTGACCTTTCACACAAAAGAATTTCATACACACAAATGAAATCTCAACCAGCAGGAATTCACATTAATCAATGTAGCTTCACCTTTTGTGCAATTTAGTTTTGCCAACATCAATCAATATTAGTGCATTCACAACAGTTATAAACCCTATCTCAATTATGCAGTCAATGGTACCTCATGGCCTACACCACAAATCTCAAGCAGACAAGAAAATCACATATAGGGTATTCTACACTTATCTGAATATCAGTGTCAATATCCCGAGATCTTAGGCTACGTCAAGTCTGATAACCTCTTCAACTTTTTCACAATAAGCACATAAACATTGTAAATCCCTTTGTGAATAGCAAACAATTGTAAACGTACATACATGTAAGTTTACCTTTGTGAATCAGGCTCAATATGTATTCGTATTATCAAATAGAAATATGAATAGAAATGCAACAATGGACATACATCATTATGTCATATCAAGAACTCATATTAGTACATAAATCTAAATCTTTAAAGTCTTTTCTCTGGTACTCAAATGCAAGGTCAATAATGTTTATTTCAGGGGTACACCCCATAAAACACATAAACAAACAAATATACAGGTTATATATATATCATGACATCCGTAGTTTCTTGGTCGCGTGTCATGGCGGTCCTGGTCGGGCTCTGGAAGCTCAATATATCACCACTTTTGTTTCCACCAATAAGGAAACACTAGGACACCACCAGAGATGCTTGAATTGTTTATTTCAAATGTGCTGCCTCGAACAATGCATTTCAGCCATACCCTTTTTCACGGCTATGGAGACAAAGCCAGCAAAGCCATTTACACTGTTGTGGTCATTACCTGAAAGGTGCAAAAAAGTGAAGATTACACAAAAGAGTAGCCACTATCTTTGAGTACATACATATTGATATCACAAATAGCTTGTGCCCCATTCAAGTATACATACGTTTGTATCACATGTAATTATAAGTGTCCGTATCAATACACTTGGCACTAAACAATAATTAAACACTTAATTAGCTGCATGCAGGAGCTTTTCTGAAAGATTAAAAATTATTCACGTACTGATATATATCACAAGAAAAAAATGTTAGTAAAGATGTTAGCCTCACTTTTGTGGATCATTGATGCCTACTCATATGTACTTCTGGACTATGCTAATACCCTGAAGTTTGCAGAGGTCTCACTCGAGTGAGTCTATAATCACCCAGTAGTGTGTATTATGATGTTATGTGCTCATGTCAGTTACCCTCGTGGGGGGGGGGGATAGCCATCTGTAGGTAACCACAATGGCTAATAAAAGCTCGTACATTATTGAATATCTACATCAGTGGCGGATTGCAACACAAATACAGCTGTGACACCAGAAATGTAAAGTAAGTATGGTCCTGATCGCACAATACCAACAGTTTACTGCCATCTTGCCCCAATGGGCATTTCCACCAGAAATTACTGCAGGCAGCAAAGAGTTCTTTATCTTGGCAGAGGTGCACTGCGTGTACTAAAAGGGAGGACAAAGGAGGAGAAAGTAATCGCTGTGCTATTACCGGCATTCATATGTCTCTCTGAATGCAAGATCTGATACAAAAGTTCCTTGCCAACAGTCCATCTTGCCCATGTGGGCTTGTAATCTTTCACAGGTGCCAATTGCAAAATTTGGTTGCTGTGGTCATCTGGCTACTCTTCCGTGTCATACAGTACTCAAACGGTTGTGAAAATACAAAAGTGAAAAAAATACTATTAGAAGTAAATTAAAACCACCTCTAAAAACACTATGGGCATATGTAGGTGGGCTAATACCGGTCGTAACGGCCGAAAATCGGTAAATTTCCCGTTACCGACCGGTATTTAGCCCTTTGCGATGTAGGAGGCCGGATTTAAGGAGTCGGTAATTTACCGATTCGTTATTTTAAGGAATCGGTAAATTACCGATTCCTTAAATCCTATGTAGGGAGCACTCAAGTGAGTGCATTTTTGGTTTAAGGATTCGTTATTTACCACCAACTACAAGTTGGTGGTAAATACCGAATACCTTTTAAAAAGCAATTTTGTGCTTTTCTAAAATTGCCATGTGGCAGACATACATGCCCTTAGGGCATGTATGTGCGCCACATGTGCACACATGCACGATTCAGGGGTGCAACAGGGTGTCAATTTGACACCCTGCCACCCTTGAATATGCTCCCCTATTACCGATTCGGTATTTACCGAATCGGTAATAGTGAATGGCTTCCCATTCATTCCTATGGGCCTCCAGGCCCATAGGAATGAATGGGAAGGTATTCCTTATTACCGATTCGGTAAATACCGAATAGGTATTAACGAATATTACCGAATCGGTAAAATTTACCGAATGTTTACCTACATTCTATTTACCGATTCTTAAATACCGAATCGGTAAAATTCGGTATTTAGGAATCGGAAAATAGAAATTACCTACATATGGCCCTATATCATTTTATCTTTACATCTGAAAGCTAAACAAAGGATAAAAATGCTAATTAACATATGCTCAGAAAGTGGGTGTTGAAAGGCTAAGGGAAGTGCTGGATACTCTTCTCACTGAAAACATTACAGTTCTAGATGTACCGACAGTTCCTCACTTGTGTTCAGTCCCGTAGGAGTGAGTGTTTCAAAGTATATAATAAATTTGGACTCAAGAATCCTTCATTTACATTCTCTGTCCCCTACCCTCACCCGAGGCAATATAGCATCTAAGACTACAAATGACAACAATTTTTCATTTTGAAAATGTGTTTCTTTAAAGTGCAGAGCTACCGGATAATGCTCATCATTCTGCTTGATAGCTCGTTTATGTTCCAATACTCTCTTCTTTACTCTGCAGATAGTGCTGCCTATGTAGTATTTGCCATATGGGAAGATGAAGCAGAATACACAAAATTCAGCATTATAGTCATACATGCCCCTGATGGTGTGTTCCCTGTTACTGTTGGGGACTTTGATCTTTGAGCAATTAGAGCAGTTGATGCATGCTTTACACCGCATGCAACAAGAAAAACCATTTCTGCCCCTGTTGTTCCTCCATGGCGGTTGCGTAGGTGTAATCATATTCTGACTTATATTATCCCTCAGGGATCTGCTTCTCCTGAATGTTATCTGAGGGGACTCATGCAGATATTTGTCTAGAACCTGATCTGTTTTTAGGACATGCCAGTTTATATTGAAAATGTTCCTGATTCTCTATGACTAGTTTGAATTCCTGGTAATGGATCTGGACAGAGTCTTCTGGGTCTCTGTTATTCTCTGGATGTAGTAGGTGTTTACCTAGATACAGTGTCAACCTTAGCACTTGTCTGCGAGTTGATTTTATTACGGTATCCCCTTTCTTTGAACCTTCTAGTCATCACCATTTTTTCTTTTACATATTCTTGTGGCGTACTGCACTTACGTTTGGCTCTCAGCAGTTCTCCAAATGAGATGCTGTGTATCAGACTAGATGGCTTTGCACTAGAGGCGCTCAATAGACTGTTACCTTCAGTCTTTTAACGCTGAAGTTTGGTCTATAACTGTCTGTTCTGGCAGTTATTTCTACATCCAGAAATACAATCTTGCTTTTACTTGTCTGTCCAGTGAATTGTAAGTTAAATGCAATGTCATTCAAACTGGACTGTCATCTATGAACCTAGTCCACAATATAACCTGGTTCTCAAAGTTCTCAAAGCTCTCCAGTCACACCTGTTCCTCCCAATAGCCCATTAATAAATATATGTAACTGGGGGCAAAGCAGGTGCCCATCATAGTGGATTTAGGCCCAGATCCATTGTTTAACATTCTGTCCATCAATTGTTCTTTTTGAATTTGTCACCCCAAGTGGGACAGGTATGACCAGACGTGGGTCCCATGCTCTCCATGCCACTGGAGTCAAGCTAGCCTGGCTTATGAGAGGTGAAACTGCGAAACCGGTCCCAGTATGCTTGTTTTCGATCCTGGCAGGACCTGTGCTGAGGTGAATGTTTGGCATTGTTAAACATTCTGTCCATCAATTATTCTTTTTGCATCGAGTCCCTGCTGGTGTCCTGGTGTTTCCTTATCAGTGGAGATGAAGGTGGTGATATATATATATAATAAATTGTTAAAATAAATTATTTCATAACAACCCCGCGAGTGCTCCGTAAACCTTTCTTTGGAGTTGTTGTGGAACATGCGAGTGCCACCCTCGCGATTCAGAAGCACCCGTCCTGAGTTCGGTGGTTGCAGGTGTTACAGATGTCAAGGAATATATATATATATCTCTTCTTTTTTGGTGGTAAAAAAAAAAAATATATATATATATATATATATATATATATCCACTCTGTAGTCAGAGATAGGGAATCTTCACAAAACTTTGAAGACCTATTCTTCCTTCTATATTGCTGGATGATGCAAAGGTTTGCGACGATTTGTCAAAGGGGTGCAAAGATAAAAGGGGGGGTCCCAAAATGCATTTTTCTACCAATGCATTTTCTGTAGACTTTTGCATCTCGGGTAGCACAAAAATGGCTTAAGGGAATTGCATGAAATTTGGCAGGATTAGACAAAATGGTTCGCAGAGGATCATTCTGGACTACAGGAGAGTAGAGCAAGCATTTTTCAAGTTATAAGGCATTTTAACTTAGTGATATATGTGGTTGTTGTATTTTCGCAAAGATTCACTGTACTTCCCTGTATTTTATGGAAATACTGAGGTACATAGCTATGGCAAGTCATTATATGATTGGCAAATGACTGCCTTTATAAAAGATAAAAGCAGCCATGTTGTTTTTAGGTACACCTTATTTGTTTTCTTCATTTTTCTCTTAGATGTAGGTAAATATTAGGTTTGATATTTTTCCCCTATCTATAACCACTATATTAAAGTGTTGAATTTTTTTTCTTCCAAAAAGTACCAGGTACCACGGTACTGCCTCAGGAGTACTGCGGTACCCCAAAAAAAAAACGTGAAAAAAGTTTACAAATTTAAAATACACCATAGTACCCTATATTTTACAAATATAGGACCCGATTCATAAAGGTAAACTACGAGGAAAGTCTAACTTCATGACTTTCAGTATTCACAAAGGGCATTTACGAGTCGTAAAGTTATACTTTTGTTTCTGTTTTGGTCTCAGTTAAACTTAAAATCAAAACTTAAGTTTAACTGAGACAAAAGTCTAACTTTACTACTAAACCTCAGAACATGAAAACTCAGACCCCCCAAGGAATTGTGGTATCAGATCTAGAACCCTTTCACTCAGTCACTCGAGTTCTCGCAGAGATATGCAAGGAATACCAAAGGGGCATTTTCAATATTTATTGAATCATCGTGATTCTTGTGTAAAATATCTGCGCTGCAATGATTAATAGACAGAACCAGACAAATGTGCTAATGCAGTGTATAATGTAGTGTATACATGCGGCACATAAATACTGGGTATTGTGTAATCCTCCTTATGCATGCCCTAACCTAGAAGTCTAGGGCAGGTGTTCTGCCAACAATGAAGGCAAGATATGTAGGTCCCCATCTTGGTCACTGGTTGGACATGCCTCCTTGCAGAGGGTAAACAGGAATCAGCTGTGCTAAAGCACAATCGATCTTGATGATCTCGCAATGACAGCAGAGTGCTCTTCTAATTAGAGCACGGAAATGCGCATGTATTTATAACACTAGCATTCATGCTTTTGTGTCGAGGCTTCAGCTGAGCTAACATTGTTTTTTGTCTCTGTGATAGTGTCGTTGCCTTACGAATTAACAACAATATTTGCACAGTGTATATTCTGGCCATGTATAAAATGTTCAAGATGTCGTGATAGTGTACTTACTATGCGGAATTGTAAGAAAAGTGGATTCAGAGAAGGTAATCCTGCACTGTCACGCAAACAAATGTGTGTCAAAAGTCAGCGTTCGGAAAAAGAAGGCAACTTTGGAATGGGTACATGTAAAATGGCAGTGTTTCTCCTAAGGCCTAACCTAGCCACGCAACATCTACTCCTTGGGCACAAGTACACTAAAAGCTGTCTCATTGTAAGAAAGTTATTCATAGCAGTGCTATAACATGTATTGAAGTAAAAAGCCGCTAACAAAGGTATACAAACTTTAAAAAGGCAATCATACATTTTGAGAACCAAAGCATACAGAAAGCCAATATTAAAACTATAAAAGCTATTAAAAAATCAATTTAAAAGAGAATTTAAGATGTTAAAATCAGGCCAAATCAAAGTGTTCTCACCAAACGGAATAGGCCAATTGTTCATGTGTTGCGAGTGGTAGACCAAAAATGTCTGTTCCCAGGAGCCGCAAATGATGATCACAGAGGCACACCTTGGAGCAAGTTTATTGAGCAAATATGTTCCCATCCGACTCCCACAGCAGCCACTGAAGGAGTGACCACAGCCAGTGAAAAGTCCGCAGAGCCAAGATTCAATTCAGCAGGAGCAGAAACATCCTATGAAGGCTCATAGAATGCGTTCAGAAGCAATGGAATACGCAGAGGACAGCAATACAAATGGGCCTTTAAGGGGTCCACCAGTACGTTTTTGTCCAGAGACTGAACTGATTGCGTTCCTAGGCACAAGTCTAGGGCACACTCGATAGTGCACAGCAGACAGAGGAATAAGGGCTGCACGCAATGAAGCCACACAGGCTGAAACAATAAGAACCAAAGCTCATTCAATTCTTGAAGAAAGGATGCACTGAAACATTGTACTTACGGCACTATAGCACATGTGGTAGAGCAAGTTACCTTCGATCCTGAAATGGAACATCCATTGCATAGCAAGAAAATTAACATCACAGTACCGACAATCAGGAACAGGGCCAACAGAAGACCTCCAAAAATACTTCTGAGCACAAAGTGAATAAATGATGAAATAACTCCAAAAACTGACTGGTAAGTGCTAACCAAGCCAGAGCCTAAACTCCTAAAAAAAGTGTGCCACCCCGTGGTATAAGACATGTTAAAAATACGGTACACCAATTCTCCAAAATGATGTGGGACATTAGTGCAGAGTAGTGACTGTATTTCAAAAGAGGACTCTCCAACTCGAATATCGAACGCCTCCTTTGCAGATGTTAAGGCCACATCTTTCTGAAGCAGTAAGGCTTTCAGTTTAATCAGGGCCTCAAAATTCGAAAGCTCTATCGAAGGAAATACTGGTGCCTCTCTAACTGAATGGGCAAGTGGAAACAGTACTTGTGTACAACAAGTACCACAAAAGAAACCGGGAAAAGATAGGAGATGCTCAGTTGCATTCTGCTGCAACCTTGATCATTCAGCATCAAGTAACTCCCATTCAGGAGTAATCTAAAAGCCGGAAAAATCAGTGCTGCTGGGGAACCTTTCAATTAGCAAGATATGCTGGCTACAGAAGCAATACAAGCCCCTGGAGTGAAACATACTTGCACACCAAAGAACCACTTAAAGCATTCTCGCAGCCAGAACAGCTGAGAAAGACTTTGGTTTCAGTATTCCGACACTGGTATCTGAAAGGTAGCTCCCAATACTCATGTACATACCCTTCCCCTAATGCTTCATATCTGCTCACTTTATGGTGTTCTAAGAAGTATTGGAAATAAAAGGTTGAAATTGGCAGAGTAGTGAGCCTGTGGATTATCCAATTCGCGGACGGTGTTTCTGCAACAGTGAATGGCAGCCTCTCTAACTTCTCTATGTGTAACATAGTGTACGTCACATCATTACATGCCATGAGTATCTTCTGTTTTGTTAGTTGGTAAGGTGAAAGCAGGCTTGTGACATTGATGTGTCACCAAGGTACACAACCAGATCAAAGAGACTGAAGCGTCCAAATCAATAGCAGTATGATCTAAGTTGTGATTGCCTATGTTGTAATGTGGACATGCTGTGTTGTATGATGTCTATTGCTGGCAACACTATGTTACCCAGGGAGTACATTTTAGAGGACAGGGTGGTTAAGTCATTGTCAACTGCTGCTAGAGCTTTCTCTAAATTAGCCCTGTCAAACTCAGGCATTCTTTCAGCAACTGACTGCTGAGAAACCTTCCAAATGTCATTTGTATATTGCATACAAGAAGCATTTTTGACATCCGAAAGAAGGGTTAAGTGTTGTCTCACCTGGGACTGCATTGAGGTTTTCAGCCAATCAAGGCACAACTTCCGAACACTGTACGTTGTCCCCACCCCTGAGTGTTCTGTCTGCACATAACGCTGGTTAGGCCTACTGAGCTTATAGCCTTTGGTGTTACCCAGGAATCGTGCTTGACATCTGTTAGTATCTAATGGGCAAACTAATCATCCCCTCCAATTGGTGTCCGATGTATTGCATGTTCGATTACGCAGCATTATGTCTAGTGTTTCCTGCTGCCAGTTTTCAAAACTTGCCAATGTGAGAATGTGTGGTATGCTCAAATCTTTTATCTTAGCTAACCCAAGACAAGACTTTTGTTGCATAGATGCGCTCAGGAAAATCATCTATTGCGGTATTAGGCATGCTCTAAATAAAGCCTTGTTCCCCTGAACCTGCCAATCTTTTGTCCCCCAAACTGATTTTACATCAATAGTGTCTCTCCAAAAGTCAAACCCTTGCGTAGACATCAGGGAAAGAAAAGAAGCAGAATATATCAGCTTGGTGTTTGTCACCATATTGTTCTTTGCAGGTGATGGTGCAAATCTATAATAATAAGACACTGGGTCAAATATATCATAACCATAAAAATAAGCAAACGCTTGTGCAAATATTTTTAACTACCTTTTGGTTCTGTAGGGCAATGTATCCATTGTGTGTAATGGAAAACAGCACGTTGAGTACTTGCTTTATGCAGGAAATGATGACTGTAATATTGAAAACAAAATATTTCATCATAATTAGATGTACCTTCATACAGTTCATCAGACAAAAAAACTGTGCAATGCCCTAGATCTTCTAGCATTTCATGTACAGTGTTTACATCCCTATCATCAGAGATAGTACTAGGGGTGGCAATGTCATTTAATGGTAGTTTAATCCAGTATGAAATTTGTAAAAGTTCAGTTGGGCCATACACATCATACAATACCCTACTCCAAATAATCCCATCAGGAACTGGAACCGCTTAAATGTTCACCAGGGAAAGGTCTCTTCATTCATTGTGTGATGACAAGTGTGGTTTGACAGCCAAGTTTACCAGTTGTATAGCAGAGTGTTCAGGGAGATAGTGTCCATTGAGAGTCAGGAAGAAGACTGTCACAAAACCAAATCAAAGGACCAGAAAAAGTAACACAATTATAATCCAAAGGTTTTACCATGAAGGAACAAATTTAGTCTTTTTCAGCCAAACATAGAAGACACGCAGCCTCAGCCGAAAGGGTAGAGGTGGTGCTGCAGATGGATCCGATTAATCGAGAAGTCCACAAATTCGATGAAGCAGCCGGATGCAGTCCGATCTATTTCTGACAACTTTGCGGGCTTTGTAGAACTGGGAGATGACTCGATCTGCGGTACATTGACATAAACAGGAGTTGTGTCCAAATTCCCAATTGAAATCTGTGTTTTGGTACTAGTTGAGTTTACAGTTGTAGTAGCAACTGGTAGAAGGGATACTTCTGTATTGGTTCCCGTAATCTCCCACCGGGGAGAGGATGCTTCATCAGTTATCAAAGCTTCCCTTCTAGAGACTGCCTGCCCGGATGCTTCCCACATGCATCATGGCTAGTGCATTCTCCCAGGCCATGCCCCGCCCCTGGAAGTGAAGTCGGAAAGACGAAGATGGAGGAAAGTGAAGGTCAGAGTCGCGGTATCTGCGGCGCTCCGAAAATCAGCCCGTAGAGGGGGAAATTCGCTGAGAGGGCTACGCCACCCGGAGTTAATTGGGACACCCTGAAGCTGCACATGAGTTGAAGCGCTCGCCTCTAGGAGCAACATCGCCATTTGTAAAGGATGCCGCAGTGGAGTACGAGGCTCAGCAATGACTCGTCATGGGGAGGTAAGGACGGACAGCCACGGGGAGCCGTGGCTGTGCAAATTCTTTGTTTCCTTCACTCAATGAGCCTCTTCTTTTACGCAGAGTCTAATTTGTGTCTACCGGACAAGAAGGTGCGGCGGCTGCCTAATCAGCGGAAGCCATTACTAGAAAAGTATTTGTTAAGTATGTGCAAGCTAAGTGCAGGAGGCGAGAGGAAGAAGAGGAGACAAAAGAGAGGGGGATAAGGAGCACAAATTAATGAGAAAGTGAGACTTAATAGAGGACATTACACACTCAACTGCTTCTGTGGAAAGAGGGAAGGGTAAAAGAGGGAAAAAAAAGCTTAAAGAGGAGGGCGGATGAGAGGACGGTCAAAAGAAGTAAGCAATAAGGGGGAGCCTAGAAGTATGGGCACGATTAAGCACAAGAATCTAAGCACAAGTCCTTTACTCGGTAGTCAGACTGGTAATCAGCCGATTTTTACACAAAAAAAGCTTCGTAACAAATCGGGCGCTGAGAAAACAACGGGCAGCTCACGTGTGTTGCGGAACGCACAACAAAGAATGGACTTGAAATTACAGCACCTGCCAGCTGCAGAAAAAGCACAGTCTTTGGAGACACATGCTGCCCTGCCCGAGAATAGGCTTACTGGTAATCAACAGATGATGTCAGAACCCACTCAATCACAGGGGGGGGGGATCCCTTTGAGACAAGATCCGGAGATGTGAACACCAGTATGGAAAGGGCAGCCCCCCTCAGAAAACGCCTATGGCAGAATCTTTATCCACCCCCACTTGCTGCAAGCAGTTCCCGCTGTTTTCCAAGTCTCACTTTGCAACAACAGCCACAGCTTCTTCTAGTCAGCCCTCGGTTCCATCGCTAATGCAGGCTACTCCACCTCCTGCACCTTCAGCACCTGTACCTTTACTCCCCAATACACTGCAATTAGATGAAACCGAAGAGCTTATAACTCACCCTACATTGGCAAGCGCGGCCTCAAACAGCAACGGTGCAGCTCTTCAAAGTTCGAAGACTGGGAAAGAAACCAACCCAAGAATCCAAAGCATGCTCGAAGTAATTCTCTCAGTGATGAAAGAGCTTCGGGCATCACAAGCACTGGAAATTGCCTCATTGCACGTTAGGCTTTCCCAAACTGAAGACTCTATGGGAAAAATTCCAGAATGGCTGATTGAAGTTGAGGAACGTGTATCCAATCTTGAAGATAAAGCAATGACTTTTGATCATGAATTTTTCCAAATTAAAACAAAATGCAGAGGTTCTTGAACACAAACTGCAGGACATGGAAAATTATAACAGAAGATCTATTCTACAGTTGGTAGGCGTTCCTGAGGCTATTGAAGGGTCTTAGGTGCGAGAATGGGTCGAGTCCTTATTGAAGAAAGCAATTACCGAACTAGAAGGGGACCTAACCATCACCAGAGCCCATAGAGTCCCTTTTCAGCTCCCAACAAATGCAACATTTCCTCGTACCATCTTATTAAACTTTGCCGACTTCCGAATAAAGGAGAAGATCCTCTCTAAGACCATTGAGAAAAGAACATTGTCAACACAAGAAGTGCTACATTTTAAAATTTTCTCAGACATGTCAGCTGTGGCGGCAAAGAGGCGCCAAGAATTTGTAAGAATAATCAATTCGTTTAAATCAAAGGGAGCACAGTCAACTATCGTTCAACATTCAAAACTAAAAGTCTTGGCAAAGGGGACATTTTATTTGCTGGACAATGTGGTTAAAGCACAAGAACTACTACAGCCGATCTCGAGTCTAGCTTAGGGTTATCAGAAAGTAATGTGATGTAATCAGTTATCGATAGGCTTGTGGCATAAGGAATCGTTAAGCCTTTTGATATCGTTGATCTCATGTAAGAGCACTTAAATGAGCTGGGCGGGGTGAGCTGGGGGCCCGGAGGTAGTTCAAACTCCGGTAGCGGAATCGCACGAGGGGGGGGGGAGTTTTTCAAGGGCGGGAGGGGTTCACAGGGTGAGAAGGGGAAGCATGGGGGAAAAAAGGAGATAGTTTTTCAAAATCTCAAGGTATCCACATGATATCAGGGAAAAAAACTCATAACAATCCAGTTAGAGCCTCAGGTATTACTGTAACTTCTTTATGCACTTTATATGCTATTTGCACCGCCTGGTCACTTTACTTGGATTATTTGCACAGACACTTTAATCTAGATAAACTAGCTTAATCTCCTGGTACCGCAATGTATCTTAGTTATTTATTAACTGACTCTAAATGTAAAGACACCTACTTGAGGGACCTTGAGTTCCCGACAGAGTTTTTCAGGACAAATGGTCTGCATTTCTTCAGGAAATTATAATATTTTTCAATTTAGCTATGCACTTTATTCACACTGTCACTTTATATATCTACTGTTAACAGAACATGTTTTTATCCCAGTCTTGTGCATTTCTATAGGAAATTATAATATTGTTCAATTTAGCTATGCACTTTATTCGCATTGTCACTTTATATATCTAGTGTTTAGTTACAGACTATGTTTTAGCCTAGTCTTATATTATTATGTGTAAATCGCCTCAAGAGTCAAGAACGTGCAGATACAACCTAGGCTGAATATTTTTGTTATTATTACTGACGTCTAATCAACAGGAAGCTAAAGAATTTATTAGAATTCTCTCTTTTAACAGTAATGGCTTGAACAATAAAATTAAAGCGCAGTCTGTGGAAAGAATGGTTGAAAGGTAACATCCCAGATATCATTTTGATAAAGGAAACCCATTATGTTGCTAAGAGGAAACTCCCATTCAACATGTTCCAGCAGTGGGCAGGTAGTAGCCATCTTTATTTATTTGAGTTTTATTTGAGTTTTATATAGCGCTGGCTAGACCCGGAGGTATCAGAGCGCTTTACATGAGGTTCCACATTATTGCAAAGTTACATCAGTTACAAGTTACATCTGTTGCTAGAAAAATTTAAAGAGCATAGAGACGAATTAAGTGGAGAGTAGAATGGTAAGGGGGGTAAGGAAGAAGGGTAAGAGGGAGATAAGGCGGAGAGACGAAGGAAAGTCTGCCCAAAGTCCGGCTGGGTAGGTGACGGCCGAGGGGGAAGTCAACAGCCCATCTCCTCTATAGCTAGCAAGGTAGCTCCACCGGGCCTTGGCCAAAATGCTAGGTCTCAACGGTCGGTGGCAAGATCATAGGTTCAGTGTCTTGATGGGTGAGCAGGATGGGGGATATACTTGAGGTCTGGACGATGTCAAATTTTTGTCCAAGAGTAGTAGCTCATCGTGGTAAAGGACCACTGTGGCGGCCATCTCGTGGTCATGCAAGAGGTTCTGCCCCTGGTGTTCCATTGGTGATTTTTATCTTTCCCCTTTGTATTCTCAGGGGCCTCAAGGGTAATTCGCACCGTTCTTTAGGTGTCTCCTGGGCTGTCTCAGTAGGATATTCCTCCTTGCTGCCTATTAGCCGCCTTTTTAGGGTCAGGGGTGCAGGAAGAGTACTTATGGTGCCTTCGGCAGGGGCCAGGAGGGAGGTTGCCTCACCACTTTTTGGAGGTTTGTCATGGCGCCTGAGACCATACAGGCAGAATCTCCAGGGGCCGGGACTTAGAAGGAAGCCCCTGACACACGCGGGCATCCAGCACTGTGGAGCCGATGGGGGAGGGGCCCGACCGTGTGCTCCGTATGGAACAAAGTTTGCTGCACACTTTCACTGGCGGGGGCCGGGCCTCCCTCCCTCTCTCACCTGATTGTACCGTGGGGACCCTCGATGTTCCAGAAGGGGAGCCTCACTCAACTGGACCTGAGGGGCCGTGGGGCCGCGAAAGTCTCGGCAGCTGCATCCGGCCGGCATCCCCACTAGCTCCGGTACTCACGCCCCGTGGCTCGCTGACTCACCGGGTGCCAGAGCGGGGCCGTCTCAGCCCGCAGGAGGCTCGTCTGCTCTCGTTTGTCCAGGGGTCCACAGCTCACGCCAGCTCGCTTTGATTGGCGATTCCGCTATCAAGTATTGCAGTGGGGCACCAGCGCTCGCAGCAGCGGTCCGCTTGGGCGCCACTCCCTATGCCGCGAGGAGCGGGGCCGCCATCTAGTTCTGCAGGGTGAGACCCACAGTGTTGGTGGGTGATGGCCTTTCTCACCGGTGCGAGGACTCCCAATATCCAAATCGCAGCTGCCGGTCGCCGGGACGTTCAGATGGCTGTCCCCTTCGTCCGAAGCCTTCACGCCTCGGGGTAATCAGCCAGCTCATCTCCTCAACAGCAGGCAGCTCCACCGAGGCATCTTGTGTGCCGGGCCCCGGGGATCTCAGCAACCAAAAACGGGCTTCCAGGGGCAGTTAGAGCCGCCGTTTTCAACCCTGCTGCTGATCCGAGTATTCCGATCTCGGAAACCTAACTAATCTTTCATCAGCAGGTATGGCTCAAAGAGGGTAGCAATCTTTTTTAACAAATTCTTTCCCTTCCAGACAATATATTCCCAGATAGACAAAGAGGGCAGATGGGGATTAGTGAATGGTTCAATTAATAATACCAGGCTGACTATAGCCACGATTTATGCAACAATAGAGGATAATCCTGCACCCCTGTTGGATTTGTATCATGCATTGCTGTTACTTCCCGGATTGATCATTTTAGGTGGGGACTTTAATTATTTACAGAATCCAGTTTTATATTCATCTTCAGGGGTCCGAAAACAAAAAAACCACGGGTAGGTGCGGCACTAAAGGAATGCATGATAAAACCAAACTTAATAGACAGCTGGCGGACAAGATACCCAGATAAAAAAGAGTACTCATGCTATTCGGAAAAATATAACTCGGCCGCCAGACTTTACTATTTTTTAATCTCCATGGGATTAAACCTGACCAATTGTACTTATACACAAAATAGCTTCTCAGACCACGCATTATTAAAACTGGAATTATCTGGAATCGGCAGGGATGAAAATGGACATTTAACAGAATTCTGCTGGAAGATGAAGACTGGTGCAAGGCAATCCAAAGGGAAATTGAACGTTTTTTCCAGATAAATAGGGATACGGCCTCGGTAGAGAATGTCTGGGAGGCCTTTAAAGCCACAATCCACGGCGTCATATCATCTAAGCAGATTGCAACTAGACGTGCGCAAACCTTAGAGAGAAATCATCTTGAAGTTAAAGTTAAGCATACGAATGAACATTACATAAGGGAGAGAAATAGTAAGAATAAAACAGCTTTAGAGTCTGCCCGTCAGGAGATGCAAGATTACTATTATACCAAAGTGTACACAGCTAATTCCGCTTACCTTCAGAGAGTGTATGAAGAGAGTGAGTTTACTGGTAGATTTTTAGCCTGGCAAATAAAAGACAAACGGGCCCAGAATAGAGTACATGCACTGACCAATAACTCTACTAAAATTTGCATAACAAACGAAAAGGCAATACAAAGTGAGTTTGTAAAACACTATGAATCTATCTACTCTGTTAGGCAAGTCGGAAATAGATTTCTTTTTTAATGGATTGCCAATTCCAAAATTAACCCCAAATTAATGTACAAAATTAACGGTTGATGTTTCAGTGCAAGAAATTGAAGGGGTGGTTCAATCCATGGCTAACGGTAAAGCATGCGGGAAAGATGGCATTCCGATAGAATTTTTTTTTAAATTTAGTGCAAGCCTAAAAAATGAACTTGTTTTGTTTTATTCTACAGGGCGGGGGAATACCTTCCTCCTTTCGAACAGCTGTGGTTGTCAGTTTTTTAAAAAGAATAAAGATAAGGAGGACATAAATTCATGTAGACCCATTGGCCTATTGAATACAGACTACAAAATCATAGCTAAATTACTAGCAAATAGAATTAACAGCTGCACATGGTCAATAATCCATAAAGATCAATGCGGATTTGTTGCAGGACGGCAATTATCTTTTAATACTACTTTTTTAATTGAAACCCTGGATTATTTTACTCAAAATAAAATCCCAACTCAATTTATGCTTTTGGATGCCGAAAAGGCTTTTGACCTTGTGTGTTGGGAAAGCCTGTATTACAGTGGCGGATCGCAGAGGGAAAGCTGCTGGGCGGTGGGGCGGGGCGGGAGAGGGGCTGGGTGGGGGGGTAGTGGAGTCAGACATACGATGGGCAAGAGTAAGGTAAGTAAATAAATAAATAAAACTATTTACCTTGTGCTCGCTGCATTGCCAACTCTGCGATGCAGCAGCGCAAGGTAAATAGTTTCATTTATTTATTTACTTACCTTACTCCTGCCCGTTGTATGTCCGACTTCACTACCCCCCCACCCAGCCTCTCCCCGCCCCACCACCCCGCAGCACTCCCTCTGCGAGCCACCACTGCTGTATTATTCACTTGCTAAATTTGGTTTTCCCCCTGAGTTGATTGCAGTATTTCTAAATTTTACGAGGGAGCTACGGCCAAAATATTTGTAAATGCCAAGAAGGTGGGCAACTGCAGAGTAGGTAGAGGGACAAGACAGGGCTGTCCCCTTTCTCCTCTGCTTTTTGCGTGTTTTATAGAGCCCCTTGCCATAGATATTCGCTCGATTAGTAGTTTAACATCTCCAATGCCCGATATGACCAACATCAAACTGTACGCCGATGATATCGCTCTTTTTTTAAAACCTAATAGTGAAGTGCAAATTCAAATTTTTAATTTGTTTCGGGAATTTCAATCCATTGGGGGTTATAAAATGAATACATCCAAGACTGAGATTCTGCTTTGTAATTGTACATCTGAATCACTATTGGCACTAATTCTTCGGGTTAATACTCGGCCTAAGAGGTATTTAGGTGTGTATGTCACGGAAAATGTCAATGATCTTTACGCCTTAAATTATAATCCTCTTTTCAATAAAATAAAAGATAAATTAACAAAATGGAAAGATCTCACAATACCAATAATAGGTCGAGTAGCCATAATTCGCATGATGATTTTACCTCTATGTAACTTTCTTTTCTTAGCCATTCCAAATGCGGTCCAAATGAAATTTTTTAAGGAAGTTCAAGGTCTGTTTTTTACATTTATATGGGAAAATAAGGTGTCTAGGCTTTCAATAGACACACTTTTTAGAGCGGTGACAGAAGGGGGACTAGCTCTCCCCGACCTGAAATAGTACTACTATGCTAACTTTGCATATGCCATATACAGAACAATGCAGGTTTTAAATATTAATACACACTATAATATTTTTTTAGATCTAATTTATAAAGAATATCTAATCCAAGACTTTATGCGTTTAATAAAAACACCTAAAAAAGTTAGATACAAAACCCTACAATGGAGCATCAAGCGAAAAAAACTGCTTTTTGGGCATTATATGATTCCCAATATAAATGGAGAATCTTTCCTCTCTGATATATACATAGGTCAAGACCCATTACTAGATCCAGTGATTATAGCTAACTGGAGAAGTCAGGGCTTTTGTAAAATAAGAGATTTTCTATTGGGAGACAGGAAAACCTTGTCCGAAATAGAACCATTCATTAAACATAGCAAACATTTTTTACAATGGTCTTTCGCCAGGGTTAGAGGCTTTCTGTTGGAACTTAACCCTACACATATCACTGATGCCAGTGAGCTAGCAGCGCACCTACTAGATCCTATACATTGTATTTCGATAAGTGGCTGGGCCACCCTTTTCCGAGCTTGAGGGGCAGGCAAATTATATCAGAAAGCAAAGAGAAAATGGGAAAATCAGAAAGGGCTGCAAATCTCTACTACAGCTTGGAGCCAGAAAAATAAGTTCAATAGCTCCTTGCTGAAAGCGGCCAACTTTAAACAAATGCAATACAATTCTAAATGGTTGCTGTATCGAACACCAGACTTTTTGCATAAAATAAACCCCCAAATCTCATCAAACTGCTTTCGGTGCAATATGGAGGGAGGGGGGAACTGGACCCATATCATCTGCGGGTGCTTGAAACTAAATAGATTTTGGGATATGATTAATAGATACTGCCATGATACACTGAAAGTCCCACAGATGTTGGATACCCAAACAATGGCTTTAGGATACTCTACTGATTTATCAGTAACTGCCCTACAAAAAAGCAGATATGTATATTGGTCCTGGCTGCTCGGTCGCTGATCGTTCAAAGGTGGCGGTCGGAGAATATTCCAACTTTTTCACATCTACTCGGTAAACTAGACAGGATTAATGAGTATGAAAGAAAATATGCTCTAAGATCGGGCTCCTACAGGAAGTTTAAGACTTTATGAGAGAATTCAAGTTAAAACGTAGTAAGGGGTTGTAACACTGCTGGATTGTATATATTTATTTATATAATACTGATGATTATCAATCTGACTGTAAGATTACTGCTGTGATATATTGCACTTTATAAATCTCGTTGTTTTTACTGTATATGGTTTTAATAGTTGTTCAAATCATGTGGATAAGTAGGATGTGGTATTAATATATTTTTTCTTTACAATATTATTGTATTAAGTATTGATGAACTAAAAATATATTTTTTTTAAAAACTAAAAAAGCTTCCATCTGAATTTCCTGTAACTACCCAGGAGTCCACGTGGTCTAATTTTGAGAATCGGCACATACTGTGGTTTGATCGTATTGATGGAGACTATTCTCTCTTTTTGCAGCCGGCAAGGGGCGGTAGACGTACAGTTCTTGAACCTTCAACAGCCAGGACAGGTACAGTCACTCTGTAAAATGGCACAACTCTCTTTTTTGTCCACAATTTTTTTCCTGGCCAGATTCTCAACCTTCGGGATCTAGCCAGGTATCACCGGTACTATCTTCACTTCTCCAGGGGCGATGCGTTTTACTTGGATGTTGAATTGTTTGTCCTAGAAGCTGTTCAGTTCCTGTAAAACAGCCAAACATTCTTGTAAGTCAAATGGTGTTTCTGCCACCACTGTGCTGAGATTATCGAGGTCTGGGACCCTCAACTTTACCCCACACAGAATTCCATAGGGAGTCCAACCACCAAGAGATTTTCTAGGCAGATTGTAGAGTGCCCTTTGGACACAATATAGATAATGGACCCAACTGCAACCTTAGCCTAATACCCTAGACGTTAAAGACTGCTTTAAGTCCCATTTTATTGTCTCCACAATCAAAATCTCCTCGGGATGGTATGGGGAGGAATACTGCAGGGTCACCCTCAAACCTCCCATGGCCTCTTTCTAAGCCTTGGAGGTAAATGCTGGACCCTGGTCGGAATGTAGTGTGCTAACTGTGTATGTTCCGATAAAGTCTCACAGATCCTTTAGAACAGTTTGGGTGTCAGCTGATTGCTGTGGCCATGCCCATAGGAATCGAGAACAGGAATTCACTGCCACCAAGATATACCAGTAGGCCCCATCTGATGACAGAGGGCCGCAGTGGTCCAGGGAGACACAATCAAGGGGCTTGTTTGAGATCTACGGAGGTGTCATTGGTGGTCGTGTCATGGTGGTGCTTTTTATCTGCTAGCAGATATCGCATGTAAGGACAAAGTTCTTGGTCTGGTTATACAGACTTGGCCACCAGTAGCGTTGCTGCAATAGTAAAATTGTAGAAGACATCCATGTGTGTGCAGATGCAAGACCCTCATTTGCAGCTAGTATTAATCCTAGCCTGCTGTCAGAATTTGGTATTAACCTATCCCCCACTCCAGGAATGTGAGCATATGGTATGTTTAGTGCATCTAGTTTGTAGGAGTACTTGAGTGGAAAAACGTTCGGCAGATGGGTGTCATTGCGTGCAGCATTGACAGCCGTCAAAATGCATTGTCTATTCTCGTGCTGAAACGAGTTATAGCAGCGACTGCAGCAGTTTGCACAGTTGCTTTTGCAACTTCATCAGCCAATAAATTCCCTGTAACGTGTACACCATCACGCTGGTGACTCAATGTGTGGATTACATGAGTTTGGGGCAAGCAATCTTTCAGTTTTGCCACCTATTCCTGAAGCATTTTGTGCTTTATTGAGCACCTTTTGAATCTCTGTATCCGTTCTGACTCCAGTAGTGTAAATATTCATTATAAGACTGGACACAGTAATGCGAATCACACACTAATAGTGTGAGGAATCCAGGATCCGTATTACCAGTGCCCGTACCAGAGCCCTGAGTTCTGCCAACTGCGCTGTGCAGTCACCAAGTGACTACGTGTAGGTGTTGTCAGAATGGAATTCTCCATTCTGCATGCGTCCCTTCATTATAGCGCATGCCGCTGAGTATTGAGGCTTTGTCCCTACAGCATGTTGTGCAGAACCATCAGTATATATGATGTAATCACACTGTTCTAGAGGCAATATTTTATTAGGCTTAGGATATTCTTGTTCATATTGTAGAAAGGCTGCGTTTGTAATGTAGAATTAAATCTGCAGTCTACATCTGTTGCAGTGAGTGAGTTAGCCCATTGTATCCAACATGGGTGCAATGCTTTTGCATTTGGATTGCTTTCTCATGTGATGGCCTCTGAGGTCGGCACTGGGGCCCTGACTATAATTCATTTGCCCTGGGCCAATGCTGTCTCTCTCACCACCATTAAATATAATGGGATTGCACTGTGTCCCTTAGAAGCTCGGTATACAATCTGTAAGCTACAGACAGTTCTGTTGGGTAACACAATTCTTAAAGAAGAATTGTGGAATGTTGAACACTCAACATCAATATAGAAGGGTCACAAAATGATCCCTTTGGGAAAGGAGAGTCTCCTATTAATTAGAGACCTCTATTTTACATCCCCCAAAACCAAATGCAATGCCTATTTTACAGGGATGAATCAGAAAGAGGAAGTCATAAAGATCAACCAAAAACCCACAAATGACACAAAGACAATTCTGGTTTGATATATTCATTGTCATATACTACGCATTTGTATCCAATACACCAAGTTTCTTTACTTTTTTTGTTTTTTCAATACGCTGTCCAGAATACATATATCACATACATTAAATTAAATGACATATACATAGTGAGAATGCAGACAATCCCAGGGTACATACACAATACACCGGATATTAATCAATGCAGTCGACGTTTCAACTCTATGTTAAAGTGTTAATACTTTCACATCACAGCAGGTCTTCCTCAGGACTACAACAGTGAACAAAATGAGGGACAGCCTTCAAGAGTTGCAATTCCAACCAAAGACAAACATTCAGTATGTGTCTCAACAAAGGATTGGCTTCGACAAGTGTATAAAGCCATCCATGACCCCAGCCGGGGTTCACTCAGAATTATTTAGCAAATTCATTATAGTTTGCTCCCTTCTTGAGCAATATTGATTTAAATTTTGAGAAGCAGCTGGCAGCTCACCCTTAACTCTCCATAGTCAGTGCCTCAACATAGGGTCATAATGTCGACGGCATTGATTAATGTCCTGCATCATTCATCCCAAAATAGAAAACAAGGCCAAAGGATATTGTGAACTTTAGACTTTGGACATCTGACACTAAGGGGCATATCATCAAGGTGGCGTAAAACAATTATCCCCGCTTTTGCGTTCGTTTTCGGGCGAAAAGCGGCGATAATTGTAACGCCCTATCAGCATGGACACGCTAATGCGTGAATCCATGCCTTAGCGCCCATTTACTTTGCGCCTCGCATCGCTAATGAGATGCGAGGTAGGCGTTCCCATCGGTAAGTCAGCGAAAATCTTCGCTAACACTGCTAACCCCCTATTAACAAGTAAATCGTTAAGCCGCCTAGCGACATAAAAAGCAGCGCTAACCGGGTATATCGCCGGTTTTTTACGCCTGCTATTTTTCCTACTTAGCCATACCTATCATGGGAGGTGGATTGTCATGCTGAGTCCACATCTCCCTATCTACAATGTTTTCCCTAACGCAGTTTTATATCGCTGGAATTCCTGCAATATTGCCTCTTTCCGCCGCTATTGCCGGGATTTCTATCGCCTTGGCGATGCGCGTTGGTGATAGTGCGCTAACCGGGTGATAGAATCCGGCGATAGACGGCGTTAGTAATGTCTTGTGGATCATGGCCTCCTGGATGGTCTGACCATGTTCCGCAGGCCTGGATGCCATGATGACTATTGCGCACGTTATTATTGGATGTTGTTCTTTCGCCCTTTGTTATTGCCAAGTGATTCTGCAACAGTCTGCATATTCTGTTGCTCACCTTTTCTCCTGTTCCCTTTTGGGCTCAGTCTGAACAACAGTTACAAGGTCGAATAACAACCCCCTGGTTTATACTGATTTGGCCCGTCCCTCGCACCTAGACATAACACTTGTACAGCTGCCATCGAGAAATTAGTGTGCTTTTAATAATGCGTTTGCTTGCTCTAAGATAGCACTTGGAGACGACCTTTCCAGAGAGAAGAGCTGTGATTGTTTGCTGATGTAGTCTTGCATCAAGGGACTGAGGTATGGGGGTTCGCTAGTCAAAGCCCAAAGGTCTTCTATTATTATAATAAACTGGCTTCCAGCACGGGGAGGGTGGTAATGTTAGTTAGACATATATCCACTGCTTTATGAGATGCTTTCCCCGTTCGTATTTTATGGAGTAGTAACTATGCTGATTATATTGTTATTATGTATTATGCTACTAGTACTGACACGTGTACTGTATCTTAGAGCACGTAAGTTGAAATAAACATTTTAACCTATACAGTGTCTCTTCATACGCATGTTGTGGACAGGTACGAATGTGACGAAAGAGTGTTCTTGCATCTGCGAGTCCTGAGAGAGAGATACCGTGTTCTGGGTTGTCTAAGCATTGGTACATTGGTGCTAATGGGACGCTAAGGCTAGTTGGGTTGGGGTTTTGGGTGCTAAGGTTTATGGTTGGCTCACCACTATATTCCGAGGTCCTATTATCCTGTGCATAGCTCTGTATGTGCAGAAACCTTATGACATGGCGCGACCAACAAGTGGGGCAGCTTACTTGCGAGACGCTTGAGTAGTACTTGTGCTTGTCCACACAACCCTCACGTACGCTTCCGGAAGCGTGTGTGATGGTGATACCTCCTATATTACAGTTATTGTAGGTTCTTTCAAGCTTGAAGTTATTAGAAAAGGTTTTTCTTGATTAAAACCCTACTTGTGCTGCCTCCTGTTAGTTTGTCGAAGTATTTTAGCCGTAAATGGCTGTTCAAATTGCGGCGCATAGCCGCGGAGCACTCCGAACACACTTACGGGCGTATGGAGTGCCAGATGCTGGAGTCGAACTGATCTTTGTGGTACAAGCCGATCCGGCTTACCACTTTGAGGTGTTCTACTCATGGGTAACTTTTCCTGCAGTGGATGGGACTGACGATTTGTTCCATGAATATACAGCCACCGCAGTTCCTAATAATTATATACCTTATTCTTGTCTTGAGGTACCGCTCACGGCTTGGCAACACCGTGTTTGGTTTAATGGCGCCCTTCCACAACCGACTACCACGGTTCGTTTAGGCCCGTTATCTATTGATGGGGCCACTTGGCCTGTTTTGGCCGGGTACACCCCACATCCGCGATATATGACGATACCAGTCGCGGTATTGCGTAACATTTATTCGGCTTTAGTATTAGTGCATCGAGCCTTAGTGCAATATGTTACAGGCAACATCCAGGGAGCCCCTCCTGGAGTTGCCGGCCATCCAGCTGGTGCAGCCGGAGTAACCATAAGTCCTGTCATGGTGAACTCTGTGATGGGCAAACGTCCACAACATAAGGATGATTTCCCTTATTGGCTTGCAGAAAAATTTGATCAGTTGGAGGCAGTTTTTCCACATACATCTCCAGTGGATAAACATCGTATTTTGACGATTAGTTTGCCAAAAGACTTAATTCCCGAGTTGACAGCATGTGACAACTGGGGTAGAGTATTCGCAGCAGTATATTCTAAATGTTTTGGTACGCCTTCCATGACAGTTCTCCCCTCTGTAATTAAAAAAGTACAGGATGAACACGGCCCTGAAGCGGCGGTGGAATTAGGGATGAGACTAGTGGGAGTGTTTGAAGTAGTAGCTGAACTGATCCTTGCGAATGTCAAGGGCGATGCAGTGAACTTTCAAGTAGCGAACGCTTTGGCTTTGGTCCCAGAATTGGACAAGCCTCGCGAATTACCGAAAATTATTACCCAGGCTTACAAAACTATTGGTAGAAACAGCCTGGGTAACAAGCCTTTTGCTAAACAGCAAACACAATCGCAACCACAACAGCAACAAACCAAATCTCAATCTGAGAAGGATGAGAAACCAGTCTTCACTAAAAAGAGCTGGAGGCTGAAAAAACAGGGTAAGCAACAGACAAAGCCGGGATCGCGAGGCGCATCCCCGGTTTCAGTTTCTTCTGAACGTACTTATGATTTACGCGATAGAGCGAGAATTAAGTCTCCGGATAGGTTTCAGATCCCTGATACGCGTTCTCCTCGTTCTTTACAGGCACAGACTTCGTCACAGGCCGGTGGAGGAGACCGCCAGGATAGAGGAAGGGCCCGTGAGGCCCCACAGGGACGAGACCAGCCTCGACAACAAGTCAGAGGAAAAGAAGAAGACGCTCAACGTTTTCGACCACAATTTCAGAAGAAGAAAGTTGCCGCTGTAACAGCTAAATATGCCACAAACGGTGAGAACGAGACTCCTGAATTGGACGTGGGCAGTAACCCTCCTAGACAGCGCAGCGGAAGTAACCATAGTGCGGGAGGCGCTACGTCCTCATATGGAGGCGACAGCAACTGAAACATTCATTACTGTTGAAACAGCAGACACCAGAGTGGCACCCCTGACAGACTATTTAATATTGTCCTCCAAATTGAAGGTGATATACAGCGAGTAATTAAAGGTATTTTTTGGGAAAATCTGACCTCTTCATATGATATTTTATTAGCAGAGGCGGATTGGCCACCCCCATTCGTACTTACTGCGCGTAAAGGGGAGGAGGTAATCCTTCCGAGCTTTTCTAGACATGTCCCAAAGGACAAAGCAAAGGCTCTTGCAGCAGAATGGGCTGTGTCCCTGGCTCCAGCGTTATTCCGCAATCACGTGGGTTGGGACGAAGAATCTCCCCCCATGAAATACCTTTGCGATCGTTGCCGCAGCCACAACCCCAATATCCCATAAAACGTGAAGCCAAAGGCCCCGTTTCCGAAATTCTGACACAGTTGGAATATCAGGGAGTAATTGAACCCTGTGTATCACCTATGAACAATCCCCTTTTCGCGGTTTCTAAACCCGATGGATCGTACCGTTTAGTATTGGATTACCGGCATTTGAACTCTCATTGTCGGACCTTTGCGGTGCAAAATACCCATAGTTCTGCGCTTGTAGACAGTCTTGTTCGTAAAAAATACAAAACGACCCTTGACCTTTCAAATGGATTCTACACGCACAACTTAGCCCCGGAGAGTGGCCAATGGTGTGCCTTTACTTCCGGTGGTAAAATGTTCAAATTCAGGCGTCTTCCTATGGGGTACAAAAATAGTCCAGGAGTGTTTGCCGCTCGTGTTGTCTCTTCATTAGACGGCATAGATCCAGACGCCTGTTCGTATGTGGATGACATTTATCTGACAGACGATGAATTGTTTCCGCATCTGACGCGAGTGGACCGCATTATTCTTGAATTTGCGGTTCAGGGATACAAAATTAACTTTGCAAAATCCCATATTGCTGAGTTTACCGTTTTGTTCTTGGGCTATGAGCTCAACAATGAAGGTAAGGGTTTAGCCCCCATTTTCTGGAGAAATGTGCACTTCTGTGCCCTCCTACAAATCTGAAGAAGCTTCAGTCTTTGCTGGGTTTTCTGAATTTCGGACGTACATACATTCCCGAATATGCCCAGCGTATCAAGCCACTGTATGCCTTGATACAGCCTACTTTTTCGAAGTCTTGCTGGCTTCCGGAGCATACCTCCATTCTGCAATCACTGCAGAAAGACCTTCTTGAGTCTAAATACCTTTTGACGCGTGATAACCACACAAACTTGGTGATTAGAATCATTCCAGGGGCAGTGGGCTTCACGTATTTAACCTTTAATGAAGGAGACACAGTACCTATCGCATACAAGTCACATCTATACACCTCTGCAGAAATGCGGTTCTCATCTGTGGAGAAAGTGCTAACAGCAGTGCAAATGGCGATCCTGAAGGAGCGCGCACTGGCACAGGGAAAACGCATTCTGGTGGTGACACCCTATCCTGCCCTAGAGGCAGTGACTAAAGCAAGTGTTCCGAACTCTAAAGCCTTGCACCCCCGTTGGATTCAATGGGCAACATCGTTGACATCTCCGGATGTCACTTACATTTTCGACTCTTCTCTCCAGACTCAGGAGTTTTTACAGTATGAATTCATTCATCCTCCTCCTTTGTCCTTATTGCCGCTTGAGGATTACGACTGTGTAATCTACACCGATGGTTCGGCACAACCGGCCACGGGTTCCAAGCATGCTTATTCAGCCGCATGTGCCATTGTTGCAGGTACGTTTGTGAACGGAAAGTTCAAATCCACTGTGGTGCATACACAGGCACTCGGGGACAGTACCGCACAATTGGCCGAGTTGCGTGCCTTGGTGCTTGCGCTTGAGTTCGTAAATCCTGATGTGACCACTTTAATCGTGTGCGATTCTTACTACTGTGTTCAATCATACAATGACAATCTGTTCTTTTGGTCGCAAAATGACTATAGAGACGCTAAAGGCAACACAATCAAGCATAAAATGCTTTGGGTTAGGGTGGCAGAATTACAAAGACGTCTGCCACTCACACAGGTGGTTCACACCCTAGGCCATCAGCGGGTGGGCGCACACGCTGTTGGTAACAGTCTGGCAGATGAAGCTGCCAGATCAGCAGTACTCATGTGTTCAGTAGCAGCAGTTACTAGATCCATGTCTAGAATAGACACTGATATCTTGGCAGCTATTGCTGCAACAAAAGAAGGAATTAATTACCCTAGAGGTTTCCCTTCTAAATATTCTTACCAGATAGGTCCCGATCAGGCTCCTTATGTAACAATACCTAACGTTGGGGTTCGGCTGATCCCCAACGCGGACCGCAGACTTTCCTTGATGGCAGCAGCACACGAAGGCATGGCTTCGGCGCATGCTGGTGTGTCAGCGACAATTTCCATTTTGCAGCAGCGTTACTGGTGGCGTGGTTTATACAAAGATACACGTACTTATGTGCTTTCCTGTGACGTTTGTCAACAGATCAAGCCTTCGACAGTCACAAGACCACCGCAGACCTCGCTTGCAATTTCGAACAGACCCTTTGGGTGTGTTTACTTGGATCACTGCGGTCCATTTTCTTCAGACACTGCCTATAAATATATCTTAGTGGCAGTGGACTCGTGCACACGGTTCATCTGGGTCTGGCCACAACGGAGTGCTGACGCACGAAATGTCATTAGGGATTTGCGAGTCTTTGTGGGAATTTTTGCATGCGGCACCTTCCATTCTGACCAAGGTCCGGCGTTTGCCTCTAAGGCTTACAAGGACGCAATGGGCTCCTTAGGGGTGCGGGTGAAATTTTCGTCTCCGTATAGGCCTGAGGGCAACTCTATCGTTGAACGAATGAACCGTGACTTAAAGCAATCCTTGACAGCTAGAGTTATAGGTACTGGCAGGAACTGGCTGGCCCACTTGTATACTGTTCAACGTGCACTTAATAATCTCCCTAGAAGGCCTCTGGGTGGGCGGACCCCTTACGAAATGCTCTTTGGCATACGAATGTTTGTGCCTGACCTTGATGGTCTAGACATGGCGGCGCAATCCGCCAAGTTTGATGTAGATAATCATTCTACTATGTTACAGGACTTACAAGAAGCCCGAGACAAACTAGCAATTGCACATTTGCCTTCAGCCACAGACCCTGCTTTGCAGATTCCGGTTGCCGGCTGGCTTCCGAAGATTGGCGACCTGGTACGAGAGAAGGTGGAGAACAAAAAAGAATTCGGCCCCTCTTTTCGTGCACCGGTTCCAGTGCTGGGCTTGAAGGGAACACGTACAGTCATCTTACCACCGCTTCCCGGTCGCAAGGAAAACAGATACATCTCAGTGGAAAATGTCAAGCTACAACATCTGGCCGATCCTAAATAGTGTCACACCAGCGGTCTCTTGTCCTGCCATTTATCGGACAAGCGTTCGAGGTACGCCTGCACGAACAGTCACTGATGTTACCATAGAGATGGTTGATTTGCCTGAAAATGTATTTGAACCCCCTGCATCACCCTGCATAGACGAGGACGAATATACTTATCCCGCCACAGAGTCGGTGGCACACCAACCAACAACGCCACTGAGCCCGACACGTTATTCTTTTGACTCAGAATCCAATTCATCACAAGTCCCGTCCAAGTTTAGTCTTTTTGTATCGTGGTTTAGAGACAATTTTTTGATCCCACCTTGGACATACATTTGGATGGTACTTTTCTTGTTTTTTTGTTCATGTCCATTGGCTTTGTCACAGTGTTCTTTCTACTCATCAATGGTCACTATTTACCTGAACGCTCTGCTGTGAACAGTGTTGCTGGAACTTTGGCTCCACATTCCTCTTCACACATCATGAAGCGTGACCACACATTTGTGAACATTTCAGCGTTTCCAGTTGCTGATGGCATAGTATGGGATGCGGTAAACTTTCAAATACATGGTCCGACAGAAATTATTAATGTACCAAATGTCCTTCGAGTCTCGATGGGTGATGTAGTAAAAAGTAATATTCATTCTGATGATTGGGATGTGCATGCAGTTGAAGCATTGTTTGCTGATTTAAAATATTATGCCTCTTTTAATGCTGAAGACTTGTATATGAATTCTGCGAATTATGCCAATTTGTATTGCTACCAGCATTGGGGCAATCATTTTCTCCACAAACCAAGTGCACTACGCAGCCCTGTTACTTACACCCAATGGGAACACTGCCCAAACCCCGTACCAGGTAGTTCCCAAACTCTTCGAAATAAATTCACCTATTTTACTGATTTTAATCGATCGAACCCTGGGTCATATTATTTTAAATTAAAAACTCCATTGACTCAGAAAATAATGTTGACCCATACTAAATTATTATATTCGGGTTCCTTTTTGAGCGCCTTGGCAGTGGGTGGTTATGAATATTGGAAAGACACAGTGAATTTGAAATCAATTTGGGGTTCGAAGCCATGGCAGGTGCAAGGCACTGAGGCCTTGCACCGTGCTTGCCTTATCCCAGCCCAAATTCTATTTCTAAATGCTTCCATTTATCAGACCACGTGTTGGGGGTTGGCTACCGTTAAACAACTAAATGCGCCAACCATCCCATCCTTGTCGAGTCTTCCAAATGATAGTTTGCATTTTAATATGTCCCTTATGGCGTTACAGGCTCAGTTTCAGAACAATTCCTTTAACGTTTCTGCACTAATACAGTCACCCTGGTTGGCATGGCCCATATCATCTAATGCATGCCAACTTCGTTTTCATGGCACAGTTCCTGGCTACATACAGGACAAGCCTGATCCGAGATTTACTGAAACTCGTACTGTGACCACGTATTCAGTTGGTAAATTATGTAAACAATGGTTACAACATTCGTCCTTAGACTCTGTTAAGAACCATTTATCCCTCCTATCAGGCACTATTGACTTATCTGACTTTATCTTGGGACCTCGTGGTCCCCGACCGAAGAGATTCATTTATGAAGCGTATAATGAGCTCTGGAAGCTGTCACAAATGGAAGCTGCTTCCCGTCTTAGAGAAATAGACCAAGCAAATTTGGAAAAGGTGCTTGCTGTTGTTGACAATAGTATAAATACCCTGTCTTCCCGCATTTACACATTAGACAATATTGTATCCTCTGTTGTTGATATTGTACAAGATGATGTCTCTATGTTGTATCATGGTCAGAATCAGTTGCGCTCAGTGATGCAGTTTGCATGGACTTTGCAAACTCTTAAGTTGGGTAAAGTTCCTTGGAATTTGTTAAACACCACTGCCCTCTTTCTGCCTTTTAATTTGACTAACAAACAGCAGTTCATGTCCATGAAAGATGCATCTTACACTTTGTTACATATTGAAAAAGTGGATCCTTTACCGTTCTCAGTAGCAGAACTAGATTCTGCGGTATGGCTAGTTCATGGGGTTATAGCTTTACCTTTTTCCCTATTTGAGTTCAGTTCGTGCAGGAAGCATTATCCTGTGGGCCGTTTCCAGCCTTTGGGTGGTGCTTTCCTGCATGAACTTTGGTCCTTGCCTTTCATGTATAAATGCCTTAGAGATGGCAAGGAAGTATTTCTCACGGGGGAGTCTTGTGATTCAACTGTGGGTCATTCGCTTATTTGTAAACATATTAAATTGCACGGGGCTTGTAGCGTTTCAGTTCCAAATCTTGCATGTGTCCTGAAGGGTATTCCTGCTCCTGCTATTTCTCCTACTTTTACTTTGCTTACCAACGGTAGCTATTTGCTTTTAAATAACGAAAATTGTTGCGGCCTGCAGGCCGGCATTCCGTATATTGTTACAGTCTCGCACAGAGTTGTCTGCTGCAAGAATGTGCTTTTTCCTCCCCCTCACGACATCGTTGATAGCTCTATTTGGCCTTCCATTCCTACCATGGAGGCAGATTTCAATAAGTTGAGCAGAATAAAGGCCCTATTATTGAATGAGGAGGTTATGCTCACATCCGCCCGGGAGACATTCATTCTCCAGGTGGCGAGCACCCACAGTGAAATACAGGCCCTTTTGAACACTGACCTCCCCCAACATTTTGGGGAGTTAATTCATCGTATTTTTAACGCATCAAACACCGAGGGTCTGGTGCACTTTTTAAGGTTGTGGGGTCTGGCCTCGTGTCCACCTTTCAAACTGTTTTCGGTGTGATACCGGCATTCATTCATTCCATTTTTTCTAGCGTCTTTGGTGGATTTCCATTAATCCTCGCTTTGGCGGCCGGTGTCTTGCTGTTGGTCTGTTTTCTGCGCAATGGCTGCACTCCACTGGGCCCTTCTCGATCCCGAACGCCTCCAGCTGCTCCGTGAGCGACTCCTGGTTGGCTTCGATGTTCTGCCCTTGGCAACTATCAGTGTGTCCTACACCCTTTCCTTTCGCTTTGCGTATTTCACTTGCGTGCAACCTGTGATGTCTTGCATCCGATGTCCGTTTACATGGACCATGGATTATTGCCTCTCCAATTCGTCATTGTCGGTACCGGATTTTGTTCGGTTGGTGGGTCCCTTAGAGGCCCATGAACGGGACTGTTCCGCTGCTGGTTTTATGATGCGTGCGGCTGCACTGGGGATTTTGGCACAATGGGATATCTGGGCGGCTGCTCAGGACCTCCTACAACAAAGTTACATTGAATATCACGCAAGCTGTCCCGCATTGCTTTTGGATGCTCCATACTCTGAAGAACATTCCTGCAGCTTTGACCTGTTGGGCTGGATGGCGTCTACATTTTTTGACGATTCCAATGATGTCCTGTTGGACGGTATAGCGTTTTTCTGCTCATTCACATTGGATTGATTGACTTGCCGTTAGTTCTCAGTAGACAGCCTCAATTCTGCTCAGGTGTTTGGAACTCTGTCTTCGTTTTTGTTTCGGCCGATGGACTGTCCAGGGGAGGGTGTCTTGTGGATCATGGCCTCCTGGATGGTCTGACCATGTTCCGCAGGCCTGGATGCCATGATGACTATTGCGCACGTTATTATTGGATGTTGTTCTTTCGCCCTTTGTTATTGCCAAGTGATTCTGCAACAGTCTGCATATTCTGTTGCTCACCTTTTCTCCTGTTCCCTTTTGGGCTCAGTCTGAACAACAGTTACAAGGTAGAATAACAACCCCCTGGTTTATACTGATTTGGCCCGTCCCTCGCACCTAGACATAACACTTGTACAGCTGCCATCGAGAAATTAGTGTGCTTTTAATAATGCGTTTGCTTGCTCTAAGATAGCACTTGGAGACGACCTTTCCAGAGAGAAGAGCTGTGATTGTTTGCTGATGTAGTCTTGCATCAAGGGACTGAGGTATGGGGGTTCGCTAGTCAAAGCCCAAAGGTCTTCTATTATTATAATAAACTGGCTTCCAGCACGGGGAGGGTGGTAATGTTAGTTAGACATATATCCACTGCTTTATGAGATGCTTTCCCCGTTCGTATTTTATGGAGTAGTAACTATGCTGATTATATTGTTATTATGTATTATGCTACTAGTACTGACAGGTGTACTGTATCTTAGAGCACGTAAGTTGAAATAAACATTTTAACCTATACAGTGTCTCTTCATACGCATGTTGTGGACAGGTACGAATGTGACGAAAGAGTGTTCTTGCCTCTGCGAGTCCTGAGAGAGAGATACCGTGTTCTGGGTTGTCTAAGCATTGGTACATTGGTGCTAATGGGACGCTAAGGCTAGTTGGGTTGGGGTTTTGGGTGCTAAGGTTTATGGTTGGCTCACCACTATATTCCGAGGTCCTATTATCCTGTGCATAGCTCTGTATGTGCAGAAACCTTATGACAGTAATGTGCATGTTAGACGCGGCCAGCGATAATTATCGCTGCCACTTGATGATATGCCCCATAATGTTTTGATTATCTCATGTATTGTGTGTATGTACACAGCACAAAGCAGTACATGAACTTCTGAGCCTCCAAGTAAACACTCCTGTATGAACCATATTGACTTTCTGTATCTGTTCATTTTTGCCTTTCTACTGCTGACTGTTAAGTAAAACAGAAGATTAATTAGAGACCAAAGTTGGAGAAATGCATTAATGTCATGATGTCATCTGAGGCCACTCAAAACTTACATATTAGTGATTCCAACCAATGAATCACCACGATGAATACCTGTAAGATCTCTGTAACATCAGGAAAAACACTTCTGTCTCAAGCCAGATCATGTGAGTTCTGATTACCATGACAGATAGTTTTGCTGTGTGAGGTCTTAGTCTGTCTGCTGTTTGTCACTTAACGATAACTAGGGATAGTGCTGGTGTTTGGTGACTGACATGCTGCTTCATGTCTTTTAGTGGTGTAAAGCTACAGCCTAAAGGTCATTTTTAACAAATGAGATAATTCTCCTCTGTGAGTGTTTGCATTGAGTACTACAATTCTTGTTGTTTTATTTATTTTTATTTGGATCATCTAGCCACTCCAGAGGCGCACTCCTAGTGGGTGACACCAGCTTTGCTGCGCCTCCTGAGCATGGAGGCAACTGCATTGGAGTACCGCCGGCTGGTGATGCTCGAGACAGCCGACGCTGCCTTGCCCCACCAGCCAGAGGGACACCAGCAACAACATCGCCGCCACCACAGGCAGTTGAAATCCCAAGTCACACATGCCAACCACCACTGATTCTGCCCTCCCCCAGCAAATTGAACAGGACCCGGAGGAGACCAAGTGTGGCCTGCAGGACCTTTTGCGTTGGGTAGAGACTGTAGAAGTCTATTTTTTAAAGGCAAGGGTGAGCCTTGCTGTGAAAGGTGAGGGTGAGAACAAGGACAGTGTGGAAGTAGGAGTTTGTTCCTATGGTATTTCTTTGGGTGATTGGGTGGGCCTGTTGTGCGATGAGAGGGTTGGAAGGACAATCGGGGACAGGGTGTTTTGAGTTTGGTGAGGGGGTGTGTCTGTTGTGGGAGAAGAGGGCGAGAGTTTTATAACAGATTGTTAAATAAATGGGTTTGCTTCTTATCATGAATATATGTCTTTGCATTACTGGTTAGAATAGCATCACACACGATTATAGATGAAGCACTATCAACGCAGTAAGCACAGAGGCTGTTCTCTGCACCTGTTCCATCACAAACCAACTGCCCCACTATGTCCATTCCCTTTCCCCCTCAAGTTTTTAGTATTTCCCTACCTGAACTTCCTTGCCATATGTTGTTAAGTAGGGTACTTACCTTACCTCTTCCAGTTCAGAACCCCTTCAAACAGTGCTGTAAACAGAATATGAGTGACCATACACAATCCTCCCACCCTTTCATGGCTAAATAAGGCTGAGTAGCACCTATCCTGCCATTACTGCCAGCAATATTTGTATACTACTTACTACCCTTGCCCTACCTTCTGTAACTACTAACCACTAATGAGGCCCATCACAGTACAGCAAAAACAGCAATCCTTCCTTCCTGAGAGCTTCTTTTCTTACCTGAGTAGATCAAGCGATGTCTGCTGCCGCTCCTGTATTTGGCCCATACCTTAATGCAGAATTTTGCAAAGGACTTCTTAATGCCTGTGATGGCAGACCAACGGCACTAGGAGAGACAACATCACTTAACTTGCAGGGGGCCTTCATTATTATTTCAGATGAATCTGGTGAAGTGTAGTAGAGCATCACAGCCAGAAACCAGACTAAAAGAAAAGACAGAATCAGTGGAAAATACAAAACTGAGATTGCCATGTAAAAACAACAACTTGCATAATAGTGTTGAGTTACTAAAGTAAGCAAAATAAAACCCTCAAGTCTCAGGATGACTCAGGAGGATTGTTACTTTGCTCCAACAAGTGTGAGATCTGTTGATGGCGAAAATTAACACACAACTCAACTGATCACACAACCCGGGGATGAGGTTTAGAGGATTTTCATGAATGGATTGGTAGAAGGAATAAGGGAAATGTTAGAGATAGCCAATAACAACATTTATCAAGCTGATGAGCCTATCTCATCTGTTGTGAAAGGAAGATGACAGTTCAGTTACCAAATGCAAACAGTCCTTCAGCCCCCAAACTCCCAAGATACCTAATCAAAATTGTTAGCTAGGAATGAAAAATACAAAATAGGGAGAACCCACACAGTTAAAAAAATAGTTATTGTTATGGAAAGAAAAATGACACTGTATACAAATGGATAGTGCCTCTGGATTCTTTTGACATTTTCCATCTAAAGTGGAGGGCTGATCCGCAATGCTGGAGTACTATGGAGCATTCTTCTTAAAAATGAGATGGCCTATGGAGTGCAAAAATAAAATGTCAATATTGAAGAGTCAAGGTAAGCATCGTGGTGCCTGAGAAGCAAGAGGGCATAGGCTGGTGCAGCAGCGTGCCATTGACTAAAAAGTGAGAATAACCAATCTCATACCATCAATCCCAGACAACTATTTTAATGTATTTGGCTGATCATTCAAACATCTAACTCAATTTAACTCAATTTACGCACAGATCATCAGCTTTTACCAGGGTTGCACCAAATTTTTTATCTAATCAATATCAGTTCATTTTGTTTTCTGTATGATTTTCTCATTTTTCTGTCATTTCTCAAGTTATTTTTCCTTTTTTTCCTTGACATCATCATTTTAGGTTTGGCCTTGTCCACTCATTAAAATTGAGATATTTTCCTATATATTGAAATAATCACTACATAATAACATTCTTCTAGTTAGAGTTTTATATTTGTAAGAAATGAAAGCCCCTCTCAAATAATAAACACAATCCTTGTCAAGGTAAACCACAAAATTCACTACATAAACCTGTGCTTAACCCTCTGTTAGCTTTGCATAAAAACAAGCAGGCTTCACTTGGAGGCAATGTGTAAAGTATTTATGCAGCACTCACACAGTAATAAAGTGAAAACACAACACAAGAATAATCCCAAACAAATTTAGAAAAATAGAGTCATATTTAATAAATAAAATGACACTGAAACAACAAAAATCCAATCAGTATAACCAGCGTTATGAGTTTTAAGTGAAAATACAGCCAAAAAGCCCAAAGTGCCACTTAAGGGTATCTGACCATGCTGGACCGAGTCAAAGTCACAAGTTAAGGCCGACCAGGATTGAGCAAAGGTCAGATAAAAGAACCAGGTTTGCCCCAGTGGGGATTTCATCTTCTGAGAGTCCAAGTTTACATGAAGAGCCGCAGTTTGTCACTGGACCTTTATGTTGGCAGGCATTGCTAATGGTAAGTTCTTGGTGCACAGAGTCTGATCATGGTCCCGAGAAGACCAACAATTTTGGGTTTTCAACTTTCAATTAGTTTGAAGGTAGAAAGAGTACCCTCCGAATCTAACCAAGGATCCAGGACATAGGGACACCTCTTGGAGATTAGGACTCACTCCAGCAGAGGCCAGCAACAGGGCATAGGCAGGTCTAGGCAGGTTGGTGATGGTCAGCTGGGCAGCTGCAGGGAGGCTTCTAGAAGGTTTTGTGACCCTGTAGCTGAAACAGTGAATCTGTCAACTGAGCCTTGGAGTCACTTCTAGAGAGCCTTGGTTCTAGGCAAGCAGGTCCAATCTTCTTTTTTCAGACAGAAAGCAATATTTTTTCTGAATCTTCCACAGACACAGGAGTGTTCTGATAAGAGGGTCTGAAGGTGCTATTCTTACTCCCAGTGCCAGCCTGTGGGGGTAGGGGGACGGGGGGTGGCCCCTTTGTTTAAACTTCTCTGTTTTCTGGGTTTTTATTCAACTGTCCAGAGTAACAAAGGGCAGGTAGGCATAGGTGTGAGCTGCATTTGTCATTGGCAGAGCAGGCAACCCTTAGAAGGCAGGAAAAGGGTATTTCCCTGAGGTTAACCTTTGAAACTCAGGAAGGGCCGAGTATAACGCCCAGGATATCCTGCTCAGGAGAGAAACATCATGGTCGACACCCAAGTCCTTTTGTCCCCATGTCTGGAAGGTATACATAACACACCAAAGGAGAGCCACTCACCTTTGTGTGACACTGGACACTGGCAGAAAGGAATATTTGGTTTAGACAGAAAATGCCAACTTTGTAAAAGTGGCATTTTCAGAATAGTAACTTAAAATACTTTACCATTTAACATTTAAAAGGATTTTAAATTACAATTCAAATCAGTGGAAGAAGCATTTCTCTATCTGTTCCCAAGCTGATGTTATCACTTATTATGTGTAACAAGGTAATCCAGTGTTAGTCTATATAAGAAACAGCCTTTGCATAGAAAAAAACAACGTTTGGAGTTTTCCACTTTCCGGACATTTAACACTTAAGTACACATGCCCTACTTTTTAAATACCATGCACCCGGCCCTATGAGCCTTTAGGGCTTACCTTAGAGATGGCTTATAAGTATTAAAAAGTGAGTTTTAGGCCAGGCAAAATGTTTATTTTGCCACATTGATCTGACAGTTTAGAACTGCACTACAGGCTGCAGTGAGCCTGAGACATTTTTGACAGTGCTGTTTTCGTAGGTGGCACAATGGGTGCTGCTGCCCACTGGTAGCATTTAATTTACTGGGGCTGAGTACATGTAGTACCATTTGCTAGGAACTTATAAGTAAATTAAATGTGCTAATTAGGTACATGCCAATTTTGCCATGTTTAAGGGAGGGAGAGCACAAACAGTTTACCACTCATTAGCCGGGGTAACATGCACAGAATCCTAATGTTATTAAAAACAAATTCAGTAAAAATATGGAAGTGAAGGCAAAAAGTCTGGCGGAATACCACACCAAGGTTGTCAGGTCTAACTGTAATGACTTCTGAGGTGACATTCATCTGTCAAACAATTCCTACTATGCCAGTAAGGCTGTGCGTTTAACAACATAGACATCAAAACTGTGAGGGACTGAGCCTATGCACACCATTAGGATATGTTGACCATAGTCCTGGCTAGTTCACACAGTGCCTTCTGGACCTCTAAACCTTACAAGCTACGGGATGGTGTCTGCAATCTCAGAACATGACAACCCCGACTCCTGGAAATCGCGGAAACAGATCTAACCCTTTAGTGAGTAACTTAGGCATGTCTTAAAGGGAGACACAAGAAATACTTGAATTGGCATTTCAAACATTTATTGAAGCAATAAGATAATTGAGTAAAATACGTGTGGACAATGATTGATAGAAGGAAACAAAACAAAGTAATAAGGATTACGAGTATGGTCAAGAAAATAAACAGTGAGACCATTGTGTTGTTACATTGATTATATGAAAACATATAATTATATTAATACACCTACCTAGAGCTTCCTATCCTAATATGCACAGGGTGTGCAGATCTGCCAAAATACCCTTAGAGTGGTCTAACTCCCCATTTACTTTAAGCTTTGTGCCATTTGGGAACCCGTGTTAGTGGAGTGCGGACCGTCATCCTCCTCACAAGGGTAACAGTATTCAGCTGGGCTGGAATTTCAGCATGGGGTGACAAAGACAGTGCCAGCGAAATGTTCCTCTCCCCCAAACAAAGGGCTAGGGTAGTTTTTATAATAGTCTTCACCCATACTCTCCATGCCTGAGTTCTAGTCTGGTTGTTATTGTATATTCTACTCTTGCAGAACTGTCACCGAACAGACAACAACAAACAACAACATTTTGTGCAGTGAACTTAGTGCTGTTACAGAATGTTCAAGACAGTGATAATAGGCCAACAAAGAGAGTAAAAGTAAGCAAACCTATTTCTGAGAACATTTTCCCATACGGGTGCGCGAGCAAATGTGTTTCTACCCAGAACAGTACAGCATTCAATAGCTTTGGTGGAGGAGCCCAAGGAGGGGCAGTCAGGATAAATGGAGCAGGGCTCGAGCCCCATGCATGCCCAATCCACCCTCTGACCCCAAGAAACTAGTGGGGTATGATTCCAGTTCACTGGAATTCTTTTCAAAAGGTTTTGTTTATTTCTTACCACCTTACCTGATAGCTCTGTCTGGGAGATGGGAAATGAGGATTTAACAGTGGAAAATTATTTTTTCTGCTTTTGCCATAGGCTTCACTTTTGCTGCTCTTGTGTTTTTCATATTTACTTTGTTTTCCTTGTTTTCCTTAGTTCTTAACACAGTTTAACACAGTTTATTGCCCTAAAGCCCCAAATAAAAAGAATCCCACCACAAAAGTTGGATGGCCACTCCAGCAGCATCTGGATTTGCATAGAAAGGTTGTCAAAAGTAATGTAAAGTAGCGATTTATACTACTTTGTATTACTATGCATCAACCGGGCATTATATTGGTGGTGCATGGGCATTCCCATGCAACCACCCAAGAGTTTTAATGTGAACCCCTATCTATTAACATTGGTAGACAGGGATTTGCACCAGAAACATACACCTCCTCAAGACAGACAAGTATGTTGAGCAAGTTTTAAAATTCTCCAGATTTTTTCAACTTTGCATGTGCGCTGCACTGTACAGCACTCTGATAAAGTGGGGAAAGTATTGAAGCATACTTTTTGCACAGCAAGCTTATGCCTGATAGAATGCACACACTCTTGCACTGTAGTGTAAGGGTGTGTGCATTGTTATGCACACATATATGAACTTGTGAAGTAACAGGAAACCAACTGTAACATAAAGCTCAAACGGCGATACTAAACTACGAATATTTACGCCAACAGTTTTTTTCCCTCAGTTTCCAGAAACACTTCTATTTTTTGTTCAAATAATGTTAGTGAAACATAATATCTACGCACTGCCAGAACAGCTTGAACATAATAAAGGGCACAAAGGGGCATATGTACAAGATTTGGCGATAACTATCGCAAGTTAGCGCTACTTTTTTTATCGCCGTGTACCGCGGTTAACTATTGCTGTGTTAGTGGCGTATTTCCAACACAGCGCTAAATGGCGATAGTTTATCTTACCGTGTGAACTTTCCCACGTAAAGAACAGTGGCACGGCGACAAAAATCCTGACGCTAACGTGAAAAAAGTGGCGAAAGGCCAATTAACGGCCAGAAACTGCACGCTAATCAGCATGAATCCACTTTTTTCACATTTGGGCCGCAAAACCACTATAAAACGCCTGCTATGTAGTCCAAACACACAAAAAAAAAGAAGATTTGAAGAACCATGGAGGAAGCTGGACCCAGTACCGAAGCAAACAACAACCCCCCAAACACCCAGGAGGACCAGGCAGAGACCCAGGGGAAGGGCAAGGAGAAGAGGAAGAGGAAGACCCGGTTCAGTCAGCAGGAAAACCAGGTCCTGATTGCAGAGGTGACAGAAAAACAACAACAGCTTTTTGTCAGCTCCACAGTGTCATTGGGAACAAAAAATTCTATATGGCAGTCCATCGCAGCCAAGGTGAATGCTGTCGGAGAGGTGAGGAGGACAGTGGATGACTGCAAGAAGCGCTGGCATGATGCTAAGCGCTAGACCAAGGCGAAACTTGCAGCCAATCTCAAAGCAGCAATGCAGTCTGGAGGTGGGAGTCCAGCGCCACAGGAGGAGCTGGATGTGTTGGAGGAACAGGTGTCTGCTGTCATCAGTGAGGAAACAGTGGTTGGAGTTCCGGGACAGGATACTGCCGAACAGGACCAGACACATCAGCAACAGGGTGAGTAACAACCAGGGACTGGGGGGACGGGGTGGATGGTCCCAATGGCACTCATGCCCAATTAAACATCTCTCAGTGCACACCCACAATGACTGCAGATCATGTCACGGATACCCTTCTCCCTGGTGGCATAGACACATATCACCCTACTCAACTAATACATTGCAAGACACATATTGGGGGGCTCACAGACCTGGAAATGTGCACAGAAAAGTACCCACAAAATAGAGTCCAAGATTAACATCAGACCACAAAATAAGTGCAACATCAAATAGCAAAGGGGCACATTGACTGGAGATGCGGGAGGGTGTCAAAATGGCCCCCTTGCCTCAACACCACGCATATGCATGTGCCCGTGTGTCTGAGTCGTGTGCAAGAATCTGCATGTGCATTAAGGGGGACCTTACTGCACATACACAATCTTGCAAACAAATCAGACACACGGGCACATGCATATGCGTGGTGTTGAGGCAAGGGTGCCATTTAGACATCCTGCCACATCTCCAGTCAATGTGCCCCCTTGCTTGTTCATGAGATGCAGTCCTGTGTACACCAAGTGAGAAAGCATCTAGTGAGTCTGCATACCATAAACATATGCATTGTCACAACAAAGTGATCATGTAGCCATCTGTCTAAAAGGTGCATATCCCACAATGTAGCATTCAGCAGACTTGAGTCCAAATGTGATGTCATACTATGAGCGGGGGGATATGCCTACAATACTACAGTGCATGGACTATGCATATCAGGAATGTGTCACCCAAATATGTACTACATGACTTGTCTGTGTGCCATACTCACAGAACTACAATGTCCCTGTAAAGAAGGATGACATCCTAAGTATGACAACAAGCAAGAATAGCAAAGTAGCACCAAATAATGACAAGTAGCTAAATGACACCATCACCCCTTAGGTCAAAATCCACTCCTCCAATCACAAGTGTTCACATGTGCCATACAGAAAACAGCATTCCACATCAGTCCTGGTGTGAGTTGCCCATTACACCATGATGTGCATGTAAACCTGTCTGTTTGTTAAGTCTACAGTTTCAGTGGACAAATATGCAGTCAAGTCTGTCATCATCCACATGAAAACCCCGGCATTCAATATTCGGAACCAGGACAGCATGTCTCATCCATGTGACCATCTGCGTGGCAAATACACAAACACACATCAGCCTGCCATTTAGATCTCATGGGAGGGGTTGAGGGGGTGATAGGGCCTGAGCACCACTAATACGCCTTTGGAAATCCACATCCATCAAATCTAGGCCCACGTACACACCACACATGGGCCCAACATTGAGGGTAATGGGTGTTGTCACTGTCTGTTCAGCCTGCAACAACAATAGAAACTCACGCTGCACCACACTCACAACGGGTAAGCCAAGAGGAGGCCAGTAAGCAATGCATGTAAGGAAAAACATGACTGACGACATGCACCCAAGAGAAATCACAAGAGCCTAAGCTACCTGGAAGTACATGTGTACTGCATTGTGCAGCACACATAGAAACAGCAATGATTCCATCATTGCCAATCTGCCTAAAGGGGTCCCTCCTGACACATAACCATTCTCGCACCAAACCCATGCACATGTGCACTAGCCAGCAAAGCTGACTGTCTGTGAGCCACACTGACAAGGTAAGTGACAGTGCATGATGAATTGCATGCCTACACCCTAAACACTTTAACATGGTGCAGGCCACGGTCACTGAAGTGGCTGAGTGTGGAGTTCATCCTTAAAGGAGCAGGTCACACTCTGACACTTCCTCGTGTACATACAACACCTGATGTAAAGAAGACATCTACTGCCAAACAATGCACAAGTGCCCCAACTCTGTCCAAGACCCATATTTACTCCAGCTTGCAACATCTCATCATTACAAATGCACATAAGTGAAAGGCTCACTGGCTGAAAGGGATAATGGGCAGTAAAACCAATGCTGCAGGGGTGACTCTCACACAATGCAGTGCACAGACACATAAATTAGAGCTAATCAACATTGACTACAATGTGGTACAAATTGCATCACTTTCACTACTGAACAGAGGACACAACTGGTGCCGCTTGTGCATAGCAATTGGCCATTCACATGTGGCATAGCTGTAAACTCTAAGATGATGATGTACAACTACAACGTCACATCTGTGATGTTGTACACATAATCACTATCCGGCATCTAATAGGCATCTCCCCCTAAACAGTCAGAATGGACATTGTCATGCAGCCTGCTTGTACACTCATCAAATGCATGATCATACTTGAAACACACATTTAACTGCATCTCCCCTTTACATTGCAGAGGGAGAAACCTCACCTCCTGTACAGCAGCCTGTCCCACTCTTCACTGATGAAGATGAGGAATTCACCACCATCAACTAGGGCACCCTCCAACGGCTGCTAGACTCATTTAGCACCCCATCCCCAGAAGCAGCTGCGTCGTGGAAACTCCACCCCCTGCACAAACCACCCACCAGCAAGCCCCTACCACCACAGCTGTCTCCCAGGACCTTGAGGACCCACTTCTGGCATTTCAACGCCGTGTGGTAGAGGTCCAGCAGGAGATGGCTGATCAGGTGCGGGTGGGGTTTTACAGCCTGGCGGCCAAACTCGATGCCGTATGTGGTTGTCTGAGTGCCATTCGGGACCACCTACAGAACATCACAGACACCCACAGTCCGCTCCTTGCTCTCTGATATTCCATGGCTGACATTGCTGGAGTCATGACTCAGAGACAAGAACAACTGTCCAGTCAGAGTGGCTCCAGCGATGCCAGCCAGGAGTTGGCCCGCATGCAAATGATAATGGAGAACATGGAGCGGATACAAGTGGAACAAATGGCTGCCACGGCTGCACACCAAGGAGACGTAGCTGGAATCTTCCATGCCCTGCAGCTGATTATCACTGCATTGCTGCATCAAGGTTTGGCACAGATGAATGCTGCTGCTGCTTCTACATCCACATCTACAGCCCCCTGATGTGTCAGTGCCACACAGTGCTGTAGCCAATCTACCACCACGTACATGTGAGGCACATGACACATCAGAGGACGAAGATGTGGATGATTCGGCATTATTGCAAAGACGAAAGCGGTAGCATCCATCTGTGCCAAATGGACTGTTTTGCCTTGGATAAGTGCTTAGCATCATGCTCCAGAACTTCAGCTCCTTGTGTTTGCTTTGTTCGCCCTAAGTTGGCAGGGTATGCCCAGACGTGGGTCCCTTGCTCACTTTGTCACTGGATTCAAGCTAGCCTGGCTGATGAGGGCTGTGAGCCCGAAACTGGTCCCAGGATGCTTGTTTCCGGTCCAGGGAAGACATGGCTTGGCAGTTCGGGCTGGACTGTTCCCATGAGGCACAGAGTCAAGACTGATTTGCATATAGCTGTGTCTGAACTGGGGTGGCGAAGTGAGCTAAAGAATGATGATGGATTCAACCAAGATCTGTGACTGGGGGTGAGTGTCTGAAAAGTTTCAGTGCTCCGTCCATCATCTCCTTGTGTTTGCAGTGAAACATGGGAGCCTACACTGTAACGTAACATTGTGAAGTTAGAAAGTGACCTGGACAATGCAATGTGGAATCCAGTATCAGTAACAACATGCTGGGGAGACTGACATGACAGTGCATGGCATGTCACATGTAGTGTCACAACCAAATGAGACTGTCAGTGTCAAACGATGATGCTTTGGCATACCCTGACTGAGGGTGACATACAAGGAATTGGATGAGGGAGGCATTAGCCCTCCGGGTGTAGCGCCTCGCTCATCCTCTACTGTAACACAGTGCTGCATCATATGTACAATATTCATGTGCAGCCCTGCGTGTCCTCCAGTGACGGCATGAAGTTCCTCAACTCTGCACCAACACAGGCACCCTCGCACAAGAGTGCAAGGGTGTCTGTGTGCAGGGGAGGCTTGTTTAGGTGTAGGAAGGTTACCCTTCCTGCACATGAGCAATCCTGGATCAGCCCTACTTACAGTTACATTTGTGCTGCATCAAGCAGCACACATGGAAACACGTTAGGTGGCTGAACACTGACTTGTACATGAGGCGCAGGCCATCTCTCCACCACAACTTCACAATAGGTGACGTGGTGCTGGCGAGAGGGGGAAACATAGTTTACTCAATTTTTATAAATCTGCATGTCTTTGATCCGCAATTCTTACTCCACTGACAATTTTACAATGCAGGGATTTACAACGCAAACTGTTACAATGCATTCCCCAAAGTAACAGCCCCCTGGAGTCATAATGGTAATTGTGTTATAATGGGAAATGCATTTTAACGAATAGCGTTGTAGAGGCCTGCGTTGTAAAATATATTGTGCAGAAATAACTGCAGAGCAAAAGCATACGGTGTAAATGCATGCAGAGTAATGTCACTAATTTGGCGAGAGGGGCTTGTACATTTGCCCCGGAGTCTACCAGGGGAATGACCCCAAGGAGACAGCTTGGCAACACCATTGCAGTGGCAAAACATGACAATGAGATACATAGGGCCATATTTGCTCGGTGTTTGGGGAACGTGCCATTGATATCCTTGGCTTAAAGCTACGCCCTGCTACATCTGTGAAGCTGGTATGCAGCATACCTACAATTAGACTGTGCAGGCCTGTGTCTGACCACACACGGCCTGAAAACCACTGCTTCCTTTGGCATGATCGGGCCTACTTGCACAGTCATCTCAGTCAAGGATGTACATGCATTCCATGTCTGGTCATACTCATCAGCAACACCACTCACATGTCTCCTCTCCTATCTATACGCTCTGTAATCCACATGCATGTGCTGTAGTGACAGAACCCATAGATGTCACTTGCATGGGTATCACTGACTGTGGATGGGCAAACTTACATCTGGAAGACATATGCATTGCTCTATCTTCACTTACTCATTTGTACACACTTCACACTTCCACAAAACATCATCACACTGGAGGCAAGGTACATGTGATGCACACCCATACTGCATGCTACAACATCAATGATTTCACCCAGACATCCATCACATCTCACAATGCCAATATTAAATGGCTGAACTCACCAGTGGCGTGTGGGTCCTTGAAGGTGTCGATGTCCCCCTGTGTGATGAGTTGTCTTCCAGCTGTGAGACATGAAAAGAAACGTGTGTTGGTATCAGACGTCAAATCACACATGTCATATTCATCATACAATTCATCACCAAACTGACAATGCTCTGTGACTGTACTGTTGCAGTCCATGTTGCCTACATGATTGTGTCTGCTTTGCCTGTCATTGCCACAAGACCTGAGAATGCTGAGTTAGGCCAACAAGACAATGATGCTGACAAATTTGCACATACTACTTGTGTGACACATTCCCAAGGCCCCATTTCTCCACCCAACATGATGTCATACATGCTCTGTGGACGATAGCATCGCTGCAGATCGCACAAGGCTGTGTCACAACTGTTGGTGGTGTATGACACTCTGGAGATGTCCTATTTCACTAGAACAATTGTTCCTATGTCATCCATTGTAGCACGAAGCCTATGTACAAGGGCAGCGTACCTAACTTTGCTAAACAAGGAGGAATGCATTATTACTCTTCATTTTGTGCAGCACACATGTCCAAAAAACAATGCCTTGGATTTTTTATGTACAGTCACCCTTCCTGTACATGAACAATCTTTGCCCTGCACGCACTATGGTGCAAGGCTGCCAGCGTTGGCACTACAGTGCTAAGTGTTGCACCAGCGCAGGGGGAAACGCAAGCCTGCACACTATGCTTGTACCTATGGTGCCGCATTGCGTTTCTGATGTGGCAACGTTAGGCGTGAAGGCATGACGTCTAATGCCTCACTCCACCACTTTTGTGCACATATACACCATTGTGTCACACACCGCATTTTTGGCTTTTCGTATGAGTGTTCATATATCAATTTTGAGGTTGAACTTACCACACTGTAGGCCAATGTTTACTCCCAGGTGGTCCAACAGGTCACCCTCACGGCCCACGCAATCCTGCCATCGGTGTTTCCATTGGCGGACAGTCCTGTCCACACCGAAGAAGCAGCATCTGTGCTCTCACGCGCTCCCACCTGACCTTCCGCACATGGACGGGATATCCAGAAAGGATACAACCCCCACTCTCCACCATCAAGGGCAGGTAAAATTTCACCAGCCAGAGGAATTCCCCCAATGCCCCCTCTGACATCCTGCCCTCCCTACCCACACCCACCATCTCCCAGCACACACCTAAACCCACAACTAAGAAAACAAAATGCCCAATATATGCCCCAACAACTAGTAATTATTTAAACTATCCCTTAAACAAACACCCGACAAGATTGAGGACAAGACACAAAAAACATGTAACAACAAGTACACAAAACTTCACGAAGACACTATCAACAGTTCACAGGACACAGCAACACTCTCTCAATCACAAATCTGCAGCCCACAACACCATACACCTCCAACACTCTCCACAATCACCAGCAATGTGCTCAAAAGAGAAAGTGAAAGTGCACAGCACTCCTCTAGGAAGCAGGAAGCATGCAGACATCACTTCCTGTGTGTTTGCGGCCCATTTTTTGACTTTGCGGTGAGAATCTGCACGCAAATTGGCTTAGGGGTAATATTTTGTGTTGTTCAATGTGTGTAGCGATAGATTTTCCATCGCGATACTGAAAAAAACATTGCGTTAATGTTAATGCGGCCAGATTTTGCACTCTACGTGCAAGTTTTAACACAGATAAACAGTATTAGATGTAATTTCATCTCAGACCCCAAATGACACCCTAAACAGCATATTTTACCACAAATGACACCCTAAAAAGCATCCCCAAATGACACCCTAAAAAGCATATCTGACCCCAAATGGCACCCTAAAAAGCATATTTTACCCCATATGATACCCTAAAAAGCATATTTGACCCCAAATGACACCCTAAAAACCATATCTGACCTCAAATGACACCCTAAAAGGCATATTTCACCCTACATGACACCCTAAAAAGCATATCTGACCCCAAATGACACCCTAAAAAGCATATTTTACCCCATATGACACCCTAAAAAGCACCTCAAACCACAAAAGACATTCCCACCCTCAAAATTACAATTGTACAATACTTACCGCAAAGTGTTTGACTTTCACTTGTCAGGGAGATGTACTTATGCAGAGGATAAACATGCACACAAGGTATGTGTGTTGTGTTGTTTTATTGCACAAACTGTGCTTAGGTGCATTTTGTACATACATTTCACAAAGAGCTGTCACATTGTGACGTGCTCAGGTGAAGAAATTGTTTATGATTCGGTTCCTTCGGGCAGTTCCTGCAGCAGAAACTGTGGGTTGTGCAGCACCAGCCTCATCTTCTTCATCATCCTCAGCATCATCCAGTGCATCTGGCACTTGGATCCATGGGGCATTGGTGCGTACACATATATTGTGCAACACACAACATGCTATGATTATCTTGCACACTATTTCCGGGCTGTTCAACAGTCTGCCACCTGTAATGTCAAGTACCGGAAACGTGACTTTAGCACGCCAAAAGTGCGCTCCACAATGGCCCTGGTGCGTCCAAGGGCCAAATTATACTGCCTCTGGGCCTGGGTGTTTGTGGCTCGGAGTGGTGTCATCAGCCATGGGGAGAGTGCATATCCTTGATCACCTGAATCATGGAATGGAGAGATGTGTCCATAAGTTGTTGTGCATGCTGTGTTTGCAGTGTTTATATTTTGTGGTATGTGATAAGTGCTACTTTGGAATTCAGGTTAGCCATGTGTAGCTTCAGACAATTGACCTGCATCAATGGAAATTACATTGCCTCACAGCTGCCCGGCCCTACCCCCTAGCCTATTTTATTGTGTGCGCTGCGCGGTTGCATCACTGGCACTCCAACGGCGCACCAAAGGCAATGCCGTCTGCGCCCGTCCGCAAGCAAAACGCAAACAGCAGCAGTGACCCTGGTTCTCCTATCATCTAGCGCTACGACTCACCCGCCCTCCTCAAAGTCAACGCAAGGAGAAAGTACAGCTGCCAATAGGCCACACCAGACACAACTCACGTCCGGTTCTCCTGCTGCCGCTGCCGCCAGACCTTCACCACCGCCCAACACCTGCACTTACAGATCCAGAGCAGCCACAAATCAACACTCTGCGGCACCCTCGCCTGCAGAGCCCCCGGAGGCCGGGCCCTCTTCGCTCATACCATCAACATCATTACACACCACGCCATCTACTCCATGGACTCCGTAGTCATTTCCGACCTGAGCTTCCACCTCACAAACCACAACAACTCCAACTCCAGTACCCTCTGGCCACAGCTCGCAAACATCGGACTGACCCAAATCTTCACCACACTGACCCACAAGGCAGGACACACCCTCGACCCTATCTTCGTATGTGGAAACAGCTTCCACTTCATTCACACCACTCAAGCCACATGGAGTGACCACCACTGCGTACACTCAATCCCACAGCCTGTGCCACACAAAGGAACTGGAGCTGAGTCACCGAGGAGCTGCTCCACTCCACCATCAACAGCAACACCCACACTGCTGCAGCCAACACCGTCGGCACTGCCAGGGATTTCCACACATGGATCTCCAACTACGCATACAAACTTGCCCTGCTATGCAACTCCAACATACAGCGTGCAAGAATAGCCGCCTCAGTCACCACCGACCTCCAAGATGGCAGATGCATCTGCAGAGACCTGGAGAAGAACTGGAGCAACATCAAGACACCCAGAAGACTTCACCACCTACAAGGACAACCAGCTCATACTCTCCCTCACCAAGGCGCCCACACCCACCAGACTGGGCTTCCAGGAAGGATTGCAGGAAGTTTCGACATGGATGATTAACAGCTGTCTGGTACGCGGAGGGGACATAAGTACTCATCCTCTTAACCACCCCATCAGCATGTGACAACACCTGGTGGGCCACCGCCTTTGGCAGGCCCCCCCAATGACCCCAGGTACCTAGGCATCATACTCGACTCCTCCCTCTCCATGAACCACCAGGTCTACGCCGTGGCCTCCAGCTGCTTCGACACCCTCTGCAGCCTCCATGAGACCTTCAAATGGATCCCCCCTGAGTCAAGAAAGACAGTCACCCACGCAGTCATTACCATCAGACTGGACTACGGAAATGCCCTATATGCCCACATAGACAAGTCTGTGCTCTGCAAGCTCAAGACTATACAGGACACCGCCGCCAGACTTGGACTTGTGTTCATGCTTTCCTCATAGGTCTAGACCCTCCATCGCAACTACTTGGTTCCCACCTCTCCCAGCATTTGCTAATATGTGGCGGAGGGGCTGTGCCTGTGGGGATAGTTTGTCTATAAGGCTAGCCCCAGTAACCACAGTCACGTGGGTTGTTGTGTATGGTAGGTGGACATGTTACTAGGCATGTTGTATGAAATTTGCTACATTGCATTCTCACATTTGTGAGTTACATGATTGTGGACTTGAGGTGTGTGGTGTGTTCAGTTAGTACTTACCAACAAGCAGTGCATTTCTATATGTGCCATCCTGAAACCGCTGGTTGATGATGGACTGGCGGAAGATGTAGGAATCATGCACACTGCCTGGGAACTTGGCTACGACATTGGTGAACAAGCCCCGGTGGTCCACAATTGCCTGCACATTGATGGAATGTGTGTGCTTCCTGTTGCGGTATATGAGTGCAGTGTCCGCAGGGGGCACAGGTAGGACATGTGTGCAGTCAATTGCCCCCAACACCTGCGGGAAGCCAGCAATGGCATAAAAGCCTTGCTTGGTCTCAAGCTGTTCCTGCGCAATGTTGGGGAAGCGTAGGTGCTGGGGTGTCAGGCTGATGATGCCATCCAAGACAATTGGGAGGAACCTTGATAGTGCTGACTGTGAGACTCCCCCAACTCTGGCAGTTGTTGGTTGGAAGGTACCAGAGGCCAACATGTGCAGCACTGCCAGCAGCTTTGTCTGCAGAGGGATGTTGGTTCTCCGTTCTGTTGGTGCCTTTTGAGCGTGTAGTGGGCGATTACATCCTCTGGCGTTAAGTCTGTGAGGGTGAGGCGTTGGCGATGGACCCACTGTCTTCTTTGGTGCTGCCTCCATGGTGGTCCTGGCGGCGGTGGTAGTGGCGGTGGTTTTTGTGGCCTTCTTGGTGCTCCAAGCTGCATGAGTAGTACCTCCATGGCATCAGTGGGTCTTCAAATGAGGCTCTGGGCTAGTCTCCCTTATGTACTGTTCTTTATCACCATTTTTAAGACCACCTTTTTTCTGGTCTTAAGTCCCTGCCGCTAACGGGCTTTAGCGGCTGTTTTCTGAACGTATCGCGGGCCCGGGCGATCATTATAAATATCGCGAAGTGTGGTTATCGTGCGTTTTTGCACGGGAACGCCTACATTGCAACTCATTAGTGATAGTTATCGCTAACATGAGTGGCGATGGTGGAAACGGCTGTTAGCGACAGCTTGTGAATATGGCGAAAAAAATATCGCCGCATTAGCGGCGGAAAAGTGCCGCTAACTCGGCGTTAACTCCTTGTACATATGCCCCAAACTTTGTTCTGCTTTCATCCTTTGGCAGATACGTTGTTATGCATGTCGGCATCGTGTGACATGTTGTCAATTTGCATAACATAAGCACATTGAAAGCCAGACATACCTTGAAAATAAGAATAACAACAGAAATTATGTTCTTTCACCCTTTAGAAAAATAGTGCGCAAACCTCGTTATGAAACACAGTAAGTAAATCTGAGCTTTGGGTATGGTGCGTCAATTTTGAAAATATTTAGAGCCCGATTTCTCAACAATATGATGTTTACTATGGCAATTTAGATGGAAGAAATAAATCTACTAAAACACTTTAAGAGTCACAGAATTAGGATATTTATGCAAATCTCAGTACCATGAAAATCAACCAGCTCAGTGAATTATCTGTAGTAGTAGTCGGTTTTGACGAGTGGGAGGCATAAACTTTGTGAAATTTGCAAACACAAACTCATAATATTGTAGGTAGATAATTTAAATGTTGTAGAAAAGTCAAGAAGGAACTCCAAAACTCAGCGCTCATTAAAGAATGCGTTTCTTCAAGGGGAAAAAGTATAGTTTCCTTGCGATTATGGTGGGGGGGGGAGGAAAGGGTTCGGTACACTACTATGCATTTGCGTTTAGGTTTTTTCTCTTTTGGATTCTCTTGTGGATTATGTGCCCACTATAATCCACGTGAATAAATGTAGGGCATCAAACGTGCATGGAAATATATCATTTGCACTAATTTCTCCACTCATTCATTGGAATGTTTCTTAACTTCGTAGTCTTAAATCTGCTAGTGCTTATTACAACATTCTAATTTTTTTTTCAATGAGGGCCAATTTATATATAATGCTTGGCATTTGTTAATATATTTAGGGGCCTATTAGCAATAACCGGCGATAATTATCGCTAAGCGCACTTAGCGCTAGGATAATTATCGCCGGATATCGCCGGTTTCTATCGCGGAGATAGCGTGCTATCAGCAACGCTTATCTCCAATGCGATAGAAACCCCTGCTGTCGCTGGAAAACAGTGCGATTATCGCTGGAAATCCAGCGATAATCTCACTGTGACCGGCGATAGCTTGCTGATAGGGCAAGGGGATTTAGCCATGTAATCCACCTCCCATTGGATTACATGGCTAAGTCAGGTTTGGACCAGGTGTGAAAAACAAGCGCTAATAGTGTTTAGCGCTGGTTTCTTTATCGCCTTGCTGGCCTCCCTAATAGGCGATAGCGATGTTAGCGACTATTTCCAGTCGCTGCCAGGTTGGGAACGCCTACTTTGCACGTCATTAGCGATAAATATCGCTGGCATGCAAAGTGGCACCCAACCCGGTCGCTATCGCCTAAAAGCTGTCGCTAACAGCTGTTAGCGACAGCTTGCTAATAGGGCAATAAAAATATCGCCGCTTTAGCGGCAAAAAGTGCCGCTAAAGCGGCGATAAAGCCCTTGATAATATGCCCCTTAGTCCCTCGTTTAAAACGTCTAGAAGCCTAAAAAATATTCGGTAAATGTGTACTAAGCAGATGTGTGTGTTGAACACGATAATTACTGCTGTAATCCAATACATTGCATGTGACATAATTGTAGATACATTTGCGCCTTTCAATGAGGAAAAATGCAGAAACTGGCGTTTTTTCACATGTGTTATATAGCAGAAACATCATTACCGGCTGCAGTATCACAGTTACCAAATTATGGCATTACTATGAATAAAACGACAAAACCAAATGAAACGCTTAATGTTTAGGCCATATGTGTGCTCTCTTTGCCTGACCATATTTTCCGAAAGAGCTTCGCTTCGTGGCAGTATGTGCCACTTGACAGAGCGCGCTTCCCGGCAGAAACCTTGGTTCTGGGTCCACAGTGAGTTTAGCAGAAAATGTTGCCTCCAGTGCGGGCCATGATTTATCACGGCGGATCGATCATTGAACAGCTGCTAACTGCCTGAGCTGATCTCCTGGTTCCCGCGCACTTTCTCTGCATTTTGCAGATGCAGTAAAAAGGCTCCGTTTCTTATCATGATCGATGGCGAGTTACTGCTTTAAACAATGGGATCATTTGCCAGTCATTAGGTATTGCAGAGCCTGAGAGAACAGAGAAATAGTACCGAGGTTCCAGCCGACTTGGAAATTAGCTGAACTTCATGCACTGAAAGCTGGCAGAAAATAATGCTGCTCTCATGGTCTACTGTTAACCAGTACTGTACCTCTCTACAGTATGCTGCATGCATAAAATTATAGCTTAATGGATATGTACTTGTTTTCTGCATACATTTATCAGCTTGCATTTTAATTTTTCAGTGCAAGCATATATGTTATCTGATCAAAATCACCTAGTCATATTTCACTACAAGCTAAAATTGCAAATACCTACAGGGTTTGAAGGTGTGATTGCGCATTTTCTTTAGAAATATCCTAATTAAATGATTAGAAACATCTAATTAAGACTATGGGGCATATTAGCAAGACCCACGTTAAAATTATCGCCATTTTAGCGGCAGGAAACTGCCGCTAAAACGCGATAATGGGCTTGCTAATATGCTATAGAATTCAATAGAAGCCCAGGTTAGATGTGCAGGACATCTAACCTGGGCTTCTATTGGAATTCCATAACGCATATTAGCAAGCCCATTATCGCCGTTTTAGCGGCAGTTTCCTGCCGCTAAAACGGCGATAATTTTAACGTGGGTCTTGCTAATATGCCCCACATTTTACATAGTTGATAGTGCCGGATTGCGTCATCGGGAAAATGGAGGAAAGTAAGAGCCTCTGAAAGGCAGAAGGCCAGGTTCCCAATAGTACCTACTTCAATTAAATCAATGTAGATGTTTGTCAGTACTGTGCCAGCTTGAGACCCAACTGCAGAAGCTATGTGTTTGAATCTGTGGGAGAGAAGGTGTGGTGGGAAAGGGCGCAAGAGGCTGGGCAAGGAGTTTCCACACCACAGTTGCATTAACAAAGGGCCATTGTTGCTGCCCACTAAAGTATTTGCCTTTGTCCCTCATCGAAGTACACTAAAGAAACACTGTGCACTATTGAAGCAACCTTCAGGTCTGATATAAAGTGAATACAAACCTCTGAGGACCAGATTTCTGAGATTGTCACACAATGCAGCACAGCACAGCTCTGCTTGATACTGAAAGGGCAGGATCCACCGTATTTAAAAGACTATGGTGCATTACTGCGTTTTCCCCTCGATTGGCGGCATTTGGCTGCCTAGCACCAACGCAGGCACACTTGCACCATGGTACAAGGATGCCTGCATTGTAAGGTGGATTGTTTTTGTGCAGGAAGGGGCACCTTTCTGCACAAAAACAATCCCTTGAGAGTGCAGCACACATAGAAAGAGGAAAAAAGGAGGAGAAATAAAGACATTTCTCCTCCTTATGCCTCACCTTGGGAGGTGTAGGTTTATGGTGCATTCCCAAGTCTGCCACTTCTGGAAAATCTGGTATTGCGTCAAAATACATGAATGTTGCATGGGAACACCCATGGAATGCCTCCCTGGAGCAGAGTATGGCAAGACAGCGATTTGATCTGCTCTGCTTTACTCAACATTTATGAAGCCACACAGGGCGACGCAAGGTGGCCTTATGGTGATTCATAAATCAATTCTTTTAGTTGCGTCGCTTGTGCACATGTTGCGTGGGGCAAGAGCAATGCAAACGGGCTCACAAATATGCCCCTGAATGTATAGAGCTCAAAGTGGTAACACGTCACATGTGCTACATTTAGCCAGTTATGTCTGTTTATCCCCCATCCCTTTGCATTCTGTGATTACTTGTTCTTTGTCTTTCTCATTATATGTATGACCCCACACGTCCTAAGCTGCAAACAAGTCCAGAGAAAATACGCTTTTCTAAATGTGATACATAACCACATGGGTGTTACCAAAAATGAACTAGAAGATATAAGGAGGCATTGAGGATGAAAGGGAGTGGAAGAGAAGTGGTGTGGTGGGGAGCACCGGTGGTCTGCAATTTAGAAGGGGGATGGAGAAGCCAACAGCAGAGGGAAAGACGGATGAGCTGGCCCTCCTTGACTGTATTTTATTGTGCAGCTGCTATGAAAAATATAAGAATTTTGTTCAGTGCTGGTTGCCCTGTCGGCCATTTATTGCTCTGTCACTGCCAGAAGAGCCAGCATGTAAGGGTTAGTGTGTGTGCTGTTTTTTAATTCTGTCATGACCAGTGGTACCAAAAGAACCTACCTACACACTGGCCCTTTCAAACTGGCTCCTCCGGCATATCCAGAGGGACAGAATTCCGGCCAGGCCAGTTTGACACTGGTTCGCCTCTCACAAATGTTAGGTTGCAGGTGAAGGTGGGCCCCTTCAGTTAGAACTGCATCATGATTGGTAGACTTAGAGATGAGAAAGCAGTTTTGACCAGGCATGGTAGAGAGCACAAAGTGAGGGATAAGTCTTAAGGGAAGTAGACTAAGGCAAGAGTGTAAGCGAAAAAGAATGACATTAAATTATCCTTCTCTTGCTGGCTCCCTATTGTTATTTTGTAGACTATAGTTTGTTAAACAAAATCTACACTAAATGTCAGCCAGAAAGTTGTGTGTACTTGGGGTGGGGCACCCCCTACTATAGGTATTGAATCACTTAAGTAACTTTAACCATGTAATATTAAGTCTCTGGAAAGTGCAAGCTATGTTATGTCTTTGGCAATTGTGAAAAGGTGGAGACTGACAATGAGAAAAAGATTTACATTTAGGGAATAACAGAGAGATTGGTAGATCCTGAAACATGGTGGAGAGGATGGGTGTATGACAGTAAATGTGGAGTAACAACAAATTGATAGGTGAGACTAATCAGATGTGGGTAGCAAGTGTGTGGCTTATATGAGATAAGGGAGGTGATGATTGGAACAGTAGCATAGGATACATGGGTACAGATAAGAAGTAGAATACCATAAGTTAAAATGGGAATAATAAAATTTCAGACGGGCATGAAGGCAGCTGGGGTTTTTACCACCAATCTGCTGCTAGAATTGGGAGGTGGAGTGGCAGAAAGCACAGTAGACACCAGGGATGTTTCATTACCAAAAAGCATTGTCATATGTCCGGTGCAGGCCCATTGCCGTTTTCCCTATGTTAGCACGAGCATGCTGCAATCTTTTCTTTGCTTTGCACACTTTACTACACTTATTTATTTTGCTTTGTGTCACTCTGTACGTTCACACAGAACTTATTGGTATTTTTGTGTTCTGTATTTTCCTGGGATTTAGTCTGAAAACCGTAGACAAGGTCAAAAAATAATGCCCCTTGGTCTTCTGGTTTAGTCAGGCTCTAGCACATAGACAAAACACACACAAGCAGCTGTTGTTTGGGAGCACGTACTCTTTGTCATATAGGTATGCGCAGACAGGCTCATACACAGACGAGATCACGACTACAAATGAAATGTAGGACCTTCATCTGTGCATGCTAAGGCACAGGGTCTGCTGCAAACACCCAGAGATCTTTTGGTATATAATCACTTTGCTTCTGTAGAAGGGGGTTAGTTTACCCTGTCTTATCCAATCACAGCTCCTTTCACGATTTATGGATTACTTACTATCCTGACCGTATTTGTTTTAGGCATCTTCTTATTGTGGCATGCATGCTGCATAATAGAGCACTATAGTTAAAATGAATATTTTAACATTTCTTGTATCTCTGTCAGATCTTATTGTGGACAAGTACAAGTGTGAGAGCGAAAGGGTGTGTCCTGTCACCGCCAATCCTGAGAGGGTCGGAAGTGTTGTGTTCTGGGGTGTCTAATAACTTGTTCCTCTGTGAGTGAGTAGGAGGGCAAGTCAGACACTATAGCTAGTTGGTCCCGGGCTCATGGGTACTAAGGTAGTAGGATAACTCAGTCACTGCCTACTAAGGTTCTATGGTCCCAACCATTGTTCTGTGATCTCACAGAATCCATGCAACAGCATTTGGGTGGGGGGAGACTGATCCAGGTGTCAGGCCTTACCCCCACCCCTATACAACCCAGCTGTCTTTCTGGCCCCAGTGGCCCAGATCATTCACAGCCCCATGGAAAGCAAGAGGACTTTTGATCATTTTGGACTGTGTGACAAAGTGCCTCTTTGTGGGTGGCCACCAAATTCTATTTTGAACTAATGCTGCTGATTCTTTAACTATATATAATGGGACACTGCTACTAATGCCCAGTTTATATGCCCTGCCCCTTAAAACATGGTACAATTGGTTAACATTTAATTGCCAAATTTGCATTTCCAGTAAATGGATAGTATACAGTGTAAGAAGTAGAGGAGCACAAGCCAACAAAAACAACAGGGAGCGCTGAGCCAGAGACGAGCCAAGGCTCTGGCTCAGATCTTAGAGCCTGTGCATTAGCCGATTTCTGAAAATGTTTGCTATGTAAACCATAGACCAAACATCATGTTTTTAAACATGAACCTAAAGAGAATTAAGGGGCAAGACAACTAACATGTAAACCCTGTACTAGCCCAGATTATTGGAGAGTGACATTACTTATGTTGAGGCTTTATTTTTACCTCTTTGTGCACCTTTTGGTAGTTTTTATAAACGGAAACTCGCTTGAAGTTATCGGAATGCTTTACATAAGCACTCATTACATTACATAAAGTCACCATTTATTATTTATAGGGATGAGGAAATTAAGTGATTTGGCCAGAATCACAGAATTTTGAGCCAATGCAGAGAGTCAAACCGGATTCACCAGATCCAAAGTTGACAGCTCTGGCCCTAACACCACATCAAGGTGACGGGGAAGGAGGCTGACAGAAGCCATATGAAAACCCGGCTCAATAATGGTTCGAGGTTCGAACAGGACCTCTAGCTGAGCCAGGGCCAGCCTTCAGGCTCGACCATGGCTTGAGATTTTAGTGACTCACCCACCTCTCATAAGAAGAAGTACACCAATGGCATGGAAAGTTAAATGTCACCTGTGCACTGCAGCACTTATTGGGCCATCCACTAGAGTGACAAAATAAACATCGCTTCAGGCCTACCTGTGTACCATGGCTCCCACAGCTTTTAAACATGCAGTCAAACCTGTAAAACTCACCCTCTTTGAGGAGAGAACTATCCTTTTAATAGTAAGTAAGTCACCCATAAGTAGGCCCTGTATCTCACAAGGTATGGGGCCTAGTATCTCAAAGTGGTACTTGCCAGAATTTAATACTGGTATGTACCAACATTGACTAGACCCCAAAGGCTATTTTCCTTGTAAAGGGGTGTAGCTGTCTTATGAGAACATCTAGAATTTGGTATAAAGTCATAACCCGCTATCTCCAGTAACTTCATTTACATGAAAGGGACCAGGGTGAGGTCTGCCCGTTCATAGATAAGACCTGGGAGAGAGAAGCTTTTTGTGCATTAGGCACTCTTTAGTCAGATTGGACCAGGCTAGTGGGAGGGGGAGTGACCCCAGAAACAGTGTTGTGTAGCTTAGGAGGAGAGGACTGCTCATTTCCCTAAACACAATCCTGGCTGGTACACAAGCTCAATTCAGGGACAGAAGAATTGTGACTCGTTGTATTTGCCTTTGAATAGGTCACAGTGGAATAGTCTGCAGTAAGGACATTTTTGGAAGGCGTGCCCTTAAACATTTTCCTCAATGGTTAGGGAGTGTCCAGGAGGCACCCCACCCCCTAGGTTGTAAATCCTGAAAAGCTGGCACCTCATGCACAGCTCATCCGAACACTCTCTGGAGATGCTGAAGAACAGAATAGGACTAGACCTGCTGTTTGAATCATGTGTGGAGACCTGAACGGCCAGACCTGCTCTCACTTGTATTTAGGACTAAGAAGAGGACTCAAAGGGTCTGTTGACTGACTCCTGTGTGGCAATAGGGACAAAACAAGCTGAAGTTCACAAATGACCAGTAGCAACTGGAACTAGAATGTACCCTGCTGGTGGCCCCTAATTGCTGTCCCTAAGGGTCTGGGAGTGTCAAATGTGACTACAAAAATCTTCACCAGAGACTCTTAAAAATTGGGACCTTTGGGAAATTTCAAACATGGCTGTGAAGTGCACCGCAAGGAAAAGTGTCCAAAAATGACTTAATCCTTTATGTCAAAGTGTATCCAAAGTATTCTTTAATCTTCATAGGAATATCATAGAAGCAGCCAACGCATTCCGTCCACCACCTGTGGACTTCATCAGGGCGTAATAGTCTAACGTATGTTGCTTGGTGTAATGTTTTTTTTTCAAAGACCGAAAACTTGAATAAAAACTTGACCTTGAAACTATCGTATTTTCCAATGCGTTTAAAATCATCAACTCCAAGCCTGCGGTATTCCGGTTGGTGTTTCACCCTTATGTATTCCTAGTCCCTCACATTCCCAGGGCCAGGTGATTTTACTTATACCTTGATTTGACTCATTGCAGCAATAATGCCTTGATAAGCACTGATTTTTATTTCAACAAAACAGCGTCTCAGTATGTGAAGGATTAAGTCATTTTCGCACACTTTTGCTTGCGGTGCACTTCACAGTCGTGTTTGAAATTACGTCCCTGGGATCACTCTCTGGAAACAGCAGGAGTAGTGGACGTGCACGCTAAGCAGTTTCAAATAATCTTTTGGACCTTGGACTTATTTTGGGTAATGGGGAGGGAGGTGCGGTTGCTTTATAGGCTTGCTGTTTCATTGTTGTTGTTTATACCTTTGGGAAATTTGTTTGACTTCCAAAACCTTCGGAGCTTCAGCAGGACCTTGCAGGAAAAGTGCCATATTTCAAGAGGTCTTTGGCAGATACAGCTCCAGGCTTGTTCTCTTAGAGGATTTTGAGCTCCATAAAGAATAAGAACCCCAAATGTAGAAATCTTGATTGGTGGAATGCACCTAAAACATGCACCTGATGAGAGGACTTCGGCGGCCACAAAATTTGAATTTCTCCTTCTCTGATCTTTACCTGCCAAACCAACAACTTCAGCCGGACTTCGAACACTGGCTATCCAACTTTGAGAGGACTTTTGCAGATACAGCCTGCAGCCTGTCCTGTTGAAGAATTTCGACTTCAATTTCAGAGACTAAGGGGCCGATTCCGATTCAGGCCGGAAATCACTACGACCGAGCCGGACCCGGAGAGATTTCCGACCGAATCGGACTCTAGCAGTCCGACCGAATGAGTACGATGCGTACGCATGCAATCGGACTCGATTCGGTCGGACTCCCATTGAAGTCAATGGGAGCGGGTCGTACAACGCGTATGCGGGCTCCCATTGACTCAATGGGTGCGAGGTGAACAAGGGCGCCCCCTACAGCGGGTACGCGTCGATGCGACTCGCGCCGTACATGCACAGGTAGGGGGGACCCATGGGTCCCCAATGTGTGCGACTCGCGCGGCTACGCGTACAGGGGGGTCCGACACGGACCCCCAAAGTCCGGCTCCGACTGCTCTTTGGAGCCGGACGGCGCGAGTCGGTCGGACTGCTCGAGGCGCGCATCGTACTTGCCCGGCCGGGGAACGTCTCCATTGCGCGGTGCGAGTCATGTCCGTGCGAGTCGGTCGGAGCGGTTCGGACCTGCAAACGAGTCGGTCAGCGATTTCGCGTGCGCTCGCATCGTACTCGCTCGCCCGGACGCACGTTCGAATCGGTCGGGAAAGAGGGCTCCGAATCGGATCCGGTTAAGCCGAATCCGATTCGGTGCCCTACCGGCCGAGATCGGAATCGGCCCCTAAGTCGGAAGGCAAAGTCTTTGACCAGGATGAATTTGCTTGGTGTATCTAACCCACACTCCATCGCAGTCGGTCTGAAATCACATCTAGGTCCCGGTCAACCACGAACAGAGTGACTAATGATTGGGGCTTTACTTTCGTTTTGGCACATTTTGTCTTAAATATTCAAAAATTCATATCTCTTGTCCCCCTTACTGGATTTTTGTTGTTTTGGTGTAAATTTACTCATTAAAAATTCTTCTCTATTTTTCTAAATTGATTGTGCTTTGATTATTCCACTGCTTTGTTACTGCTAAATACATATTGCCTTTTCCTAAGTTTAGCTTGTCTCCTCTGTGCCATAGTTACTAAGAGGTTGAGCCCAGAATTAAATTTAAAAAACTCTCACACCCACCCCAATTAATAATTTGTTACAGGTGTGGTTTTGACATATGTCTGACAGAGAAATCCCAGTGTCCTCTCACTTGCCATGGTACATTACAGTATTCACAAAACATATGAGGGTGTTGTCGCTCCTGCTTCCATCTCGAGTGTCTTAAAAAAGGTGTCTCCATTAGTATTAGGGCCATAAACAGTTATTATTGTGAACTGTACCCTCTATATCTTATTGTTTCATATCTCTACATGTGCACAATTCCGAAATAAAATAGATTACCCTCTAGCGGTATATTCATATTTTAAAACAACAACCATTAAAGCCCATCCTCTTTTCAGACATTTTTGTATTCTTTCATAGCACACACGTCTCTTTTAAAAGCAAAATATCTATTATGTGCTATATGTTTCTTGCATTATTATTGATCATTTTATTTTACTGCTATAAAGCACATTCCCATTCCCGCTTCCTGTAGTTAAATCATTAGCCATTCCTACTATCTAATTGCTTGTCTTGCTTTTTCAGGCTTTATGATTTTTTTGTTTTTTTTTGTTTTTTTTACATTTTTGCTCCTTGCTACACCCTTACTTGCACTCCTCCCTTCTCTTCCCCTATGCCCTCATGAAAACTGTGTGCTTTCTATGGGGCATATTCACAAGAACATGTGATAACCACTGCAAGTTTAGCTTAACGCAACTTCTCACATCGCAGTCCATCGCGGGAAAACAAAGCCGTGTTAACGTAGCATTCTCAACCTGGTGTCACCATGCGATAGTCCCACGATAACGCGTCAAATGACCGCATTAAAAACAACGCGACGCTGAAAAAATGCGAAACACCAAGGCAAATAAAGTTGCGATGAGGCCAACCACGAAAAAAAAACAGCGACAACCAGTGATAGGCCTGCAATCCCCACGCGTCTGGCGGGAAAATGCACCATAAAAGCTGAACAAGAAAAACACACCATAAACAAATCAAACTGCGCAGCAACATAGATGCACCCGGAATGAGTGCCCAGGTCAACGCGAACCCCACAAGCCCCACAGACCACCAGCAATGAACCTCGGGGTCGGGTAAGGCCAAGGAGAAGAGGAAGAGGAAGACGGGGTACAGTCCGCAGGAAAACCCGATCGTCGTCACGGAGGCGACAGAGCACCAACAACTGTCCGTCACCACCACCGTGTCATTGGCAATACAGACGGAAAAATGGCATCCCATCGTGAATGCAGTCGGAGTGCCGAGGAGGCCAAGATGTGCTGGCACGATGTCAAAAGCCAAACCAAGCAGAAACCCCCTGACAACAGGAAGGCAGCAACGGCGAATGGAGGTGGGAGTCCTGTGCCACAGGAGGAGCTGGAGCAAATGGCACCCATAGTCATCAGTGTGGAGACGGTGCAAGGAGTCGGGAGTTCGGACACTGCTCGACATGACCTGACACAACAGCAACAGGGTGAGTAACGAACAGGGACTGTGGGGACGGTGGGTGCGGGCACAATGGCACACATGCACAACGACATGTAGCACATCGCACACCCACAATAACCCTGGGTCATGTCTCTGATCCCCGTGGCACACTGCAGCACACATACAAACATCAAGTAGGCCCCCGTTTACCATGTGCCCAAAGGGGTCCCACTCCACACATCACCAATTACACAACACACACATGCACCCGTGCGAAACACAGCAAAAATGCGTATGTGAGAGCCACACTGACAATGCAAGTGACACCACATGACCAGCAGCATGGCTGGAGTACAATCACCATGACACTATGCACGCCACTAGACTGAGGTGGCTGAGTGTGGACCACATCCGGAAAGGAGCAGGTCACACTCTGACACATCCACCTGCACAAACAACCACTGACGTCAACAACACATCTGCAGACAAACAATGCACAAGAGTACAAAAAACGTCCAAGAGCACAAATGACCCAAGTCGCCAACATCACAGCACCTCAAAAGCACAAAAGCCAAAGGCACACCGCCTCCAAGAAATATGGGGCAGCAAAATCACAGCTGCAGGTGCAACTCCCACACAAAGCAGCACACACACATAGCAATTACAGCACACCCACATGGACGACAATGTGGTACACAGCCCAACACCTACAATGCAGAACAGAGGACACAACTGGGTCCACCTGTGCGTAGAAAATGGCCAATCACACCTGACATAGCAGGAAACTGTGAGATGCAAATGTACGTGTACAACCTCACCTACGTCATGTAGTCCAAATGTCCACTGTCCCGCATCAAATAGTCCGCCCCTCTCAAACAGTCACAATGTACATTGTCATGAAGTCTGAATGTAAACTTGAACAATGCGGCAACATACATGCCAACACAATGTCAACAAGCATCTCCCCTTCACATTGCAGAGGGACAAACAACACCCCCAGCAGAGCAGAGCAGACAACTCTACAGTGATGCTGAAGAGGACCACCACACTTCCGACACCTACGCCCCACAACAGTCCATGGACATCTAAGGCAATCGACCTCCAGGAGCAGGGCAGCACCGCTGCATCGAGGACACCCCACCCCCTGCACTGACAACACAGCTGGACGCACCCACCACCACGGCTGGCTCCCAGCAGCCCACCCAAGCACACATCGCATTCCAAGGCCAGGTGTTAGACTGCCAGAAGGGGGTGGCCGAACATGCGCGGGTGGGGTACTACCTCATGGAAGCCGAACCAGATCACATACGTGGGTGTCTAAGTCCCATCAGGGCCCACCAACACTCCCCAATGGAGACCCACACTGCAACAGACACATGCCTTTGCACATTTCCAGTACTGAACCACACCCAGAGCCACGGGATGATCATCCACACCCCCACGCCGGACTGGCGTACGCCGGCCCAGTTCACTCCTTTTACGTATTGAGTGGGGGACGACAAAGCTACGTGTGCAATGTCCCACCCGCTGCCTGTGGTGACATGGCTGCGTCCTCTGTACACGGCACAATGTAATGTTGTAGTGCCCGGGGCACAAATGAATACATCATGAGCACACGGACACACACAGATAGTTTGTTGAACTGGCCACGGGCACGTGCGCTCAACATCTTTATTGGCATGGTCACATGTACAGTGACGCATGTGCTGGATGTGTGTGGGGTGAGTGTAAGCCAGCCCTCATGGAGTCGTTGGTGCTGGCAACAACTTGAACAGTGATTACAATTGAAGCAGAAACATAAAACACCAGCACAACAGAAACAACTGTGAAGCATCATGGTGGTAGCCGGAGGGAGTACAGTGTTCACCCAACATGCAAGCAGAATGTTCCTTGATTTGTGGTGCACTGATTAGTGGCACCTGAAGAGCTGAGCAGGGTATCCAGCTGATGATGGCCCCCACGACAGGTGTGAGCAACTCTGATAGTCTGGCAGTAAGACACTTTCGACTCTGGCACCTGTCGTTTGGAGTTGGTCCTGGCGGTGGTGGCGTGTGCATCCTGCGGTGATGCGACGTCCGGGCAGGTCAGGACTCGATTTGATGTGTGAGCCAAGGTGGACCGCAGTTGAGGCCAGAGGCAGCGGACAGCCACAGACACATGGCGTTGATGACCCCCAGATCATCAAGCCAGAGGCCATCCAACATGCCATCAGACTGTGGCCATGTTTTGAGCTGGACAGAGTTAGTGGCCCCGGATGCACTGCGGCCGGCACAGGCACACCCCCACATGACGGTGACTTGCGGTGCAGTGAGATAGGGCCATGTGAGGTGAGCGGGTCCTCGTCAATGTCGTAGGTGAATGTAGCGAAGGTTTGTGGGGGACAGTGGAAGGTGTCCTCCAGGGCATGATGCAGAGGGCAGGAGCCGGCCGGAAGCGGCAAATGGAGGAGTGGAATGCTACAGCCTCGTTTTGGCCACATGGTCAGTATCACCGACATGATGATGAAGACAACCCCCAGTCCATGGACTCAGTCGCCAACAAATCTCAAGAAGAAAGTGTCCATGGTTGTCGGGGAACAGACTTAGTGGCACCGGAGCTGAAAGGGGATGCAGTCTGCGACGAGGCCAGTACAATGATATCAGGTCTGCCATAACTGAATCATGACTGAGTTCCCAATGTGTGCCCTACTCGACCGATGTGTAGTCCGGAGGCAACGGCCAGCGCAGGCCAACCGCTGTTCAGCAAGCTCCTCCTGGAACACTGACACACGGCGTTGAAATGGCATGTGGGGATGACTCGTGATTGACCGGGGCAGTGGCGACAGAGCTGAGCGGGTGTTTGGCCAGCGACGATGCCGTGTCCTGCCTGGTACGGACTGGCATGGATTTGTGTGGGGCCTGCAGGACCGCAGTGTAGTCCGAAGGCGTAGTCATCAAGGGCCCACAGACACGTGTGGTTGAGATGTCATGCACATACTGGCTTTCCAGGACCTATACCCCATTTGTGGCGTTTTCACGAAGCTCCGAGCTGCTTGTTGAGATCCGACACGTTTAGGACTCTTTTTAATCCCAAGCTGTTTTTTAACAGCTGATGGGAATGACAGCTCGCCCTCTATGAGTCCTCATTAACAATACTAAGGTATATGCAGAACCCAGCCATACATAACTGTATACTTTCATCAGATTATGCTCGATATCTTTATTCCAGCATCACGTTCTGCATTTCATGTTATGGGATTCAATCTATAATTAGGACGTGTTATTATCAAGACTTTGAACTCCGTCTTAAGAATATAGTCTCACACTCTGTGAGGTTGGTTACCTGAAATATAATTATTGAAGGTGGTTCTCCTGAGGAAGGCAGTTTTCTGCCGAAACGCGCGTTGAGACATCTTGGACACCACCCTACAATAATATTAATCCATGAGATTGTATTTATCATGTGTACTGTAATGTTGTTTGTCAGACAATCAATCAATTTATTATGCTGACAATATGTACAAAATAATAGAGTAAGGTTTGTGTGAATGAATGGATGAGTGACCACAGATAGTATGTTGTACACGTCTTTTCTATACAACAAAATGTATATGAAATCTAGAAACTTTTTTTAATGAATCTATTTCATAATAAATATTTTTCTATTTTTCTATTTCTAGTGTCACTTCCATTATTAATAATATAATCATGTTCTAGCTTTGTTGTTTGAAGTAGCCCTAGAGAATTTACAGTACATACTTTGTGTCACCACATCAAAGGGAGTATAGTGATATAAACCCAGCCATGAAGTGTGTACTCTGCCATAGCATAATCAAGACTCAGTTCCAAATGTGTGACCCACTTGAGCGTAGTGTAGGCCCGAGACAGCGGTGGAGTATGTCAACGTAAAAAAGGAATAAAGCGGGCCTGTGTCGCGGAGGCCGTGATGGTCTGAGGAGGCTGCGAAGGTCACGGGCCTCGGGCTTGGAGCTTGCGCCGGCACCTGGTGGGCCCTCTTTGACACACGCCGGTGTCGGCAGGTGAGCAGTGAGGCCTGGCTGCGCAGGGGCGGGCATGACGGGTCCGGGGACCAGCGGCCCGGGGTGCAGCAGGCGCACAGGATCGCAGGCCACACCGCTCACAGTGATGGCGTCGGCCTCATGGCGGGGTGGGAGGCGCCGCACTGGCAGACGCGTTGGGCATTCCGGAAGAGAACCACGCCCAGTGCTACGTGCTTTTTATTCACACCCCTGCGCTGGCCTGGCGTATGCTGGGCCAGCCCACTCTGCACACGCTTACAGGGGGGGCGTCACAAGCTACATTTCCGCGATCTTGGCTGGGGTGACATGGTTGCGTCCACTGTCCACGACACTCCAAACACCATCAGTGCTTGTAAACATGGCTGTGTCTGTGGTCTGCATACTGCAGTCTGTCCAGCACATCTCCGCCACACTTGGCATTGTGTACATACTCATGCATGGGTCACTTGCCTCCTTCGCATATGCCTGGTTCCCACCTCTCCCCACATTCCGGAATTGTGTGGCTGAGGTGCCATGCCGTCGATGGCTCATGTACATGGCTGACCAAGGTTGCCACAGTAAGCTGTGCTGTCGTGTCTGGTGAGAGGGCATGTTGTTTGGCATGTTGTATGTGATTTTGTGACGTGTGCAGTGTAAAAGTTGTGAGTTGCATGATTGTGGGGTTGAGGTGTGTGGTGTGTTCATTTGGTACTTGCCAACGGGCAGTGCATTCCCATGGGTGCCATCCTGGAAGCGCTGGTTGATGTTGGACTTTTGGAAGATGAAGGGATCATGCACACTTCCTGGGTAGTTGGCCATGACATTGGTGAGGAGTCCCCTGTGGTCCACTATTGCCTGCACGTTGATGGGATGCGTGTGCTTTCTGTTGGGGTATTGTGTGCGGTGTTGGCAGGGGGCACAAGTGGGACAAGTGTGCAGTCCATTGCCCCCGACACGTGCGGGGATCCAGCTATGGCGTATAGTCCTTGCTTGGTCTCCAGCTGTTCCTGCACATTGTGGGGGACATATGGGTGCTGGGGTCCCTAGCTGGTGAGGGCATCCAGGACAGGTGTGAGGGACTTGGATGGGGCTGGCTGTGAGACTCCTCCGACTCGGGCGGCTGTTGTTTGGGAGGATACCAGAGGCCAACAGGTGCAGCACAACCAGCAGCTTTGTCTGCGAAGGGATGTTGGTTGTCCGCTGTGTTGGTACAGTCAGCCTGTGGGTAATGATGTTCAGGATGCGGAGAATGGTTGTCCTTTTGGGCCTGTAGTGGGCATTGGCATTGTCTGGTGTTAGGTCTGTGGCGCTGGTGCATTTCCTGAAGGTCCGCTGTCTTTGTCTGTGCTGCGTCTGTGGTGGTCCGGGGGGGCTGGGGAGGTCCGTTGGTGGGGTGGCGGTCCTGGGGGTGGTGGCGGTGGGTGTTGTTGCCCTATCGGGGCTCCGGGGTGCATGGTGAGTGGCTCAATGGCATCTGTTGTTCTTCAGGTGTGGCTGTGGGCTGGGCTCCCTTTTCTTGTGCAGGTTGACGTCCAACTTTGCGCCAGGTCAGAGCAGGTGTTAATTTCCTGCTGATAACGCGCTGTATCGCCTGTTTTGTGTTCCTATCGCCGATGTGGCTGGTCGTTGAGAATGTTGCGTTGTGGTGTTGTCGCAGCTTTTTGCTCGGGAATGCCTACTCTGCATCTCATTAGCGTTAGTTGCCGGGGTCATCTGTGGCGATGTTTTTTGCGACTGCTTTCGCAGGAAAACTGGGGTTATGGGCGGTTAGCACCAGCTTGTGAATGGGGCGATAAATTTAGCGCGCCTTTGGTTGCGTTAAAGTGCCGATAACTCGCCGATAGCTCCTTGAGAATATGCCCCTTACACTTTTCTGCTAAGCCTTTTTACCACAGGGGGAGGGAGTGAACTGCATTATTTTTTCTGTCACCCCTCTCAATGCTGTGTTTTAGGTACCAGTTCGTCTGGTAGTATTTTTTGCTTCTTGAGAAGAACACATGAATTTAGGAATGCCATTTATCATTATTTTTAATCCAGAGGGGCACTGTAAGTGAGTCTCATGCCTAGGTCCCGCTTTTTTAACCGATCGTCAGGTCTAATCAGAATTGCTTGATTTTATAGTTAATTGGTTTATGAATGTTTGTTAATATTGTTTCTGCCACTGGAATTTCATCAAAATTCTTTTTTGGCTTCAAGGGGCTTTCGAGTTTTCCAAAGTTGAGTCTATGATAATTCTTTGTATCTTTTGATTTATGTATATAGGCTACATCAACTAGTTTTTCAGATCCGTGTTTACATTCGCTGTAGCTGCTAACCCAATGATCAATAAATTGTTCTGTCTTGAATTACATTCCAATCGCCATTGCTTGATCTAATTTCTTGTTCTGCCGTTTTATTTTGCCAACTTCCTACGTATTGGAACATCTTCTTTTGACCACTCAATTTTGTCTCCCATGTTTTCAATTTTCAGTTGGGCTCCCACTATCTGACCAGTTTTAATAGGCAATCGACTTTTTGTACTTCTGGAGAACTAAAGACAACAATAATAACAGAGGGAAGACATGAAAGAAGAAGAGTCTAGGTGGACATATACCCTGAAGAAACTTTCAGACTACATTCGCATAGTACTGACATGCTCTTTTGGAATCTCCATATTGTGAGTGGTGAATGTATACCCTCAAATTATGCCCCTAACCTGCCTCCTCTGTACAGGTACTAGGGCCACAGGTGTGTGCAACTTTTTTGTCAATGTTGTCAGGCGTTTGGTTATTTTTTTGCCTCAGCCCTTACAGTTGTCTGATGTAGCTAGTCTCAACCAACCAACTTGTCACTTGATTCTGCTGAACAATATGGTTAAGGGCCAAATGGCAGAGACATTCTTTGCTAAGGCCCGCAACGTGGTTTCTCTGACTCTGGGTCCCGGAGTGCTAGATAGGCTTTCTTATGTCATCTCTGGTGACCCTGCACAGACCAGATATGAGCCCATAACATAAGGTGTCCTTATCATTGCCTTCCCAGTGCCAGAAGAATCCTGGGATCTCACATCTTCATATCCCAACGATGTGAAGGTAAATTTGCTGAAGTCAGCTATCCTCAATCTGGGACCATATGAAGTAACTTTCTAGCTCATGAAGTCAGATTCATATTTCAGCCGCAGATATTTTTTTCAATCTTTAATTCGAATCACTGACAAAATATCGACTACAACAATATCAAGGTACAAAAATATCGTGACAAAAATATCGAAGTCAAGAATATCGACATCCTATCTACATCATGTTAAGTACAAAAATATCGAGAAAAAAATATCGATGTCAAAAATATTGTTGTAAAAAATATCGCTTTTTTTAAATGTTAAAAAAATAATGTAAAATAAAGTAAATAATACATATAATTAAAAGAAACATAGTTAAAAATATTTAATTTAAAAAAAAATAATAATAACTAATACATATAATGTTAAAATAAATTAAACATATACATATAAAATATAATATATATATACTTACTTAATAATATTCATAAATAATTATTTTAATAACTTCTAAATTGTTAAAAACATTTTATAAATTATAAATACATATATACACATACAAAAATTATATAAATACAATTATAAAAAATATATATAACAAATTAAAAAACTACAATATTTTATTGTTTTTAAATTAAATTATACACAACATTAACTAAAATAATACAGAAAAATATTGGATAGCGGAGGGAAAAAATTAATTACCAATTAATAATTAATAAACAATAAATTAATTATCAATACCAAAAAATAAAAATTATTAATTAATGTATTATAATTAATTTACTTCCCACCTTATTCCCCTATAAACCCACAACCCACTCCAATAAAAAATTAACACAGTTAATATAATTATCAATTAATCAATTAATACAAATTAATTACCAATTATTAATTAATTAACAATAAATTAATTATCAATACCAATAAATAAAAATTAATAATTACTTAATTACAATTAAATTACTTCCCACCCTATTCCCCTATAAACCCATAACCTGCTACAGAACTAAAATGCAAAATTTAATTAAAAACAATTAATAATTTCTAAAAATTATGATTTAATTTACTATAATTAAATTACTTCCCACCCTATTCCCCTATAAACCCACAACCCGCTATGGTACTAAAACGCCAAATTTACTTTAAAAAAAATTACCAACTTCTAAACAATTAATACATATATTTAAAAAAAAAATACAAAACAACAAAACATGTGGAACACATACATATAAAATACATACTAAAATACATAACACTAACATAAACATCGATATTATTAACATCGATATTTTTGCTATCGATATTACTGACTTCGATATTAACAAAAACGATATTTCTTACCTTCAGGTCGATATTCTGATCAACGATATTCTTGATGTCCATATTCTGTCCCTACGATATTTAAAACTCGATATTAATGTAGGTCAACATAAAAAACTCGATATTATGTCTGTGCACCCTTTAATTCAATAATATGTGTATATAGGCAATAATGTTATTCAAACAATTACAGGCATTATATGTAAAAATAAAGATGATAAAATAAAACTAAACATTTACAGAGAAACTAAAAACTGACTAAGACCCATTGCCACATATCAGAAGAGCAAATCAGCTAAGAGATGTTTTGATGATCAACAGGGCTTTACATTATATTTAGTAAATACATGATTTAAAATTCATAGAGGCGAAGAAAAAACATGGTGCAATTCATTACAATATAAGTAAAAGTGCTTTTACCATTTAAATTGCATAATCATTTCCCTTCATTAGCCCTAACCAATGACGTCACATTGGGGATTTTAAATAAGGGCTTCATGTCTAACCAGCATTTGAGAACCTCTAACCCTAACCTGTAAGGTAAAAACCTCATCATTACCCAAAGAATTATAACATTTGTGTGATGGACGATTTCCTTTTAGGTAAACTCAATCTCTTACAAATATGCAAGGCTGAACATCTCAATGACTGTTGTAGTTGAGAACATCCCATTGGTGTGTGCACACCCAAAGTCAGTCTGCAGACCTTTATATAAGTTGTATTATAACTAAGCTGGGCCATGATCTTTTCTTTTTCAGCATTTCATTTCAATAAAGGAAGAAGATGTTATTTTCATGTGCAGATTCCAAGGTACATTCCTACTTAGGTGTGCGCCTGCCTTGTCATACCATGATGTAAGCCCAAGCGCACATCTGACTGCCTTGATCATAGAACCAGGCTGAAGACGCTACATCTGGTTTTCAAAATATGTCTCACAGCGATTTCCCAGGAGGCAGAGACAAGTAGTGCTGCACCATACAGAGCCTAGGGTAGTGCTTTATTTTTAAAAGCTAAGTAAGTGCGGGTTGTAAACAGTCCCCATACTCATGAAATAAGCTTTGCTAGAATAATTGATAAGCGGAACGCTGAACAATATCAAACATTCACCCCCAGTACAGAGATCTGAGCCTAAATCCATCGCTTTTTTGCTCACCATGCCATTCTAGTTTAGACCCAGCCATATGCAAATCAGTCTTAACTCTGCTCCTCATGTGAACAGTCCAGCCCGAACTGCCAGGCGAGGTCCTTGCTGGACTGGAAACAAGCATCCTGGGACCGGTTTCGGGGTATCATCACTCATCAGCTAGGCTAGCTTGACTCCAGTGGCATGAAGAGCACAGGACCCACGTCTGGGCATATCCGTCCCACCCGGGGTGACAAATGCAAAAAGAACAATTGATGGAGGGAATGTTGAACAAGGATGCTTGTTTCTGGTCCGGGGAGGACATGACCTGGCATTTCAGGCTGGACTGTTCCCATGAGGAGCAGGGTCAAGACTGTTTTGCATATGGCTTGGTCTAAACTGGGGTGGCATGGTGAGCAAAAGAACCAAGATCTCTTGACTAGGGGTTAATGTTTGATTTGTTCCGCATTCCATGCATCATTTGTGTGTCTTTTGCTAAGCTTTGCTAGACCACTCAAAATTATCAGAACTATGACAGATACCTGTTTTAAATGTTCTGCCCAACTGGAGTGTAATCTATTATTATTAAATAATCTACATATACTATACATGAGATATGGACTTATAGGCTAATTGGAAAACGTTTCAAATATATCCCAAAGAGGGAAGTACTAACACACAGCCATGCTTTAAGCCACTGCACACTGAAATCTATTTGGACAGATGACTTGTGGGGGGGTCTACCTGTACCAGTGTCCAATTAGATGTATGCAGAGAATTGTCAGAATCCTGGAGAGATGTTCCAGTCAATTAATATTTTCCAGATTTGCTTTTTGTCAACTAGATCAAGAGCTGGGTGGATTTTGACAAAGGAACAACAAAAACTTGCAAGTTGTTTCATCGACTTTCACGCTGTAACTGCAAGGACTGAAACAACAGTCGCGAGTGGAGTGATTCAGGGAAGCAATTTATACTATGATATTCATGCATTTACATGTTGCTTAAACATTTTTGAGTATACTTTGGCAGTAAAGTAAATGAGGCTTATTAATAATCAAAGGTTATAAGGAAGACTACAATCATTCCTTTCATATATAGCCTTCACTATGACACCTTTCCAAGGCACAGGAAAGAGACAATTTCTGTCACTCAAAGAAAAAAACGTAATCATTTTTGGGCCTACCACTTTACTTTAAATTTGAATATCAATGTGGTTACATTGTCTTGATTGGCCAGAATACCTAAATGCAAGAGCAAAATTACATAGTTTATATTGTAAAGAGAAAGAGAATCTAAAAAATCATGTTCTACTATCTATAGTCTACATCAGACAGGTGCTTACTTCATTGACCTTATGGGTTTATCATATGTAGGACTCAGGAGTCGTCAGTGTCTGCACATACTATAGCCTTATAGCCCATCGTAGCGGGCTTTACCGGCCATTAAAGGCCCGCTCCAGCGTTAAAGGCCCGAACCGGAGGCAAGGGCCTTTAACAAGGGAGCGGGACTTTAATGGCCGGTATAGCCCAGCTATGAAGGGCTATAATGCTATTAGAACATTCTGCCACTAGAGGGCAAAATGTTCTAACAAATAAAACAAAGGCCTCTCGGAGCCTGAGGGGGTTTAAATCCCCTTGGGCTTCGAGAGGCCTTTGTTCACAGCGACAGCTGTGAACAAAAGCAACATTGGAATGTTGCTCTGCGGGCTTTTACTGGCCTGTAGAAGCACGGAGCACTCCATTGTATTCAATGGAGTGCTCCACATTCCAATGTTCTAATAATGAAGATGGAACCCCTCTTCTGCCCTTATTTACTAGGATCCAAACATTATTCAACAACCGAGAATGAGTAACACCAGCCATAATATTTTGTTTTTTCTCCTAATTAGAGTCCTTTATTGGATCTGAAGAAACATGCAATCATCCAGGCCATCGTTTCACCAAGTTTTGGGTTTTTCTCCGTTTACTCTTTATTATTTTGCATACTTCATTACACCACCCATATAATGGGGAATTAACCAAACTCTGATCTTTGAACCTGTTCGACCTTAAAAGGTAGTTCGTGACATGCCCCCACTACCCAGGATAGCGATATGCTATAACAATTAAGAGCCTGATTTAGAGTTTGGCGGACAGTATACTCTCTCACAAACATGACAGATGTCCCGTCTGCCATATTGCAAGTGCATTATTTACCCTATGGAACTTGTGATACGGTGGACTGGATAGCTGTCATGCTTGTGATTGAGTATCTCATCTTCCAAACTCTACATCAGACCCTAATATTGTCCTCCTCTGTCATGGAGAACAAATTCGAAATTGGGACAGCCATGTTATGGGAATTACATTTAATTGACTACGTCACCAGCAAGGATACTCATCTGGAATGGGGAGAACACATATCTGGAGGTGACCAGGGGAGGAACAAACTAACCTGTAATGGCCAATGAACGCTAGCTTTTGGTGTTAGCATTTTGAAGTTGTTGAAACCTTCAAAACTATATAAACAAACAACATTTTGGTCAATTGGACAGGATTTCTGCAGAACAGAGAACGTCTCATTGGCAGGCACATCTGAAGTACTTCGATAAAATTAGCAGATCATGCCCAAGTTATACACTAGCGATACAAAAGGGGATGATGGTCGGAACGTTTGAGCCAATCAAACACTCACCCCCAGTCAACTGATCTGGGTTTAATCCATCATCATTCTTTAGCTCACTCCACCACCCCAGTTCAGACATGGCCATATGCAAATCAGTCTGACCCTGTGCCTCATGGGAACAGTCCAGCCCGAACTGCCAAGCCATGTCTTCCCTGGGCCGGAAACAAGCATCCTAGGACCGGTTTCTGGCATTTCAGCCGTCATCAGCCAGGCTTGCTTGAATCCAGTGGCAAAGTGAGCAAGTTATACACTAGATTACCCGTTACTGGGGACTCTTTAGATCTTCTACAAGAAGAAAAACTGGCTTGAGAAACATTAAAAGCATGCAACAAATTACTTATACAGTAACCAGCAAATAAAGGATGTAATTTCAAATTAGATCCAAATACAATAATAATTAATGTTCTTAGGAATTGACTAATAATAGTATTAAAATCTGTTTCCATTACAAATTGCATAACAACAACAACGTAATACAAAATGTGGATATACATGTTTATTAAAATCAAAATGAAAACATTTTATTTTGAAGAGTACAAGTCCACCACACAGGCAAGAATCCAGAGGATGTCCAGTGTCAAAAGTTTCACCCCTTGGTGATTTTGGTAATATCAATATAAAGAAGCTCCCTGAGGGTTGGCCCAGGTAGATGCAAATCTCAGTCTCTAACCCTAAAATCCTTTTCCTTTTTGCTCCTGAAAAAACCTTTTGTGCTGATAGTCAGTGAGGCTCCCCCACAGCTGCAAAGTCAAGTAAAGTTATTCATCAGGATAAAATAGAGATTAAGAAACGTTTCTAATTAACTTAGAAGATAGAATGACACCTTCATATCTACCTGTTCATCAAAGTAAACCAATTAAAGAATACATTAGAGTGGGACCAGAGGACACCTTTGCCTATTCAAAACTTTCTTTAAAGGTTTCTGGGATTTGACCACTATATTCATATCACTGCATTACATTGTTGATTTGGTACCAGTCTAATGTCTCTGACACAGCTGAAACTTCATTGCTGGCATACTGATCTGCATGACTCAAAGGCTACCCTGCTATGACTAGACCCAAAAAGCCACAGATAGCAACATTCCTTAGGCTGACATATTTGTTGTTGGTACCCTTTAGCAATACCAAACAACCAAAGGATCAACAGGGGCTAAATCCACTTTTGTATATAGGATTGGGAGTGGGTCTTCAACTTACTATGCCCAGGAAATTTTCTCCGTTTTCCTCAATCCTTGTAGCCCGCAATTTTTGTATTTCTAAAAAAGCCCTTTTGGGTTGTCAGTCACTACGCTCCAGGTATACCCCCCACTTAAACAGGTGTATAGACAACAAAAAATTGTGTGTGGGTGAGATAGCACCTCACGGGCGCTACACCAGAGGAGCTTACTGGTAAGTTCTCACCAGTTGTGCCCACGTTTCTCATCATTGGTAGCTATCTCACCTGTGAAAACAGAAGAAATGTGCTGAGGAATTGTGCTCAGCTCAAATACCAGATCATTTGTCTTTTAAGAGGTTACTTTGTTACATCTAATTTAATAGTCACAATTGTATCCATTGTTAGTAAATATTCTAAGCCTTACCTAGCAGGAATAAAATAAGTCCCTAGAAATTTCAGCCACCCATAGATCTTTTCTTATGAATTGTCAAAATGAACAGGAATAGCAATCCACCCTTTGATGAGGACAAATCATTGAGCTACCAATGGTTGATTACTTTCTTGTCCTCTTAGCTGCTGCAAAGTAATACCATTTGAGAGAAAGTTGATTATTAGTTGGGGTGGATGGTAATCTACCACAAGTAACAAGGTCCCTGTTGTTAGGTTCCGTAAAGGTTTCAGTATTTTAAACCATTGCTCAACCCCTGGTAGCTGTACCAGTAGTGGATGGCATTGTTTGGGATAAGGTTCAGTATGAAATTTACGGCCTGAAAAAGATGATTAGAATGCCATACGTCTTTCGTGTGTCATTAGGTGATGTCATCACACATGGACGACTGGGATGTTAATGCTGTACATTTCTTATGTTCTGATTTAAAATATTACACTGCTTTTGAAACTGAGGATTTGTATTAAAATTCTGCCAATTATGCTGATTTATTTTGTTTACAACATTATGGTCATCATTTTTTACATAAGTCAAATACAGTACATAATCAGGGTAATTATATGCAAGTTGAACATTGTTCCGCCCCATTTCAGGGTAGTTCACAGACACAGAAAAATAAGTTTGTCTACTTTTCGGGTTATAATCTATCGGACCCGAGATCCTATTATTATACATTGAGTGCACAAACATACACAAAATTCATGCTGACCCCTACTAAATTGGTATATTCTTCGACTTTCATAACTGATTTATCGTTGAAAGGTTATGATTATTGGAAAGACACGATTGATTTGAAATCGATTTCGGGTATCAAGAATTGGCAGGTGCAGGGAACTGAATCATTGCATTGTGCGTGTTTGATACCGTCACAAATGTTATTTTTTTAATCAAACAGTACAACAAACTACATGTTTTGGTTTGGCTACCGCTAAGAATTTGAATTTTACCTAATTTCCTTCGTTAGCCCCTTATGACGACTGGCAACAATATGCAAATTATACTCTGGAGGAAGTACAAAATATGGTCCAGAATGGTACTCTCAATTTGACCAGTATTGCACCCTTGGAAGGTTAATTTGGCCTCTCAGTACTAATGCTTGCCAGTTGCGTTTTTTTAATTCAACAGGGGGGTTTATGCACAGTAGACCTAACCCTCGTTTTCCATAATCACATACAGTTGCTACATATTCTGTAGGGAAATTGTGTCAACAATGGTTGGGACACTCATCGTTATCATCTGTGAAACAACATCTCTCACGTTTAAATGAGGACATTGATCTGGCAGATTTCCTTTTAGGTCCGAGGTCCCCTCGTGCGAAACGTTTTGCTTATGCAGCATATAATGAAATCTGGAAACTGTGCCAAATGGAAGCAGCTTTCAGGTTGCATCAAGTAGATCAGGACAATTTGCGTAAGGTTTTGGATGTGGTAGACAACAGAATCAATACTTTGTCTTCTCGTGTTTACACTTTGGACAATATTGTTTCACCTGTTATTGGCATTGTGTAAAATGATGTGTCTGTTTTATATCATGTTCAAAATCATTTGCGTTCTGTAATGCAATTTGGCTGGACTTTACGAACATTGAAAAGTGGAAAAGTGCCTTGGGATTATTTGAATACAACTGTCCTGTTTTTGCCGTTTAACTTGACTGATAAACAAAAGCTTATGTCAATGAAAGATTCCACATATACCTTGTTACATATCGAGAAGTTAGAACAACTACCATTTTCAATAGCGTAGACTGATTCCTCGGTATGGTTAATACATGGGGTTATTTCTTTACATATTTCCCTCTTTCAATTTAGTTCATGTATGAAACATTTTCCTATCGGGAGGTTTGAACTCCTGGGTAGTACTTTTCTGCATGAAATGTGGTCTTTACCGTTTACGTTTCACTGTTTGCGTGACGATAAAGAGGTTTTCCTGACAGGAGAGGGCTGTGATTCTACAGTGGGACACGCTTTAGTTTGTACACAGGTTCAGTTGCACAGCGCTTGCAATATATCAGCACCTAATTTAGCCTGTTTTCTAAAAGGAACACCGGTTTCCTCAATAATTCCCACACTCACTTTGCTTTCTAACGGTAGTTATCTTATCCTAAATAACCACAACTGCTGCGGGTTACGGGCAGGGATTCCATTTATAGTAACGGTTTCCAAAAGAGTAACTTTTTGCAGGAATGTTCTTTTTCCTCCTCTGCATGGGATTGTAGATAGCTCGCTGTGGCCTTCCATTCCCACTTTGAAAACAGACTTCAATAAACTAAGCAGACTCAAAGCGCAATTCTTTCAACAGGAAGTCGCTCTCACTTCGGCTCAAGAGACCTTCGAATTGCAGATGGCTAGGAAATCTAGTGAGATTCAGTCACTGCTGAATACGAATCTCCCACTACATTTTGGGGAACTGATTCACCAAATCTTTAATGCGTCTGATACTGAAGGCCTTGCACATTTTTTTAAAATTGTGGGCTCCGGCCTTGTTTCATCTTTTCAAACTATTTTTGGAGTAATACATTCTATTTTTTCCAGCGCCTTCGGTGGTTTTCTACTTATTCTATTTTTGGCGTGTGGAGTGCTGGTACTTCTGCTCTTGTTACGTTATGGATGTCCATCCTGTGGTTCTGCACAGACCAGGCCCATTCCGACTGTACCGTGAACGAATGCAGCAACTTTTTGGATGCCTGCCATTGGCAACACTGAGTGTGAGCTATCAGCTTACCTTTCGTTTCGCTTACTTCACTTGCGTGCAACCTGTGTTCTACTGTCGACGGTGCCTGTTCTACTGGGCTTTGGATATCTGCCTCTCCACAACATCAGGCGCTGACCTGGATTATGATCTGTTGGTGGGTCCCTTGCTGGCCCATGACCAGGACTGTTCTGGTGACGCCCGTATGATGCGTGCAGCTGCACGTGGAGTGTTGGCATGTTGGAATACCTGTGAGGCAGCCCAGCGCCGCTTGCAGGAAAGTTTCATCGAATATCACGCAAGTTGCCCTATTCTACTGCTGGATGCACTGGATTACGAGGAACATGAATGTTCATTCGCACTGCTGAATTGGATGGCATCCCTCTTTTTTCATAGCGACAATGATGTCCTTTTAGAGCGCCTTGCGTTCCACGGTGCGAATAATTTTTTTAATTTTTTTTACTAAACCTGCAAGAATAATATATATATTTTTTTTTAATTTGTCCCATTTGTTGATTGACTCTATTTTAAATGGAAATGCAATTTGGCTCTCCTTATCTGTGGAACCTGTTTGTCTATGCACTACAACCTGGCCAAGGGGAGGGTGTCATGTGGTTACTAGAGAAGTTATCGACATCTTTAAGTTAGCATGAGCCTGGTAGCCATGATTCTCCTTTTGCACACAACACTGTATGTCCTTATTTTGCACGACTTTGTTTATGCCTTTCCCATGAGAACTCTCTGCTGTGCTTGTTCTCTGCTTGTTCCTGGAATTTCGTCTGAACATTGTGAGCAAGGTCGATAAACACTGCATCTGATTATTCTGTTCTGGTCAGGTCTGGTCTAGCACTTAGACAAAACATACCAACACAGCTGTTCTTGCTGGAGAATCGTACTTTGATATTATGAGGATGCATGTTTAGGTAACACACACTTGGAGAGAGACTTTTCCAGGGAGAAGAGCAACACGCACCGTTGATGTAGAAATACAATCTATGTCCTGAGGTATGGGGTCTGCTGACAAAGCCCAGAGATCTTCTATTATATAATAATACTTCTGCTTACCAAGGGGAGGGAGGTTATGCCTTATAGTCCTTTATCCACTGTAAAATGATATCTCCCTTTATGATATCTGGCCTTGCTACAATGCTAACTGTATTGATATTATGCATTTTGCTGCTGGTGGTGGCTCGTATACTGCATTTTAGAGCACAATAGTTAAAATAAATATTTTAAACTATTGACGTGTTTCTGTCAGATCTTATTGTGGACAAGTATGAGAATGTGAGCGAAAAGGTGTGTCTTGCTACCGCGATTCCTGAGAGATACGGGAGTGTTGTGTACTGGGGTGTCTAATCATTGGTTTCTGCATTTGTGAGTAGTAGAGCGAGTGAGACACTATAGCTAGTCGGTCCTGGGTTCGTGGGCACTAAGGTGGTGGGAAGGCTTAGCCCCTATACACCGAGGTCCCATTTTCCTGCACATAGTTCTGTGTATGTGCAGAATCCCTGCAACAGTGGAGTGGCATATCATAGAGTAGATTGGAGTGCTGTGTCATAGACGGTGTGTCGTACAGCATAGGCAGTAGAGTGGATTTTTTTTTTTTTCCTGGACCTTTCTGCAGGGTCACTACAAATGTTTCCTTCCTTTGCTTTGCTGAACATGTGTTGGTTAGCTTTAAGAACTCCATCCACTTTTTTCATGATAACCAGTGGTAAAGAGCTTGTACTCTCTCCCTAAAACATGGCAAAAGTGGCCCATATGTGATTGGTGCATTTAATTTACTTGTAAGCCCCTAGAATAAGGTACCCAGGCCTGTAAATTACATGCTAATTATTGGGCTGCAGGACTCATTGTGCCACCCACTAAAGTAACACTGTAACATACTTCTCAGGCCTGCCACTGCAGCCTGTTTGTGCAGTTTTAAACTGCCATTTAAACATGGCAAAATAAATATTTTGCCAGGCCTTAAGCTTCCCTTTTAATAATTATAAGTTACCCCTAAGCAATGCCCTAAAGGCACATAAGGCAGGGTGCATTGTATTTAAAAAGTAGGATATGTGTACTTAAGGTTTACATGTCCTGGCAATGAAAAACTCCTAAAGTTGTTTTTCACATTTGTAAGGCTTTCTCTCCCATAGACTAACACTGGGTTACCTTATTTCAATTAATAAGTTTTAACTTCAGATTACATTGAAAAATTATGTTTAGACTCAAATGAATTGTAATTTAAAATCTTCTTTAAGGGCAAAGTAGGATTTTGATTATAACTAGGCCTGGGCAAACTTTAATTATGCTGAAGTAATTGACATAATTTTGGTAATTTTGCGTGACAAAAGTTATGTGAGATTATTGAAATTATGCCCTTACTCTACATTGCATAATTCTGAGTAGAAATTGTAACGCGAGATGTGCAGTTCGGGTAGTTTTTGAATACAAACTGCTATTCAGGTATATTTTTTACTCAAATGTGGTTTGAATAATTTTCAAGCACGATCAAACAAATCAGAATGCAAATGGCAGTGTTTTGAATGCAAGCAGCTGTTCCTTTGACCTATGCAGTTAACAAACATTTCAGGTACATTTTTTACTCAAGCCGAATTTTCAAGTAATTTTTTGATCACAAACCAACCGATCCTCATGCAAGCAACTATAAATCAACTCAAAATTGTTGACTTTTTTGAGTGTAAGTTGCATTTTGCATAATTGTGGGTAATTTTGTGGTAATTTTGCATAATTACGCTACACAGAATTACGTGAGATACACCCAACCCTAATTATAATTTGAAAAGGGCACTTTTAGAAAGTTCAAAAGTAGTAGAATGCACTCCCATTGTCCTCAAATAGTTTAGGGTTTTTTCACTTGGTTGCGGTGTGCACTCTTGCGGTGTGTTCCATCCATACACACGAGAGGAATCTCAGTAATAATGGAACCTAGTCAGGTTCCAACGCGGGGTGCACTGCCAAAAGAAGGCTTCTCATTTAGTTAAATTCCACAGCTTTTATTTTAATCCATTTTTAGAAAGTTGGCATTCTCCTACCCAAAGTATCTGAGACCTTTATTGGAGGTTTCAGCTGCCTGGGACTGTTAATGGTTCTCCCATCAAGAATGTGTACTGAACCCAGACATTGAAAATTATGACCTGGGTGTAGCTGGGAGAGGGTCTTCCTGGCAGAATTGCAAGGGAGGAGCTGTACCCTGCCCTGATGACATTTTAAAGGACCTTGGCCACAGCACACACAAAGAAACTGGACACCAGGCCTGCCCGGCTTTTTGTCACACTACACAGTTTGGAGCCTGGACAAGGGAAGGGGAAGCCCTGACAAGCACCAGTTTTGGGGGTAGGTCAGTGAATTTCCCCTCACAAAGGCTGACATCAGGGATAAAGAAAGGACCTTCAGAACCACTACTTAGAACACTCTAGGAACTATGGAAGAGTCAGAAGAAAGACTGTCCTGCTGACTGAAGAAGGAAGATTGGACCTGCTTGCCTTGATCACATGCTATCCATGGTGACTCCAGGTTAGCACTAGGTGGTAAACTATGCTCTGCTGCCGGAGTTTGTGGAGTTTTGCCACTCCACTTGGAGCGTGAAGTTTAGCAAAAAGAACTCAGCTAACCACCGGCGGAGTGGAGGTTACTTTACTGGTGCCCATCCCTATCATTTTCCTGGGGCCACATGACTTTTATTCCACCCTTAGGCTAGAATGCATGTCGTACATGAGCCCAGGGACAGCATGCGAGTGAGGGGGTGGAGGAGAGAGGAAGTGGCAGAAAGCTGCAAGGCTACGATTGGCTACAACAAGGCGGCAGAGGCAGCAGTGAGAATGCAGTGGCGGGCAGCTTTTGCTGGTGCGGACCGCAACCTTTAAGGTGTTTTCTCTTCATCTGCTCTTAGCTCCGACTGCTTATCCCTGCCTTATTCCCGCCTGCCTTCATTACAATTCTGTGGCCCCGGTGAGAAGCACGGAAGTGGTCGGCATTGGCTGAAGTGGCTTGTTCTCCCGGTGCCTTAGCAGTGCCTTCGAGCTACTGAAGTGACAGTTATTTTTCTTTTGCTTATCAGGTATAAAGCAAACATTTCCATGTGTATTATTTTTGCACAAGTTAAACAAATCCCACCAGTAATGCGTATTTACTGAATGCAAGGGCGAGATAGTGGAATTAAACGAGGAGCACATGAATAACTAGCATAGCATTTCTGACACGTGCAGCGACATATTTGAAACTCACTTTACATAAACCGTGAATGTTTTTGGACTGAGGTGGTTCACAAAAATCTGTGCACTCTTACATGTGAGCATAGTGACTTTGTGGTGGGACAGTGTTGCTTGGGGGTAATAGTGTGTGGTTGCTGAATCTATAGATCCCATTGTAAACAGTCTGGTCATTTAGAGTGACGCCCCTGCGTAACCAATTAATGAATAGACATACCTCGTGTCAAGTGCCAAGGATTAGAACAATCTATTCTGAGGAAAACACATTTGCTTGTTTACTTCAAAAGCACTGCCTACTGTTAATTCATCATGTCAGATATGCTAGAGTAATTATGTTGTAGCGGCAATAGTGGGTGGCGGGGAGGTTTGCTGGAACATTTCAAACAGAGCACGAAGGAAGCGTACTTCGGCGCTCATGCTCAGCATCAAAGTGTATCTCTGCTGTGCTGTTGCTCTACACAAATGTATTCGTTCACTTATTTGTACGCACCATAAACCCTTTGAAATGTCTCACAGAATTGTGTATGGCAGCGAGAGCAGTAGAAGGGAGCTGCCACTTGCCACTCTTCAAATGTAAATTGTATCTCTGATGCCTTTGCCGTGCCAATAGCAGTCCAGACCTGAAAGGGTGGAAGGGCACCAGTCAGCCATTGTCAACATCAGAATGAATTGCCATGGGCTAGTGTCAGCCTCCCGTTCCATCCCTTGCAATCACATGTGATCACAGCTCACCTGTCAAGCTTACTAATAGAACGACCTCAAGTCTCATTGCCCAACTAGGGCTGAGCGGATCTCTGCTGAATCTCTGAGTTTTTAAGTAACTGCATGAAATTCCATGAAGTACAAATCCACGAGCTCCACCCACCACTACTCTAAGTGACAGTGGGCTGACTCCCTGTATGAACTGAAGGGACACAATAAGCTTCCAGATGCCTCCCTGCAACTGCCTGAACTGGACCTGCCTGAACCTGACCGAACCCTGCTGCTGACCTCTGCTGGAGTGACTCCTTATCCCAAAAATGTGTCCCCCCAGGTCCTGAAGCATTGGCTGGCATCAGCGAGAGCGCCTCCTTAAGACAAAGTTGAAAATTCAAAAGTTTGAGCTCCTCACGAATGTGCCCATTAATGTCAAAATTCTGCCACCCATGATGACCGCCACTGCAAAACTGCAGTGGGACCTACATTCTATGTCAACAGTGACCGTTCACAATGAACGGCAACACAAGACTGCACTACAGCAACAACAGCCCATGGCAACTGCCAATGTGAAGCTCCAGCAATGACCTACTCTTCACGATGCAGAAACCACTATTTGCAATGTTCAACCTGCTCTAGGCCCTGGAAGCCTCCTCCTCGCGGTCTCTTCCAAAAGGAACAGAACTCTTTGCGCCAGGACATGAGAAGGTAACTTTTTAGTGGAACTAACCTGGTTCCTTGTGACTTTTCCCCCGTCCAGTGCGACCAGACAACTTTGAGTGGCAGTTCCGCTTTTCGGAACTATTTACACTAAAAACTTTGAAATTCCATGTCTCTAGTCTACTGACTGTTTTTTTGTTGTTATTCATTGGTATTCATTAAAAATTTGTTTGGGATATTTCCTTGTGTTGTGTTTTCAATTTATTATTGTTCGGTGTGATGCATAAATAATTTTCACATTGCCTCTAAGTTAAGCTTGATTGCTTTTGTGCCAAGCTAACAGGGTTAAGCACAGGCCAATTCGGAGTCTTTTGTGGTTTACCCCGATAAGGACTGTGGTTGTTACATGAGTGGAGTTGCCACCCCTCTCAACCAATGATACAATTTGTATATATATAGTCATGTGATCAAGGCCGCTAGTTCGGCAGAAACGCGTCATGGCAGACTTTGGCGAAATAAATTAACTTTAGCACTTATCTGGGTCCGCGCTCGTTTTTCCGGGGACTTGGAGCAGTGATGAGGTGTTTGGATATATATATATATATATATATATATATATATATATATATATATATATATATATATATATATATATATATATATATATATATGTTATGGGTAGGCGGAACTCGAAGTGTGTTCCGTGGAGTTGCTTGAAATCTCCGTGTGATTCCGCAGAGTTCCGCAAGCGGACGGAATAGGCATGTCGCACTGATTTTTAGCTCATGAGCTTGTTCCATGCTGAAAAATCAGCACAGAGGGCATTGCGTCTTTGCTGTAACTCAAGTAGATTTTCTAGTCGAGTGGCAGTTTTCTCACCACGTACAATAGCCATCCCCGCGGATTGAGAAAATTTCACTGGGTGCTGTCCTAAGACCTGAAAATTGTACCAAGGGACCACAATTCTCGCTTGCATGCACTAACTTAGAGGGTCATTAGGATGGCGGTCGGAAAATCACTCCGACCACCATGGTAGCGGGAAAACACCGCCCGGTAGGACCGCGGCATAACCGCCGGTCCCATTAGGATGCTCCACAGTCAAAATCCGACCGCGGCGGTCGGATAGCGGCATCTAACATTGCGGCGGTTGCTGCTGCCAGCAGAACCGCAGCGATGTCCAAAAAAGCATGTCCTGCATATCCCTGCACTGCGTGGCAGGCACTGCACAGTGCCTGCCACCTGGTACAGGGACACCCACACACCCCCACAACACAATGGGGGCCTGCAATGGGCCCCCAGAGACATTCTCCGTATGCCTTTTCATGGCAGTTCCACCGCCGCGGAAAGGCTGGCTACCGCCGGCATCATAATCATGCCGGCGGAGCCTGGCCCTGCACAGGCCCCATTTTAGCAGTCCAGCTCCGCCCGCCAGGCAAGCGTGCGGACTGCTACCGGCGGAAAAGTGGCGGGTGGAAAATCGCACCCCCACGGTTGTCACCGCCATGCTAATGGGACCGGCGGTTTTTAGTGTTGCGATCGCGGGCGGATGACCGCCGCCGGGACGACGGTTGCCACCGGCGGCCCAGCGGCGGTCATCCGACCGCCATCCTAATAGACCCCTTAGTGTTGGTGAACCGCGCATGAGAAAAAACCCTGCTATGCGGTGGGTGGCTGAGTTTTACCATGTTACAAGCGTTACGCAGAGTGGGCAAACCCTGCAAACTCCGCCAGTGGAATTTATTGTCTACCCCTAATATATGTGTGTGTGTTTGTGTCTTTGTGTAAATTCACATTGCAGTCCACATGCACTATGTTTTACACATAGGATACTTAATCCGAGGGGTCCAAGTTATTTCTATTCTCTGATTCAGGCCTATACCACCCTCCAGACATCTTAGGTCTTGTGAAGCAGCTCTGACCTTAATCCCTGGAGTGCGCAGAATGCGCCAGGGGGGAAGTTCCTTTGGATTTTTGGCAACCAAACTCTGGAACTCAATGCCATTGGATCTGAGACTCGAACCTTCAGAAGTAAGTTTTTGCAAAAATCTCAGGACCTGGCTGTTCAGGCAAAGTAATTAGAACCGTCTGGGTCTTTAGACGACACCGACTCTAACTCACTGTGGACTGGTGCCTTTTCTCCAGCACGGGGACTCTCCTTGGAGTAACCAGGCACTTTACAAATCATTTAACATAACATAACATAATATAACATGACATAACATATTTATCTTCATTGCCAGTGGTACATTTCTTGCATCATTTCCTGTGGCCTTACAGGAAAGTTAAATAAGCCGGTTAGGAAAATTCAATGCCCAGTACATATTTTTGGGAAAAAGCACAGACATTTCATAGTTGTTGAGGAGTGACATTCGTGCAGAGTCCTAAAGATACCAAAATCAGGACAAAATGTACCACAACAAACATTATGTGCTTTCTAATAAATTCTAATTGGAATCTTGGCCATCTCTTTGGCATGGAAATCAAGGTAGAGTAGTTTTTAGGCTTCAAACCAAGAGATTTTACACAATTTATTGTATTTGTTGTGACAAACATATGCTTGACTTGGTGTAACTGCTTGGTGGGAGGTTACTGCCCTATGTTTGGTGAGAGGATGAGACAATCAATCTTATGAGCGTTTGGCTTCACTTTTGTGCTTATCAGCCAGTTGTGAATTTTCCTGAGGGAGGAGGTAAGAGTCTTAAGGTTCTTTGAGCATTTATGCAGATGGATATCATAACACATTGTAGAAAGTTAACACATCGCATAGTGGTTCCACATATAACTAGAGCACAGGGAGTGACTATGGATCACTAAGGATTTTCTTCATCAGCTTCTGTGTGGTCTTAGAATTTTTCAACCAACGGATTTCTTGGATATTTTAAGTTTAAAAAAAGTTTTAAAACATTTTTCAGGCTATTGAAGATCTCAAAATAACAAATTCTATATAGGTTGTTGGGGTTGTCAGGCGCTTTGTTTGTCATTAAACTGAGTGGATCGGGGAACATAGGGCCATTTTTTCAATGTTTTTGAGATCTCTTGAACTGAATAACTTCTCTTTTGGCATATCGAGGACTAAAGAGGTAAGAATTTTGAAAAGGATCAGGACAGGGTCTGTCCATTCCAGTTCTTAAGGGGGTGTGAGTTTAGGTATTTCCTAGTGAATATCATGTCCAATGTGGCACCCTTTTTGTAGGGGAGATACAGTGTTAGAACAAGTTATTGTCAAACAGGAAGACTTAAGCGTAGCTGAGTGAGTGCCAACATCTGTTCCACAGTGGAGTCTACCAGGAAAGTCACTTGAGGAAATGAGTATTAGAGAATGATTAACAGGAAATCATTTTGCTGCTGAGCTGGTGCTAAAGGAGCTTCAGTATCAGAGGTTTGGATGTAGTGTTCATGATCTCAAAAGAAAGGTATCTACAAAAAGTAAGGCTGTTACTTTGCACTTGATGGATGCATTCTGTATGAGTGCAATGCCACACCACTATTTTATTAACTCTGTCAAGACTAATAACTATGTGTGCCGACAGTACTATGACAATGGACAAAAATATGTAAATTAAGCTGAACTAGGTTTCTATCGGAGCTAGAGTATTGAGCTATGAATCAATCAGGATGAAGATAGGAACTGATGTGGCATTAAAAACTACATACATGCAGTTTAGGAGGGTGTCCTTTGAGCAATGGGTGTGTAGGCATGCTAGTTCAAGGGCATGTACAAATTCTGTTATATGAACATGAATGAATATGTTTTGGTAGTCTAGTTCTTTAAACGGTGGGCATGTTGAGGGAAGTTTGAGAGTATTGTGATGTGGTGAGTTTAGTTGATCTGTGTGGAGACAAAATCTGTGGAGGTAGGATTAGTTTGTGAGTTAGGTAAGCCATGAGGGAAGAGGCCAAAAATCCGTTTTCAAAATGGAGGTATGTGTGAAATTGAGATGGACAGTTTTTTTCTGGCAGCTTGTATTAAATATTTAGGTGATTCAGTTTCAATTTGAAGTTTTGAAACCCCTGGAGAGAGAAGAAAGGATATTTGTATTTAGTGTTTCAGACTGGGTTCATAGACTACTAACATGTGTGTAGGCATATTACAATGATGCCTCATCAGACTTGAAGGTCAAGTTCCCCAGAAGCAGGAAGTCCACAGCAGCTGGTGGCGTCATTATTCCTCGTCCGCTCCAGAGAGCAGCTCCCTCCACAGCAGCTGGTGGCGTCTTTTGTTTTTCATTGGGCTACAGGCGGCAGCCCTCTCATAGATTCCTGAAGGAGTATCCCTGCGTTGGTGCTTCGGTACCATTTCTGAAACAAACTAAGAATGAGAAAGTACTAGCAATACTGCAGTAAAAGCGCTCTGGGCTTACATATTATGTGTATACCCTACTTATCTGATTATTGTTCCCATGACTCGAAGATCCCATTGTCTATATGTCAGTTCTGCGGCAACTGTAATCTGTAATGCAAAACAAATTGCACTTGATTCTCCTGACGTTAAGGGGAAGTAAAACAAATAGCCTGCATATTTTTGTACATTTTAAAAAAAAAATTCCTTTAAGAGAATCATCTCTGATGTTTCTGTTTAACTTGTGATTCTCCTACGATGCATGGCATTTTTGGGCTATACCTGTACTTTGCTTCAACCTAACATAGCTAGCTGATATATGTGTTTTTTCCTTCCTAGAAGCTCTGGTTATGTTTACTGTGTGGTGATTACAAGACATGATTCCATTTATATATTATAGGTTGTACACAGTTCCAGTATGTGAAACAATTGAGTTATAGCGGAAGAGGGGAGTTAAACAGGTAGCAAGGCCATTACCATACATATATACTGTCATGTAAATTGCAATTACTATAATAGAGTATCTTATACACTAACATACGTTTTGTACTCTTTACATACAGGAAGACACACAGGACTACATTGAATTTACCGTCTTCACTGAGCACGTCGTGGGACATATTTCTTTTCTCTTCCCTTGTTTTTCCCTCTTTCCCCATTACACCAGTTTCTTCTTTGACTCGGTTGGGCAGGCTTGGTGGATAAGGGAAGTTGGGACCTTGTCTTCTGACTTGCATCTCGTCTCTGCAGAAACTACAGGTGAGATTCAACAGATGAAACCTGTAGAAAAAAGTAGGAGGTACATAAGCTTCAACACTTTGAAAACAGCCAGTCTAGTGCATCATCCTAAGCTTGGATTGTTGGAGCAGATAGATCATATGATTTATTTACAGCATTACCAAGAGTTAATTATCCTTTTTAGAAAAACTTTAAGTGGGCAATTGTATACAAAGAAGACATTTCTCCAGACAAGGCTCAGACTAGATGCTAGCCAGACCACCTTAGGTTGCCATCTCTAAACTCAGAATAACAAGATGAGTTAGAAGATACAATCCCTTGTTAGGAGATACAAACTGCAGTGAGAGAGATAAGGCATAGGCCCGGATGGCCTACTGGCAGAAATATATAAAATCTTAATTGATCACAATTTAACAATCTGGCATGATATATTTAATAGTATTTTGGAAGTAATATGAATGAATGAATAAATGAGTGAATATGACATTTATAGAGCGCAATGTCACTCAAACGAGAGCATCCTGGTGCTAATTCAGACGCCAACTAAACCTATAATAAGTGCAACAAGGGAACCACCAGAGACCGTGAGCAAGACGGTGGAAAAAAGAACAGGTAGGAGATCCCGCCCAACTATATTAACAAATAGCAAAGAGTATCCAGTGCAATAAAAAGCTAAGGGGCCCATTACGATACCCGGCGTAAATAAATCCGCCAGGCATGGAAGCGGCAAAAATCCGCCCGCACACACCGCCTGAACACCGACCACGCCATTATGATTACACAAACCGAAAACCGCCATCGGCGGAAAAATCACACAAAATACCGCCCGCCATCGTCCGAGTCTGAGTCAAACCGCCCGCCACGGACGGAAACACGCACGACAACACAAAACCGCCCGCCCACACGGCCGACACACCGCACGTGAAATTACGATCGCACCGCCATGAGCGCGGAAAAACCACAAATATACCGCCCGCCAGAGCAAACAACGCCGATGAGAATCGACACAGCAGAAGCCATGGCGCCAACGTACCTGCACAGAAACCATCCGCACACAAAACCAATAGCACACAACATGGCCAACAAGTCCACACAGCAAGGCACGCACAAATACACAAGCACAGTACACATCCCGAAAACACCCCCCGGACAAACAAAAAATACAAAGGCCAGAACCCCAGACACAACACACCTGAAAACAACAGACCATGAGGACACACCCACATAGGTGAGTACAAAAGCAGCACTCCCACAGACCTCAACCCCTTGCTACATTGCAAACCAGAGAGGAGAGGAGAGGACACAGTGACACAGCAAGGACAGCAGCACACCACAGAAACGCACACATCACTACCACCACCACCACCACCACCACCACCACCAAACACCACCACCACCACCACCACCACCACCACCACCACCACACCCCGGCACCACAAACCCCCTGCACATTACACAACACACACCGCACCAGCACCACAAACACCATGGCACCACAAAGGATGCCCAAGTTCACGCCCATGGAGCTGACGGTCATGGTCGACGAGATCATCAAGGTGTACCCACAAATCTATGGGAACATGGTCCAGCACACACCACTAGCCACCAGAAACAGAATGTGGAACCGGATCGTAGACCAGGTCAATGCAGTCGGGACCCTGCCCAGAAACAGAGTCGAGATTAACAAACGTTGGAATGACGTAAAGAGCCTGGTCAAGAAGAAGGAGGGCAAAAACAGAGAGCTGGCTGCCGTCACTGGCGGAGGGAATCCCGCGCTCTTTAAGACCTTCAAAGCGTGGGAGGAGAAGGTGCGAGTCGTAATCCATCCGGAGATCCTCGCCGGATTAGCAGGGGGAGTGGAGGCTGGTAAGTACAAACTAATGTATACCAGCACACCGCTATGTACTCACATGCGCAACTACCATGCCACAGCTCCCAGGGACAAACACCCCCATGTCCAGCACACAATACACAACACATCACACACACATGCAACAGACACTACCACACACAGCCCAAACCGAACAACTGTAAGATGCGTGGGGACATGTGTACACTAAGCCAGCCACGTAACCACCAACAGGTCCCCAAATATGCCAGAAGCGCCACAACGAGCACCCACCACACCCATGTGTCCGCCACAGCTGCACTAACCGACAAGTAACAGGTAAGTGGCAGGAACACAAAGTGCAGTGGGTGGGACGGTGGACAGCCCAAGTACAACACACACCAGGCCCCAGTCCCACAGCACAGCAAGGAGGAGCATCCCCCACACCCCACAGCCACGTGTCAGCCACCGCAGTGCACAACGACAGCCGAAAGGCAGACATCACGGTCCACAGCAATCGGTGTCAGTGGGTGTACAGCCACCCCCACGACCCACAACACCCCCCCACCCCCACAGACCTGCAACATGGAGCACCCCCCGCTTAGAGCCATGTGGCATCCAGTACAGTGCACGCACGAACAACTTGCAGGTGGGAAACTGGACAGGGCTGGATTACTGGAGGCATGAGGACCATAACACCACCAACACATGGGACATGTCACGTAGCAGACGAACACGCAGCACCGCCCACCGTCACGAACAAGTGAACAATGTGCACACGGACATGAACAACAGACTCACACCCCACATGACCCATCACAGACATAGCAACACCCAAGGAGCCACGTCTGCATGCACAAGCCACACTGAATATAGTCCCACACGGCAGCCACTGTGCAACTCATCACACACAACCGAAACACCATTGAAGTCCTGTCCATGTAGCCCCCACTGCCTGTCAACCCCACACCCCACAACTACGCCTATGTAAGACAAACAACACTAGACGCAACAGAGCGGAACAACATAAATGCACACGAACACCACTGAACCCATCAAACTCACAGACACACCATGCACATACAACATACCATCCATCCCATCCGTCAGCCCCAGTCTCATGAAAGGCATGTCATCCGCACAGCTGCCACACATACAGCAGTCACGCTAAGACACATGCCCATGACCAACCATGTGCCAGAAGTCAATTAAGCGCACGACACACTGTGAGCAACAACACACAACATGGGCCACACCCCCCGAGCACTGCAGTGATGCACATGGCACAGGGCAGCACGCACACCAAGGAGATGGGACAACTGCAATACGTTGGCTGGCACACAACTATCACTCACTCATAACGATGCGTCCAATGCCATGTCCAGTAATCACAACAGACAGCAAATATGCAGGGCATGTCAGGCATGCACACACCTCAGACCATGCACTGTCATGCTGCCACAACACATGTCACGTTCGGCACCCATGGCTCACAGCATGTACCCCAAAAGCATATCCCCTCCCAAATGCGAATCTGGGGCATGGCCCCCATGTAGCCATATGCGTTCCTAAGCGTTCCATTTGAACCCCAAAAGCATATCCCCTCCCAAATGCGAATCTGGGGCATGGCCCCCATGTTGCCATATGCGTTCCTAAGCGTTCCATTTGAACCCCAAAAGCATATCCCCTCCCAAATGCGAATCTGGGGCATGGCCCCCATGTTGCCATATGCGTTCCTAAGCGTTCCATTTGAACCCCAAAAGCATATCCCCTCCCAAATGCGAATCTGGGGCATGGCCCCCATGTTGCCATATGCGTTCCTAAGCGTTCCATTTGAACCCCAAAAGCATATCCCCTCCCAAATGCGAATCTGGGGCATGGCCCCCATGTTGCCATATGCGTTCCTAAGCGTTCCATATGAACTCCAAAAGCAAAGTACAAACCAGACCCAGGATGGGCCAGGAGCCCGCATACACCAGAGTCACAATGAGTAGGGGCACAGCAACACACCCATCGGCATGGCCAATCCGTCCCATGCCACATGTGCACAGCACACAGTCCCATTGCCTAGCACACACAACTACAGATGCCACAGCCACACACTCGCCTCCGGGAAACCCATGTACGAGATTGCACGAACTGCCAATGTCAGACGACTAATACATACTTCGCCAGGTGCAACACAATAACAAATCTCATTCTCTCCACAGGTGACGAACTGCCGGATGCTGGGGATGGAGACAGCAGCCAGCACAGCCAGCCCACAAGCCCCCAACGAGGACACACGGATCTGGAGGATCTGTCCTCCTCTTCGGACACGGACCACCAAGCTGGCCCATCTGGCGTGGCAGGGCCCAGCCGCTCCCCAGGACCCCTCCTACCCACCAACCCATCATCCAGGGATGCTGAACAGTCCCAGTCCCCTGCTGCCACTGTCGTTGCGGCCACACCCACGGTCATTGCGGCCACTACCACTGCTGCAACCGCCACCATCGCCGCACCGACCACCACCGCCTCCACCAACACCACGTCTTCGCTGGCACCAGCCCCAGCGCAGGTGGTGGCCCGGCCGACTGGATCCACCCTGGGAGCCACAGCGAGGACCGTGGTGTGCAATGTGGCTAGTGGGCAGGCCGGTGGCAGCAGGACTGGTAGGAGGAGCAGGGTCAGGGAAACGCCAGCCTCCCCTGGGAGCCATGCCCTGCCTCAAATGGCCAGAGTCCTTGGGGCCTATGAAGAGGCCCAAGGACAATGGGCCAGGTCTGCTACAGACACGCGGGAGGTGCTGGGGGTGCTGAGGTCCATGGACGCCCATATGGGCCAATTCGTGTCCCGTATGGACCAACTCGTGGACCTCATGGGCCAGCTGGTGGTGGCGGTGGGGTCACAGGCAAGGCCAGCAACACCACCTCCGCCACCACCTGCTAGGGCGCAGGGTCGGGCAGCAGTGTCCACTTCCCCTGCGTCCACAGCCAGTGAGCACACCTCACCCACCACCAGCAGGTCGCCACCACACACCCCCTCCCAAACGTGGAAGGGGCCGTCCGAAGAGGAAACAGATCTCCCGGGAGGACTTCGCACGCTCCAGTCGCAAGTGAGGCAGCCAGCCAGCCTTCCGCCAGCCTTCCTTGACCAGCCACTGCATTGACTTGCTCTACGATCCCACTCCACACAGCCAGCTGGATGGCATGTGTGTGTTGGACTATGGACATAGAACCAGTGGGTACACCCTGATCATCACGCAGCCATGACCGACAGCTCATTGTCACTGCACGCACCACTTTTGTCATCACCTTACACACAATCACATGTCACAGTTTGTAATAAATGCACCTTTTTCACTAACTGCTGTTTGTGCCCTGTGTTTTATTTGTACGGAATACAACGGCCACCTTGGGCGGAAAGGCACCTGATGCGTGGCATGGCAATGGAATCCGGAGGGCCTGTAGGGACCTAGGGGTGGGAGACAGAACAGGAGCACATTCAATGAGTGTGTCACACACCCATCACACAGTACATGTCAACAACTACAAGCAATGTACACACATCGCACAGAGCAATAGGGCACAATGCCACAGTCACCAACAGTGGCATACTACCCTGGCCATGGAGCGTTGACACACTGCACGCAGTGAACATACGGCCACCCTGACACAGCACACACACACCTGCACAGATACAGACACATCATCCGTCGTACATGGACACTCACCGTCAAGTGAAGTAGCGGGCGATGAGCTGCTGGCGCACATTCCCAGCTTCCTCCTCTCCGCTGTCCACCTCACTCGAGCTGTCCTGGTCTGCGGGCTGGGGCCCTGGTTGATCTCCGTCATCCACAATGAGGGGGATCTGCTTCCGAATGGCCAGATTGTGCAGCATGCAGCACGCCACCACTATCTGGCACACCTTCTGTGGGGAGTACGCCAGTGCACCTCGGTGCGGTCCAGGCACCTGAACCTGGACTTGAGGAGGCCAAAGGTACGCTCGACCACACGTCTGGTCCTCCCATGTGCCTCATTGTATCGATCGTCTGCTGGGGTGCGAGGATTCCTCAATGGACTGAGCAGCCATGCCCCATTCGGATACGCAGAGTCACCTGGGTGTGAGGGACACAGAGAACCGTTGCTATTCCAACTGGACAGGGGACAGCATCGCACAACCAGCACGCTACACCACTCCACATACTCACCGACAATACAGCCACGATCCTGTTGCATATTGGCCATCAGTCGTGGCAAGATGCTGTTGCGCATTATGTGTGCGTCATGTGCCGAGCCTGGAAACTTGGCACACACGTGGGTGATCACCATGTCCGCAAGGCACACCACTTGCACATTCAGGGAGTGCGTGTGCTTCCTGTTGCGGTACAGGTGCTCAGTGGCCTGTGGTGGAACAAGGCCAACATGTGTGCAGTCAATGGCTCCCACGACGTGTGGGATTCTGCCAAGGGCATAGAATGCACCCTTCACTGCCGCCAATTCACGAGCCCTGGGGAATCTGATGTACCTGTTTCGGTACAGCATCATGGCTGCCAGTACATCCCTCAGCACCTTGCTGAACATGGGCTGGGACATCCCTCCTCCACTGCCCACTGTGTGCTGGAATGACCCAGTGGCGAAGAAATGCATGGCGGCCATCACCTTAGCCGTGGGGGTGACAGCAGTCGGATACACCCTGCGGGGACGGAGATGGGGCTCTAACATGGCACACAGTCGATGCAGAGTTGGCCTGTCCAGCCGAAACTTCCTGATTACCTCTGTATCGTCCATGTCCGCCAGCAATTGGTATGGGCGGTCAATGTTCGGTCTCCGCCTGGGTTAAATGGCAGAGGACACATGTCAAAGCAACACGGCACATAGCAATTTCGCATACACATCACTGACATGACTGAGCAAGCACATGAGCCACAGCCCAGCTGTCAAGCTGGGACGGCACGGCCATACACTTACACAGGTCTCCCAACAATGGCAATGGCAAGTGAGACATACCACTGCCATGTGCATGCACATGGGGATCTAGGCCCCAATGACTTGCGGGGCGTGCTGATGGGGACTGACTGCATATTCGTCAAGCGGCAACGCCACGGCAACATGAGTGTCTGCTGAGCATGGTACTGCTTCCGAGGCTGGATGAGTATGGCACACGACGACGACGATGTGGGCACGGGCTGAGCGGCCAATACAAGTGGGACCTGTGGCACGAGGGGATATAAGACAGTAGTAGGTGTCAGCACTGCACCCTATGTACAGCACTGTACGGATCACAGCTCCCGAAACATTGACTGGTGTCCACATTGACAGCCCCATGCCAAGACGGCTGTGTGCTTGCAGTCACACGTCACAGGTGAGAGGTTACATTGCACGTGCCAGGTGGCAGACGTACATAGTGGGAGCTGGCATGTGTGTGCATGTGTCTCCTGTTCAGGATCCACCAGATGGGCGCTGACTCTGTACTGACCATTGGACACAGCATGTTCCGTGGAAGGCTTGTGTGTGTGGGATGGTGGCACTGGATGTGCCTCCGTTGGGTGGGGGCCATGCACAGGGCGGGTACGTCGATGATTGCGCATTGTTGGTCACGGTGGGTGCACCAACTAAGATGTGTTGCCCTGTGTTCAATTCCTATGTCCGCATGATGATGGACTGTGGATGTGAGCAGACTACACATTGGTCGATGTGCTGTCTATATGCATGTGCCTTCACACCAGGCACAGCTGCCCCTGCACATGTGACCCCTGCTGGACTCGCTGCTGGGTCTGTGGAGCTGATGCACCTTCTGCGCGTGGGGCGGACAGCTCTCCTCACTTCCCTCATTGCGCATGTCATGTCTTTGCCGCAGGTGACATGGATCATGGAGGGCCCACATGTACGCGTGGGTAGGCTACACATGATTGTTCACTGGTCGCCACCCCCAGTCAGTGTTTCGAATGGGAAGGTTGTCGTGCTGGTGGTATGTTCGATGTGGCGGATGGGCGGGCCTAGGTGCGGGCTTACATTCCGGACATGGGGGTAGTTGGATTGGCGACTAGTTGCAGTACACACGGGACACGTCTCTTCCTTTCCACATCTGGGTCATCCCTTGTACTAACTGACAGTGATACAGTCATCTTCGCCCCAGCCCTCATGTCCTCCCCTCGCCCCCCAATATGCATGCTCACCTGCGAGGCTAGCGCTTGCACAGGCAGCCCCAAGCTCGCACCAGAGAGGGCAAGGAGTGTATGTGTGGGTCCAGTTGCACGAGTGGGCTGTCTCAGGGTATGATGTGTGGCGGGACGCCGTCCACCTGCGTGGTGCCCCAAATGGAGACCCGGCCTGCATGGACTATGCATCACAGTCTTCGCCTTCCGGATCCGCCACCTGCGACACCCAGTGGCTGTGGCTGCCCTTGCGGCCAGGCCGCGTCCGTCTGTGGCTGTTGGCCCACACATTCACTCTTTGGCCTCTCTGGGGAGGGCTCGGGGGTGGTGGCGCACGCGCTTGCACTTAGTCGCAATGGCATGTGTCGTGGTTGGTATGATGGGCAATGGATGGGATGGTGCGAGCCACCTCCCGTGACGTCAGTGCTGCTCGTGCTGTGGTGCATCCCCCCTACACTTCCATCTGACTTGTGCCATGCTAGACGTTGAGGTTCTATTGCCTGCGTGATATGACCAGGAGGAGCGCGAGGAGACCTCACACACACCATGCTCCACTGCCATCCCGTGCCCTGTATCGCCTGTGCGGATTGACTATGTTGGGGTTACACCTGGTCGACTGGGGCTGTGTGTACCTTGTCAAGGGGCATGGCGGGCGCACAACAGGATCCAGCTTGTCCACAGAGGGTGGGCTGAGGTGCGCCTGGTACCGCTTTGTACGTGTGCCCGGCTGCTGTGCACACACGTGTTCACTCCCCCGACAGGTGTCCTCTCACAATGCCCAGGGAAGCGGTGGTGTACTGTTCATGACCCCTCCCAACACGGCGTGCTCCAACTTGGCATGTGCGCATCTACCCGTCGCACCCACCCACCTGAGCACTGCGTCCATACGACTTCACACGACACATGTGTGTCTTCCACAGTAGTGCTACTCATTTGCATTGACATCCAATACCAGTGGACTACATGGTCATGTCACGACTGCCGTGTACTTCACATACTCTCATCCTCTCTCATTCGTACTTGTGAAATGAGTCAGCGGAGACAGTTTTGGTTTCAAACATTATATTGAGTCTTCTGTCCTCTGTGATGCAGTATAGTGGACACTACTGGCAGCGGGATACATGTTGAGGATATACTGAGCATGATTACAAATGGGATAGGGTGTAGGGTTACATGTGATTAGCTGTTGCATGTGGGATGTGGGCTTCAGAGTTACATCTGCTTGGCCAAGGCTGTGCTAATGTACATTTACGTATAGCTGCGGAGCTGCGGACTTTGACACAGACGGTATACATGTAGCCTACCAGACCGCTCGGCATCATGGGCACAGTCCATCTCAGTTCCATGTGACAGGTTTGCTGCGGTTGTTCCTCATGCACGCGTGCATGTGAGATGACATCAGGGCATGTGCTTGCGTGCATGCAGCGGCGTGCCACTTGTTGTTGCACTGTGGTGGTTACTGGACATGTCACAGTCACTGGGGTCGTGTTGTTGTTGTATGCACTTGTCGTCCATGCAAAGGTCCTGGTATGGGATTCCCGGGGCGGGGGTGGGAGGGGTGCAGCACCCACAGACTCCAGGCGACCTATTCATGTCCACTGAGCGGTGTGTGTGTCCATGTGCGCTGGATCCATGTCGTGTCCTGGTTGTTCGTGCAGTTCCGTCCATGTGGGTGCGATACACAGAGCCCATGCCACTGCCTCCCACGATGCATGCGGTGTTCCTGGATGTGATGGGGAACAGTGTGCATGTCCCGGTCATATCCGATGTCATGGCGATGTCGTTGATGGTGTGGTTACAGTTGCCGGTCGTTTGGTATGGCTGTTGTGGTGGTGACTGGCCAGTCCGTGCGGAAGCTGAGCATGGGTGCGGGGTTGGACTTCATAGGTCACTCGGGGAACCTGCGTTGTGGTCCGACGTATTTACAGGTTGTCAGGTATGCGATGCCGTCCAGCAGGGCTTCCATGTCATTGGTGGTGTACATGTTTGCCAGCCAATGAAGCGGATGGTGGCTGTCAAGGTGTTGTTCGTAGGTTGTCCCTTGGAGGACCATGATGGGGCATGCTGGGTGACATTCGATGTAGCTGTTCTCGATGATCCGTCGTGTGGAGGCACAGTGGTTCCATTTCAGTGCGGGTGCGATGTTGGCCACATACGCCATGCCCCCATAGGCAGAGCAGGCCCTGTCGTGTGCGTCCAGAGGGAGGAGTAGTGGTAGCAGGTCCGCCTTCAGACATGCCGGGTTGGAGAGGCATATCTCGACGGGATGCTGGTAGGGACACCTCCGACAGTAGAAGACGGGCATGACGCAGCTGAACAATGTGATGCGGTAAGTCAGTCGGTAACTTACGTTCAGCAGGGACAGGAGATCGCATCCCAATGTATGTATCGTGTTGGTTTTGTACAGCTTGAGCTGTTCGGCGTAGTTGGGTAGGTGTGTTGCGGTTGCCATTTCGCAGCGGATCGTTGAGATGGCGTGCTCCGGCTGTGTGTGCAGTCTGCAATGTGCACGCTCCGGGGTTGCTGTGAGCTCTGTGTAGTCGTAGGGAGACAGGACTTGTGTTCTGTTGGCTTGTTTGGAGGACACGGGCCCTCTTCCCACATGCTTCTCAGACAGTTCAAGGTCAGTGCTGTGTGACTCCTTCCAATTAACTTGCATGTGGCCGACATGGGGGAGTGTTTTCTTCTTTCTTCCCCGTCCGTTGTGTGCTTCTGTGATATGCGCTATCTGCCCTGTGGTCGGTCTCCTCGGCATGCCTGTGTTGGTCTATTCTTGGACAATGGCTGTATTCACCGGCTTCTGTCGTAGGGCTGTGGTTTCGGAGTTGGAATGGAAGGTCATTCAGTGCTGTCTGCTCTCCCTTGTGTGGGCGGCAGCCTGCCTTCCCGCTCTGCGTTGGGCCTTGTGTGTGGATGTTATTCTTGGGCCACCTGTTGTCGGTCCCCGGGCTCTTTGGTGTTCCGTTTCATATGTCTTGTTCATATGTGCAGGGTGGTATGGGTTTTTCAGTGTGGTACTGGCGTTCCTCTTCCCGAAGGGGCCCTGCTTCTCCTAGTTGGTGTTGCCGCCGCTGTGTGCTACGCCATGTTTGTTACACTGGGGTGTGTCCTGCAGTTGCGTGTCTTCACTGACATGTGTGCGTCGGTTGTGTGGCGTTGGGTGTTGTCCGTGAATTGGGCGTTGGGGACATGTCTGTGGCCGGCCTGTCACGTGTCATGTGCGTTCGGGGTGGGGCTGATGTGTGTGCTGCTTGGTTGTGTCCCTGTGTCTGTGTGCGACGCATGCATGGCGCTGCGGTTGGCCTCTGCGTTGTGCGCATGTGTGGCGGCGTCATCGGCGCTTTGGGGCCGTGACGGGGTGGTTGGTTCCTAGTCCCAGGTGGTGTGTACACATGTGTTCCGCGATGTTAGGATTTGGCCTGTGTGTCATATGTGGATGCAATGGTGGATGTGTAGTGTGCACGCGCTGGTGGGGGTTGTCCGCTTTTTCCGCCCTTGCACTGTGTGCGCTGTTTGCGTGCACTTGTTGTGTGTGCCTACCTGCGTCTCCGCGGTACGTTGCATCCTTGGTGGTGCATCAGCAGAAGCATGGGAAGGGCCTGCAGTGCTGGATTCATGCCCGGGGTGCCGCTTCTTCGTTGTCCGTGCTCTGCGTCCGTGTTTCCGCCTCTCTTTCACGTGCGGTGTCTCTTTGCCGTGGGAGCCGTTTGTTTGCGGCATCGTAATTTATGCGCCGGGCGGGACGTGTTTCGTCGGACGGTGTGTGTCAGTTGTGCTGCGCCGCTACGTGTGCGGGCGCACTTTGATGGCGGACGGTGTTGCTGGCTTGCCGGCGGTGTTTGGCCTGCTTTTCGCATCGTAATTGGGCGGGCGTGTGGACTGCTGCGTGCCGGCGGTAACTGGTGGTTTTTGCATCCGCCAGCACGGCGGTTGTGCTTCCGCCCGCCATCGTAATGTGCCCCTAAGTCTTTAGACTCTTCTTAAAACTGGCTTCATTATCCATATACCGAGGCGGGCCTGGAAGTTGATTCACACTTTAACACGTAAAACCCCAAAGGACTTACCACCCTGGGATTTAAGCCTGAAAGGTGGAGTTTTTAGAAGATTGGTATTATAGGATCTCAGCATCCTCTGAGTCCTGTGGTGACAGAAGCGGTAGCCAGTGCAGCCTTCTGAGTCCTTCAGAGGTGGAACTCCATTTGTGGAGTTTAAGCATCAGCCTGGCAGTCGCATGTTGGACCATCTGGAGTTAGTGAGCAACTGCTTTGAACTCCTTGCATAAAGGCTATTGCAGTAATCAATCCTAGATCTTATTAAGGCAAAGGCAGCTGTTCTCCATGTGGCTAGGGGAGGTCAAAGAATTTATTTAGAGATTTATTAATTGAAAAACACATACCGGCCACTGATAGAGCTTGAGGGCTGAAGGAAAGGGTGTTGTTGAATTTGAGTCCTAGATTTTTTGCCATTTGAACTGTTGCAGGGGGCGGAGGCATAGATTTCAGCCACCACTGCTTAGGCTAAAACAGATTGGCCTTTCCAAGCAAGATAATTTCGGGTTTTATCCGCGTTGCATTTTAAATGTTTTTTTTCCATTCAACATATATCAGCAAAACAGTTCTTAAAATTCAGCTCGGACCCAAAAGATTCTTCATGGAGAGATAGGATCAAATGTGTGTCATCCACATACGAAGTAGTTACGATTCCATTGGAGGCTATCAAGGATATCAGAGGGGCCATATAGATATTAAATAAGGCAGATCTAAGTGATGAGCCAGGCAGCACACCAAATGATACTGATATCTCGGCTGAGGAATATTCCCCGATGGCTACCAGTTGTTTCCTATCTGCCAGAAAAGATCTGAACCTGACCAGAGCCTTGCGAGATATGTCAATCTCAAGAAGATGCTGAAGTAGAATCAAATGGGAGATGGTATCAATGGTATCAAATGCTACTGCAGTGTCATCTTGATTGTTTCAGAGACTTCCAATAAGGTGCACTCTTTGGAATGCTTAGGTCCGAGTCCAGATTGGCAGATATGTAATACGTTGGAGCTCTCAAGATAAGAAGTCAGTTAGCCATATACGATCTTCTCCAAGATTTTGCCCAACGCTGGAAGCAGCGAAATTGGCCTGAAGTTGGCCAGGGTCCGCCAAGGTCTTTTTTAGCAGTGGTTTGACCACCACCACCTTCCAACATTTTGGGACTTCGGCCATGGAAAGGGAGGTGTTTCATATCTGAAAGATCACTGAATTCACAGTGTGAATGTCCTTATGTAGATTGGACAGTGGGCAGGGGTCTCGGGTGAGCCAGACTTGCATGAAAGAATGGCTTGACTTTATTGTGATAACAAAATCTCTTTAAAAGAGGCTAACATGGGATGAGAAGGCTATCCATGTAACTAGCTATGTTCAAGGCAGGGGGCTGTGAAACCACACTGTAGTATTAATGTATTTTCTTCAAAGAAGGTGGATCTCTTATCACAAAGGGCCTGTGAGGGGGGAATGTATCTTGCCAGGGCTTAGGGCTGCAAAAGAGATTTGTAGCTTTGAAAAATCTTTTTTTGGTCACAGTTGCCCTGCTCAACTTGGCTGGTGAAGTAGGCGTTCTTGGCCTCCATAATCAAATGATGATATGATACAAGATACCTAAAATAAAACCGCTATTACTCTGATACTGAAGCCAGACAAAGATCCTAAATGTTGTGAGTCATTGAGGCCACTATCTTTGTTGACTAGTAATTCTACAGTCCTTTCAAGCATGTTAGCTGCAAGATTGAATAAGTATATCACTTCTCTAATACATGAAAATCAAAAAAGGTTAATCCCAGGTACACAGCCGGGTGAGCCCATTCATATATTAATTGGACAATTAGATTAGACTGCGCGGACCAGGTGGACTAGAGACTGACCTTTGGTGACGATTAGGAGCGGAAGACAGATCCGCTTTGCGAGAAAGGAAGAGCTGGCCAGCCTGCCGGCCTGCTGGGCCTACCTGGAGGTGCGCTGACACATTGAGAGAGGAGTGGGGAAGCAACGGACTGCCCGGCGCATCTGTGCCTGGTGAAGGGGGACACAGTCAGCGCTGATTGCTTGGGCCCAGGTGGCGGAGAGAGCGAGTAAGCGGCCGGCCCACTCCGGACAGCATCGTCCAGATGATTGAGTGAGGCCCGGGCCGGAGAGCCGACTGGCGCCACTGTGCGACCTAGAAAATAACTGAGGGATGGGCCTAAAAAAACTGCAGTGTCTGGTGTGCAGCATAAAGGCGCAATCCTGAGCCCAGGTACGGGCACGATAGAAAGGGAGACACCAGGGATTGAGACTTCCTACCTGGGGCCCAGAGGCGGGAACACTCAGCCACTTACTGTTGCGACACCAATTTCTAGCCCAGAATGTGGATTACGCACTTAAGGCCTTGAGGCAAGTGGGCAGTGGCTGAGTCCCGAACAGGAACCAACGCGACGCGCCGGGGTGGGAAGTGCAGCCACAGCGCCCTGTAGCTACAGCGGCAGGAGGGGGGTATGTGCCTGAGGGGGTTAACTGGTGAAAGCCAACAGGCTGACCAGGGCCTTCCAACACTGGCCCGTGCAGGCGGCGGTGAGTAGCTGGTGGACTCCGGCTCCCCCGAGTGACCCACCGCAGAGACCCAGAGCATAGCAATGGTGGGAGATAAAGGAAGCTGTGCTTTGCTTCAGACAAAGTTAGATAAGTATTCATGGGAACAGGGGAATGGCGACCAAGCGAAATGCACCGGTGATGCACAAAACGAAGAAGCGCTGTCTCCACGAGAGGGAAAGCAAAGCGAATTGACACTACAAGACATTATATCCACAATGACGACGGTGCGTACCTCTTTAGAATCTAGGATAGATTTGGTCTCCTCGAAAGTTGCCTTAATCAGGGCAGATATTCGTAATACAGACGCCAGAATCAAAGAAGTGCAGGTCACCACCAAGTCCCTAGAGATGGACACATCCCTACTCAAAAAGCAAGTAAACGAGTTGCAACTAACCTCGGCGAGAATGGAAAGTCAGCTGGATGACTACGAGGGGAGAGCTAGGCGCAACAACGTCTGAATCTTAGGCGTGCCGGAGAAAGCGGAGGGCCCAGTGGCAGATCTATTCATAGAAGATCTAGTCATGAACCATCTAAAGGCCACGGGCCTTTCCAGATATTTCATGATAGAAAGAGCACACAGGGTGCCGGGGGGAAGGCAGAGGCCGGAAGCACCCCATTGACCCATTCTGGCGCGAGTGATTAATTATCGTGATAGAGACGTCATTCTCCAAGCGGCATGCAAGAATTCAGCGCGCAAATTTGAGAATAGTACAATTACCTTTTTTCCGAATTTTACACTGAAAGTACAGTGACAACGCCGCAGCTTCATGGAAATCAAAAAGGCCCTCCGGGAAAAAGGACTAAAGTACGCCATGCTGTTCCCTGCCAAGTTGAGAGTCGAGGCGGAAAGCAAGGTGTGGTTCTTCACTGGTCCAGAAGAGGCATGGGACTGGCTAGAAGTTTGGCGCACTGCCGGGGGGCACACACAGTCAGGCTGCTGCGAAAGAGCAACCCAGGCCCACAAGCATAATGTGGCATTGGATGACCCAGGCTTAAGCTCGACGGCACAGATTCGAAATGGTGACACTAAAGACTGAACAGCAATAAATAGGGACCATGAGAGAGTCAGAAATAAGGTGGACACACACTGAGAACTCCTCAAATTAATAGACTGTCAGTACCGAATCAATATGTAACGGAAATACAAAAGTGATATGGGGTGGAGAAACAGCCTTCCCACACCAAATCATAAATGAGCTCGAACTTAGTCTACAGATGCTGGGGTGGAGCTCGGACCACGAACCTAAGAGGTTTAGGGGTGGGTGACAGGCACTCTGCACTGTTGGGGTGGTGGGTGGTTATAGATCCGCCGTGCAGGGAGGCAGGGAGGGGGGTTGAGTTGGTTATAGTTGGGGAAGGGGGTATTCAAGTTACATTTCAGCTCAGTCATTACAGCGGGAATGGGGGAAAGCGCAACAATCCAGGGGCTCGTGGGGTGCAGTGGCGGGGGCCCTTAGTCCTGGACTTCCCAGGGAACAACATGCTACATGCATAAGTCAAGACGTTGCCGTCAAAACCACATATAAACACCTCCATGAATAGCAATACGGGAAAAGAGATACAGTTCCTCACATGGAATGTCAACGGGCTGGGAGAAAACTCAAACGAGGAATTGTTCTCCAATACTTAAAACGTCAGACACACGAAATAGTCCTTTTGCAGGAGGCCCGCCTCGTCGACAACACCTTTAAGGCCTTGAATCAATGGGGATACCAACTCATAGCCCATGCAGGGTTCACCTCTGGTTCCCGAGGGACAGGAATACTTATTCGCAAGACCTGCCCCTTTATGGTTCATAAAACATGGGTGGACACCCAGGGTAGATTCGCAGCTGCAACCAGCACATGGGAAGGGAAACCCCTGAGCGTCATGTCAGTATATGTTCCCCCTACACTACACCAATCCACATTGGGAGACCTAAGTAAATTCATCCTGGACCTCCCGGTGGGCACTTTAGTAATTGGAGGTGACTTTAACCTAACGCTGGATGGAATGATAGATAGGCAGCCCCCAAGACGGGATACCCCTACTAGGTCAAAACTAGCAGACTTCCTCTCGGCCTTCGGCCTGGTCGACATTTGGAAGCAACTTAATCCAACATCCCGACCCCACACCTTTCACTCGGGAGCCCACAACAGTCAATCACATATTGATTATCTACTCACACACACACAATGGACGCACCTAGCTTTGTTGGGGCCAGGTGTCTGGCGAGGGGTATCTCCGATCACTCCCTCACAACCCTCACAATCAAACCATGGACACTAAAAATCCCACATATCAAAACGGAGTTACTTATGGACACTGATCTATACTTCAATGAGAATGCTGGAACGGTGGCTTCACCACAGTTTCTTTGGGGAGCGTTTGAGGTCGTCATAAAAGGCAGAGCGCTCGCTCTCATGGTGAGGAATAAAAAAGAACTAACGAGGCGTATTGAGACACTTGAGGGGGATATCCTGGAGGATGAAAAGAAACTGTCCCATACAAACTATGGCTCAGTTAGACGAATCCTGGAAGCCAAAAAACAAGACTATATACAGCTTCTGACAGTGGGAGCCAAGGCCAGACAAAAAAACATATACAATAGGATCTATGAAGAAGGAGAGAGGATGGGTAAGCTAATAGCCTGGCTCGAGAAGAGAGATCAGGCAACCTGATGGGTTCACTGCTTGAGGGAGACACAGGGAGAAGAAATAATAGACCCCCAGGAAATAGCAGAGGCATTTGCCACCCACTTTGAAACAATCTATACATCCACTACTACATCCTCTGCTCTCGATTCTCTCAACCTCCTAGCTACAATCCTGGTCTCCGTCCTCTCTCCCTACGAGTGAGAGACACTGGAGGGAGACTTAAACAAATAAGAGCTACAAGCTGCAATCCGGGACATACGCTCGGGTGAAGCTATGGGACCCAACTGGCTCCCAATCAAGTTCTTCAAATTAACGGCCACTAAGTTGACACCCTACCTCCGAGACATGTACCTAGATAGCTATCAAAGAGGGGCCCTTCCAGATGAGATTAGACTTGCCTCGATAGTAGTGATACACAAGCAGGGTAAGCCATCAGAAGAGTGTGGATCATACTGTCCCATCTCACTGCTCACCTCAGAGGCAAAAATTCTCGCCAAAGCGTTGGTGAACAGACTTATCCCAATAATCCAGAAACTGGTGCATCCCGATCAATCAGGCTTCATGACAGGTCATAATACTGCCCTCAATCTCCGCCGTGTGCATGGAGTGCTGGGCAGGACATACACGATACGAGAGGATGCAGCACTGCTGTCACTCGATGCCAAGATGGCATTCAATACTATCGAATGGCCCTTCCTATTTGCAGTTTTAGAGCGAATGGGCTTTGGCCCTAACTATATCAAATGAGTTACGCTCCTCTATACAAAGCCCAAAGCACAAATAGTAGTTAACCGCCACACATCCCAGCAAATCCAACTGAGATGGGGCACTCGTCAGGGGTGTCCCCTGTCGCCGCTTATCTTCGTATTGGTTTTAGAACCACTGGCGGTGTGGGTGAGGGGGGACCCACTGATAAGGGGACTTAGATGGACAGAACATCAGGAAGACAGAATCTCACTTTACGCGGACGTTATCCTCCTATATATAGCAGCCCCGACGGCATCAATTCATTGCATCTTACACATATTCTGGATCTTCGGCAACCATTCCAGATATACCATAAACTGGACTAAATCTATATTGTTTCTGATCCACGGCCCTATACCGAAACTCCCCAGGGGCTGCAAGGTTTCCGTTGCAACAGAGGGATTCCGTTATTAAGGGATCTATGTGACCCCTGATCCATCGCTCTTCTACGACGCTAATTTGCGAGGACCCCTGGCCCTCCTACAGGCCGATGTCTGCCATTGGCAAACCCTCCCTCTGACTCTCCTGGGAAGGGGAGCTCTTTTCAAAATGCTAGCATTGCCTCGCTTTTTGTATGCATTGCAAAATACCCCCTACAAAGTTACAGACTCATACTTTACCAATATTTTTTTATTTTTTATTTATTAAGGAGTTTTATATAGCGCTAGCCTGACCCGAGGGTATCGGAGCGCTTCACAACAGTTTTTGAGCAAGATTCATACAATAAAGCAGTATTCTACATATAGGTTCGGAAGTCCAAGTGTGCTGAGCAGCATTGAGGTAGTACGTGAGTCCTGAGATAACCTCATAGAGTGCACGTTGTCTTGGGGTTGATACAATAAAGCAGTATTCTACATATAGGTTCGGAAGTCCAAGTGTGCTGAGCAGCATTGAGGTAGTCCGTGAGTTCTGAGATAACCTCATAGAGTGCACGTTGTCTTGGGGTTGAACCACTAAGGGGGGGAGCAGTTAGGGGTCAAATAGCAGGGAGGAGGTAAGTCTTAGAGCTACAGTGTCTGGGAGAGACGACGAGCAGGGATTTGCGTTTAGATGGCGGCTATCCATTCGGGAGGGAGCGGTTGAGGAAAAGGACTTTTAGGTGTTTTTTAAATTTTGTGAAGGACGAGATAGTCCTGATCCCGACTGGGATGGCGTTCCAGATTTTGGGTGCGTTTCCGGCGAAGGACCGTGCAGCAGTTTTTTGTTTGCATGTTTTAATAGGGATGAGTAGTAGGGTGCGGGAGCTCCTGAGGTTCCTTGTCTGCCCTTTTGAGTTTAGCAGCCAAATACTCAGGTTTTCCTGTGTGCAGGGCTTTGTGTGTGAGGCAGGCAGTTCTGAAACTGGCACGCAGTTCGATTGGGAGCCATTTTAGTTCTCTGAGTGCTGGTGAGATGTGGTCGTATTTCCTGATTCCAGTGACCATTCTAGCTGCTGCGTTGAGAGTAGTTTTGAGGGGAGCTAGGTGAGATTTTGTGGTACCAGTGAGGGTGGCATTCCCATAGTCGAGTCTGGATAGCACCAGTGATTGGGTGGCTTGTTTGAGGTCGTTGGTTGGGATGAATGGTTTTATTTTGTTAAGTAGCTTCAGGTTGACGAAGGCACTCTTTGCGGAGTTCTTGATGTGTTTGGCCATGTCGAGTTTTGAGTCTAGGGTGATTCCTAATGATTTAACGGAGTGGGTCAGAGTGTGATTGCCGTTAAGAGCATCCAAAGCTTTTAGCCATTCTGAAATGTGATGGTTCTCTTCTTTGTTGGAGATGAGGAGTATTTCGGTTTTGTCTTGGTTGAGTTTTAAGTGGTTAAGCGACAGCCAATGTTGGATTTCTTTTAGAGTGACATTTAGTCTGTGAATGTCATCAATGGAGGAGGTATCTAGATAGATCTGGGTGTCATCTGCATAGAGGTGGAAAGGGATGTTAGCATTTTTGAGTAGGGTGGTGAGGGGTTCCATGTATATGTTGAACAGTTGAGGTGAGAGTACTGAACCTTGGGGGATGCCCCTGTTGACGGGGTGTAGGTCGGAGGTAAGGTTTTTTATTGTTATCCTTTGTGAGCGGATGTGTAAGAAGGAGGAGAACCAGCGTAGGACCACCTCATCAGCTCCTACCCTTTCTTGTAAAGCCTTGATGAGAAGTTGGTGATCAACCGTGTCAAAGGCTTCCGATAGGTCTAGGAGAATGAGGAGGCAACATTGGTCGGTATCAAGGGATTTGTGGATGTCGTCTGTGATGTTAAGGATCGCTGTCTCGGTGCTATAGCCTTTTCTGAAACCTGATTGGTGGGGGTCAAGAAGGTTGATGCTATCCATTTGCTGAGTCAGTTGTTGGAGGACGCATTTTTCAAGGATTTTTGATAGGAGGGGGAGATTGGAGACGGGTCTGAAGTTATTCAGTTCCTTGGAGTCAAGGCCTGGTTTTTTCAGTAGTGGCGTGACTTGGCCAACTTTGAGGCATTCAGGTATGATGCTGGTTCTCAGGGAGCTGTTTATGATCTTGCACCAGAACGGGGCTATGGAGAGTTTCAGTTTTTTGGTCAGTTTGGTGGGTATTGGGTCAAGGACGTGAGAGGCTGGTTTGGAGGTGGAGATCAGTTTGAGGATCTCGGTTTCCGGGATGGGGTTGAAGGACTTCCAGGTTTTTGTGGGGTGCTTGGGCGTGCTATCTACTGTCACTGGGGGCAGGCTTTTGCAGACTGGGTTGACGTTGATGTCCAGTGAGAGCTCAATCTTGATGATTTTTTCTTCAAAGAAGTTGGCGAAGTTTTCACACAAGTCCTTGAAGGCCTGTAGGGAGGATTCCGGGGGTTTGGAGGTTTGTTGCCTGATGATTTTGAACAGTTCGTTGGGCCTGTTTTTTGCGTTGTCCAGGGCGGTGCAGAAGAAGGTGGATATTTCGCTGCTGATGTGTTTTTTGTATTTCCTTCGGGCTGCTTTGAGTTGTTCGAGTAGGCTTGAGGAGGGGTTGCTCCTCTATAGTCTTTCTGTGGCTCTTAGTTGTCTTCTTTCGTTGTTAATGTCCGTGTTGAACCAAGATCTAGATGGGATGTTCCTGTTTTTTTTTAGTTTGAAGGGGGCTACTTGATCTAGAATGGATGTCATGTTTGTGTTGTAGTGGGAGGTGAGTTCTGTTGTGGATAGATCATCCGTGGAGGCAGTGAGGAGAGAGTTAACCCTTCCCTCTAGGTCAGTCATGTTAATCTGAGTGAAGTTTCTGGTCCATTTCGGAGGGTCTTGGGTGGGGGGTTTAAGTGTGATTGGCTGAGTGAGGTGGGAAAGGATTAAGTGGTGGTCAGACCAGTCCACGGGCAGGGTGCGGTCTATCGTGACAGTGTTGTGCTGGGCGATAATGGCGTCTAGGATTGCTCCTTTGTTGTAGGTTTCCTCTAAGCAGTGTTGGGTAAGGTTGTTGCTGTGAAGCAGCTCCTTCAGGTTTTGGATTAGCAGGTTGTTTTCTTCATTCCAGTGTAGATTGAAGACGCCCAGAATAAGGTTGTTCGTGTCTCGGAGAGAGCAGTGGGCCATCAGGTCAGACAGGTGTTCAGTGAATGTGGTGGTGTTGCCTGGGGGGTGGTAAATAAGGTGGCAGATAAGTGTTTTGTTGTTGCTAGTGTTGATGTTGGCGGTTAGGCACTCAAAGGTGTTGTAGTTGAAGGAGTCTATTTCCGTTACGGAAATATTGTTTTTGTGGATGATTGCTATGCCTCCACCTCTTAGATCTTTTCTATCTTTGTTGGTTATTACAAAGCCAGGGGGGAGAAGAGTATCCATGAGTGGAGATGAGGAGTCATTTAGCCATGTCTCGGTGATGAATGCTATGTCTATGTCGTGGGTGAGGATGGATTCCGCTAGCTCTGTGGCATGCTTGGTGGCTGATCTGCAGTTTATGAGCATGCAGTTTGTGGGGGACATCTCTGTTGTGGGTTTTTTCGTTCGGGGGGCCGTGGGGATGATAGTGCGTGTGGCCGGGGGTCTAGGGGATTTTGGAGGGGCCTGTTCTCTTCCCAGTCCGGTGATCACCTGTATTTTGGATTGGAGGGTGGCAGTAATAGGATTGTCGTATGAGGAAGCAAGAGCTGCCGCTTCACTCGTAGACGTTTCATCTCTAGTTCTTTTCGATCTCTGTGTCTGATTAGAGAGGGGGGTAGAGATCCCTTTCGGGTGGGGGGCCTTGGAAAGCCTCTGTTGAGAGAGAGAGGGGAAGGAAGGGAAATGGTGTGGCTTTAGGGGTGCAGCGAGGTTGGTAAGGATTTCACTTAGACCCTGGATTATGGTTGTTACCTGGCTTTCAAGCAGGGTGAGCCGCTGCCCAGTCTCTATGTCGGTGTGGGTGTTCTGGGTGGGAGTTAAACCTGGGGGGAGAGCCTAACGTTGTTAAGTTGCCCTTTTGTGAGTGAGCTGTCTGTGTGGGATCTAGGCAGGGTTAGGGGTGTGGGGAGGCGGGGGCCATGTTGGGGCATCGGTGTTAAATTGCATGAGGGACTGGGGAGGGGGTTGGGAGTCACGTACTGTGTGTAGAGGTCATTCGAAGTGTGTTGGGAGGGATGGAGGGCGGGGGTTGGGTGAGGGTGGTTGCCGGAGGGGGGTAGAGGGGTCTTGTTCTCTCTGGTAGTGTTGGGGGTAGTGTCTCGCGGTGGGAGGCAGGTGTTATTACTAGGGTGCCCCGGAGTGATGGGTGAGTTCTGTTGGCGGGTCGGGTTCTTCAGGGAGAGGAGGATGGGCAGGCAGGGGAGGAGTGCGTGGGAGGAGGAAGTCCTGAGGGATGGGAAGAGAGCGTCAAAGGTTTCTAGATTGTCATTGTTGGCTTGTATCAGGACTGTGCCATTGGAGTAGATGGTCGCAGTGGTGTTCCCATATCGCCTAGTGTGGTTAGGGGCTGAGAAAGTCAGTTTGCAGCTATGGGGAGTGTTAGTCATTTTGGAGATATTGACTTGCGATCTGAGGATGGAGTTCCATGATTCGGGTCTTTCAGTGTGGAAGATGAGATCCATTTTTACTTGTCCTTTGGAGGCACAGTGGTAGATGTCCGTGAATAGGGATTCAGGATGTTGTCTGATCAGTTTTTGTTTAAAGTTTTTTTTCGCTTTGGGTGAGAGTTTGCGGGGGAGACTGATCGAGAAGGAGTTCGGGCCGTGCGGTTTTAAGTGGTTTGCAGAGGCGGGGTTGGAGTAGGCTGACGTGGCGGATGGCATAGTGACTAGGTGGGACGGGGGTAGGCACCCTATAAGGAAGGGTGGGCTAGAGTTTCCAGAGCCATCCTTAGAGGGGAAAGTGCGAGTAGTAGAGAGATTTCGTGCTGTTGCTCTAGGGCTGGTCGTTGACTCTCTGGAGCATAAGGCTGAGGGTGACTCCTTGGAGGTCCTTTGAGGGTCTAGTTAGTGTCTGTTGTTATTCGCTATGCCTCTGTGCTGCGGGGAAGCCCCAAAATCTTTTAACCATGGTGTTTGTTGGTTTGTGGAGGAGACTCAGATCGTATATTATGCTCGTTGATTGTGGGAGGTCTTCATTGATAGCCGGATGTGTTTTCTGGGGAAGCTACCACGGCTGTCCCGGCCTCCGTTGTAGTTCCTCACTGACCTTTTATTAGGGACTGTGTGGTGCTGTGAGTGATCATTGGTGCACTTATAGAAGCTTCTTTGTTTGTATGCCGTAATTGCTTTGGGTCGTCACCCACTGTCTATTCAGATCCAGCCTGGCTGTATTCAAATTGATCTAGGCTCTCTAGTTGCATTTGCTGGGTCCTGTATATGCTCCCTCTGATTTCTGACAGAAAGGGCCATGGCCAGAGGCAGATACTGCGGGCGAGCCCACAAGTCTGATGTAGGGACTTTCAGTGGAGGACAATGCTCCGGAGACTTTCAGGCGGGTGCTGCTGCCTTTTTATTCAAGGAGTGTCTTCGCCGGGCGCCATTTTAAAGTCAGGCACCCAGCTTTAACAGCTCCTTTCCGCCCCAGTGCTCCTCGTTGATTGGTCCCCACTGTCCCCCAGGCCCACCGCTGTCCCCGCCGTGGTCGCGGCGGCACCGGGATCTCAGGCCCACGTAACACTGGCAGCATTACAGCAGGATTGGGGGCCGGTGTCTTTTTTTTTTCTTTTTCATAAATCACTGATTCATAGTTCACTCTCAGCGGCTCACAAAGAGAGGGCTCCCCATGCCCCAGTAGCATGCAGTGCCGCCGCGGGGGGCCGCGGGGGGACGTTAGGCCGCACCGGCCTCGCGGTAAGCCCTCAGCCGTCTCGGTGCAAATCCCAATATGGTGGCTGCAGCACTCGTCCTGAACGGGCACTGTGGAAAACAACTCACCCAGCTGCTGGCCACGGGGCACCAATCGCTCGCCACAGGAGCCCCCCGCCTCAAACAATGCGAGGAGGACTCCAGGCAAGTGCAGGATGGCCCAAAGGGGATGCCGGTTCACTCGTCGTCCTGGGTCTGTGCGGCAAGATGGGGGCCGCGGAGAAAGCCCCCAGTCTTCGTTGCTGGGACGATCGCTACAGGACTCAAAGATGCCCAGAAGATCGATCAGGCGGCTCATGGATCCCTCCGGTGAGCATCACGGCATCATTAGCGATAATATCCGGCCCCGGTGCCAAGAGAATATTGAGAGTTCAGTGCGGACTCTGTTGTGGAATGGGAGGTCACCGCGCATCGCAATGCAGAAATTGACCAGGGGATGGTACGATGGCGGGATTGCCCCACCTGACCTTAAATTATACTACTGGGCGTCTCAATTGACGATCATAAATCGATGGCTCCACGGCCCGCAGACCGATCCAAGCCATCAGACTGATGTATGGCTGATGGGGATGGGTGGATACCGTAAAGCTCTGTATACGAACCCCAACCACCAACACCTCACAGGTCCTACAGCATGTACTATAGAGATCTGGCACATGGTCAACAGAGAATTAGGGTGGCACACGAAAATCACACAAGTAACACCACTCTGGGAGACCGAGTGGCTTAGCGGACTGGGCAACTTCCCCGGGTTTGACAGGTGGGATCTCATTGGCATCTCATCAGTGGGGGATCTGTGGAATAAAAGCAAGCTAATCTCTTTTGTCGACCTTCAGAAGGAATATCAATTAGCGCAGTCAGAAACTTTCTGATACCTGCAAATCAGTCATGCCCTGAAGGCCACAATCCCTGATGGGGAGACTCTCTCTGAGGGCTCCACACTAGAAGACAGATTGCTACTTGGCCCAATGCCCAAGATAGCCATATCCCTAACCTACCGGAAATTGATTAATAATCGACCCGACTCACTAATACGCCTTCTGCAACAATGGGAAGCAAATGTGGGGGATCTAGACGACGAGGAGTGGCGTGATGTGCTGAACTCCCCTCGCGAAATAGCTATCCCCATGAGACTAAAATTGGCCCAACTTAAAATCCTGCATAGAGCCTATCTTGCAGCGGGAACTCTGATCAAAATGGGGAGGAGAACAGACACACTTTGCCTCCGACACTGTGCCCAAGAGGGGACCTTTTTCCACACGCTTTGGGGTTGTTTGGCCCTTCAGATATTCTGGAAGGGAGTCACATCTAGACTGGCAGGGGTGGGGGGGAGAGAACTCACCGCCTCCCCGAAGCTTTGTTTACTAAATATATGGGAGGCCACCGACCTAACTCACACTGAACAATCCTGGGTCACATTGGGGCTGGCCCTCGCCAAATGAAACATTGCACAAAAATGGGGAGTTGAGGAACATCCGACAATGGGGAGATGGGAGGCTGACATGGACAGATCCATGATAGCAGAAAAGGACGTCTTCAAAAATAGAGGATGCCCTAAAAAATGGGACCTAAAGTGGGGGGCATGAAATACATATCGGGGTCAGATCTGTCTGTCTCCCACAATTGAATTGCGCCAGAGAGAAGGGGGGTTGCGGGATCCAACGGGAGGTTGAGGAGAGATACAATGCGCTGGGATGTCTAGGACTGGGGCACCCAATGTAATGAACACCTGTGTTGTACCCGAGTTCCACGATATCATTTGCTGTAATGCTGAGACTTTGCTTTTTGTTGTTTTCTCTAATGAAAAGAATATTTAAAAAAAAGAAGGGTAGGTTAGGTCTATCAGACTTGCATTTATATATCTGGGTGTTTCAAACATGTTATGTTATATTATGTAATGTTATGTTGTGTTGTGTTATGTTAATCTCATAAAGAACAACTTTCACCCTAAGGTATAAGGTATAAGAGCTAATTTAGTTTTTAAGAACTCCAAGACATCGCATTTGTGAAGAAGGCATAATATCATGAAGGAGATGTGTCAATTGGTAACTAATGAAGAGTAGCTAATGTGTGTTTGGCAGAAGAGAAATGAAGATTTAAGGTGACCATCCTCACTGCCTGGTTCTGGAAACAAGAGATGAGGTTTTTTGAAGATTTCAGAATAAAAGGATGTACAGTAATCCAGTGTGGACCCAATCGTAGCTGTCACCACAATTCTACTATTTTCAATAGATAGTAGGAAAAAGGCTTCAACTTCCAGATCAATCGGTGCAGGATGAACCTACAGCAGATATTTGTCCTTCCGTCAGAAGCTTGTTGTGTAGCTTAACCCCCTGATTTTTTGCCATAGAGATGGGAAAAAGATGCTTGCCAAAAGAGGAGAGCCAAATAGTAGGTTGCTACTTGGCATGATTTTAACGACAAATAGTATCTCAGTCTTGTTGGTATGAATTTTAAGCCAATCCTGATCCATTCAAAATGCTTGCCAAAAGAGGAGAGCCAAATAGTAGGTTGCTACTTGGCATGATTTTAACGACAAATAGTATCTGAGTCTTGTTGGTATGAATTTTAAGCCAATCATGATCCATTCAAAATGTAACCCTGCTCAAATACTAATTACTTTTTGTGACCTCTGTTTCATAAACAATGAGAACCAATCAAAAGCAAGGCCAACAATTTCAAATGATTTAAGTTTAGATATCAATGTTCTATGATCGCTAGTATTGAATGCTTTCTGCAGCTATTCACAAATCTTCTACCGTGGGTGTTAAAGCAGCTTCAGAACTTTGATTGGGAGTAAATCCCACCTGCGCATTATCCAGCAGTTTATAAGTTTCAAGAAAGTTGGATAATGGTTTGGCCACCACATTTTCCAGTATTTTAGCTTCAAAAGTGAGTAAGGTAAAGAGGAGATAATTGGCTAGAATCTCAGGGGTCGATTCCGAGTCGGGCCGGAAATTTCCCCGACCGAGCCGGACCCGGAGAGATTTCCGACCGAATCGGACCCGTGCAGTCCGACCGAACGAGTCCGATGCGTCCGTATGTTATCGGACACGAAGTCGGGTCGGACTCCCATTGAACTCAATGGGAGCCGGTCGTACAACGCGTACGCGGGCTCCCATTGCCTCAATGGGTGCGAGGCGGACAAGGGCGCCCTACAGCGAGTACGCCGCGAAGCGCTTCGCGGCGTACACGCACAGGTAGGGGGACCCATGGGTCCCCCTGTGTGCGCTCGCACGGGTACGCGTGACAGGGGGTCCGACACGGACCCCCAAAGTACGGCTCCGACAGCGAGTTCGAGTCGGACGGCGCGAGTCGGTCGGAGCGGTCGAGGTGCGCATCGTACTTACCCGGCCGGAAAACGTCTCCATTGCGCGGTGCGGATCGGGTCCGACCGAGTCGGTCGGAGCGGTACGGTCCGGGTACGAGTCGGTCGGAGCGGTCGGGTCGCCCGGACGAGTCGGTCGGCGACCCGCATCGTACTCGCTCGGCCGGACCAGCAGTACGGTTCGGTCGGGAAACAGGCTTTCGCATGGCTTTTTCCCGACCGAATGGTATTGGGTGCGCCTCCGACCGAGATCGGAATCGACCCCTCAGTGTCAAGATTCATCTTTTTAAATCTGCTTCAGTTCTGCACAATTTCAGAGGTAAAGAGAGTGACTATTTGGTCTATAATTTTATTTACACAGGAGATTTCTTTATGAATCACCCCCATGGGACGGGTCTGCTGGAGAACCTGATTAAGTAGAAGTTCACGTCTTGACATTTCTTTAACCTTAAGACACTTATTGAATAACATCTTGCTGAAACCACAGCTTTGCTCATCTTAGCTGTAGTGTCGTGAGACTATGTGTGTGGTACGACCCTCGCGGTTCTGACAGACTTAATACAGAAAGTAAGTAACTTGCTGGGAGGTGTTAAGGTGTGGTTATTAATGATTATGAAGTAGTCAGAGAGCAGAGTGTGATTGGATACTGAGGAATAAAGATGTACAATCCAGACCTCCGTGTGTGGCGTATTCATTCGCATGCTCCCAGGCTGGATAGGACGCTACAACTGGTGATGAGGATGGAATCTGTGCTCTGAAGAAATGAGACTGCTCTCCCTGGAAGAGTGAAATGTTACAACAAACTCATTGTGTGTGCCATGTGTGCCCAATTTCAATGAGGATCAGTTTGAAGTTGACATGTGTGGAATGGAAGCCCCACTCCAGCCCATACACAGCCCTTGAAGAAGTTAAAGGCTCTGCAGAGGATCACATTTGAAAGCCTGCCAGAAACTCACTAGTAAGGCCAAAAGAAGAGATACTGCGCCGCATCAAAACAAGGAAGCATTATCCATGCAAAGCAAATGCTAATGGCAGTGACAATCAGGTACGAAAGTACAAGCGTACTTACCAGCATGAGCGATGGAAGTGCCACATGATCTCCAATCAAGTGTGACGACCAAGCCCGGATGAGCCGCTGATGCATGCAAAGCAGCAAGTGGCATCCAGCACACCAAAAAGCCTTCGGAATCATGCCATTTTTCAATGGATGCTGAAAGAAGCGCAAAGTGTGGTGCTGCAGCGTTTCTGGAACCAACAACACCCTTTTACATTGACAAAAAGCTGAATATTGGTGCCTGATGGGCTGCATGGATCTAGACATTCAATGATTTCATAGATGCCCTAAAAGAAGTAGATGATGAGAAAATCATAAACTACCTGAAGAAGCTTGCCGGTGATGGAGTATTAGAAGTGCTGAAGCAAATATTACAAGCTGATGAAGTATCATACCATCAAATCAAGGAAGCTTTAGAAGCCGTGTTCAATCTGAAGCCGATTATCAACAATGAAAGGTTCATTTTCAGTCAAGCAAGCTGGTGAAACGATGGCTGAGTTTGTTGGAGGACCTAATGTGCTTATCAAACATTGCAAGTTTAGTGAATTCAATGATGAAGAAGCCATATGTCTCCGAGTTATCAATGACTGTCTTTCAGACTCCTTCCGAAAACGCATGTTGAGAGAGATGCTCAACTTAGATAAAGTACTAATGACCGCTAGGGCCAAAGAAAGAGCGGATTAACAAGCCGCTGACATGGAAGCTGGAACAGTGAAAGTGAATCAGTGTTGGCCATGAAGCGTAAGAACAAACACCAAGTAGACACATGCAAGAAGCCATCCACAGAGAGCAGAAGGTTGTGTTTCTGATGTGGGTTTTTATTTCCACATGAAGGCAAATGTTCAGCCATAGGCCAAACATGCAAAGAAGAGCCACTTCATAATAACTTGCAAAGCAAAAGAGAAACTAACTACATCACAGCAAGAAGAGAAAACAGCCGCCAGAAAGTTCCAGAAACATTCTCGCCCAGCCCACAAAGCAAAAAAGTGACATTAGTTACGACAAGTAGAAACCAGACAAAGTCGCTCATGGTCGAGTTTATCTTACAGAGGATTGTCAATATCATTATCCATCACCACTGAAGGAGATGGATGTGAACTGATGGCATTGCCCAACGAACGACAGGCACATGTAGGTCTGGCTGCTTGCAAGGCAGAACAACGGTTGCCCCACAACCTTTAATATAGACAGTGGTGCATTGATTAACATCATGCCAGCCAAAACGTTCAACAACTTATTTCCTGTGCCACGCCTCAACCCCTCAAAAACTAAAGTTTACACGTGGGACGCTTCTAAACCGTTTCAGAGTCAAGCGTAATTCACAGCAACTTTGAAACATAAAGGAGTATCGGTGTAAGCGCCAACTCATGTTCTTCAAGGAGCTTCATCCAGTGCTTGCATACTCATCTTTGCCACTGCTGCTGACATGGGACTGGAATCTATCCATTATAACCTCCACACTCAGTCAGAAGATGTGAGTCAGTTCCCGTTGTTATTTCACGGCCTGGGCAGGCTCAAAACAATGAAAGTGTGAATTCACATCAATGAGGACGTTCACCCTGTTGCCCGGAGGCCCCGCAGAGCAGCTTTCAACTTGCAAGAATTCATTGAGCAAGAACTAGAAATGCTGTTTGAAGCATGACATCATTGAGCACTCCAGTGGTCCTACATCATGGTTGTCGCTTATAGTGGTGGTGCCAAAAAAGGACAGTGAGGGTACCGGTGCACATCTGTGTTGATATGCACCAGGCCAACAAAGCAATGAAGAGAGAAAGATATCCTGATCCACACATAACGGACATACAACAGAACTGTGCCAAGGTTTTGTCCCTTCTTGACCTAAAAAAGGGATATCATCAACTCGAGTTGGAAGAAATTTGCAGGCAAATCACTACTTTTTTGACTCTTGTTGATTGGTTCAGATACAAAAGGTTATGTTTTGGAGTGTCGTCAGCTGCAGAAATATGTCAGGATGTTATAAGTTGAATAATTCAACCTGTCACAAATCCTTTTAACTACGGTGATGATATACTGGTATTTGGAGCAATGCAAAAGGAGAATGATTAGGCTCTTACACAAGTGTGCCAATTACGTGCTGATGCAGGTCTCACTCTGTACGAAGCATAGTGGGAGTTTCACTAGACCAAACTTAAATTCTTTGGACATATTTTTTCTGATGGGGGAATTACTCCTGACCCTGATAAAGTGAAAGTTTTGTCAGCTACTTGCCCCCCATAAGATGTCACCATGCTGCGATCCTTTTTGGGTATAACCAGTTATTGCTCAAGCTAAATTCATGATTTTACTATGGAAAGTGCCCCATTTAGAGAGTTGACAAAATGAAATATCCCATTCAAATGGTCTATTGAATGTGATCAAAGCTTTAGAAGAATAAAACATGCAATTGAAAATGCAACCGAGATGGCCTAATTTGACCCCAAATTACAGACTGAGATCACAGTGGATGCGAGGCCAGTTGTGCTGGGGCCAATCCTTGCTCAACACAATAGTCATCCGAATGCTCAGAGACACATTGTGGCCTATGCCAGTCGGAGCCTGTCTGACACAGAACGTGCCTACTTTAAGCCGGAGGAGACTCTGGCTGTAGTGTGGGCCTGCAAATATTTTCTTGTGTTTCTGTACAGAAAGTTTTTCACCATCATAAGACCACCAAGCACTACTCACCATCTTCAGAAATTTGAAAGCCAAGATGCCCCCTTGCACTGACAGGTGGGGTTTGAGACTATAGGAGTACGATTATGCCATTGTACACAAGTAAGGCAAAACCAAACCCTGCTGATTATTTTTCACGATTACTGACCACATTGTCACAGTTCAACAACCAAAACAGCTGAGGAGTACATCAACTTCATTGTGAAGTCCAGTACACCCATGGCCATATCAATTGAACAGATAATTGATGTCACTAATGCTGACAAGAACATGCTTATCATCAAAGATATCATTCTAACTCAATCTTGGAGAAGGAGTATTCAACCTCTTGCTTACAATTCAAAAATATACAGGATGAACTGTCTGTGACCAAGGAATGTGTTGTATTGAGAGGTTCAAGAATTTTCATATCTGAGAGCCTAAGACAACAGGTCTGTGAACTAACCCATGGAGGACATCGTTGTAGCTATCAAATGAGCCCTAAGAGACCAAGGGGGAGATTTACTTAGATTTTGCGCCGTGTTTGCATCATAAAAGTGATGCAAAACGGCGCAAAATCTTGTTTTCCTAATTAACTTTCAGCGCTGAAAATAACGTAAAAGTAATGCAATTGTACACCATTCAACAACAAGAAATTCAGAGAGTTCCTAGTCAGAATGAATATCAAGCATCAAAAGAGGACACTTCTGTGGCTCCAAGCAAATGTTATTGTCGAACGATTGATGGGTACACTAAAAAGAGTAATTCAGCGAGCATCGATCGAGTGGAATGACATAAAGCAATCCCTGTGTCAAGCTCTCCGTGCTTATCGGTCAACACTCCACTCCACATTGGGTGAAAGTCCAGCCGCCTTGCTATTTGAGAGAGTGATCGGAACCAAGCTGCTACAATGGACAGTAGACTGATCCTTGAGTGCTGGCAAAGTTTGTGTCACCGTCACTTCTCGAAAATGCTAAATGAAGACGTATGCCGATCTGTGTTGGAGAGCCCAAGAGACAGTCTTGAATGAAGGTGACTTAGTCGTAGTCAAGCAGAGGCAAAACCGGAAAACAGAAACTACATTTGCTGTTGATCCTCTGAGAGTTGCGACGTGCAAAGGACACATGGTGACTGCACATCGTCCCGGACAGTCCATCACACGGGACTCGTCACATTTTAAGCACCTACCACTGCGATTGCCAGCTCCTGCACCTACAAATGAGACAGTCCTACATGACAGTCCAGATCAAGCATCAGAACCTGTGCCATCGGTGCATGAACAGAGTGAATCTCAACGAGTTCTTGCTACTCAATCTGGCTGACCAGTGCAAGCACCTCTGCAACTCATCGAAGAAATGTAAGGTAATTGTTATGTGTACTATTTATTTAACAAAGGGGGAGATGTAGTGTTGTGAGACTTCATATGCTAGGACCCTTGCGGTTCTGGGCAGACTTAATAGAGGAGGATGTAACTTGCTGAGAGGTGTCAAGGTGTGGTTATTAACAGTTATGACATAATCAGAGAGCAAAGTGGGATTGTGTGCTCAGTAATAAAGACGTACAATCCAGAGCTCTGTGTGTGGCATATTCATTTGCATGCTCCTGGGCTGGGGAGGACGCTGTATTATTCACCTCTTTTATGACAACAAACTTGCTTTGTGCTCCCCATGAGGTTCAGAACACCTCTGCATTTGGGCGCACAGGTCAAGAGTAACTCAGAACGAATGGAAAACGCATTTCCTTTCGGCTCTCAGCGGTCAAAGCCCTTGATATGCCTTATTCACCATTACTTATTTTGCATACTTATTGAGCAGTTTTTATAATACGGATCAGGACCAATGGGCACATGAAAGCTTCACAAACTTAACTTAAGTTACAGAACCAACACACAAATATATAGTACCCAGTGTTACATTTAGTCAGACAGAACTCAAAAGTATCCCCTGTAGCAAGAAAGATAGTTCAGAGCATCTGAAGTTTGCGAATCCCAGGAAGGTTGACTCGGCCTTTCATTCTTCCGAGCTGAAACAAATGAGTACTAATTTCGATTGAATCATAATATATATTTAGTGTAAACAACGTATTATTACTCAAGCATCATTAGAATGTGTACCTATGCACATTTAAAGTTGTTTAGAATCAAATAAGGGGTCGCTAATCAATAAACGCCATGCAGTAACAAATGTAGAAGAATGCCCCAGCACGTTTAAACTTGGGCACACAAGTAATCCCTCACACTGTTACACTACATCACCATCGTGTAATGAAAGATCGAATGTGTATGAAGTGGCATTTCAAAATAAGAGCATGAGAATTGTTAATAATACAACATAGCGTATCATGCTGCAAAGTAGTCACCTAAAAAATATATATATATCTACATTAGAAAAATCTCTCTTCTTTAGGCCGCCATTTCAAATATTTTTTCTCAGTTGTCAGGCTCATCTTCCCATGTTCTTGCTTCATTGAGATACTAATGCATTTATCTGCACTGCCACTGAAATATTTTGCTGCAAACGTTTCTAGTGCTATAGCAGAAAGCCTCACTGAAGCAATAGCAATTTAACTCCTTAAACCTGCTATTCCAAAGCCTAAAGATACCACTGGGTATTTATAGTGATGACTATTAAGATGATTTTACAAATCTGGAATGAGTACAAGTCAGCTCATTAGCCTTCAGTGGTAAGATCTGTGGCATAAACCAGGCTCATTTATTCTATTCAAAGCGTCGAACGTCATTTTTTTTTCTTCTTGGTTTATAAACCTCTTCTTAACCTTCAGTTTAGGAATGATATTATCAACTGTGCCGGCATGCTAATGAACAGAAACCATTTATTTTGGAGAAAATGAGGGAACTGCAGTTTAACCTTTAGCCTCTAGAAAACCATCTGCTGAAAATGTTACTTGTATTCAAGTGACAGATCTAAAACGGAAAATGGGTAACGCTGCATTTTTCACCTTTCATCAGTCAGGTTCATCAAAAACTCATCTTTTAAATGTAACATAATGCACTAATGAAGAGTGAATGCAGAGCATGTATTGGGACCGGGCACTGCAACAAAACAATATACACGTGAACTACTGAAAATACTGCCAAAAACTATTCTCTAAATATTTTTGTATTTTTTAATCAAAGAAATCAGATGACTTGGTGAAAAATTGGTTATTAGCTGAGGTGGATGGCAGTACACCACAAGTGAAAATGCAACTATTCTTGTTAGGTCCAGTAAAGGTTTCAGTAATTTAAATCCAGTGAACGCTGGTGACCATTAAAGGTGTGTGGCGTAATCCTTGGTTTGAAATCCAGTGAGTGAGACTGACTCACTTACTTGGAGGGCTGGGGTGTTCAGTCACACTCGATTGCAGTCAGTCTTAATCTCTCACTTATTCTCACTCGGTCGTAGTCATTTAGTCCCACTTGCACTTGCAGTCACTTTTGTTTACTCTAGCTCAGTTTCACTGACTCATGCACTCTCACTCATTCTCACTCTGACCCGCTCAGTCTCACTCATTCACAGTTACTCTCAATTAATCCAACTCATTCTAAGTCATTCTGATTGACCCAATCGCACTCTGACTCACTCAGTCTTACTCAGTTTCACTCACTCTCACTGACTCACTCATTCCTGCTTAGTCTCACTCATTATTCCCTAGTTTCCCTGAGGATTCTCCCCATGACTCACCCATTCTCCCTGATTCACTCAGTCCCACTCATTCTGATTCACTCAATTTCACTGTGACTAACTCATACTCAATCAGTCCCACTTATTCTCTCTGAGTCCCAGCCAGTCTCACTCGTTCTGACTCACACATTGTCACTCTGTATCAGTCTCACTGAGACTCACTCAGTTTCACTCTGTCTCACTCTAACGCACTTATTTCCCTCCTGCTGCTTCTTTCAGCTTCGGACACTTGAAAACGAAACCTCAAACCTGCGTAGTTGCAGATTTGAGATTTCAGTTTCTGCTCATTCACCCCACTCCTTCCCAACTCTGGGACGAGTTGGGAAAGGGTGGGGTGACTGGCTGATTAAAATGTAGCCATGGGCACTGCAGTGCTTAAACCTTCAATGCCCGTGTCTAACTTTATCTGTGATGCTTCACAACATCACAGATTCGGAGGCACTGAGGCGTAAATAACAACAAAGACCTAATCTGATCGGGCCAACAAATCCTATTGACTTCATGAGTGGGAATGGAAGTTTATTTTCTTCCTCGACAGCAACCCTTCATATTTTATAGGTATTGTCCCAACTCATACTCGCCCTGTATTTAATTATAAAAGAACCGACCCATGAGTCAACAGTCACTGTGTTCACATAACATACCCTATACTTTAACAGGTATATATAACACATAAATGTGAAAAAATTGTGAAAACACGAGGTAGCACCTCACGTGCGCACCACCAGAGGAGCTTACTGGTTAATTATCACCAGTTATGCCCACGTTTCTCATCACTGGTCGCTACCTCGTAAACAAAAATAAACGTAATCGGTGTCCAGAAACCCAGTGAAAACCAGTGAATATGTGTATACAATAACACAAATCAACCCCGGGCTTATTCAAAATAAAAACGTACTGCATGTTTGCAAACATGCAGTACGTTTTATTTTGAATAAGCCCTCGAGTTGAGAATAAAAGTGGCTCCCTGGTGACTGAGTTGGCTTATTTCAATTTTATTCACACGGGGTTGATTTCTGTTATTGTATACACATATTCACTGGTTTTCACTGGGTTTCTGGACACTGATTACGTTTATTTTTGTTTACGAGGTAGCGACCAGTGATGAGAAACGTTGGCATAACTGGTGATAATTAACCAGTAAGCTCCTCTGGTGGTCCGCACGTGAGGTGCTACCTCATGTTTTCACAATTCTTTTCACATTTATGTGTTATATATACCTGTTAAAGTATAGGGTATGTTATGTGAACACAGTGACTGTTGACTCATGGGTCGGTTCTTTTATAATTAAATACAGGGCGAGTATGAGTTGGGACAATACCTATAAAATATGAAGGGTTGCTGTCGAGCAAGAAAATAAACTTCCATTCCCACTCATGAAGTCAATAGGATTTGTTGGCCCGATCAGATTAGGTCTTTGTTGTTATTTATGATTTTGAGTGGAGGGCGACCTGATCTGAGTTCTCCCTCTGTAGCTCCTTTTTGTGTAGAAGGCACTGAGGCGTGCCAGGGGCCCGAGGCCAGGTCTAAGGGTTTCACCAGCCCTGAATAATCTCTGATGGCTGCTGCAGGCACCTTCGTGTGCCTGCACCAGACATCAGACATTCTCTCTAGCAGAGCTGTCTTAGGCTGCTGCTAGATGGTATTTACTTTTTATACCAAGAGTGAATAAAAGAATATTATTCACTCTTGGTCTAACAAGGGGGTCATAGCCCTGGAACCTTAATTGGAAAATGCCACTGTTTAAACCTGACCTCATCTACTGGTAGCTGTGGGATAGAGGAGACAGGCTTAATTTAGGAAAAATTGCAAAGCCTTTAAAATGTCCTCAACAGTTTAAAAAGTCAAAAACACAACACAATAAAAACCCCACTCCAATGTATAAAAATAGAAAATATTTTAATGAGGAAATAATCCTAAACAACAAGAATCCAATAAGGGGAATCAGAGATATACATTTTTTAAAGATTATAATAAAAATAGTGCCAGAAAGCAACAGGTACCAGCTGCGAGCAACTAGTTGCATTAGACCAGAACAAGGGTAAGGTTTGAGGCCAACCGCAATGGCGCGCGGGTCAGATATGGGACCCAGGTATGTCCTGGTCAAAGAGCTAGTTTCAGACTAAGAAATTGTCCTGAAGAAAAGGTGGTCATTGACGAGTTGTCAGAGTGTATAGCTGCAAGCTGGATATGAGTCAGTGTTTGATGATGATAAGTTACTGAAGAGTGAGGTCCCGATGTTGTTCACGAAAGTGGGAAAGCTCCAAGTGGGGGGAAGTTTGACATCCGTACACAGAAAGGTTTTACCGTCAATCAGCTTAGGCTCGGTGGTAGTCTTGGTGAAGCCCTCTACGTTCTTACTTATAAACTTTCCTGGAAGACAGATCTGTTTTAGCTGGTTAGACCAGTGAGCTAGATTGACCTGGTGATTCAACGTCGACAGCTATGACTAGACGGAGGTCCAGTGCTTCAGAGGAAAAGCTGGCAAACATTTGCCCAGCTTTTGTAGTTTGGGCAGGAAGAAAACACTGTAACACCAGCCAAGGGTTCAAACAGCACTTGGGGGTTACAACTCACTCCAACAGAAGCCCCCAGCAGGATCCAGGGCAGGTTCAATTGAAACAGGTCACATGGGCTCTTCAGGAAAGGTGCCTTCTTGCAGCTTTTGTGTCCTTGTAGCTGAACATAAGGTCAACCATCTGACCCTTGGATTCTACTGCTTAGTCCTGGGTACAAGTGGGAGCAGGTCCAACCCGTAGGGTTTTCCTCATAAGTCTCAATAGCAGGTGCTGGTCTTCTTCTGTCTTCCATGGGTCCAGGATTGTTCTGAAAAAAGTGCCCAGAGATGCCACATCTATGCCGGGCGCTAGCCTGTGGGTGGGTGGGACTCCTGGGTATGGGGGCAGCTCCTTTCCCATTGGAATTGGTGCTAGGCTCGCAGGCTAGCTAGGAGGAAAATAGAGAGAGTGCAGGCTCAGGTCTGGCCTACATTTGCTTGTGATAGGGCAGGCATGTTTGAATATAATTAAGTGCCTTGGCATAGCCCAGCTATCCAGAGGAGCAAAACACTTCCCCATACCCAAGGCCTTTTGTCTCAGTTCTGGGAGCCAATTTACACCTAATAAAGAAGGTATTCTGCTACTGGTTGACAGCTGGAAACTCATGCAGATGGGCTTCTACAGGTTTTAGGCACACTAGAGGTGATTTTTGAAAAGTACAGTTTGCAAAAAATGTGGTTAAAACCTGACTTTATCAATAAATGGAGTTTGTAAATGAATTTACTTTTTATCTGGTTCTTAAGCGTAGTTAACTTTACTAACTTTAATAAAGTGTCCCCAGTGATATCCTATGGAACAGCTAACCCTGATACTGTGAAAGTAGCTTTTAGGGCATTGTCATTGTAAGGACATGTTTAACATTAAACTTTTACATGTCCTTCTTTCAAATAACATACACCCTGCCTTATGGGCATTTAAGGCATACTTAGAGGTGACATTGATATTGAAAAGGAAAGCTTAGGCCTGTCAAAGGGGGTATTTTGGCAGGTCAAATTTGCAGTTTAAACCTGCACAGCCAGTCAATTGGAGGCAGGCCTGCAGTCATGTTTTACTTTGTCATTTTAGTGGAGGCACAACATGTGCTGCAGTCCCCTGGTGGCATTTAACTCACAGGGCAGGGTACCTATTGTTCCCTATACTATCATTCCAGAGGCCCTGCGTACAGGGGTTGTGTAAAGAAAGACTGTAGGGTATTAATTTGTTTCTAATACTAAAAAAAAGTAAATACCTGTAAAAGAACTGTACAAATATTTCAACATATATCAGCAAATACGAAAACACAAATGAAGCACATTTTGTTTTGTAATTCTGAAGTGTGATGGAAACAAAGATTTTAATAGGATCAAAACAAATTTTAGTGATGCACAAATGATAAATATTGTATTGCATTGGATTGTATTGCAGCCTTTATATAGCACATCCTACCCCTTTGCAGGGCACTGAAGCAATTACGTACATGGGCAGCAAGCTAAGCCATATAGGCCGGCGTGTAGTTCGAAGGATGTTGTCTTTGTTTTGTAATTCTATGTGCGAACTGTTTCCATGTTGTGTGTGATGACCACTGAGGAGTGGTTATGATTTTATGGGACGCAGCACGTAGCAGTGTGGTGGATGATGAGCTGTGAGAAAAACAGGCGTGCAGTTTATGGTTTTTCACTATTCTGGCACCTTTGAGGACCTCTGCAGGTCCCTTTATAGTATTTCTTATAATGATAGTCTGCTTTCTGGTTACTGTACTGGGTTGTCTAATCAGATATTTTGTGTAAAGTTGTGGGCCTGAACTGACATGTTTGAAGGGAGAGAGAAGTGGAGAGATCTGCTGGGATGTTACTATCATTCCATATCTGAGTGTCATTGTGAGATATAAAGAAGCAGCCATAGGGATTGACAGTGTTGTGTGTGAGGAGCTAATGTGAAAGGTGTTACCAACACTAGTTCATTGTCTCAGCTGAGAATCCAATAATTAAGTGGCCATTAGCTGTAACCCCTTCTCCCTTTTCACAGATGGTATGTCAAACAAGAATTTGCTGTGTGAAAAGAATGCACACCTTTAAAGGACTTTGAGTCATGTTCCTAAGTCAGCAAATTTCATGAAATTTCCTATTCCTAATACATAAGTCGTTATTACTACCTAAACCTACCAGCCATTCAGAAGCAATGTTCAATCAGGAAACTCCATATTCCAATATGGCATAGTGCTTTGATTAGCCTATTTTGCTGGGGCAGGGTCATCTCAAGTCAGGTGCAACTTATATTTGACTGACATTGCTCTGCTTCAGCCTACTGTGGCCTTTTTTAAAATAAAGCCTGGTGAGGTAATGTATCTGTTCTAAAGATTTTTATTTTGTTTGTAGGAGCCCAATAGTTTGTTAGGGTAATGTGCCTGCTGCAGAGGGGTAAAAATACCTTTATTAGCAGGAATGTGAATCTGAATTGACCCAATAAAGCCTGCCATCTCACAAAGGGTTGCTATAACAGACTATCTATCTTTCAAAAATAGATGGTTTAATGTCTAGGTAATACTGCCAGAGTCAACATGCTGCAGATTCATGTCCTTGAACCAAATATTGTGGAACCCATAATTAGGGCATCTGAGAATGAAAGCATTTATGTTATAATTGATGTCTCTAGACATCTTCATGAATTACCATTTTTGGATTGTATTTATTGTAATTTAAGAACTGTGTAATATGACTCAGTTTTTTTATATTTATTCACTCATTTAAAATTGAGCTTTATCTTTATCTAATTTGTGGTCATAGCAAATAAAATGAGGATATGAGGTCCTATGTAATTAATGTACTAAATGCATAATACTTGGTGAACATTTGGGGTAGCGTTATTATTAAGAGAAGTGTGGGACTGTTGGGTGGTAGGAATTTTATGGATCCTCACAGATTCCGGAATGTTCCTTTACAGAACTGTGAACAACATCTGTGATTTAGCCAAACTTTGGTGTTTGAAGGACATTCATAGTGCAAAAGTACATTGGGATCCATGCAGGCCACACCAACCCAGTCTACCCTACTTGCTTTCAAAAATGTCTAGCAGGTTTCCCTGGTATCTAACCTAGCTCTGGCCAAAATACCACAGCTAGCACCAGAATGGGTACATTTGCAAGGCAAAATCTTGATGTTTCCCTGTGTCTTAGGGGGCTTAAGAAGTCTTTCCTTTCATGGGTGACATCCCAGTCATAGAAGTTGAGTATAGTTGCTATCGGGAGAAGTGTAGGAACGCTGCTTGGTAGATATTTGTGGATCGCTGAAGATTTCATTAGCACAGTCTGCTTTCACTTTTGTTTTGCTGTGTAACTTCAGAGTGCACAGCATGCTACGCACTACATAAAAACAAAAAATCAAAATTGGGAACTCAAGGGAAGCATGTCGCTCATGTACCAACTTTGATTTTGAAAAAGAAAATGTTTGTGGTATTTTTACTAGAAACATTTTCATTTCCAATACTGTGGATGACCTGTTGATTTTGTCTGCACTGTGAATGTAGTGTGTTGGATGTCAGTTTGTTGACTGCCCTAAATCAGTTAAAATCCATGAACTCTGATGTCCTGTTAAACAGGAATCAACAACAGGTCTCAGGGATAAGATAGCCACATTGCATGAACTTCTTTGATCCATGATCATAGTGGACTTCTTCAGTTCTAGGAGGAACCTAGAATGGTAGGCTTCTGGGAATGGGGAACAGCAAAATGGACAGTGGTCAAAGAAAAGTGGCAGGTGCTACTAATCGCCATGCACAGACTAGAGAGAGTTTTAGTTGTGATACATCAACTATGGAAAAGAGACCCAGAGAGAGAAAAACATTTTGAGAAGTAAAGAGAAGATAGAAAAGAAGATAGATATTCTAGAAAAAGGAGAGAAGATTGAGAGAAAGAAAAGAGAGTAAATAAAAAGGCAAGCGGGAGCAGGAGAGACAGGAATGAGAAGATAGATGCAGCAGCATACAGAAAAGGAAATTGGGGAAAAGGATGAGAAAGGCAGTGGAGACAGAGATTAGGAGATGGGGAGAGAATAGAATAAGTAAAAGAGAGCCTAAAGGAGCAAATTGAGGGCAAGATAAATGTGGAGAAAAGGTGATCGGAGATTTTAAATGGAAATTATTTATTTATCATGTTTTGGCCTATCCAACTGGCCCAATGTGGCTTCAATCCTCAATTTTGCACTTTATTTTCTAAAAGGAATTTAAGGGTAAGATCCAAAAATCAACTTGCATAGTGATTTTTAAAGTCCTAATAGGGTTTAACCGCTGTTACTTGATCCACATTGCATTTGGCCAATTGCTTAACAATGGCACCCACTTGCTATTTGTTAGTACATGTTCATGGTGAGAAGTGCTGATGCCTTTTTTTTTAGCAGGGCTGATGGCCTCTTTTTTAATGGATATCAGTAAATTCTACATTTGCTGGTATAGTCACTGGAAAGTATAACCTGTTTGCTGAGAAGTCCAAGTTCTATTAAGAAGGTGATTTGGCTTTCTAGTGTACTTTTGAATATGGCAGTTTTATAACTGTTTCATAACATGAAGCCTGATTTTTATCTGCACCTATAGTAATGCAGAACAATCCTTCTGCAAATAAATATTTTCCATTTCTAGTACACATGGTAGGCTTCTGTGCATTTTACATTCATGGCTCATTAAATTGCATGGTCGCCCAAGCAATGTTAGCCACAGAGAGGATGCCACCTTAAGGATTCTATGCAAGGAGCCTACTGCATGTGAAAGAGTGGAGAATGTCCATAATTCTGGAAGTGAAGGACTCTGTAGCATCTGAATGGAAGGTATCATGCAAACAGCATCGAAAAGAGATGTTATCATAGAAAAGGATCCTAGGTGCAAACCTTGAAACCACCACTTAGAGCTGCTGCCTGCCTATCTATGGCTCTTTTGACTGGAGATGGAACTAGTGTCCTCAGCCAGGCTACAGGCCTCAAATGGATCCACGCCTATCCTTTACCATGCCTATCTGCCTTGCTGGTCGATGTTTAAAGAAGTGTCTTCTTTTGTACAACAACTTTCTAACAACCTGCCTGTAAATATGAGGGGTATATGCCAATGTCGGAGTCTGCTTGAAGTCCATGCAGTTTTGACTGGTGCTTTTGATCAAATGTAACTGACCTGTCCATCATGGTAAAATTCATTGTGCAACCTTCCCATCTTCTCCTCTAAAATAACCTCTGAATTCTATTTAGTTTTCACCATTGTTGCAATCCTAAAATGTTTAAAACACACTGTTTGCCACTAATTTCCCGTTCCCAGCGACAGTCATCGAGAAAGCCATCAACAGCCAACTCGCCACATTCATTGAAGAACACAACATCCTCGACTCCTCCCAATCCGGCTTCAGAAAAAACCACAGTACGGAAACCGCCCTCCTCGCCGCAACAGACGACATCCGCACCCTACTGGACAAAGGAGAAACAGTAGCCCTCATCCTCCTCGACCTACGACGCAGGAATCCAGGACAAGGCCCTCGACTAGATCTGCTCCTTCCTCTCCGGCAGGACGCAGCGGGTCAGACTCCCCCCTTTCCTCTCGGACCCCACAACTACCTCCTGCGGAGTCCCCCAGGGCTCCTCCCTCAGCCCGACGCTCTTCAACGTCTACATGGCACCAATCGCCCCCATCGTCAGAACCTACGGACTCAACATCGTGTCATACGCAGACGACACCCAGCTCATCCTCTCCCTATCCAACGAGCCCAACACCGCCAGACGCAACTTTCGAGAAGGCATGGAAGCCGTCGCCAAATGGATGAAAAACAGCTGCCTACAACTAAACACCAACAAAACAGAAGTACTCATCATGGGCCCAAACCCCGATGCCTGGAGCGATACCTGGTGGCCCCCCGCCCTCGGAAACCCGCCAACCCCCACGGACCACGCACGCAACCTGGGAATCATCCTGGACTCCGAGCTCAAAATGGACCGACAGATCAACTCTGTCTCGTCTTCCTGCTTCCACACCCTCCGCCTCCTATGTAAGACCTTCAAATGGATCCCCCTCGAACACCGAAAGACCATCACTCACGCCCTGGTCACCAGCAGACTCGACTATGGCAACGCACTCTACGCCGGAATACACAAAAACCTCATCCGCAAGCTACAGAACATCCAGAACGCCGCCGCAAGACTGGTCCTCAACCTGCCAAAACACTGCCACATCTCCCAGCACCTGCGCACACTCCACTGGCTCCACGTTGAGGCGAGAATCACCTTCAAGATGCTCACCCACGCACACAAGGCCCTCCACGGCACCGGACCAGCATACCTGAACAGCCGACTCAAATTCCACGCAGCCCAAAGGACCCTACGATCAGCCCATCTCTCCTACGCCGTGGTCCCCGCACCAGAAAGAGCAGATCGGGAGGCCGCTCCTTCTCCTTCCTCGCGGCCAAAGCATGGAACGCCCTTCTGCTCCACCTCAGACAGACAACATCGCTCCCCATCTTCGCAAGAAACCTCAAAACCTGGCTCTTCGACAGACCCCCTCCTTGATGGAATGGAACCTGCACCCCCCACCCCTAGCACCTTGAGACCCTTACGGGTGAGTAGTCGCGCTTTAACAAACCCCTGATTGATTGATTGATTGAATCATTTCCCAAAATGTTCTACTCCAAAATGTTCTTGATGGATATGCTCCAAGCTAGCTGTAAAGCAATTTAGAATTAGAATTGAAGGCGAGTATAAGAAATTGGGTTGTTGGTTGACTGGGGTGTGAGCCCTGGTCAAGTAGCAACAACAATCTTTGTCAGGTGAGGCACAAGCAAACTCCAAATTAGCCTAAGCTCAACCCCCTCGTAGCTTGGCACAGAGCAGTCAAGCTTAACGTAGATATGTCAGTTCTGCTTGGATTTGCGCTGTTCAGCAGAGGAGATTCATTGGTTTCGCTGGATACACAGAGTGGCAGAGCACCTGAGGCCCACTTACAAGTTTCCAGGACTGGGGTGGCACCACTTGGCAGGGTAGACTCACAGACGACAGAGTTCAGGTACAGATGCAAGGTTGTTGGAATCCTGCTGTGTCCCTGAGTCTTCAGATTAGGAGGTCAGCCAACTAGCCCATGGAGTCACTTCAGGTTCCGGGTTCAAGAGATTTAGGTCCAGTCCTTCTCACTCAGTCAGGAGGGCCGCAGGCAGCAGGTCAGCACAAGAAAACAGGACCCCAGAAGTGTGCAGCCCAGCAGAGTGGCAGTCCTCTGCAGCACAGCAGTCCTGTTTCCTGGCAAAGTATCCTCAGTTCCAGAAGTGTACTGGAGTGGTAGTGTCTGAGGTCCATCCTTTATACCCTTGTGCTCTGGTTCTGGAAGGTGGGAAAAGCTTCTCTACTGTGGTTTTGAAGTGCAAGGGATTACCTACTTTCCCAGCCTTGAGTCCAAGCTGGCTGACGTGACAATGCAGGGTCTTTAGGCCCCTGTGTGGAGACAGGAAACAACCTATTTAGAGGTGAGTGAAGTTGGGTCTAGCTCCTCCCTTCCATCCTGCCAGTGATGGTCCATCCAGTCACACCTAAGCTCCAATTGTGTGTGGCTGTCTAGGAGGAATACACAAATCCCAACTGCCCTCTAGTCATGTGACCAGAGACAGGTTGCAGGTACAAAATGCCTAATTAAGAAATGCCAACTTTTAGAATTGCAATTTGAAATCTGACTTCACCAAAAGTTAGAATTTTAAACTGTGATTCCAGAAACACCAAACATGAACCAGTTATCTCTTCCCATTTTGAAACTATACTTATAAAATATAAAAAGGCAACTCTAAGGTTATCCTATGGCAGAGACAGGCCTTGCAGTAGTGAAAAACATATGCAAGAGATTTTTGTACTACCAGTACATGTTAAAGTTTAAAAGTACATATTCTACTTTTTAAATACAGTGCACCCTGCCCACTGGGCTGTCTAGGGCCTTGCTTAGGGGTGACTTATCTGCATTAAAATGGAAGGTTTGGGCCTGGAATAAGGTTTACTTTGCAAGGTCAAAATGTAAGTTTACATCTGCACACACAGGCCTTGTAATTGCAGGCCTTCGTTCTGTTTAAAGGGCTACTTAAGTGGATGGCACAATCAGTGCTGCAGGCCCACTAGTAGCAAATCATTTACAAGCCCCGGGTACAGGTAGTGCCAACTTACTGGGGGCCTGATAAGTAAATAAATATGCCAGTTGGGGATAAACCAATATTACCATGTTTAGAGGAGAGAGGACAAGCATGTTAGCACTGGTTAGCATTGGTAAAGTGTGCAGAGTCCTAATACCAGGAAAAAGGAGGTCAGAAAAAGTGGAGAAGGAAGATCAAAAAGTTGTGGGAAAGACCACCCTAAGGCTGATAGGTCTAACACTGAGTTTAATTAAAAATATGAGGTTGGGCAGTTTTATGAAACTCCACATTTTATGAAGCAGATGACTTTTCCTAGCTTTACATGAGTTAAGGTTCATCCATTCGGACCTTCCATGTGTGATGATTTCCTGATGCAAAATGTCACAGGTAAGACATTCTCCAGCAACAAAATGTTGAGTGTGGATGCTAGCCATCCACCATCAGAGGTAAAGGTGTGGGTAATAGGGCTCTGAGCTGAGGCCAGCTTATATATATATTTTTTTTAAAGAACTACATAAGCTTTGCATTTCACAAAACTCGAACAGTTATGAAAATACACAACGTTGCATGTCAGCCAACTTAAGCCCCTCTACTTTCAATCCCATATAATTGATAGAATTTAAAGTAGGATTGTGGAAAGTTGTTTGGGTGTGCTTTAATATGTACTTTAAAAAATCCATGTATTTCTTCACATAGAATCACATGCTGTGGGTCCTGAAAACTGAAAGCAGAATATCGATGCACAGAATATTGAGAACAGAATTTTGAATACAAAATATGAGCAGGTAAGTAAGAATAGATTCCCTATACCTTACTCCACATATGTGTACCTACGCGATATATATATATATCTTCAAGGTATGTAGATGTTGAGTTAGGAATAGTAAATCTTTATTGACCTATATACACTTACCTTTTAACCTGTCATCAATATTCTTCTACCACGATATTCTGGGGGGCAATATTTATTTGTAGATCCAGTATTTTGAAAGAATGCACCTATAAAACACAGCTTTAATGTTTTGTCATACCTGAGGGTCATGCCCCCTAAAAATATACTTCTGGCTAATGGCCTAGCTGTGTTTATCTTTTGTGTAAGTCGTATTTCACTTTGTGTTTGTGTATAAATACTACTTTTGTCATAAAAGCAAGTATCTGGCTGGACATTCATATACTGGGCTTGCTTCATGTATTTTGGTCTTGAGCCTGTGTTTGCGTGGCACTGAGAAGCTTGGGATTGCTCGATCTTCACTAGCACTGTCATGTGCTGAAGGGGTACTTGGCCCAATTGCTCAGAACCCATAATAGGACATCAGCAGTAAATGGCCTCAACCACTAAGGATGGGCCAAGTAGCTCCTACTTGCCAGGTGGCCTTCTGAAAGAAGTTCTGGAAAGGTGCTAGTTAGAGCGTACTATCTGCCTCCACCAGGCAGATATCCTAGCCTATCCTTGGTATTTGTGTGTCTTACTTCCCTCCAGTGGTATGAACATTTAGTAATCCATGTTCCCGTAGATGGTGACCTAATTGCAGTAAGTTTGAATTAGAGGTGTTGTGCCTAAGGGATCCAGTCCGGATCTTGCAATTACCAACCTGCAGGAGTGTCTTTCTCTCAATCTCTCACTGTTTCATCATCCTTATTTCACCTTTGCCTGGATCTTCTGCCATCCTTGACCTAATTCAAGGGGGTGAGTTGACCTCTAGAGAGAGAGGGAGGGATTGACCTCAGCATCCTCATGCTCCCTGTACTGAGTCTATGCAAGTTTGCAAGGCCCACCCAAAATGGAGTCTGAGGCCAATCCCCTGCAGGTCACAGCACAAGTGATCAGCAAGATCCAAGGTGACCTTGATATCACATGCCAAGAGCCTGTTTACCTCTTTAAAAAAGTAATTAGGTGGCGGGTGGGGAAGAAGGCAGCCGTGTGATCACGATGATCGGCGCTCCTCCGGATCTGGGCTCCTCACGACTGACTGCCCCCAAGTCTGAGTATGCCGGGAGGCTTGCTGCTGTGCTCCCTATTGCTCCCATTTCACAGTCTACAAACCGGCAAAAACCAAGCTGGGAGTTTAGCGTGATTCCCATTATCGCAATGCGGGTCTGTGGCTTCCTTGTAAATATGGAGAAGCTGATTATGGGAGGTATTCACATGTATTCAGTTGAGGAACGCCTACTTTGCATCTCATTAGAGATGCGATGCGAGGCGTATTCAAAACGGCGGCTGTCACACGGAAACACGCGTTAGCGTGTGCTTGATGATAGGGCGATGTTTAATTTGCCGCTTTTCGGCCAAAAACGGCCGATAAAGCGGCGAAATCGGGCTTGATAATATGCCCCTAAGATTTTTAAATTTCCTAAGGTATTAACAGATCATAACCCACTAATCCTCAAAATCACTTTAGCAGGCCTAGTTAGGACCAAGGGGGTGTTCACCTTTGACAGGAAGTTATTACTCAATCCAGTATATCTGGACCACATTAAGGAATGGATAAAGAAATTCATGGAGAAAAATCTGGGGACCGCGGCAACAGGGATTGTTTGGGACACAATGAAAGCAGGCATCAGGGGTGAGACTCTTTGCTTTGGATTACATTTGCAGAAAGTTAAACAGGAGGAGATTCAGGAGCTGCTTCGGCAAATGCCACTGGCCGAAGAAAAAATGACTAAAAGCTTATCTGAAGGCCAGGTTATAGAAAAAGAGCAAACAGAAGTCTCTATCTGGAAAACTAAAATCAATCAGCACTTTAGTAATGGAATTGCAGCTAAATATACTACGTATCTGCCAGAATGCTATGAATAGGGGTAAAACCACTGGGAGATTGTTAGCAAAAAAAAACAGACAGAAAGAAGCGGGGAGGAGGATAACAGCCATAACAGATTCAGCCGGGGTAGTGGAAACCCCTTTGGAAACACTTGAAGTATTTAGACAATTTTATGAGTCCCTGTATCAAGAAGACCTAGAAAATTCCGAAATTAGATATGGTACATTCTTTCAGGGCCTGGAAAGGGAAGTTCTAAGTAGAGAGGATCAAGAGGTCATGGATCTTCCTATCTCTCTGGAGGAGATCTCCCAAGCTATAAAGTCATTATCTGTAGAGAAGGCTGCGGGCCTGGATGCACTCCCATTGGAGTTTTTTAAAGTGTTTGGTCACGAACTGAAACAGGATATGTTGTCAATTTTTTTTAGAAGCGCATTGAGGTTCCGCTCCCCCTTCTTGGGCAGAGGCCAACATTGTAGTTTTAAAAAAAAAAGATAAACCACCTCTTTTACCTGGCACATTTAGACCAATTTCACTCTTGAATTGTAATGGAAAAATATATGCTAAGGGACTGGCACACAAACTAACCAGAGTCATCACGCCATTAGTGTCTAACAGGCAACATGGTTTTATTCCTGGGAGGGGTTCGGAGGATCATATTAGGAGGGTGGTCACGCTATTCAACCTGGCCGAACCCCACAAAACACCCCTGGGACTGATTTTATTAGATGCAGAAAAGGTATTTGACAGGGTGGCCTGGGGGTTTTTGTGGGCAGTCTTGGAATGGAAAGGGTTTGGGAATGGATTTATAGGGGCTGTTAAAACATTATATAAGTCTCCTAAAGCCAGAGTCCGAGCGATAGGTCTTGAATCTGTCACCATTAATATCTCAAGGGGAACCAGACAGGGATGTCCCTGCTCCCCCTTATTATTCACGCTGTATATTGACCCTTTTTCAAAGAAAATGGAGGCTGGCTCAAATATAAAATTGGTATTTCAGAGTGAGGCTGAATATAGGGTATTTGCATGCACAGATGACGGGCTATAGCATCTCTGGATCCAGCAACAGCTTTGGCCGAGATCAAAACTCTTGCAGACAATTCGGAGCCGTCTCAGGATATAAGCTGAATGAGGCCAAAACGCAGATAATCTGTGTGGAAGGAACAGTTCTGAGGGACAGACGAAGAGTATCAGAGGCAACGTACTTAGGGATCAGGATAACTTGAAGTTTGGATCTCTTAGTTGAGAGCAACTTGGCCCCAGTATTAGCAAAGATTAAAGGAGACCTGGGCAGGATGGACCACCTGCACCTCTCATTAGTTGGGAGATGCAATATAATAAAAATGAACATCCTACCTAAAATATTGTATTTTTTCATGACAATACCTGTGGAGATTGGTACATTTTGGCTGCAAAAAATAGAATCTATGTGTGTGAGCTTTTTGTGGGGGTATAAAAAAACCTAGGAGGGCTATTAAATATATAGCCTTGCCAAGATTACGGGGTGGATGGTCCTTTCCCAATTTACCTTTTATTATTGGGCATGCGCGATTCAATATATGGAGGTTTTACTGACTGGAGAAACTAGGGGGAGTGTTGCCATAGAAAATCCAACTATTTATGAAATGGAACTAGGGAATGAAGCAAAAGGATGCTTTACGAGAATATTAGAGTCAAGCTACTACAAGAAAACCAGATTTAAGGTCTTAGGAGCCGCTTATAAAATTTGGTCCCATCTTAGACGACGACTGGCGGTTCCTAAAATAAACTTTTATACTCCAGTTTCTGCTACTGCCCTATTACCTTCTATTTTTCAAGATTCAGTGATGGAAAGGTGGAAACAGAAAGGTATTGACTCAATTGGGGATCAATATAAGGATACTCAGCTATGCTCATTTACAGAACCACAGGAGACGTTTGACCTGCCAGAGAGAGATTTTGTTAAATTCCTACAGAATAGGGATTTTCATTTAAAAAAGAAGCATGAATTATGTATAATAGAGAAGATCCCTATCATTGAGGCAGGTAGATCGACTGGGTGCGATACAAAAAGATGATTTAGAGGCTCAAGACTCTAAGTGGAGGACCAGGCTAGATAGCCCAACAATATGCCTCCAGGAGTCGTTAGAGATGTGCGAAAAAATTCTATTAACAGCAAATCTAAAGAGTCAGTTCTTTAAGACTGCCTTCAATTTGTACTATACTCCTGCTAAAATGTCTAAATGGGGTCCTGAACTCGACGGAAAATGTAAACGATGTGGAGTTGATCAAACAGAGATTGTGCATATGTTATATTCATGACCTAAGCTACTGCCCTTTATTAAAGGGATAGAGGCTTTTTTGAGCCATATCACCAAAAATGTGACAAAATTCACTTCGGCAACAATGTTAATAGGACTGGTAGATGGTACAGGATCTAACATCAGAGCTCAGGAAGCAATGTACCTGATTTTTGTTGCTGCAGCGGTTGCACGTTTATGTATTGCTTCGGATTGGCTGAAACCTGATCCTCCAATGTTTGTATTGTGGAGGAATATATTTATGTCCATCTATAATATGGAGGTTAGCTTATACAAACTGAAAGGCCATAAATAGAAAAAACTGGTGGAGAAGATATGGGCCCCAGTTACAAACTGGGTCGCAGGGCGTTTATATGAGCTAGAGTCAGCAGCTCTAACTGTGGGTTGTTGTTATAAATTAGTCCACCTAGATGAAATTTCACTGATCCAGCACTTTATTGGGGTCGATATGTCTCTCATTGGTCTTAACTTGTTAAAAGGTATGAAATATGGATTTACGGCTATATAGCATTTTATCGTATTAAATTAGAAATTTAAACCACTATTTAATGATGTATGTGGATGGAAATTACTGGCTGAGGTAGCATCTGGAGACTATCGGTAATTTATAGACACATAGCACTTTATTTATTATGTATAACTTTGCTGCTCCACCCAGCTTATTATCGTTGTATGAAATCGAATTTCTATCTTTTCTCATTTTGAAATATCAGGTATTTATTTATCAACAGGTAATATAGTAATGTATTATGTATAGCCTTGATGCTCTTTCTTACTTAATATTGCTGTATTTAAATTTTCATGTGGGTGAAATAAAAAAAATAAAAAGTAAACGAAAAAAAATAATTAGGCAATTCATCTTCCAAGGTCAGTCGTTGGAGCTAGAGTTACTTTTACTACTCTTTTAATCAAAACCCCACCCCTGATTCAGGAGAGAGTAGTCTTTACCCACTAATTCAGTAGTACTTAGTGCAGCTCCTCTGTTCTGGCACCACCCAGAAAGTTTTCAGGAGACCTGTATCATTTTCAAACCCTTATGACTCAATATAATTTACATTTTATAGTGGAGCCACAGCAATTTGTAAGTAACGAAACTAAGGTTAGCTTTCTGTTCTATTTTTGCAAAGACACATTAGTGTGGGCATCTTGTTAAATTGCCATCTTGTAACCTTGTCGAATGATTTATAGCATCGACTTGTCGGAGGTAACAGACTGCTATTCTAGTAGGAAGTGCCATATTCTACCACCCACTGGATGATTGTGCACCAAGGAGGATGCACTAAAGAGATTTTAGAGGGGCAGCAGCTTGAGGGGTGAAGGATGGGGCAATATGGAGGCCTTGCTGTCAGCAAGGTCTGTTGGAGCCTCTACCATGGCCAGGAAAGTGCTGAGAAGCCTGCTGGCCTTGTGGGTATCGTTGGTACTTCTGTGTCTGGAGTCCCCTACTGTAGCCACAAGCGGGACAAAAGGAGGAATGTGGTTGGGGAGTGTTAGAAGGTGGTTCTGACACTGTGGGCCGCCCAGATTTTTCGCTTTTTGAGCACCTATTTGTTGAGCCTTTACTGTGGGAGAGCCTCATAAGTTGGGACTCACCCACAGGGAACTCATGATGAAAGAGACTGCATGTGGATTTTACTGGTGTCCCCCTGGCTTGACTAGGCTGCTGCGCAGCAGCTGGAGTACGGGGCACCGGGCTGGTTACATGCAGACCCCTGTGTACATGCTTGTGCACATGTGTAGGGGCTGCGCTGGGGAGATTCCTGGCGTGCGCAGTCCAGGAGCAGCTACAAAGTGAATGGTATGGCAGGACTTATGCAGAATTGGGTGGTGACATGGAATAGGCTTTATACACTGGGAAGAAACATGCCAGGGAAAGTCAGTGTGTTTGACTGTGTTTTTCACTTCATTATTCCCCTATGGGGAAGTGGAGCCCATGGGCTAGTGTCACTTTCCTAAGGCCTACAGATTCCAGACACGCACTAAAGTCCACTGTAACGGGTGTGAGAAGAAGTATTCTGCAGAGTCCAAAGTCATATTTGTACTGCTTTTGGGTCATCCAGAAATGTCACATTTCTCTGAGTCTGTCATAACCAGGGCCAGGCTGAGGGCTGACCTCAGCTGGCTGGATTGGTAACCTTTTTTTTCCACAAGCTAAGGCCTCCTCTCCACGAAGAGAAGATGGGTGGGGATACAGGCCCATCCATCAGCAGCTATCACTGGTGCCAGGCACCAGGCTGCACCAAGGAGGGAAGGGCTCTTGTTTCAGAGACCATGTGGCCAGAGACCCTGGACGACGCCATTTTGAACCAGCCCAGAGGCTGGACAAGAAGGAGGGAGCAGGGGCAGGGAAGTGATGTGTCGCTGTTTGATAGGGCCAACAGAGACTTCCTGCCAGCCCCCTATTCAACTTTTAAAAAGTGCTTGCACAGGAAGAGAAGCTCTCTCTGGGGTGTGGTCTGCTGAGGCGGAGGGTGCTGGAGCCTGGCAATGGGCAGTTGGAAGGAGGTACCCCCTGACTGCCCCCCAGGCCCCTAACAGTGCCAGAAGAAGAGCCCAGGACCGGTGCGCAGAAGCAGGGGCCTCTGCGCAGGGAGAAGAGAGGCCCAGGAGGAGAGCCAGGCGAAAGGCTGGCGCAGGGAGCCAGTGAAGACCGCTCCCTGCAGAATGCCCCCTCTTGGAGACCCTGAGGGCAAAGGAGAGTGCTCCCAGTGGCCGGGGGACGCCAACAGGAGCAAGAAGACGCGAAAATGGGGCAGATCGGACCCCCAGGGGCTGAGATATGGCCCCCAGAAGGTAGGCGACCTTTGACCCCTAAGCAGACCGACGACGAAGCGCGTGGGGCTCCGCCGCCGGTCTCCAAGATGCCCCCGGGGTGGGTCAGGTCCCGGGGGCTGCCCCCAAGGAGAAGTAAAGACGGGGAGCGCTGTCGCGCTCCCCGTGAAGGTGCCCTGCATGGGGGCCAGGAGCCCACCCTGGCCCCCACCGAAGATGGAGGCGGGGGAGTGCCATCGCGCCCCCCCGCGAAGAGGTGCCCAGGGCCCCGAAGAAGTAAAGTCAGGGGAGCGCCGTCGCGCCCCCCGCAAAAATGAGCCCAAGGGTCCCGGGACCCCATCCCCGGGCCCCGAAGCAAAGTCGGGGAGCACCGCCAAGCTCCCCGTGAAGATGACCCCAAACGGGGTGCCAGGAGCCCACCCTGGCCCCGCTGAACAAAAAGTCGGGGGAGCGCCATCGCGCCCCCCCGCGAGGAGGAGGGGGCCCGGGACCCCATCCCCGGACCCCAAAGAAACCAGGATGGAGGGGGGCGCCGTCGTGCCCCCCCCAAAGATGTCCGGGGGCCCAGTACCCCATCCCCGGGCCCCGAAGAATGGGAGAAGGCCGGGGGAGTGCCGCCGAACTCCCCCGCGGTCCAGCCGGACCGGAGGACGGAGACGCGTCTGCCCGCTGGAGCGGGCAGACCAGAACTGCTCGGCCGGCTCCCGCGGCAGCACACGAGAGTGCTGGCCGCGCGGGGAGCCGGCGGGGGTAGCCGGGGGTGGGCTCCCCAGGCTGCCCTCCAACCAGAGAGGCCGTCGCGGGTCCCGGGTGGGACCGGGAAGAAGAGTTGGAGCAGCGGGGCCCGGGTGGAACCGGGCCCCCGCCAAAATATGCCGTGCGGCCGGGGGTGGGCTCCCCGAGCCGTTACCCTCACCTGGGGGTCTGGGTGGGACCGGGCCCCCCACCGAGGAAGAGACGAGGCAAGAAGCGCCAGTGCGATCGCGGCTCTCCCCGGCACAGCGGGAGAGCCGCTCATCAGATATGCGCAGAGAAGGAGCCTGAAGCGCCCCATAATGCCTTGCAAGGCATGGGGGAAAACATCGTTTTGGTGCTTGTGGTGGCCCCAGGAGAGCGGGGTCGCCACCCTACATGTGCAAAGGTGCTGGGGGAGCTGCTGGAGAAGCGCAGTCTCCTCCCCAGCATGAAGAGGAGTCCCTCCCTAAGTCACCTGAGGACTTGAAAGGAATAACCCCTCAAGGGCTCAATATGCATTTAAACATCTTCTAGGCTGGAACTTTTGTTCTACAGCTGAAGGTGTGCTGAGAAGTGCATCAAGGAGTGAAGGGCTGACTTGGGGATGTCTGGAGAAGGGCATCCCCTGGAGGAGAAGAGGTGTAATTGCACCAGAAATGCATTTACTAATGGTTGTTTCTTTTTAGAGGGACTGAAAGTCACATGTGTAATGTGAAGTACCTGTGTAAGGTGATGTCATAAGCAAAGTGGGGTTATGTTGCCAGACATTCCTGCTAGGGTGTCTGGCTGTATATGTGTAATCCTGTGATTTCATCTGTGATGCCTTTAGGGGCTTGAATTGCAATGCATTATAATGATCAACAAATGTGATCAGTACTGTCATTCTAAGGTAATGCGTAGACATGTATTCTTGCTGCTGCGCTTAAGTGAGGAACAACCCAGACTGTTATCCCTGAATATGTAGGGGTGCATACTGTATGGTCAATATAAGATGCTCAGTCAGGGTTATGTGTCACTAGGGCAGGTGAACCTATTTTTAATGCGTGTTGAGGTAATGGGGTGGGTCGCCACTGGGATGGTGCCAGTGCGCAAGGCCCTCGCTCCAGGTTGTGTTCAACTAACTGCATTAGGGGGCAAGATGATGTGCATACATGGGAGTGGTGGTACTAGACCCCACCCCCCTTTTGGGGAGGGGTGGAGATGTTACGCAATGTCACAAAGTAATTCCAACAGCTTATGTATATTTGTAAATTGGTGCATAGTATTGAGTAGTGTGTGTGTTTAATAAATGTACTCTTTACTTTTATAAAGCAAAGTACAGGCTGGACAATCAATTATTGAGTGTTATTTCTGCGCACTTGCAAATGGCGATTACTAGCCCACACCACCTCCCTTGAGTAAGCCTCAGACTGCTTGCAACGCTACCCTCTGAGAGTCAGGCGCTACAATTGGGTGTTTGGTTCCCAGTGAAGGACAAATGTAGTCATGTTATTTGTGCAGGCCTCACAGATGCTGCCTCGTTTTCCAACAGGGAGAGATAATGGTCAACCCCAAGAAGCCAGCTGTGATCCTGCTATCCTGAAAGCACTCCAGCGCTGAATCCATTTTTTCATCAAACAGGTGCTAGCCATCGAACGTCATGTCCATGAGGCTTGCCTGATTATCTCCCGAAAAGTCTGTTAAATGCAACCAAGTGTGCCGTCTAAGAGCCACCATGGAACACATCACCCTGCCGAGGGAGTCCGTGGTGTCCAATCTAGATCGGATAGTAAAGTTTGCTGCATAACGGGCATCAAGTATGGCTTGTGTCAGTCAGGATCGCATCAGCCTCATCTGCAACCATGGGTAGCACCTGTGCCTCTGAGTCCCACAAAGTGTGGGAATATCTGCCAAAAGTAAAGAAGTATTGACCATCCGTAAGGACAAACTGGTGGAAGAGAAGATCTTTTTGTTGGTGAGTTATTTATAGCGCAAACTCGACCCAAAGGTATCAGAGCGCTTTACATGAGCACCAGTTTCATTACAGATGGACACATTAATTTTGTTAGGCACGGGGAGATTAAGTGATTTGCCCAGAATCACAGGATGATTAGCATCCCTGCTGAGACTCAAACCATGTTCCCCAGCTTCGATGTCGACCACTCTAGCTTTAGGCCACATCCTCTCCCAAAGGTCTCCAAGCGCTTGGATTCCTTATCCAGAGGGGTGGTAGGGATGGCATTTGGGTTGACTCTGGCCCAAACTGAGAAGGTGTGGTGAGCAAAAAAATGATGGATTAAACCCAGATCTGTGACTGGTGGTGAATGTTTGATTTGTTCAGTATTTTGTCCATCATTTGTTCTTTTTGCTTTTGTCGCCCTAAGTGGGAAGGGTATGCCCAGACGTGGGTCCTTGCTCACTGTGCCACTTGATTCAAGTTAGCCTGCCTGATGAGGGGTGATACCCCAAAATCAGTCCCAGGATGCTTGTTTCCGGTCCAGGGAGAACCTGGCATGGCAGTTTGGGTTGAACTGTTTGCATGGGGAGCAGGATCAAGACTGATTTGCATATGACTGGGTCCAAACTGCGGTGGCATGGTGAGCAAAAAAATAAGGGATTATACCCAGATCTGTGACTGGTGGTGAATGCCTGATTTGTTCAGCATTTTGTCCATCATTTGTTCTTTTTGCGTTCATATTTTTGCAGCATGTCTGATCTGATATAGTTCTGGAAGCTGTGTGCAGAATAATTATTAATTTTACAGAATGTATGGAAAGACTGCACTAAGCTTTTTTTATCATTTGAGCTTTACAACTGAGTGGCATCAAAGTATGAACACATATACTGGGATTCTTCTTGGTATGTTTTGGTATGAGTGTTCATATTGTACCCACTGGGCTCGTATATTACCAGTGGTTTATGGTAGCTGGTTTCCACATGTTTTGAGGTGCATACTGTATGGTAAGCAAATTGGTATGTTGGAAGGAAAAAATAATTGTGTGTCTAGCTGGGTTGACTTAAGTACACATACTTAATAAGACTTTAATAAGAATTCAATATTTGAACTGGGTTGAAATTCTAAAATTCTATTCTATTTTTAATTATTATTGGTGAATTACCACCCTTATATTATTGAGTGTCTTTCACAGTAGGAAGACTGACTTTAATTAGAGACTATGGGGCATATTTACAAGTCCCTTGCGCCGCCAGTCCGACACTTTTTATATGGGAAAAAGTGATGCACAAGTGGCGCAAGGGGTTTGTAAATAAACCCCCTATGTTTTCCTTGATTACCGGCTCTGCAACCTTTATGTTTACAAGAACGTTCTAAATTCTTTCAGAGCAGAAAGGCACCGAGTGCTGAAGTGCATTTCCAGACTTTACATGATAGCCAAGAACTTTCAGTAAAATCCAAAGGTCTCAGGTAATTTTTCCACCATTTGATAAACTGGAAAGAGCCCACTTGCTTCACTGGATGAAAGAAATGAAGAAATGTAGGTACTTATCTGTTTGGGATGTTGAAGGAGCCAGAGGAGCACCAACCGTCCTGTGGTACCACTTCCTTTTGGTCTGGTCTGTGTTGTGGCTGAAACCTACTTATTTGTGAATGAACACGATAGTTGAGTTGGCTTTTTCAGCCAGTGATATGATATTCCCATATCCAGCACCAGCTGAACCAAAGAGGATTTATTCATAAAGCCCTAGGCACAATCTAAAGATGTGAGTATGCTTACATACTTAAAATATCCTACAGAAATGAATACTCAATGACAAGATTTTTAGTTCAATCAAATAAACCTTTGTGTGCATACCAGGATCTTGGTATCTACACATATGAAAATAAACTTTCCAATTTCAAGAAGCCCATGTTATTGAAATCACCAAAGAATCATGTTGGAATTGGCCCATTCTGTAGGGTCATCCCCAAGCTTTTTGCCTTAACCCTTCTGTTTTCGGAACCTGTTTTTGTTGGCCTCAAGGACTCTGCACAATTTACCACTGATAACCGGTGCTGAAGTGTTGGTGCTCTCTCTCCTTTAAACATGGGCAAATTGGCTTACTCCCAATTGGCATATTTAATTTACTAGTATGTCCCTAACAAAATGGTACCACAGGTTCCCAGGGCCTGTAAATCAAATGCTACTAGCGAGTTTGCAGCACTGATTGTGCCACCCATTTAAATATCCTTTTAAAACATGTAACAGGCCTGCCGTTGTAGCTGTGTGTAGAGTTTTAAACTACCAATATCCAGGCAAAAAACTTTCTTTTTAATGCATATTAGGCACCCCTAGTATAGGCCTGAAAATGCCCATAGGGCAGGGTACGTTGTACTTAAAACATTAGACATGTACTTTTAAGTTTAATGTCCAGGTAGTGAAAACTTTCAAATTCGTTTTTTTACTATTGCAAGGCCTACCTCTCCCATAAGATAACATTGGGTTATCTGATTGCATTTAATATGTGGTAACTTTTGTGTGGGAACAGGTAGGAATGCCATGTCTGGTGTCTGAGTAATTGTTATTTAAAACTCTTGTTAATAGTAAAGTCAGATTTTAAGTCACAATTCTGAAAATGCCACTTTTAGAAAGTTGGATTTCCTTGTCCTAACCATTTGGTGCCTGTATCCTGTTACTGGGTCAAAGGAATAGGTGTTGTTGAAAATGGCCCTTTGCGAATTCCTCCCAGACAGCATCACAATAGAGGGACCGGTTGATGGCAAAATGAGCCATCCTGGCTTGATGGAGGGGTAGAGCTGTCACCTACCTCACTTTAATTTATAGTAATAAGTATTCATGATAAACTGCATGGAAGCCTGCAATTACTTAGAAAAGCTTGCCCTAAATGTCATATTACAGACTAGTTGTAAGATCAATTTTCAAGTTTCAAGTTTAAGTTTATTTGAGTAGTTAATTAAAATCATTGCAATACGCATAGCCCACAATGCAATAGAACACATCAAATACAAACATCAAAACTTCATCTGGTCTATCATTGCCAGTTTTTGAGATATAAAAAGCATACATTAGTAAAACTGTAACCAGATCTCTAAATGCAGGATGAAAATATAATAAAACAATATACTTGGCTCTCATTTTACCCTATACCGAATAAAACCAGGTAAAACATTCAATTATTACAACATGGCTTCCTAGCCATTTTCCCAAACTCCTAAGTGCAAAGACTGTAGTGCAAGGGTGTCTGTGTTGTTGACACAATTGATTTTGTGCAGGAAGGGTCACCTTCCTGCACAAAAACAATCATGAGAGGCATTTTCCTCCTTCTATGTGTGCTGCAGAATGCAGCACATGTGGATAGAGCAGAAATCGAGCAGAAATGCAAACATTTCTCCTCATTATGCCTGTTCTAGGGAGGCGCACGTTTTTGGCGCTGCCCCAGGTTCACCTGATGTTGTAAATCTGGGGCAGTGTCAAATTCCATGGGTGTTGAGTGGGAACACCCACAGAAACGCCCTTTGAATGCCTCTTTCACGCAGAGTAAGGCAAGGCAGCGACTTGCTCTGCCTCACCTTACTCCATATCATTAAAGGCCCTGAAAAGCCAAGCAGGGTGGCTTTATGTGGCCTTGTAGATATGGCTAAGCCCTGTGCACCACTGGAACGTCACAAAAAGAGATGTTCCGGTTGTGCACAGGGCTTGTAAATAAGCTCCACAGTAACTAAAGGTAGGGAACAAAGACTTGCAGATTGGAATAAAGTGCTTAAATGCCATTCGGCTATCGACAAGCGATTCTATTTAGTTTGGCCAAGTGATTGTAGTGATGCCATGCTATTGAGAGAGGCCTGATTTAAAGTGCATTGGTGCCAATTCAAAAAAGGGAGTTTTTTTTCTGTATAAGGTGCTCTAAAGACCTTCCAGATAATGTCATGCCATTTGGGGGTTGCCAAGTATAAGGTGCAAATGTGCCTATGCATTATAGTGCCTTGGTGTTATGTAAAGTGCTCTTGCGTGCCTTCCCCTGCAAGTTACACAAAGAGAGCACCATAGCTGGATCATACCCTACTCACCTGCGCCATTGGCTTCCTCATTATGTTCTATGGCCAAAACCCTTTTCTCCACTATCCAGAGAAATGTTACCAACACATAGTTCAGTCCTATGTCTGTAGGATTAAAGCACATAACAGCCACCTCTCTGCACGATCTTATCATTCTCATATTAAATTGTTTGTGTAGACGTTTCCGGCAATCCTCCACGGTTGCTTAGCAGAGGCACAACACATGAATGATGTCCTCTGATGGTTTCCTGCATAGCCTGTAGGGTCCCTGGCCTTCCTTTCTTCTCCAAGATGGGTGATGTTTTAGTGCTGTCAGTGTCACCAGTCTGTATTTTAAAAACTGTTGTTTCATATAATTGCTGTGAGGTATTGCTTAATAGCCTGGGGGGGGGGGGTACATTTGCATAGCTGCCCAGTGTTAGCCACCCATGGCTCCACCTTGCCAGAGGCTTCTGCAACTTGCAAAATTGGAGAAAGTGAAGAGACCTTCATCTTCCTGTGCAGAGAAGCTAGCCCAACTGCCAGTGCTTTTCCTTTCCTTTTAATGTCTTCAATTTGGACTGCGAACCTTCCATTGGGATTGAATAACACTCCAAGGTACTTGTACATGTTGGATGACTACACCTTTCCACCTCTCAGATACCAATTGTAGCTGTTCAGTCTTTTTCCTTGGAGTGTTAAGATTTGAGTCTTTTTCTATTTGAATATTCCAAGGTTGCATCCAGGAATTGTTAAAGCCCCACCTTTGTCCTACTGGCTAACACTAAATCATCTGCATACAATAGATTTGATAGTTGAATTCCTTCCAGTTTTGCGTATGACTTTATATAATAAAGGAGGGAGGTCCAAATGGAAGAAGTTAAAGAGGGTGGGCGCCAGCACTCAGCCCTGTTTTATTCCTTCTGCTGCAAGTTTTTACCAAAGTTTGCTGTTGCTTCCCCTGTCAAATGCAGATTTATAAACTATAAAGCATAGATGAACAGGTTGTTTGTAAGACTTTGCAAAGTCACTCAGCAGGGAGAGGGCCATGATATTAGTTACTGGCCCTGTTTGTTTGGTGAAGCCAGTCTGGTTCAGTGGGATTATGTTACTTTCCTTAGCCCATGTCTGTAATTCCTCCAGAATAGTCACTGCAAAATATTTAGCTTCATTGTCTATTAATGCCACTAAACTGTAGCTCTCCAGTTTTCCTTTCCCCAGAGTTTTATATAGCGCGAACTTGACCCAAATGTATTGGGTATCAGAGCGCTTTACATGAGCACCCGTTGCGTTACACAAGGACACATTCATTTTTGTTAGGCACAGGGAGATTAAGTGATTTGTCCAGAATCACAGGATGCTGAGCGTCATTGCCGAGACTCGAACCATTTGTCTCCACCCTTTAAAAATTGGCGAGATAGCTGAGCCATTCCATGAGGCAGAGGCCTTATGTTATCTAGGGAAAAATTAAAGAGTATTTAAAACTAATTTTCCCAGTAGGAGGGTTCTTCCTTGGAGATTGCTGATGCAATCCCATTAGGACCCGGGACCCCTTCTTGTTGCCCTTTGGAAATTCGTAACTAAGTGGCATGTGAGCAGATTGATAGTTTGGGTTCTTCCTGACTTTCCGGGCTGTTGAACAGTTGAAATTCTGAGGGGGCACTTGTACTCCTTAATGCTGTGGTTTCATTAGGGCCGACTGAGCTGTTTTCCCCTGTAGGTTGCTGCTCCTCATCCAGGTTTGACCATACACATCCCCACATGTGTTCTCCTAGTGAGATTGACAGAACTATCTCCTGAGGGTGGTGTTCACTGTCAAGCTTCTTGCCAATGCAAAAGGAGTTTATGCATTGCATGAGAGGTACACAAAACAGGGTCTATTCAATAAAAGCAATTCAATGAATGAAAGCAACTTATACCAAGCACAACTACTCTAAGGACTGTCCTGGCTCCAGGAATAGGTCAGAGGTGAAAGTAGATCTGAACGTTTTAATCCTGGACAAAAAGACAGTTTTTCAGCCTTTTTTAAAACATTGTCATGCTGCTTATGGCACGGAGCTTATGAGGGAGCTTATTCCAAGCTAATGGTCCTAGATGAGCAAGGGACCTGCCTCTGACTGTAGCACGTTGAATTATGGGCATCTCCACCAAGAGTTTATTAGCCGTCCTCAGGATTCTGGATGGAACATGGAAACTAAACCTATTTCTGAGGTAGATTGCACCAGTCTGACACAGGGCCCCGTGAACTAACACAAGAGCATTAAACAAAATCCTTTTCCTGATAAGAAGGCAGTGAATCCGCACAGATGAGGGGAGATGTGCGTTGTGACTGTCAGTTTTTTAAAAAAATGAGCAACCGCATTTTGGACCACCTGAAGCCTCTCCAACAGATAGTCCGGCAGACCAAAGTAGAGGGCATTGCCATAGTCCAACCTCGAGGTTATTAAGGCCTGAATAACCGTCTTTTTTGCTAGGAGGGTCAAATAGTGAAGGAACTTTTTCATAGACCGCAGAACACCAAAGCAAGTGCCCACCACAGACTTAATTTGTGACCTAAAAGACAGGCAACCATCAAATCTGACCCCTAAGTTCTTAACTAAGACTCCTTGATGGCCTGGAGTGGGGGCATTTTTGGGCCAGAAAGTCTGCCAGGTTTCTGGAGAAGCATTTCCCAAAAAAACAACCTCTGTTTTTGTTAGCATTGCACTTAAGTTGATGCAAGGCCAAATAGTGGAAGACTGCCGTCAGGCAGGTTTTACTCAACCTCTCTATCAGGGATGCTCTTACTTTGGAGAAGTACAAGAGCCCTGTTTTTTATCGTCGGGGTAGCGACCATTCAAGACTTGAAGTCCAAGGTGCTCTAGATTCCCAAATAACATCTGTTCTTTCTTTTCATTTTTGTACTTTGTCAGTTTCTCTTAATGTTGTTTATCCCAATATTGGTCTTGTGCTGTCAAGATTTCATTTAGAACTGCAGCTCCCATGAGGCACATGATAAAGTCACCCAAGACTATGAGATTGATATCGCCTCACTCAATTTTTAAGCTCATAAGTTTTTCCGTCCGAGTTGCCGAGAGCTCCAGTTACGCATTTTTATTGGAGTGGATATAAACATTCACTATGATGAGGGTGCTAAGAAGACCTGCAGGTGTATTAAGGACCAGTTCAACAAGTTGGAGAACCTCCTCATTGCCCTCTAGTTCTTTGCCTTATGTTTCATGGGCTGTTGATAAATAGATGGCGAGACCCCCTTTCCGATGTCCGTGTTTTAGAGCTTTAGTTGCCAGGTTAAAAAAATTGGAGAAGTCCTCCAATGGCACAACATCATTATAAATTGTAATGATGTTGTGCCATTGGAGGGCTTCTCCAATTTTACTTGTAGTAAGAAAATTATACAGCTACCCTGTTGTAATTAGTTATTAGAACATTGGAATATTGGTAGCTCCAACGGAAACAATACAGTGCTTCGAGCTTCTAATGGCTGGTAGAAGCCCGGAGCTCCAACTTCAATGTTTGACTTTGTTCACAGCTGTGACTGTGAACAAAGTCTTCTTGGAGCCCTCGGGCTCCGAGAGGCGTTTGTTATTACTAATGAGAACATTCTGCCCTCTAGGGGCGGTATGTTCTAATTGTCTTAGAGCCCTCCGTAGCGGGCTCTACCAGCCATTAAAGGCTCACTCTCTTGTTAAAGGCCCTCACCTTCGGTTCAGGCCTTTAATGCTGGAGCGGGCATTTAATGGCAGGTAGAGCCCGCTATCTAAGGATATATTACAGTTGAATTTTGCCTTCACAATCCCTCCAGCCTGAATCCACAAACACTGAAAAGCAGCTTCAACAGCAGAAGTCTTAACTGCTACTTAAGCAAAGAGAAGACTTGCTTTTCAGCCTCCATTTTCCTAAACATTCACTTTTAAAATTTCAGCACTTTATGATTACGTGTTTATTTTTATGGAATGCTGTGATTCAATACAGAGGAACTGTTAGAAAGCACTAACCGTTTGCTCTGGATCCAACTTTAGTGAATCACAACTTCCATCTCGAACTGCCTGAACCAATTACCAAATACACAAGAATATGAATATCTTAGAAACGGGTTAAGGGTAAGGACAATGGGTGAAGAGAAAAACACAGAGACACTGGACTCCACCACTCTGACTTAGCACTTCTTCTGGGCACTAATGTCTGCAGGGCATAGTGGTGCCTAAAGTCAAGGAGATATTTCTAGTAACTTGGCATGATATTTCTGGCTGTAACTGTAACAGTGAAATGATATACCTTAGCAATATTTCTGAGCAACCAATTCTCTGTACATCTTTGAAAAGTACCTCAAGCTCTGTCACTATGAACTCTCTTTGGTACATGAGTTGTAGTTTCTACTTGAAACTTGTGCAAGGTAATTAGCAAACAGTAATATTCTGTAATTCTATTCTTAGCAACGTTTATAAACGTTACTAGAATTCTGATACGATACACACAGTCCATAATCCTGATTTAAGAATGCTTCCTGTTCTATTAAAGGATAAACCGACAGAGCAATGCAACAGTCCTACAGTCTTGGAAAAGTTCGGTTTAAATGTTCAAAATAGTTCAGTGTTCATTTTCACAGTACAACTCCACAGACAGAATTCTTCTCTGCGTTCCCGGTGTCCTTTAAACAACTCTAAAGCAAGCAACTGTTCTTTACAAAGGCTCGTTGATTCTTAAGCTACACGCCATGTCTCCAGCTATGTAGCCTGCCCGTACTATAAATGCTGCGACCGTGCACAAAAGTAGGCTTAGCACAGACTTACATTAAAATGTTTGAAACCATGTGCCTGATTTACACTCTATAAAGTTACGGCAAACTGTGTACTTAAAGTATGCCTCTGGGCATTCAGTAACTTTTCCTTCTTTAGCAGTCATAATTTACAGCTGTTTTAAGGAAATAACTAAGTGTCAAGAATTTACTAAAAAATACTTCATTTAAAAAAATAACAGTTTTAAAATCCGTAAGTTTGTGAAAATGTGTAAAATATGCAAATTCAGGTTTAGAAAATGTGCACATTTTGTAAATTAATTTTCAAACTCCTTTCTTCTTTTACTTAAACATATTTTCCCTAGCATAACCTTGGTTCTGCCATAGCCCATCGAAAAATTGGAGCAATTGTTGTACATTCCCTCACTTTCTGCAGCAGATACACCTGTATCTCCCAGTTGTGACTTAATACATGTGAATATGAAAAATTGTAACACCTGAAGGGGTGTGCCCCACGTTTTGTAAGGGATTTCCATAAGGATCCCCCTGACAAACCCCTGGAGATGACAAAAGTACAGTTTAAGAGGAACTTTAAGAATGCTTAAGTTAACAAGACGTAAGTAATTTAGTCACTCTTTATTCAGTAATGTACAGCCACTTTCTCAATAAATCAGAAAATGTGCTTTGTAAATGGGGCACTATGTATAATTTCATAAACAACATAAAGGTGTGCTTATTTTGCCAGCATTATTAGCAATCAGAAGATAGCTTTGATTAAAAGTAACAATAGTACAATAATATATTATGGCTTAGGGGAGAAAGTGAGCAAATGATCATGTATTATAAGGAATGAAATGCCTCTGGCCTTATAAAGGAACTCAGCCTCAGTCCTCTGTTTGGTTATGCAAGTAGTTGGTGACTTGAAAATTGTAATCACATGCAACAGGTCCTACTTTATCCCTTGTATTATTATCATTATTATTATATGACTGGTAAACCTTCCCCTAGAATGCTATGCCTTTTTTGGGCATTTGGACTACTTACCGCTCACGCCTTCATAACCTTTTTCTACATAAGGTATCTGTAGTATCCTGTTCATGTGAATGTCCTGCCATTATCTCTCTCCCTGCTCAGCCAGTGTGAATGTGCTGTGTGCTGCATGGAATGTTGGAGTGATGATGCGTATTGGAATGTTGGGTGCCTGTGAGGTGAATTGTGACAGTTGGAGAATGGTCTGAGCAGCAGGCAGGTTGCTCCTGGTGGGGCTGCTACACTACAACTCTTCTACATGTAACTTACTTCAATAAATCATCTTAAATTACATCCTACCTGCGTGGACGTCATTACTACATTATTTTTGGCAACGACCTGGACCTGAACTCAAGCGTACTTTTGGATTTAAAGAATTGTCTATGGTTTGGACAAGGAGAACTAAAGAAAGCAAGAGAAACAAAGAGTAAAGCGTGAAGAATGGAGCTCCAGGCAATCCAGCCCCACCAGTGTCCTTGTCAACGGACAGCCCCAGCCTGGACATGCTCCAATGAACTTTTGAAAATGACTTTGACACAAGTGGGTAAGTGGTGTGAGCCTCACTACTTCCACATATTAATTTTGGTACTTTCTACATTAATGTGGATGCTGCGCACATTGACATTTTCATCGACTTTGCATCTTTCTGGCACTCTGCACCAGTCTGGTGTACACTCACAAGATCATTATGGGGCCAGTTTCGCACAGCAACAATGTCAAACTGCTGTAGTGAGTTGTACTATGGAAGATCTTGTTGGACGTTGTATTTCACACATTATGTGGAATTTCTGATGGAGGCACAGAGCGAAAGGAAATTCGTTAGTGTTTGCTAATTCTTGTACATGCCCTATTATTCTGTCAGCTTCTGAATCGTGTGTCTACAGACAACCCGTTTGGAGTATTTTACATGCAGCAGGGGCATTAATAGGTTTCCATAGGAAGGGAATTTGCTCGACGATTTCCTTACATGGTGTTTGCATCTGTCTTTATCGGCAGGGGAGCTGTGGTTTCTGACGCTCTGTGTTGTTTACGGGGGCGTGTTTTCTGATTACAAGCATTTGAACAGTGTTCTTTTTCATTTGTTTGGACTCGGTACCGGCGGCATTTGAGGTGGGGCACCAATGGCAGTTTAACCGCTGCACAGCATTTTGAAACGGAGACACGAGACTTTGGCACATGCAAACTCACCTTCACCTGGTGTCACGTGGCGACTCTTCAGTGACGCTTCAGTTACTCTGCCTGCTTCTTCAGGATGCTGGCATGCACGGACGCGCCGTGAGCCATCCGGCTCTGGGTCAAATATGTGCCGCCATCTTTGCAAAACTGGATAGCTGACATTTTGAGGCTATTCTTCTGCCGCACATTCCGGGTTGCTGTATAGCCCGTTTTATTTGCACACATTTTCGTTTTTCTTCTGATGGCACACTACTCAAGAGCACTCCATCCCGGTTATTCAATGGTAGTACACGCTCACATTTTTAAGCAGACCGTTTTCAGGTACTGTTTGTTCATCCTTGTCACACTACGGTGCCTGAAGGTCACACCAGGGCACATGCTTCGATATTGTTTGTTTCAGTCTGCCATTAACGCTTCCTTTTAGGAAGTTGATTTGCCAATCAATCCTGTTTTTTTTTAATGCTTAACTTTCTATGGATTTTGGTTTAACTCTAGTTGCTTGCGTAAGGGGTGAGATGTCTCACCAGTGAATTTTGGGGGGATGTTTACTGTATTCATATTTATCCCGTGGTCAGTATGTCATAACACACCACGATTGATGGTTTCAAGGTTCTCAGTACCAAACATGCAGTGTCTTTTTATTGTTTTTCTGCTATAAGGATGTTCTGCACTTCCTAGTGTGTTCGTTTTTTTCCTGTAGTGTGTCCATGCAACCCAGTTTTACGCACACTATACGTTATGGCTACATGTTATGGGTTGGTGTTTTTGGTCACACATTTATGACTTGTGTTTGCCATTTACTGTGGAAGCATAGGTACCCTTACGTAAGGGAGGTCCTAGTCTTTTAGTAGGTGGTGGTCACATTACACTCCCTTACATTATGGATGGGTATGGTTTTAGGTTCCATTTTTACACTTTTCTCCCTTACATGAGGGTGGTTCTTGTTTCATTGTGGTGGTGTCCCACTTCTATGTGTTGTAGTTACACTACATACATATTCTGGAGTTGACTGTGTGTAAGTCGTCATGCGCTGCACATTTGGTTGTCTAGTGTGTAAGCCGCCTTGCGTCTCACGTGTTGTTGTTGGTGTGTAAGTCGCATCGCGCTTCACGTTCCATACACATTGTGTGTAAGTCACCTTGTGCTACACGTGTACTTTGGTTTTACACCCTCACACAGGGTAGGTCTCATGGGTCATGTCCCATTTACATTAGCTAATCACCCTTATGTTGGGGGTATGTCTTGGGTTTTAGTCCCATCTTCACGTACCTATCGTACATTGTTACCCTTACACAGGGTGTGTCATATTGGGTTTCAGTCCCATCTCTTCTAGTGGCTATCCTCACGAGGGTTGTCCCCATGGGTGTCACTCCCACTTACAGTATTCTCGCCACTAACCTTTACATTATCAATCCCTGGTTGGGGTACAGTTTATTTTGAGTCTACACTAAGACTTTGCTGTTATTTTCTCGCAATGTTATGCTTATATTATGTTACATTGTCAATTTGAAAACGCAATGTTATGCTTATATCTTATTTCATTGTCAATTTGAAAATGGGGAGGATGAGTGATACTTCTGGTATTTTTTTCTCATCTTCTCTGTTTTCTCACCTGTTCAGTTCTCCTCGCGATGTATTATCTTCTTTTCATCCTTGGAATCTGGACAATATTTGATTGTTAGTCTTCCTTTGTCCACCGTCTTTCCCCTATTGCTGTGTGATTCTCGCTCTTCCTTATAGGAGGAGATCCTTCCCTCACTTCTTTGTGTGTCTGGGTGTAAGGCTAATGTTTAGTTTGTGTCGTGCTATGTCTTTCCTCCTTGCATGCCTGTCTGGCTAGTGGGTGTGTTTGGGGATAGTCTTTGGTGCATTTTCGTCAACCTTTTATCTCGTTGTTTCCTATGCCTTACTTTTGTATTTTTTCCTATTGGAATTTATAGAAGGGGAAGATGGGTTATATCATCTGTGTATAATTAGCTATTGCTTTCTTTTCATTCACTGCCACCTATCTTTCTGCTCTCTCCTCTTTGTTCACCTCTTTGCATCTTTTCAGCTGCACTTGTGTTCCTCTCTTTTATTCCTTTCCTTGGTTCACATTGTTTTATCTTCTTTCAGGTAACCACATTTATGCTTCTGTTATATAAGAAAGGGGGATATGTAGTATCCTGTTCATGTGAATGTCCTGCCATTATCTTTCTCCCTGCTCAGCCAGTGTGAATGTGCTGTGTGCTGCATGGAATGTTGGAGTGATGATGCGTATTGGAATGTTGGGGGCCTGTGAGGTGAAGTGTGACAGTTGGAGAATGGTCTGAGCAGCAGGCAGGCTGCTCCTGGTTGGGCTGCTACACTACAACTCTTCTACATGAAACTTACTTCAATAAATCATCTTAAATTGCATCCTACCTGCGTGGACGTCATTACTACAGTATCCACATACCAAATTTGTGTCTATTTTTTACCAACATCCTGGAGATTCTATAGGTACCCAAGGTTTGTGGATTCCCCAGGAGGAGTCTGAGAAGATAGACAAAATATAGCTGATTTTAGGGTGAAGGGGTGTTTGAAAAAAAGTGAAAAAAGTGCTGCACCAGAAAGTATTTGTTTTTTCCCACAAAAATAGCATCAATTAAATATTTGATGTACTCGGGCCAGGATCATTTCCCAATACTAATTCTCCACTAATCCTGTTTGGGTTCTAGAGTAGTGTGCTACCCGCCGAAAAGCACTTTGACACCTCATATGGAGAAGCAAGCGCTATATAAATGCAGACCCTTCCCTCTTCTATCCCTCTTCTATCCCTCCACTATCCTTTTTCAACCCAAATAACGAACTTAACATGTCCACCGCTCAAATTAATTTCATATCTCCCTATACTAATTCACCACTAATCTTCTTTGGGTTCCTGAGTAGAGTGCTACTCACCGAGAAGCTCTTTGATGCCTCATCAGGGGTAGTAAGCGCTATATAAATACAATTACAATACAATTATAATACAATCTTCTCAGTACTCAGGAACAAGCACAGTTGTATCAAACAATTGACTTTTTCATTTTTCTAAGAGGTAGTCAAAATTTCCTAATTTTTGTGGTTTCAACCTACTTGCAATTTTAACTCACGAGTAATCTCAGAATGCTATGTATTTTTGTAAAGCAGACAAAGCAACCAAAATTCTGGATTCAGCAAGGTGTCATTGTGTACATCCCTCTAGGGGTTTCAAAGAAACTAACTGTTGATATAGAAAGAATAACGGAAAGAAGTGGGGGAAAAAGCTAATTGTGACTATACTTTCATGTGCAACTTCTTGTCACAAGGCCGATTTGCAAAACAAAGATACTGTCACATCTTCCATACCCTTCTAGTCACAGGTACATATAGGGTTTGTAGGTTCTCCAAAAACCTGAGGTACCCAGAGCCAACGACAGAGCTGCCCCTTGCAATGAGTTTTCATTGTGTACTGACTATCCAGCAATTTATATGGTAACATGAAAAGAATGAAACATTGGGTATGAAGTCAACCTATGTATTTCTTAAATGCACACAAGATACTGAGTTTAGGAACAGTGGTTATTTGTACACCTCCGAATTTGGGGTTACCCATACTATTATGATTTAGAGGGTATTTCACAAAATATTTTCTCTCTTGCACACTTGCTTACATTTCGAAGCCACAAATGCAGAGAATTCCAATTGTTCACAACAAATGTTCTACAATTCTGTGTTCCACATGTCTCCTGATAAAAGAAGCCCCATACTTGTCTGGAACTAGCGCCTGTGCTACAAAACGCCCCAAAACTCAACATGGGGGTCATCATATTTCACCCAGCAGAATCTATGCTTTTTTTTTTTAACAATGTGTGTAGCTGTGGATTTTGGGCCCTAGCTCAGGTAGCGCCCATGGAAACCTACCAAACCCATACAATTCTGACAACTAAAAACCGTGGGCAGTCCAGGGTGGCATGATTTGTATGGCTTTCACTGAATGTTCTTGCAGAGAAGGCCTTGCAAACCTCAAACGTTGCCTGAAAACAAACATTTTCATTACATTTATGTGAGGGAAACTTCTGGATTCTGCAGGAAGAAGCAAATTTCCTACAAACCAGCAAACACCAAGTCTCCTGATACAAAGGAAATCTCACTTGTGTGACTGGGTCCATTGCTCCTGACAGGAAGGGATCCAAAACGCAACATAGACACTAGCTTAGACACAAATGAAGAGAAATCCAATTGGGTATAACAAATAATCTACTATTCTGTGTTCTCACATGAATGTCTCTTGGCAAAGTTGGTACCCCACTTGTGCAGCTGGGACTAACATCTGTGATACAAAATGCCCCAAGACTCAACATTGAGACAGCAAATTTCCACACTTTGTTTTGCAAATTGGGTAGCTGTTGATTTTGGGCTTGAGCTCAGCCACCACCTGGGGAAACTTACCAACCCTATACATTTCTGAAATCTAGATATATGGGGAAGTCCAGGGTGGTATAACTTTTGCAGCTCTCACCAGGTTTTCTTACCCAGAGTGCCTTGCAAACCTCAACCTCAACCTTTAGCTAAAATATTACATTTTCTCACATTTTTGTGAGGGAAACTTCTGGAATCTGTGGGATACCAAAAAGCTCCTATCACCCAGCATTCTTCCAAGTCTCCCAAAAAAATGGTAACTCAATTATGTGGCTGGGCCTAGTACCTGGAACTGGAAAACACCCAAATGCAACATGCACACTGGCTTACATTTGAATGCAACAAATGCAGAAAAATCCAATTGGGAATAACAAATAATCTACTATTCTGTGTTCCCCTTCCTGATAACTTTGGTACTCCTCTTGTGTGGTTTGGCCTAGCGCCTGTAACACAAAATGGCCAAAACTCACCCTGGAGACATAACATTTTACCCAGCAGAATCCACACTTTTTTAAACAAATTGGGTAACTGTGGATTTTGGGCCATAGCTCACCTGGCACCTGGGGAAACCTACAAAACCCATACATTACTGAAAACTAGACAGACGGGGGAGTCCAGAGTAGCGTGACTTGTATGGATTTCACCAGGTTTTCTTATCCAGAGGCCTTGCAACCCTCACATTTTCACTAAAATTACAACTTTTCCACACATTTCTGTGAGGGAAACTTCTGGAATCTGTGGGGAGCCACACATTTCCTACCACTCAGCATTCCAGCAGTCTCTCGATAAAAATGGTCCTTCACTTGTGTGGCTGGGCCTAATGCCTGTGACAGGAAAGAGGCCAAAACACATTGGACCCTACACATTTTAAACCGTTTTTTGCAAGGGCTCCCATTGGCCGTGATTTGATCCATTCTGGTCAGGGGCACTATGCCCAGCCACAGAAGTGGGGTAGCATTTTTATTGGGACAACTGGTGGGAACACTGGGTGGTTGGAAGTTTGTGGATCCCTGCACACTCCAGAAGTGAATGTGACAGAAATGAAAGAAACTGTGTAATATTTGGCAAAGTTTGAGTTTTGCAGGGCATTGTGCATAATAAAACATTGTGAGATCCATGCTAGGTACACCACCCTGGATTCTCCTGGGTGTCTAGTTTTCATAAATATCTGCCTTTGTTTGCAATGGCTTTTGTGTAATGCATACCCCAAACAGTCACAAGTAGAGTACTATCATTGTGAATAGTTGTGGGCATCTGTACAATTCTTCTGTCTGAAAATTTCAATGAGCAGTTCATTACTACAAAGGGCACTGCTCTGTCCCCTTTGAAGTTTCTTACACACAAGCTCTTTAGTGTAAATGTTTACTGTTAGAGTGGATTGTGCCACATGCCAGTGCGCATTCTTTCAGCAATTCTTTAAATAATTGCATACCTGTTTTGCAATTGTCCATGTATAAATGGTGACCTTTGTGTAAAAGGGCTCTTGCATGGTCCCACACATTTTTTTCACTGATTCCAAAAGTGGAAGGACAACCGGGGGGGGGGGATTAAATGAATAATCAGTACTGGTGTACACCTTGAAATAATATACAAATCTAGTGACACTCCCACACAATATATACTGCTTATTGCAATAACATGCTCTTTTGCTAGGTAGGTACTGTCTGAAAACCATTCTTGTGGCAATTTTTTAGCATTCTCCACAAAATTCAGCATCCTTTGCAGAAGCCAATACCAATCTTGACTCATGGTTGCTGAAAAAAGTAGCAGTTGCCATCAAAGGACTAATGGACCAATATAAAGACAATCATGGGTTCCTTAGTAATCCTATCAAAAAGTTAAACCCCAGAACTGCTTCATCGCATGGAGATTTGTAGGAGCCCATCGGCTAGCTCTAGAGTCAGTCTTACGTTTGGCACTGTTGCCCCTCAAATACTGTTCTGTACACAGATTGGCCTTCTCAACAATATCACCAAAAACACATCATCAATAAAGAGCTGGCAAAATTAATTGGCAAAGAGTTCTCTGTATTAACTCTACACTCTGCAACACCACTGAAGGCAGGCAAAGCAGGCTGCACTAGGTTAGGGGCAACCCACGGTTCAGCAATTTCAATTCAAACCTTTCCAGCCCCTTGCTGCAATCCAACTTGCTTATGTTGCACTACAGGCACTTCAATGTCCTTCTCAAAATGAGGCACTTCATCAGTCCTAATAGTGGATTTATCATCAGATGATTCCTCTTGAACAGAAAATTCACTGCCAGAATCTTGTATTCCGTCCTCTGCCTCAGATGCAGAGTCAGTATCAGAGCATTTTTCTGAGGTAGATTCGAAAAGCAAACCAACATTCTGCTGGAAGGTCAGCTTGCAAGCAGCCATGATGCTTGCCAAGAAAAGTGTCACAAAAACAGACAACTATAAACAACATTGGATCAAATTAGAATTCAGCAAACTGTCGCTGTATCAGCATTTGGAAAGAAACTATCAATGCAAACCACACAATCAACGTTCTACTACAAAAGGATACATAGCTCCCTCTTACTTGCCAGAGACAGCTAGACTGAGGATCAACTGTACCTATTCTGCATAGACACAGCAAGCACCAAAGATATCCCACTAGAAAGGAAAAACAAAAAAAGACTACACACAAGCAACACATTGTAGATCTTGCCCAAATCCAAAAGTGAATTTGAAAGACAATAAAATATAAGTGAATTGTACTAAAATTATTTCAACAGTAAAAAACAAAACAGTCAAACAGCTCAATTATACGCATTTGAAGCAAACATTACAAAAAACATTTCCTTACCAAACACATACATCTATACAAACTGTAATCTACCAAAGCCAAAGACGCAACCATGATAAGCCTAAAAAAAAAGAAAAAGCCTTGAACTTCAATAAAAAGAAAAAGCATTACAGTCACAAATGCAAATGATAAGAATCAAAACAGTTAACAATATAAAACACAATGGGCCTGATTACTAGTATAGGCCCTATTTATACTGCACCTGATAAATAGCACCTGATAAATAACAATAGCAAGGGGTATGTTCTTTATTTGGTACACCTATTACGAGTTGTGGGGAATAACATGCAGATGAAATGAAATGAAAATTGGTATTTGTAAAGCGCTAACTGCCACTCCCAAAGGAGCATCCTGGCGCTGGTATGGAGGTGAGCGGCTACTCAGAAATTCTTAGATGAGAGAGAGGCAAAGTTCGTCTGGGGCTCCAAAAATCCAAGTCTTTAGTTCTTTCCTATATTGTGTTTCAGATTTATGCGTTCTCAGATGCAGTGGCAGTAGGTTCCAGGCTCTGGTGCCTAATGCTGTTATTGTTTTTCCTCCCCTAGTTTTGCATCTGAAACTGGGAGGTTTGAGTAAGTTGGCTGATGATGACCTGAGGGTTCTGGTTGTACTGTAGGGGGTGAATCTTGATGCGAGGTATTGAGGACCCAGTTTGAGTGAGGCTCTGAAAGTGATAAGGAGAATCTTGAAGAGTACTCTCTTGTGTAATGGGAGCCAATGAAGGGTTTTCAGAGCTGTAGAAGCGGAGGACCTTCGTGGAAGTTTTAAAACCAGCCGTGCTGCTGCATGTTGGACCACTTGGAGTCTTTTTAATGTTTGTTTGTTGGCTCCTGCCAAAAGACTGTTGCAGTAGTCCAGTCGTGCCAGTATCAAGGCGACCGCTACTGATTTCCTTGCCGCGAGTGGGAGTAGATCGAAGAATTTTTTCAAAGATTTTATAAGGCTGAAACAGGTCCCTGCAACCTTCAGTGCATGTGGTTTGAAACTAAGGGCGGAGTCAAACTGCACTCCTAGGTTTCTTGCCACCATTACCATATCAGGTGGGGGTGACGTACCCTCTGGCCACCACTCAGCTGGCGAGAAAGAGACTTCTTTACCTATTGGTAATATCTCAGTTATTTCGGTGTTGCACTTGAGGTGGTTATCCTTCAACCACTGGAGGACCTTGGAGAAGCATCTTTTAAAGTTAAGTTCGGCCTCCTTAGAGTTTTGATCTAGAGATAGAATAATTTGGGTATCGTCTGCGTAGGATGTAACTTCGATCCCAAATGATGTTATTAATGAGATGAGTGGCGTCATATAAACATTAAATAACAGAGGGCTCAATGAAGAGCCCTGTGGTACTCCTGTTGTGATTGTGCGTTCCGCCGATAAGAAGGTTCCGAGGGACACAGCTTGCCTGCGCCTGGAAAGAAAGGATTTTAGCCATTCCAAGGCAGTGTGTGAGATACCGCATGATTTGAGCCTGGAAAGGAGGATGCTATGTGATATGGTATCAAATGCGGCCGATAGGTCGAGCAGGATCAGCACTGCCTTCCTACCTCTGTGAGCAATCATTTTAAGAGAGTCCGTGATTTCCAGGAGTGCAGACTCGGTGGAATGCTTAGGGCGAAAACCGGATTGTTGGGGGTGGAGGATGTTTTCGGCCTCTATGAATTTAGTTAGCTCTTTATGCACAAGTTTTTCAGTAATTTTTCCAAGTAGGGGAAGGAGTGATATGGGACGTAGATTGGAGAGGACCGATGGATCAATATTTGGCTTCTTTTTCAAGGGTTTCACTATCGCTAACTTCCAATCTTCTGGCACTGCCCCTGAACTTAAAGAGGAGTTGACAATCTGGTTTATAATTGGGTTTACTGTGTCAATAATCTGGTGAAGAACTAAGGGGGGACAGGCATCTAAGGGAGATCCAGATTTGCATGTTATGATAGCTTCGCGGGTTTGGTCCAATGAAACTGGTTCAAATGAGCAGATAGAATATTGGGTGGTGCCATGTTTGTGCTCTAAATTAGCATGTGTCGAAGAGCTAGTGTCCATGTTAAAGTCTTTTTGGATGTTCATGATCTTTTCTTCAAAGAAGCATGAGATTTGGTCGCATAGCCTTTGTGACGGGGGAAGTTCTTTTTGTAAAGCTTTAGGATTTGTGAAAGACTTTACAACGGAAAAAATGATTTTTTTATCTAGTTTGGCCTCCTGTATTTTGCACGAGTAGTAATCTTTTTGAGCTAACTTAATCTGTTTGTGGTACAGCATTCTGCTTATTTTAAATGCTTGCTTCTCTTTGGCATCATAACCTTTTCTCCATTTACGCTCTTTTAGTTTACATTGGTTATGTGCTGCTTTGAGTGTGAACCAAGGGGCTCTCTTGGGATCTATCTTTCTATTTATGTTGGGTTTATCTAGTGGGATAAGTTCGTTGCTTATTGCAGTCATCCAATTGTGGAAGAGGCGTGAGTCTGCAGCAGTGTTCCCGTGAGGGTAGGTATCTGTGCCTGAGCGGTAATGGCCAACTTAGGATGGCGGGCTAATTGTGTCCAATTTCGACTCGTCTGATGCACCTTTGCTTGTTTGTCGAGGTGATTTTTCATAGGAATACTGAGTGTGAGGGGGACTAGGTTGTGGTCAGACCTTATTTGTGGGGTGGGTGGGTCTACCGAAAGGAGGGTGAAGTTAGAGCAGACCCCATCCAGATGTTGGTAACACACCAAAATCAGCATGATACAGTAAATACTGTATGCTTTACCCATGTTAAATTTCGGCAGGTTTGACCTGTCGAAATTTAACAAAGGTCGAGGTATTTGACGTATCCAATAATTATCATATGCTTTGACTCAGCACAAACAGGGGTTTATGAAGGAGTTGGAGAATAACAACCCACTCGTAGTCAGGCCTAATGAAGTTTGCTCCAAGGGGCAGGTCAGTATCAAAGACGACTGATCTCCACCCAAGGGGGGCACAAAGTGAAGGCAAATTATTGGCACCCAACCCTTACCCCAGGGGCAGGTCCCTTCACATACAGAAACTTATTCCCTGGTGTATATTGTGCTTCCATTCTCTGGGGGAGAGAAGATCAGCGTACAAAAGGGCTGATCTCACCCCAGGGAGGGTGGAAACAAAAGACAAAGTGCCCCCTCCAGGGGAGGAATCCTGACTCAAGGGGCCGCTCCCCACCACTAAAATGGGCACAAATTCCCTGGTGTCTAGTGGGTTTCCACCACTACATTGGGGTTCAGATTGGCCTAAAAATGGCCAATCTCACCCCAGTAAAGGTGTAAACAAAAGAAATGAGGACTCCTTAGGGAAGTGACAATTGCCCAAGGGGCCACTTTCTACAATAAACATATGGGAACAAATTCCCTGATGCCTAGTATTTGAAATGGGGGTCTCTTGTTGGCAGTGGTATGCACCATGTCCAAGTGTAGGAATAAAAATTATGCCCTTGCATTGTTTTACGTAAGTTAGCATTCACAGCGCCATTTTGTGAACAGGCGCCATTTTGTATTACGATTGAAACTAATTATTTTCCATTTCCGAGAAACGGCCTTCTCTAGGTTATGTTTCTTCTGAGTTGGGTTTTGCCACAGTAATGAATGCACTGCTCTTATTAGCGCATACCTTTCTTCTGAGATGTAAGCCTTCTCCCACTTGTCTAGTGGCGGGCTCAGGTAGATCTTGAGAGATAGATAATGTGTGCCCGGCCTCAGAACCGAAACGTACTCCTTTGTAATTTACTGTCCAGCTGCATCCCTCTGGAAAATTCCATGGTGGGCGTGTTTCCATTGACTTTGAAATGTACATAATGTATCGTTATGCTTGCTGATGTCACTCCCTAGCGGCTGGGCAGATTGGGCTCCGCTCTGAGTGTATTCTGAATAAACTATTATTGGTTTATATTCTCTACTGTCTGACCGACTCTTCATTTTAGTGGAAGGCAAAGAGGTGGTCATTTGTGACCCGATTTGGGCCATTTCCTTCAGTTGGCAGCCGAATTGGAACTCCTTCGGGTGAGTGGCTCTTCCCCTTCCGCGGACGGGGGGAGGTCGAGGCCATCGTCGGGTCGGACAAACGGGTTCCTGATACTCGCAGCTGCCCCTTCTGTCCTGCCAGATGGTGCCTCGCCCAGTGGTCATCCCGACTGGAGTCCTGAACAGCAAAACCCTTGGATCTGACCGTTTGATCTGAAGAGTCGGCAGTGGCAAATAGATTCATTTGACTTGCATATATCAGGTGAGTTTGTTTTGGTTCTTTGTCGATATGGTACCATTTTGGTTTGTATTTAGTACGGTCTAAGGACCGCCTTTGGGACAAAAGCAATTGCAATTGTTTTGCTGGGCATAAATAGTGAACTTGTTTTCTTTTGAGAATGCCTAGTTTCAGTAAATTCTTTGTCTTGTGCTGCTGTTGTTGTTCTACTGATGCTCGATTGGAAGAAAGTCAGCCGGCGCCTCCAGAAGGCACTCCGAATTTTGATATGTATGTGAAGCATGGTCTTGGCCCTATTATGCTTAGTACATTATGGCACAAATATACGAGAGACAATGCCGAATTGCAGTGGCCGTTGACGGGCACTTTCGATGAACAAAGGATTGAGTATTTGCAGGAACAGTTGTTTAAGAAGCGAAGTAGGCAGTGTATGTTTGATTCCCTCAGAATATGGCATAAAGCAGCTAGACAGAAGCGGTTGAAGGCAGAAAAAGAGGCCCGGAAAGGGAGAATGCAGACGTTGACTCAGAAGGCTGTAGCATATGATAGGGAGAAACAGGAGAAGGGTGTTGAATGTGAAGATAGAAGGTTTCGATTACATATTGATAAATCGTATGTGGTTCAGGAAGAAGATGACGCTTTTGTTGAAGAATTAATAGATACCCAACCCCCGCCTCCATATGCCCCACAAAGAATATATCCTATTGTTCCGATGCCCTCACAGTCACCTGTTACAGTTTCTTCTACTGTCTCTGTTCCTGCGTCTACTACTGTTGTTTTGATGGCTCTGGCTTCGGCTCCTCCTCCTCCTCTTCCTTCTGTTTTTTTGCCATCTGTGGCAACTGTGACTGCTAGTACTCCTGCCGTGCCTATTGTTTCAGCTACCCTTCCGCCAGCTCTTTCCCCCATGACACAGCCCCCAGCGACGATAGTGCCTGTTGCTTCTGCTGCGTCTCCCACTGTGGCTTTTCATCCTCAGATATTTGTAAGTAGCGGAACACCGGTGCGTAGATTTGAGGACAGGGACTGGACAAAATCTAAGGACCGTATGGGACCGTTAGTGAGATCTGATGTGGAGGATGAAGAAAAGAGGGTAATAGCTAATCAGGCTGCACAGTGGGCCCGTAATCATATTTATAGTGTAGAGGATGTCTGGGCGACTATGAAAGATTTTGAGCCCTTTGTACAGCAACATGCCCTTAAACATATGTCTGCTACTTTGATTGGTCTTTGGCAACAACACTTTGAAGCGGAAGCACCTCAAATTTTATATGACATTCGAGATCAAGTGTATATTTGTGAATTGGGGCCAGAACAGGTTTTTGCTACGACAATAGTTGCATACAGGGGAAGGTTACATGAGAAAAGTCCTAGGTCAGTATCTCAGTTTCCGATGAGAGAGGTGCATCCCATATATCACCCCGAGATACTGGAACTGCAAGATGGTCGTAGTAATGTTACTTGAGTAGCTGTGGAGGCCAGGTTTCAGGAGCAATGGGTTTATACTGCATGGAAAAGAAGTGAGGTTTTATCTCTTGAGACTCATTTACCAGATCCTAGGAAGAATCCCACTGCTTACTATAAAGAACTGACTGAAGCTGCTTCTTCTACGGTGATGACTCTTGCTGATATTGAAATGTTTTTGGTCTTCTTGTTCCGGTTGATATTTGGAGGCAGGTTCATACTCAAGATCATGTTCCGGAGTTGGGTGGTACTTGGGACCAAATCAAGGCATGGGATCATGAAAGGAAGCCTGGTGATAAGCCTTGAGCGGAGATTTTAGCATTGCCAGGTCGCATAATTATGTATATGCATTCTCTTGTTCCGCCAAGAAAGGTGGATTGGGATAAATTGTCAGCCTGTCGACAGAAGAAAGATGAGAGTCTGTCTGATTTCTTTACCCGATTTGAAGGTACATTTTTGGATTATAGCAAGCAAGATTTGTTCGTCGAGGGGGTATTCGGTTGTTTGTTAATAGATTTGTTTCTAACTTGCTTCCTGATATTGCGACTCGATTGCAAACTTCTGAGAGTACCTGGTCCACCTCTTCTCCCTCTGTTATTTTGAACATGGCACAATATTATGAGCATAGGGATAATGAGGAGAAGGAGAGGACAGAGAAGAGACATAAGGATTTAAAAACGAAGGTGTTGCTACAGCAGGCTTTTAGGGGGAATGGGAGAGGACTTGGTGGTCCTGCCCGACAGCTTCCGCGCACTACTAGACAGCCAGTAACCACGCCTTTGGGTCCGAACCAGTGCGCGTACTGTAAAGAGGAGGGACATTGGCATAGTGAGTGCCCCGTGCTTTTGCAGAAGGTAGCGGTCCCGAGGGGAGGGAGTTCTCGTGGAAGGGGTCGAGGAACTGGTGGGGCAGATAGGGCTCAGAATGCTGTGGCTTCACAGGGTCGTTATGATAATAATTATTTTGATGACCCTCGAGAAGGACAGTACTATCATGACGATTATGATGTGGAGGAAGTGACAGGGATGTCCTATAGCTAGGACAGCCAGGGACAGAGTGGGAGACCAGTTCCGATACCTGTAGACCAGCGTGGTCCTTATGTGACAGCAGAATTGCAAGGTTCAACTAAGGAATTTTTGATGGACACAGGTGCGACAAAAAGTTCTGTTTCTCAAAATGTGGTCCCTGGGGCGGCTCTGTCTGACCAAAATAATGTGTCGGTTGGTTTCTCTGGTGTACCTGTTGTAAGCCCCATTTCAAAACCTCTTGCATTGACTATATGTCCTTTCACTGTGGATTCCCCATTCTTGTTGACATCTAATTGCGGTGAGAATCTGATGGGTTTGGATTTGCTGAAGAAATTGCAGGTCACTATCTCTTGTTCTCCGGCGGGTGTCTATATGACTATGGGTCCAGATTTAGCACGCGCTAAGCAGTGTTTGTCCAAAGATGCGCCCCTTCCTATTGAATTTAAAGATGTGCCACCCACTCTGTGGGCGACGGGCGACACAGATGTGGGGTTGTTGCAGATATCGCCGGTCTCGATACGGGTTAAGGATGGTGCTATTTTGCCTCGTATCCCTCAGTATAAAATACCGCAGGCAGGAGAGCGAGCCTTATTGCAAATTATACAGGATTTGATTAAGAAAGGAGTGGTTGAGGAAACAACTGCTAATATTTGCAATAGCCCTATTCTTCCAATTCTTAAAAGGATGCCCTCAGGTTCCCCTGATGACCATGAAGATGTTTATCGTTTCGTGATTGACTTGCGCAGGAGTTAATAAAATAGTGGTCCCTCAGTTTCCAGTGGTCCCAGACATCACTACTCTTTTGACAATGGTTCCCTCTACTGCTAAATTATTTTCTGTCATTTATTTGAAAAATGCATTCTTCTGTATTCCTATTCATCCAGACAGTAGGTACTTGTTTGGTTTTACCGTAGCTGGTAGGAGCTTTAGATTCTGTCGAGCTCCTCAGGGCTATACAGAAAGTCCAAGTATTTAAAGTCAAGCTTTAAAAAGTCAGATGGATTCTCTATTGCTTCCCTCAGGTAATGTATTGGTGCAGTATGTTGATGACTTGCTCATCGCTTCTGACACGGAACAAGGTTGCAAAGATATTACAGTTCAATTGTTGTTGCATTTGGCCCAACATGGACATAAGGTGTCTCTTTCTAAATTTCAATATTGTCGACAGGAGGTCACCTATTTAGGTCACCTACTGTCGAATGAGGGTAGGAGATTAACCCCGGAGCACATTAGTACCATTGCTAAAATGCCCGTTCCACAAACTCAGAAAGATGTGCGTGCTTTTATAGGTCTCACTTCCTACTGCCGGCAGTGGATACCTAGCTAGCTACTCAAACCCCTACTTGCACTAATGCTAAAGGATGTGCATGAATCTCTGCCCTGGACGCCTGAATGTCAGCAGTCTTTTGAGCAATTGAAAACTGCGCTTTGTTCAGCTCCAGTACTTGGCACCCCCAACTACACTAAACCGTTTGTGTTGTACGTTCATGAGATGGCCGGTTGCGTGCTTTCTGTTTTAACACAAAAATTCGGAGATAAGCAACGACCGTGTGCTTATTTCTCTGCCGTCCTTGACCCAGTCGCATGAGCCCTCCCGAGCCGTCTAAGAGCGGCCGCGGCTGCGGCTGTATCTATCAGACAATCGGCTGGACTCATACTTGATTCTGACCTCACAGTCATGGTACCCCATGCTGTGGATACACTTTGAACAAGACCAAGACACAGCACCTCACCAGTGCATGTCTGACTGGATATGAATTAACTTTGTTTGCCAAACACATCACGATCAAAAGTTGTGCCACTCTGAATCCAGCCACATTGCTACTCCTCCCTTCTGAGAATGATGAGATTAATAAACAGGATTGTATCTTCCGGACCGAAGAAGAGATGAAAGGACGGGTAGACTTGACTGATGTTCCCTTATCTGACCCACAAGGGGAACTATATGTCGATGGCTCTTGTTTTAAATTACTAGATGGCACTACAACTGTTGCGTATGCTATTACTACACTGCGTACAGTAGTTGAGACATCACGAGTTCCCTATAAATCGGCCCAGGCTGCTGAGTTTGTTGCTCTAATAAGAGCTTGTGAATTAAGTGAGGGACTGATTGTCAATATTTATACTGACAGTCAGTACACCTTTGGAGTCACACATAATTTTGAGCGACTCTGGGCTGAGAGAGGGTTTCTTACTTCCCATGGCACCAAAATTCAGCACGGGCACCTCATATTGAGGCTTTTGTCTGCTCTTACACTCCCTAAGAAATTGGCCATAGTAAAGTGTAGTACACATCGGAAGGTCACTGATGATGTAGGTAGGGGAAATGCTTTTGCAGACCAGACAGCTAAGGAAACAGCCCGGACTAAAATGAAAAGAATGTTTGTAGCAGGCCCAGCTAGGTGGGTGCCTGAAGTTACTATGTTTGAGGATACACTTGAGAATGTGAAGGAGATACAAAGTGAAGCTACAATAGAAGAATTAGCATGTGGCAAGAAAGTACAGCACAATTGAATGATGAGGGATGTTGGTTTGATAAGTCAGGGCAGCAGAGATGGATGTTGCCAGATGCATATGTTCTCCCTGAAATCACGATGGCCCATGGCCCAGCGCATATTAGTGCTAAGGGTATTTGCAAGTTGTTAGACCTTGTATGGCAGAATGGCAACATTTCTAAGACAGCTGCACATTTAGTGAAGTACTGCATGGTGGGAAGGGTACTCCTATACCCCCTGGTAATTTTGCATCAACCACCTTCCCTTTCAAAGTCCTTCAAATGTACTATAGATCTGAACTGCAACAATTTGAATTATGTCCCGATGGTTGTCTGTGCATTCAGTAAATGGGTTGAAGCTTATCCCACTAAAGATAATACAGCAATTACAACTGCAAAGGTACTCCTGAAGGAGTTCTTTCCTCGTTTCGGCTTGCCCCGTTTGATTTGGAGTGATAACAGAAGTCACTTTAATGCTCAGGTGATTCAGCTGATTTGTGATGGGTTGCATATAAAACAGATGTTTCATGCTGCCAATCACCCACAGTCAGCAGGTTTGGTTGAGAAGTACAATGGAACTCTCAAACTGAAATTGACAAAGATTCAGGAGACAACAGGGTTACAGTGGCCAGATACTTTACCATTAGCTCTTTTGTCGACAAGAACAACAGCACATTCTAGAACAGCATTGTCACCGTATGAGGTCATGTTTGGACGCCTGTCAAATGTCTGGGGTGTCCCGTGCCCTCGACGGTTCTCTGATATTGAGTACCCATTGTTGATCGATTACCTTTGCCAGTTAACTGAAAATTTGCATTCTATTCACCAACAGGTCCGGGAAGCCCTACCAGCTACACCAGAGGGGCCCTGATACGACATTCAGCATGGGGACTATGTCTTCATAATAAATTTCCAGCGGAAGAGAGTTTGGAGCCGCGTTTGAAGGGGCCTGAGCAGGTCCTTTTGGCTACACACATGGCTGTCAAGGTCGCTGGCCGAAAGAATTGGGTGCATGGCACTCATTGCAAGAGGGTGCCCCTGCCTTTGTCTTATGACCAATGGATCAAAGATGGAATAGGGGACTCTGAGTGTGAGCAGTACCTTAGTTTGAAGAAGGTAGATGAGAGGCAATACACACGATCAGCAAATTACAGAGTGCACAAAGTAATGTTCATTCCAACAGTCATTTGTAGGTTTTGTTGCATGTATTTATTTGACACAAGCTCTGTGTATACCTGTAGAAACAGCCAACGCGTTCCACCCTAGCAAGCGCTTCTTCAGGGCAAAAAAAGGAGTAATGAAGTATGTTTGCCAAAGGATTCAATCCGGTCGTGTGTAGTTCGTGCAATACGTCCTTCTTATGGACATAGTCTCCAGAAAATTGGCCTTAGTCCGGTTAGGAGTGCCTATGTATCCTCAGTAAAGATGTAGTGTAAGTGGCCTCCAAAGCGGAGGTAAAACTCAAAAGGCAAATGGACGCCTCCAGTGTATTTCGTCAAAGTACTTGATCTTGTCGGGGTGTGTATCCGATCTAGACCCGTGTCCGGCAAGCGCAGCAGTTCTCAGTTTGTTCCCTTTAGTGACGCCAGGCTGACCTGGACCAAAATGGATGAGGAGAATGATGAAGTGCTGAATGCAGCAGTTCCACCGGAGATACGAGCTATCCAGGAGCCCCTTTTAATTGATCCATCTGTGCCTGGAGTCACCAGGTACAATCTGCATCCTCGGCTGAGGACCAGTGCACCAAAGGAGAAGTCAGATTAGTTAGGGATGGACTGTGTAAGTTAGGGTGTACTTTGCTATAGTACCAATAGAATTAGTATAGGGTTATGTGAGATTTGTGCACTGTTTGAACATTGGACAGGATAGATCGAACGTATCCCCTTGGGGGTACATTATCCTGATTGGCGTGGGATACATCAAGAGCTTAGGACAGACAAAGCTCCACCGCCAGTGCTCAAGAGTGCCAACATTTGGTGGACAATAGGAGCCTGTACCAGTGAGGCTCTGACAGACACTGGGAACTTGTATTTTTCTTCTGCTGGCAATTTCCCCCTTGTTTTATCATTTGCTATGCACCCCTTTGGCAGAATGGTTGCTGACGAGGAGCAGCCAGTAATTCCCCTGGTTCATACACGTAAATTGTGGTCTACCAAGCAGAAAACACTATGTGCTGTTCTTGTGTTATTACTGCTGTTGGTTCTGGGTGGGGTGTCCTGGGTTTTGAAATGTAATCAGAATGCACCGTCATGTACTAAACACAAGGTTGTTTCTCAAGTCCGTACAAAAAGGGCAGCCCCGAGTAATGTGTTTCTAGACACACATAAAAGGTTTTTTGGAGAAGGTACTGCTTGCTATCCTACTGAGTTTATTACTAGCTTATGGACTG